>CM057391.1:40217500-41417500 GCA_030015415.1 Cynopterus sphinx | reverse complement strand
TATAACCTATTATTTTTTAAAGACATCATATTAAAACTTTACACATCAAATGGCATACAGGAAATTTTAAAAAATGGAGAACTGGTTTGGTCTAACAACTGTCCTCAGTTTATCAGAGATGGCATTTTACTTCAGTTAACTCATCTTTAACAAAACCTGTCTCTTCTGACCTATGTGGCAGCCTGGATCTGGAGCCAAGCAACCCTGGGTTCAAACCTAACTCTACTTTTTATTAATTATGTAGTCTTAGGTAAGTTTGTTCTTCTCCTTGAGCTGCATTTCTTTTGTACAATGAGAATAAGACCTGCCTGATTTTTTGCTAAAAAAATTAGAAGAAAAAATTGTTTATGATTAAATATAAAACATGAGAAATTCAGCATAATTTTAAGAACAGTCCTAAATAATGCTGGGGGAGTATGTTAAAACAAGCTTTTGAATATTAAAACAAAACCACATATAAATTAAAGTACTAAGATAAGCAAATAAACACCTTCAAGAGCAGCTGAAAATATTAGTTTCTTGACAGTAAAAAAAGTGTAAAAAATCATAAGCAAAAATTTTGAGCACTAGTGAAAAATGAACAAGTAAAAAGCTACTAAAACATTTAATTATACACAAAACATTTTAGTATCTTCAATATGTAAATTTAGGTTAAAAGAATGCAACCATTTCAACAAATTAATAAATTCTGTCAGCAGGTGGCTCTAGTGACACTAAAATCACATAGCATCAAATACCATAGCAAAATACAGATGGTAAAAATATACTGAATCTCAGAAATCTGAAGTCAGAAAGCACATTAATAATTCAATCCAAGCCCTCTTTTTCAAATGATGATACCAAATTTCACAAAAAGTAGTTTGTGTGTACTCAGCAGTATGTTAGTGGCAGAACAAAACTGAAAACTCAGATTCTCTTTACTATTTACTCTCAGAAAACAAATGAGCATTTACTCTGTTGCCAGGCATAGTACTAGGAGACTTCTCCCAAAATAATTAATTAACCTCTAACTTACACATGTCACATTTACTAATTTGTCCACCTCACTCTAAAATATACCTAATTATGTAAAGGCTCACTATAATTGATTTCTAATGATAACAAGAGATATTTAATAGTAATATTAAAAAGAATACAATGTTAGCAATCATGTTCCTAATCTCTGAGAGAAAATAATTTTTTTTTTCTTTTTTAAAAGGGCTAGGAAAGAAGAAATTTAACATTCCTCATTTACACCTCTTCCCACTCTTTGGCTCTGAAAATGTTTCCTGTCTTTTTTGCTTACTTAGTCAATTTATAAATTTAGATGGTTGGAAAAGAAGAGGTAATTTCTACCTATTAGGATTAAAAAAAAAATACAGTTCTAACAAACAGCCGCACTCTTGCTCAACTTTCCTATTCAGTAATGACAGAAACTAAGTTTTCTTTTATACTCCTTATCCTTGAGCAAAGACCTGAAAATATCACTGTTACATGCAGTCATTTATAATATTAAATTTACTACTTCTAAAACTGAAACTACTACTTACATGAACAATATATTAAAATAAAGCAGTTATGTTATATAAATCATTTTTTTTTTTAAGTAAAGGAGCTATGATAGAAAAGGCCTAAAATCAACATATCATTAAGTTCTGCCTCTGTCACTTATCTTCTGACTTTGGTTTCCTCACCTATAAATTGAGAATAACAATACCTACCTCATAGCTATATTTTTATCTTTCTTATTCAGAAAGAGTTAGATTGCTATGATCTCACTTTTACAACTTTCATAGCTAGCCTAGGCTTTCTGTTCCTTTCTCCTCTGAAATCTGGTCTACAGATTCTCTATCCAAAACAGTAGCTACTAGACATATGTGCTACTGACCACCTAAAATGTGGCTAGTTCAAACTGAGAGGTAATGGAAATATAAAGTACATATCAGATTTTAAAGACTTAGTGTGAATAATAAAACATGATATACCTCATTAATATTTTTATACTGATTTTACGTTAAAATAATAATACCCTGGATATATACGGTTAAATAAAATATTTAACAAAATTAATTACATCTTTTAAAAAACCTTTTTAATATGGCTACTAGAAAAATTCTAAAGTGCACGAGTCACAGTATATTTCTATCAGACAGTTATGATTAAGAGTTCTGACTTTACAACTGATTATAATTTCCTGAAGAGTAGAGATAAAGTTTACACTTCATTTTTGTAACCTGAACTTCCAGTACAACACGTTCCACACAGTTGATAATTATAAATGATAATCCAAAAGGTGCTTTCTCATGGATTGTTAATATTATCCTTTGAAATTATGCTAGAAGCAAGAAGTCTACTTCTAGTACCAGCCTATGTTTAGGGACATGCAAGTTAACTAAAAAACACTACAGATACAGCTTCCTGGGAAGAAAGGTGGTGCCATTGTTCCAGTTATGGCCATTTTGCTAATCAAGTTTTAAAAAATATTTATATTTCACTCAGCTTTTCCTTTAAATATATCATTACTTCTCCATATCTTTAATTGTATGAAGGATTATGCCAGGCACTAATGAGAAAAACAGTCAGTCATAATGTTAACTTTTGTATGTTATGTCATGATTAGTATTTTTCAAATCTCAAGACAAACAAAATGCAGATAAAAGCTTCCTGCCAAGACCTACGAGTGGCTAATATGCAGTTTTTTAGAGTATCTTAGAGTCTCCACAACAGCCTTTGGTTTCAACTCCCATTTGTATTCACCAATGACTAGATTTTTGTTTTTATTAATGCTATATATAGTTAAATGTTATTTTAAAATAAAACATCTGTTAAATTTGACTGTGGAAATGTTTGCAACTGCTTAAGATAAAATTTAGGCTAAAGCAACAATATTTTATTCTTATTAAAATGGTTATCCCTAAATCACAGTCAATATTTGCTAATCAATATTTGCTAACAGTTTATTCCTAAAGTATTTTAAAACCATTCTTTTTAGTTCAAACATTCAGGGAGAGCCAACTCTTGGCAAGATAATATAGAGCAGAAAGTAGTAAAAAACAAGATGCCTAACTCCAAAGGAAAGGCAAAATCCAAGATTTTTTAGAAAGTAGTGATAAAAGGAAAATAAATATGTAACAAAGAATAAACTGGACTTGATGGGAATGAGTTTTATTTTAGAGACATAATAGTCCAATTGCAAATGTTACCAAGTATGGAAATACTGGACTAAAGTTCAGCAAACCCATTCTTCATAGACCCTGAACTAGATCTTCAATTTCCTACTATAAAATGCTACAAGATAAACCAGATGAACTCTTAAGTGATTCAACAAATTCTTTTGTATAGCCTTAGAAGTGAGTATAAATTTGGTCCTGTACATGAATTCATTCAATAATCTCTGAGTACCTCCTAAATTTTAAATTAGTGATATATTGTATTTTTAGCAGTACAATCAGTTTTTTAAAAAGGAATATAGAATTGATAATAGTATATAGCCACATGAGTACAATAAAATGTAATTCTCTTTTTAAAAAACATTTTATTTTGAAATAATTACTAAGCCTCACAGGAGGTTACCAAAGAAATGTGCCAGAATGATCCATGTACCCTTCTCCCAACATCTTGCAACTTATACAACTACAGTATCTTTGGATTATATATCTGAAAATAAAAGGAAGCAACACATTTATATCAAAATTTCTTATAAAAAGAGCTCCAAAAGCTTTATGTTTCTGTGGGAAGGGGGGAAAATGTGATTCAAGGGTCTTTTTAAGCTTTCAGGTTGTATATTAAAAAAGAGAATTTAAAAGTTTGAAAATTAAAAAAAAAAAATCTGGTTGTCCCATTATAAAAATTGGCACCTGTTATACTGTGTGTCCACTGAGTGAGGGACCATGCCCAACGGACAGAAACCTATATGTGGAATAGGAAAAAAAAGTTCCTAACACAAAAATACTTTTTAAAAGATAGCCATTTTTTTAATTACCTACTAATTAATAAATTTTCCATAATAAAAATGGCCATATTTATACCAGAAAAGATTTGGTTCCCTAATATAAACCATATTTATATTCTATACTCTATAAGTGTATTTAATACAGAAAATAGACAGTTATCCCCTAAATTGTCCTCTTTCAATGTATTATTCATTCCTTTTTAACTATATAATCATGTGGTTTTCATTGCTTGTGAATTCCCTTATAGTTCACATACTAGACAGTCAAAGTACAGATGTATCTCACATTGTATACTAAACGAATTCCTATCTAGTGTATAAACAACATTTCATAAATTATATCTTGTATTAACTGATTAAAATGCCAATTTTTAAATAAAGACTATTGAGGTAAATATTTTAAAGAAGCAAAGAATCTGATTATTACAAATAATTGCCTATTGGTATTATCAGATATGGATTTGCACCTATCAGATGCTTTACATTAAGAAAGACTAGTTGTTTAGACTTGAAACCCCTTGCCTCTCAAGCCCTGCTTCCAGGTTCTTTCCTTCCTTAGTAATGTCCCTATTTGGGCGGCTGTCACAAGAGTGCCTTTGGGCACTCTTATTTGGGAATCTTATTATTTTACAACAAAAATAACTCATACAAAAAAAAATAATGGCTCTTAAAAAATTGTATTATAATAATCATACAGTTAAATAGACTAACTATACGGTCAGTATATTACAGAAATATTACAGAAATTACAAAAATTTCAGAGCATCTCTGTCTTTCCCAAAGGCAGAAGTGGGACTGGTGAAAATACTTCTAGGGCACTTGAAATGCTAGCAAAAGGAGATCAATAACAGCATTTTCATTCTTTCTGGACTAGGAGCCCTAAAATAAATTTCCTTTTTTAAAAAAACCTTAAATTCCACTAAGTTCAACTTTCTGGTCAATAAGGGTCTCATTAAGCAATTCAATACTGAATCAGAGAACATAAGCATGCACCTTCCCATCCTTCAGCTTCCAACACTGTCTGTCACCTGAACTCTTTGCAATTTCCAAAAACAAATAATCAATCTTCACAGCAATAACTTAGCATTAAAGTCTTTAAATAGGTATTATCATTTTTTGAAGACACAAATTTATTTTCCAATATAAACATGACAGATCTTACAATATGAAAAAAACAACCAATTATACTGACTCTTGATGTCAACAATTAGAAAATGGGAAAGAAAAAAGAATTAGAAAAAGATACAGCATTTTGACTCAAAAATTATTCATTAAAGTAATTTTAGTTGAAAGAATTTTTGCCTTAACCTTCTGATATTTTATTTTAGCCAAGGGCCTAAAATCAGAAAAATATAAATGTAAATCAAGAACTGCTTTGTTGTGCTAAAATGATTGTATGAAATATTTTGCCTTTCCCTAGCCAAAACACCTTTAATTTAAATACTTACTCTGAGCCTGCAGCCATTTCCAAGTATGACGTTTCTGCTGTATCAACCCCCAATGGGATCACTATGCTCATGACGTTCGCCTCTGATAAATTCGATTACTATGGAGTCCTATGCATTGGTATCCAAAACACTGGGGCATGCCAGCCACAGTGCTCATTGCAAACATCTAAGTGCATCCACAAACCCTGTTTAAAAGAAAAGGGAACAAAAAGTTAAGAACCATCTTCCTATTCCTAGGAACAGTCACACTATAACAATTATCAGTAAGTAAAATACATGAAGAAAGCATTCTTTAATAAAGTATTGACATAAGCTAGAATTTGTTCAGGGACTCTCTATTTTTTGGAATTAAGCTATATGACTGTGATCAAAAAAAAATTTCTAAATCATAATCTTCCTTAGGACATGAATTTAGGATGTCGATATTGCTTGAAGAACCAACAATTATTCATTTTCAAAGATAAAATGGAATTTCTTGTAGCACCAGTATCCAAAAACAAGTCTTCTTGGTTCAATGAGTGATCTAATAACAAACTAACAAATACTTAGTATTTTCTATGGACTATACATCATATTTAAACTTTTTCATGGATGATCTATTTAATCCCCATAATGCTGAAATAGGGATCTCCATTTTACCACTGAGGAACACAACAGCAAGAAAGGTTTAATAATTTAACCTGGTGCTCAATTTAAAAGATAAAACCTGGATTTCAACAATTCCACTCTACTGTTTACATGTATTTAAAAGGAAAGCTATTTTATTTGTAATAAAAACAATTGTTTTATAGTGGTTGTCATTTTCCGTACTACAGAAATACATGTATATTGAGGATGCTCTCTACTTCTAATACAGACCATTATTAGAGAAAACTAATATAACTGAAGTACTTTTTAAAACAAATTTACCATAGTAACAAAAACATATTCAGCTTCGACATCAATTTTTTAAACCTAAATTCACGTATAACACTTGCTATATGTACTGCTTGTGAAATAGCTACTCAAATCTTTTCAGCAATGATACAGTACATCTTGGGAACGAAACAGATTGATAATCCTATAAACAGGAAAAGAGCAACAGTCAGAATTGTCCCTGTCATGTTATACCCAAAATACTAAAGAGCAGTTTCTGCAAACAGTAATTCTTTTATTTATCTTTAATTTTTACAAGTAAGTTTGGGAATACCTACTCAGGTTAATTCTTATTTCACAAAGATGATGCAGACTGTGGGCTCACACCTTAAAGGGGAAAATACCAAAATATAAAAATAAGGTGGTAATGGTGGTTTGAATTTTCCAAGAAAACTAGACTTTACTTTTAAACCATGTATAACTGGGGGGGAGCTACTAAATTATGAATTATTGTAATAAAAATGTACAATAATAAGCAATTGCACCTAAAAGTTTAAAACATAAACATCGGAACCTAACATTCACTAGATATGTATATGAGGCAAATTATTTATCCTCTTTAAGCACCAGGTTCCTCGTTTAATTTATCCTCACAAGAATTCTGGGAAGAAAATGAAATAGCAAATGTGAAATAAAGTACTTTGTACAATGCATTACACATATTAGCAATCAATAAGTAGTAGTCATAAAAGAAGAGTTGCTCTTATTTCATCACAAAAAAATGTGTGGATAGAAAAGCTCTTTATGTACCATTTAGAGAAAATCTAATAGTTTTTAAAAGTAAATTATGGTCCTCTACTTGCCATTTTTTATAGTTTGCGCCATGAAATTAAAATTGTCCTCTAAAAACAATTAAAGCAGAATGAGAAAAAGGAAAAGTCCTACCTTCCTTTCTGCACCTGTGACCATATTAGTTACTTCGTAAAAGCCATATTTATTAACCCGTACAGAGCTATAAAATGATAAAATTTCTAAATGACAAAATGCAAGCAATATACATAAAAACTGTAAGTTCTACTCAAATGTTAAATTATTCTGTATTTTTTTAAAATACTGAAAACTTGAACCTAACAACAGATAACAATTACAATTAAAAAAAATATCTTCCTTTCTGGTAGCATCTAGTTGGTAGAAGTTTTCTTCCACTCAGCTTATCTTTATGGCAGATTCCTAGGAAATCTTATATTTTATGTAAACATTGTTAAATGTTTGCTTTTTTGTTTAACCAGAGGCAAAAACTGAAAAGCAGGAATTAAATCATTATTCATTCTTTTAGGTATCTGAATAATATTACAACCTTAAGAGTATGTATTTAATAGTGACCTAATTTTATATAAATACACAATCCTCAATAAACACTATATTTGAGCTGTTTTTAAATAGCAGTGATGAATTTGCTATAAGCTTATTTCAAACAATGGATTATATTTGTGTTATTGCCCCCTGTCTCTCAAACCCTGCAGTGCTCAGAACATAACAGGCACTCCACAAAGGATTGCTGAATGAATTAGAGCACCCTGGATAAAACTGCAGCTCTGGCCTCATTAATCAAATGAGTTGTCAACCCATAAAATTAAGTGCTATAAAAACTACATGACACCTCCTCCAGAAATTCATCTCTCTAAAAACACTGAAATTAATTCCTAGGATAAAGACAAATCATCACATCTGAAACAGAACCAGAGATTCTAAGTTTGATTCAATATGTAAGAACTCAGTAATTTGCTCATAAGAAGTCAGAAGAGGTCATGTCTATTGATACCACAAATTGGTAAATATTCAATAATATCAAAAAAACTCTAAAGCCAGAAAACTCACAAACCCAGTTGATACTTAATAAAATCATAAATTCATTAGGGTCAAATAACTGTGACTTTAAAAATAAGAAAAAAATAAAGAGAAAACCAATGTGGTAAGCAGAAAAGATACGAGCTTATAACACAGGAATAACTACAGAAAAAAACAATTCAATACAATCCAAACAATTAGCACAAAACTTTCGCATTTTGTACGTGAATGAAAAAAAAAAATGGTTACCTAACTGGCAAGTAAAAAAGTAAAATATACACAAAATACATTGAGAGTAAATGGCAGCCATTAAAAAAATAATATAAAAGGAAATACCATGAGATGTCTGGTAAATCTGAGGTCCAAGAAAGAATAAATGTCTTCACAAAACCTGCTATCCAGAATAGACCTAGAAATCAAGTGAACATAGGAGTATTGAGCTGTTTTTAAATGGCATAAAATCATAGGTACTTCTGTCTAACATGGCACCTAAAACCAAAGGGTCTCACACAAAGACAGCAGCTATTCTTAAAAAGATTAATTTATTATTTACTTTTTTATACAAATAAATGTAAACACAAGGCAACAGTTAAAGATAAAAACAAAATCAAACTAAAGAAACTGGTAAAAAAAATTATTAAAAACAGATTTAGCAAGGCAAAAGCAACAATGCTAAAACAAACAAAATCCTAAAGTAGGAAAAACAAAGTAAAAGGCAAAGAAAAGCAATTAAATTAGAAAATAGTGTATTAGAAAAACTAGAAGACTCAGGCTGCTTTTAAGACCATGTTAAAAAATTCAGAAAACAAAAATGCCACTGAAAAGGTGAATATGATACCCAAAGACAGAAAAGATAAATATATGAGAAATTCTTTTCCAAAACTACAAATAAAAGTGCCCAATCTAAAATCATCTCTTTGAGGAAAGGGTCATTTATTATCACTTTTCAAAAAGTTCACCTTATGCAAAGCTCAACAAATATTTAAAATTAAATCAATGTTTATATTTTGGACAAGTATCACTAAGAGAATAATCAGGTAAATTTAACTGAATTACTAACAGAAATGAAATAAACTTAAAACAAATTGTAAGGGACCACATACCAGAAAATTCATTATAAATTAAAAATTATACTGCCTTCATTCATTCAAGATTTTTTTATTTATAGCAGTTGACCAAGGTATAATAAAAAGAATATTGGTTGGTTGATCACAATTGATTACCAAGTAACTACCAATGAAACTTTGGGAAAGTCATTTCACTATTCTGGGTGTCAACTACAAATGGAAGTAGGTTAGGTTCATAATTTTACAGTCCAGGAACATTAATGAATTACTCCTGATAAAACAACAAATATCAGATTCTAAAAATTAAAAAAAAAATCTGACAACAGAATGAATTACTTATTTCTTTAATTGGGTTAATATTAGTATCAGTGCTCCATTAGCACTTACCTGAATGATATTCAAACCTCTCCAACTAATGGTTATAATAGTTTTAATAAATACTGAGTGTTTACAATGTTTTCCCCTTACAAAGAGCCTATGGTGTAGGTATATTTATTACCCACCTTTTAAGATAAGGCAAAAAGGTTAAACTTATCCAAAGTTCAACAGCTAATAAACAGGAGAATCAGGATTTGATCCCTAGCAGTCTGATTCCAGAACCTACACATTAGTTTGCCTGAAATTTAAATTTGCCAGACGATTGCTAAAATAATCTAGAATTTACAGTTAAGTGAGAAAAATTAATGGCTGCCTTTCTCAAAAAGCAGAAAAATTAATATATGTGTCTCACTCCAGAACATCTGATATACTAAATGAAAGAACAAAATCCATCTTGTTCCTCCTGCAAATATGATCTACTTATACACTTAAATCCATTCCACAACAATGCATTAAAACACTACAAAAGTAGAGATGCACAGGCTCAAATCTAAAATTTGTCTTTAAAACATTTCAGGGAAGGTGCAAAGCTCATAATGAAAGGACAGATATTCAAATTTCCTATTATTTTCAGGAATAAACACATACCTCATGACTGAACTGAAAGCAACTTATAAATTAAGGAAACAATGCTCCTAATGTATGCATAAGTATATTTAATTCTTGAAACAATTTATTAGGCAAAGAATCTAACCAGTTAAACTTTAACATGAGTCTCCCTTTAATTAGCATTTGGTTCCCAGAGACAAAGAATTTCACCAATTCAATTTACACTCTAATACTTTTATAGCAAATAAAATCTCTAGAAAAATCTGTCTTCTTGTAGTCAGGGTTAATGTTGGTGAACCTACTTGGAAAACAGAAACCTATACATAAAATTCAATGTTCAAAAAGCACATTTTCTTGTTCTAAAAAGCTTCACTTATCGTATTTAATACAATTACAACTGTCCCTACTTAAATTCAATATCAAAGTAGCAACGCTTCCACTTTCATACTCTGACACTTATTAATAAGGTTTACTTATTTTCCTAAAGCCTCAGTTCCTTATTTGTAAATAGGAATAATCACAGAATACAGTATATCTGAATTGTTTCAAAGATTGTGCAAGGCACTCAGGTGTTACCTATGGTTATCAGGTAAAATTTCTGGGAATTAAATATTTAGAAAAAGCCCTTAAAAGATGGGTATTGGAGAACAATTCTCAGTAATTATACTTTAATATTCAAGTAAACTGTTAAGAATTTCTGATCTATTTGACAGTCCATTCTTGTCAGTAAATGAGAAAGGACGATTTTGTATTGGACTGTATATTCAGAGAATGTGATAGAAGTAGTTTCAGTTAAAAAGTCAACAGCCAAACTTCTTTATTACAAACCCCAAATGTTCTGGTTATTTTCTTAAACTAGATATCTGTGTTCAGCATAATGATTAATATATATAGATCATCTGGACTCTGAAATCCTTTTTCACAGAGCTTTTATCAAGAGATTGGCTGATAAGATTACAAACTTTCAAAGAACAAACCAATGGCAATCCTTATTTTAATCAATAAGTGCCAAATCATAAAGTACTTTCCCAAATCAGCCAGTATATTTTGAAACTCCACACTAGCTTACCTTACAATCCTGTTTACCTCATCTTTAGCTCACTAGAGATTTTATTAGAATCAAAGTATCAAGAATCACCTTAAAAAAAAATACATGAACATAAGAAGTGAACCCTAATGTAAACGACACACTTTGGTTAAGGTTGTATCAATGTTGGTTCACTGAACGCAACAAATGTACTATGATGATCAGGAATGTTGATGGTGGGGAAGGCTGTTCTGCATGTGAGGAAGAGGCATGTGAGAACTGTACTTTCCACTCAATTCTGAGATGAACCTAAAATTACTCTAAAAAATAAAGTCCACTAACTCAAAAAATACATGTATGACTATGATACAATGAACCATTTGTTTGGCATTACTTAATAGGGTCTCATTCTTTCAGGTTTTTTGGGAAGCTATTTTAAAACCAATTTGGTAACCAGTTAAAGTACTGGTACACTCCTCATCAACACCCAAAATTAATATCATTTCAATGCTATCCAGTTTAATGCATCATGCTATTACTTTTTAATAGTGTTATGTGCCAAAGCACTGGAGATCACTAAACTATAGTGTAAAATCTAGTAAAATGTAGCCTTTTATGCAAGTAGTTACTCAGTGGTTGATATCACAGTCTACAGGTATAAATGTACAATTTCTTTTTCATACACACACAAAATTGTTCTTAGAATGAATTTAGTCTTTATTCATAACTGAGAACATAACAAAAATGATTTCTAGTTACAAGGCCCACAACTACATACTTTAGAATGTACCGCTCAATATACAAATGCAGAAGAAAAAGAATCTTCAAACTTAATATCATCTTCCCAAATTCCTTAAAATCTTACTTTCACGTATGAAAGTAATGAGTACAATAAAGCCACATATTTCCTTCAGTTAAAAGAAAAAACCTCCTTCAGTTAAAAAAAAAAATTATCTATATGAGTTTTTAAATTGTGTTCTCAGCAGTCCTGAGTGTTGGGGATCAAGACAGGAGAAAACAGAGAAGTTAACAAAAGAAAATGACAGAGAATAACTTCTATAGATTTAAAAGAAAAATTCTGAAGCTGTATATTCTATGTGGTAACTACCAAATGGGAAAATAAACATTAAATGAAATACTAGTGAGCAATATAAAGGAACTACTGATAAATGCAAAAATGTGAATAAATCCCAAGTAAGTTATGCTGATTGGAAAAAAAAAAAGCCAATCCCAATAAGGTCACATAATGTAAAATTCCATTTGTATAGCATTCTTCAGTGACAATTTATAGAAATGTTTAACAGATTAGTGTAGTTATGAGAGGACAATACCAGAAATCCTTGTGGTAATGGAACTGTTCCATATCTTAATTATGGTGGATATAGGAACCTACACATGTGATAAAAACACAGAGAAATGCACACACGCACAAACACACAAGGAGAAATTAAACTGGGGCAATCTGAACAAAATGGGTGCATTGTATCGTCAATATTCTAGTCATGACTGTTTTACAGTTCTACAGGATGTTACCATTGAGGGAAACTGGGTAAAGGATACACAGGATTTCTCTATGTTATTTCTTACAACTGCATGTGAATCTGCAATCACCTCAAAATTATAAATTTAATTTTTAAAATGCCATTAAAATGGTGGTCTTCAAACTTTTTTTTTTTTTTTTTTTTTTACTATTGATAGAAGCTTTCCTACAAATAAAATCTTATGCAGAAATCTAAGCATCTGTTTTGAGTCTAAGATGAAAAAATAGTTTTGCTTTTCTATGCTTCCCCCCATGATTGCTGGTGTAAATTTGAAACATTTTGTTTAGTAGGCCCCAACCAGATATAATGGGAGAAGGCTGCAAATGATTAATGTCTGATGATGGGTATGGTAGGCATTTGTACTTTGTGTTTGCCATGTCTCTTGTTAAAGAGGGTGGCAAGGGTATGTCCCTGCTTGCACATCCTCCACATACAAGTTCCATGATAAGCCTAAGGTTTACTGGGGAATACTTTGAAAATCATTGGCTAAAAGAAAATACTGACTCAACATGTTATATGAAAAACTTATTTCCCTGGTAAATTCCATTTGTCCAAAGGCAGAAGAGAAAAAAATACTCTTCCAAAAAGTAGTGTTAAAGTTTGCTGTAATGAAAAATCAAAGAAAACAACAATAAAAAACCCTGCACTTATGTTTAATCTCTCAGTTTTACATAGACTGTTAAGCTGGTTCATTCTTGCTTTTTGTTTGCCTTTAGATAAGTATGCTACCAGGTAAGGCCATCCTTTTTGACTGAAACAAAACGGACAATAATTTTTTTTCATTCTTTATTCTAATCTCAAGTAAAACAGTGTCTTCAATCTCCAGCATTAACTATTTCTTTTATCACTATTTTAAATAATTTTAGACTAGAGAATTTGTGTCCTCTCTTCTTCCCCTAAGAACAATCTGCATCAAATCAAATTAATAGAATTAAAACAAAATTTTCTGATCTACCATCTACATTTTACCTCAGATCTGGGCTACCAAAATAATTTTCTAAGTGGTCTCTCCCCCTATTCTAACTTGACCATTAAACCAGTGGTTCTCAACATAGATCCACAAACTACTACTTTTCATATACCTCGGGTTGGCAATTAAAACAACATATTCCTAGGCCTCAACTCAAAGATTCTGATTTAGCATGTCTGAACTATGACCTGGATATCTCATCTCAAAAAGGGGACTGGGAGAGATTTGCTCCAGTGCTCTATTTTAGACTTACTTTTATACGTTGAACCAAAAAAAAAAAAAAAAAAAAAAAAAGCGCTTCAAAACCCCATTAGTTTCCTATCTGCCCTCTTCAAAAAAGGATAGTAGCTCACAGTAATTACAGTCAAGTACCTAAACTTGATGTTATCAGATTACCCTGTTCCAAACTACTCTTCCAATAGATATATCCTTTGATTATATCAGTCTTTTTGCTATTGATATCCTTGCTCATCCTCTTCAAATTTTCTGAAGTTATTTTCCTATACTTATAATCATCCCACCCAATACAAATTTTATTAAATCTTCAAGGATTACTTAAGTACTAATAATTCCTTGAGCTTTCTCAATTTCCCAACTTAGACATCTCTGTCACAAAACTAGCTCTGAGGTCTCTCTAGTGGATTAACCTCCTGAGGACTGGTTCCTCATCTATAAATAAAAATTTGACTAGGTTAACTCAAAAAATTGTTCCAGCTATAAAACTTATTCAATACTAATCTCTTCTCTTTGTAACCTCCTAAAAACATATATATTTTTTTAACCACTGGTTTATATGTTGACACATTATTTTGAAACAGCTATTAATATATATAGCTTTCACAATTAGATTGTCTACAATACAGCAAGCACTAAGATATAAACTCTAGAAGCCTGGAACATAGTGGCTTAGATATCACCTAAGTTACTCTTGACTAAAATATACTTTCCCTCTAACACATTTAATTCCTGCTTCTCTTTTTAGATGAACAAGAAAATATCCTAAAAACAAAACAATATAAAACAAAAAACCCATCACTGAAGAATGTTATTGATTTCCTTCTGTAACCTTGTTTTTTCTAATTGCTTCTCTTCACCTTATTATGCTAAAATGTGGTTGTCCCTCAAAGCCCAATTCTCCTCATCCACCCACCTTGCATTTATTCATTTGTTTGATTTCCTAATCTCAGCCATCTATAGGATATGTACCTATTCAAATCTCTGCCATCACTACAAAAATCAAACAAACCTTCAAACTGAATCTTTTCCACACACCTTCTTCCACTATAGTTCTTAATGGTACCTCATCAGTATCCTAGCTCTCTTTTTAATCCTCCTTTTATCTAGTCTACTAGTATATTTAGTTATCCAGTCTTCTGTGCCTCCCCAGTGTTTCAGATTCATTCCACCTCAGTTTCCATGGCCTCCACCACCACCATCATCATCTGAATAATTTTCAACAATTTAACAACCCTTCCAGCTTTTCACCATTAAGTTCTGAATACCTTGTATCCAAACGTAAGAAACCTTGAGTATTATTTAAGCATTTCCCCCACAGATTATGGCAACTATTCTAT
Organism: Cynopterus sphinx; assembly: GCA_030015415.1. Lineage (NCBI taxonomy): Eukaryota > Metazoa > Chordata > Mammalia > Chiroptera > Pteropodidae > Cynopterus > Cynopterus sphinx. The sequence continues at coordinate 41,402,312 of CM057391.1, read as the reverse complement.
TATTTCAAAATATAATAAAATAAATTCAAGTTCATTTATTTAACATAGTTATTGAGCATATACTATGTTCTGGATATTGCTCTAGGTGCTAGGAAATGAGCAGTGAACAAAATTAAGTTGCTCTTAGGGCATTTGAAATGAGCTAGTACAGTCTAATATAATCAAGGACACCTTAGTTTTCTTAAGTAACTGCTTTTGATGAATAATTTGTGTATTCTCATTACCTCGTCAAAAATTAGTCCTCTATAAGGATGAATAGAAAGCTATGATGATTTTCAAATTACTTAAATTTGAATTCTTGATCAGTCACTCTTTGGGTATGTAATACTTAATCTTTTTAGGCCTCTCATGAAAAATGAGTAAAATATATACCTCCCAGAGCTGCTGTGTAAATAAGATATATAAATACACTGTAGATTCTCATTTATAAATGCTATCTGTCTCATTTCTTAGAATTAAAGGCATGAAGTTACATTTAATTATAACTTTAAGCTATTCCAGTCACAATACTGACCACTGAAGCCAAATGGTGAAAAAGCAGCTCTATTATTACTGTATATGAGGTTATCTTACTATTCCACATGCATTTAAAATAATTACCATAAAAATATTAAGCATAAAAGCACTTTAATTTCTAAGTATTTAACAACCTAAAAAAATCAGGAAAGACCATGTTTAAACCACTTACTTCTACATCATTTCCCCCAATCTTTTAACTCCAAGACTTACAGTTTTCAACAATCAATTTCTTCCTCTTCATAAATTAATATAAATAGAAAAACCAAAACCAAAACCTAGAAATAGAAGAACTAGCGTATTACAACTAGAGTTGAAACTTAAGGGGAAATACATCTATGTTATCTTATCCTCAAATATGAATTATGGAAGTAGATCTAAGTCTTTATTAGAAAAAATATTCAGAAAGACAAAGTTTATTAACTTACTATGTATTCTGTTTAAAACAGGCTTTTAGAGGAGCCTTAGACAAAGCATATAATCACTGAGAAAGTTTACAATAAAGAGAAAAACAAAATGTCAGAAATGAGGTTGGTAGAAGTGAAGAGTGCTGTAAGTAATCAATATATTTGCTATGAGACAGGCTATACCTTCATTCACTTTCAAACTTCATTGTAAAGACCTTTCTGTGAAGAGGTTATATATAAATGAAAAATAATCCACATGTACTGAGCTAATTGGCCATTCTCATAAAAGTCATTTGAACACAGAGAAAGAAACTACTATGTGAAGTTAAATAATTTTCCCCAAATCCTTAAGGAACCATTTACTGTAGGAGATAAGAGGCATAAACTTTAAACTGCCTGTAAAAGATAGCTGAGGCTAGACCAGCAGAATCTTTTTAAATCTCCATCATCACTTTAAATTTAAACAATAAATATCACAGTTCCTCAGATATATATTCTAAAGTGATTAGACAATAAAAGAACTATGTCAATCATATTGTCATTTCCATAATATGTCAGTTTTAACCTGGAATTAAAAATTCAGTTATTACATTAATATATAACTAATAAGTTACAACTAACATAAAGTGATTGGGTTACAGTACATCAAATAATAACAAGCTAAAATCTAAAAACCACACAAACTGATCCTGGGAATATAAACCAACACAATCATCAGTTACTTCCCTTAGGAAATATGTGCAAGACCAACAAGCCAAAATTAGTAGCTACCATGATGCTTTCACATGTAGGGCAGTTACCTTTTTGCCACTAAAGAGATCTAACATCTTATCACAGTTAAGATGGTCCTTAAGAAGAGAACAATTTTAATCTTACCAAATAATAAAGGTAACTGGACTTTGATACTTCAATGTATGTGTTAAACTCCAGACACATCTGAAATTTGCCACTTCATCTAGACAGGGTCTATGTATAAGCCCCACTGGACAAACCAGAATCAGATCCTAAAAGCATTTTTAGATTTTTAAGATACCAAATGAAAAAAGAAAGTTATAGAATATCCATCCCCTTTTAGATTAAAAAAAAGAAATCTGGATTTATATATAAAAAATAAGAACTAGAAGTTTGTCAGTTCATCAAATTTGAATGGTTAACATAAAGTCATAAAATATATATATCTTTAACACCGTATTTTTAATTTAAAATATCATTTATCAATATTCTGATGTCAAGCCAAATGTTCTCTTTGAGTATGGCTCCCCTAACTGAAAACTGGGTTATTGTTTTTGGATAAACCATATCTATAATACATGATCTATGGTTTTTGGTTTTAGATTTCAAGGTAGGAAATCACTTAGACACTTGTGAGGTAATATGAATGCAGACTTCCTTCTAGATTTTTATTCTTCTTTCCCATAATCTATCTGTTAGCTATCTTACCCATACCTAACTTGATAATAATTTTCTTTGGCAATTTGCCTTTATCAAGTTTTCCAAAGCATTTAACTTAGTTTTCATTTAAACAATTCTCTTCACTCATTTATCATTGGTTTATGTTATGTCTAATTAAATAATATAAACACAACACAAATTCAATGGAATCAGCCAATTTGTGAACAATCATGTGACTCTTATTAGCACTGAACTCAACTAGTGGAAGCAGCACAGAGTAGTTTAGTTTACATCATGCAGGTTGGTTAAATGTAGGTTAAAGAAACTTCTACAGTATCTACACAAAACACTTCAGAAAAAAACACAAATTATAGAGACCACCTCAGCATATGAGAAACACTAGGAATGGGAATCAGAGGCTCACTTTTTAGTGAAACAACTACAGTAGAAACAGGTGTTTAGCTTACTAAGAATTTTACACATATTAAGTTGTTGAATTCTCAAAATGACTCTACAATGTAGGCTCTATTACTATCTCCATTTTGCAGATCAATAAAGGTATGAAAAAACTTGCCCAAGATTACACAGCAGCACAACCTGGTTCGAGTGCAATAAAACCAAAGCAGAGTGGTCCTAGAGTTTTTACCCTTAAGCTTTATGCAACAGTGCCTCTAAACAAGTATGTTTGAGTTCTTTTAATAAGCATATATTACTTTCATAGTCTTAAGAATTTGGTGTGTGAGAGGGGAGGGGGGCAGGGTGGATAAGATGTCCTAGTACATCACACTCTTCAGAGCATATTTTTCAGTAGCTCTCCTACAGTGTCAATACTCTTATCCCAGCATTCAAGGCTCACAACTTGATCCAAAACTGGATTGCTGTAATTCCAATCCAAGACTCTTATCCAATTAACACATGGGTTCTTTAAATCAACAGATCATCTTGAATTGGGATGTACAGAAGCACTAAATATAGTCTGTCACATGACACTGCACAAAGACCAGTATCCTTCATTCAGAGAATCCAAAAACAGTATCTTGGCTTCTCAAGAGGGAAGTCAGCATGGTTTCTCAGAAAAGTATAAAGCATCAAGCATGAGAGCCTAAATTTTAATCCTTGATCAATCACTAACTATATAACCTTTGGAAAATTATTTGACCTCCCTGGGGTGTAGTCTACTTATAAAACAAAAGGGAAGAGCTGAAACAGTGTAAAAATAGGCTGAGACTAGTACTAACATGAACTGTCAAGGCCCCACTAGATGTGATTATGTAGGTCTGGAATAAGGTCCAAGAATGTTCATTTTAATAAGCATTCCATGTAAATGATACATGTGCTCCTGGGCCACGATGAGAAATATCTAACAAAAAGATTTCAAAAATCAATTCTACTTCTAGTTTCTGAACTTTAATCAATAGGGTGCTACTTTACATGTCCAGAACAGTGGTTCCAGCCTAAAAGAAAATCCTCTAGTTCATTATGGGACATGTTTTTGCACCTTTCTCTCAAAACTTTTTTTTTTCTTTTCTGGTAAAAAATAATGGGATAAACAGGATTTGGTAGTGCTACAAAGTGAACTTTCATTCCTTAAGACAGATGCCATTGATTCAAATCAGTTTTAAAACAATTAAGCACCTACAAAATGATAATACACTGTATCATGTCATTAATGCTCATTATTCTGCTCATCTTCATTTTCTCCCAAGAACATTTTAAGTTTTGAAGAACATAGTCCTCATTCTACAAGTCTCAAATTTTTCTTCTCCCAGTCTTTCTGAGAATTTCCAAAGAAATTAATAGTTTTCTTTCAATATTTTATCCAGGGCCTGAATCAATATGACATTCAAATTATCATCCAAATTCACCACTAATATTTTGCTATCATGAAACAGAAATGTGCCAAATTGATAAAAGTACTACATTGTAGTTAAAGTCTAAATAAGTGTTTTACATTTCTTGTCTCTTTCTGAACTTTCCTACAGTAAGCATATATTTCTTTAATATGAGGTTCCAAAAATCATACACTTTGTTCTTAAGTTATAGATGTTTGATGCCCTACTATATTAAATATACCATCTCACCAACCCTTTTTAAAAGTATTGACTTGCATATATGTAAAAAAAAAAAAAAAAACTTGCCTCAGTGATTTCAGAAAAAAATATTTTACTTCAAAAAAATTACTTGAAAGATTTTTTTTAATGGAAGAAGGGGAATAGCACCAAATTAAAATACGTATTTTTGGCCATATCTTAGAAATCAAACTAGTATTACTAGCATATCATAAACATAAACAAGTATAACAAGGCTCATTTATCAAAAATTCTAAAAACAAAATGAGGCATTGGAACTACATGATTAAAAAAAATTTAACAATCTAAGTACTTAATTTTTGTGTTCTGAATTCCAAATTAGACCGGCATTCAAGAAATTATTTTAAATCCCATTAGTGTGGAAAACTATGCTGGAATACTACCTGATACTATCTAAATTATCTCTACTTTTCTTAAAATTTCTCATTTGTTCTGATTACAAAAGCAACCTACATGCACTACAGAAAAATCAGAGAGAAAATAAAACTCCCACAATCCCAAGTACCCAGAAACAAACAACTGCTAAAACGCTTGCTGTATTTGCAATCACCATAGCAAAAACTTATTCAGGAAAGAATTACCAGTAGACACTAAGTCTAAGAAAGGAAAGTCTGACAAGGAACAGAATATGTACACAATATCAAAATGTCTCCCCACAGATTACTTAATAGTGGCAAAATGAGAATCACTAACTATACAATGGTGAAAGTACTCAACACCTTAAAACCAAGTAATCAAAATGAACATAATCGTAAGGGGTAAAAAAACAAGTGCCTTCAAATTATAGAGAATCACATATTATCTACTATTGTAGCCAAAAATGCAAAATCTGAATCTAACTGTGAAGAAACCTTAGGCAAACTCAAATTGAGGGGCACTGTATAAAAATTAACCTGCCAATGTCATGAAAGACAAAGTAAGACTGAGGAACTCTCCAGATTAAAGGAGACTATAAGGACCTGAAAACTAAATGCCATCTGTTATTCTGGAATGGCTAGTGTACCAGAAAAAAAATGCCAATAAAGGTCATAATTTGGATAACTGATGAAAATGACTATGGACAATAGACTAGATAAAAGTGTTACATCAACATTAAATTTTCTGAATTTAACCACTCTCGTTACCTAAAATGCTTGTTCTTTGGAAATGCATACTTAAAGTATTCAGGCCTATAAGAGAGCATGGTATATGCAATCTATTCTCAAATGGTTCAGAAAATTTTTTTTTTAAATTACAGAGAGAACAATAAAGTAAATGTGACTTTATTTACTTAAATGTTAACATTTATTTAAACGTTAAAATTCAAGGGATCTGGGTTAAGGGTTCAAGAGAAGTTTTGTACTATTCATGTAACTTTTCTGTATTTGGAATTATTTCAAAATTAAAAAATTAGAAGAAAACAAACCTTTGGGTTATTTTTATAGCATTTCTCAGCATACACATGTATATTTATAATATTTATATTTTAAAATTTAAAAATAGAATCATCACTTTGATGCTTAATTTTGGAGGCCCTCCCAAGTACATTTGTGAAAAAAGGCAATTGTTTTCAGATGATTTAGGTGTTCTTCTCTTGCTCTCCACCCAAGGAAACTAGCCCCAGACACACCATAAACCACCACCCTACTACCATCGCCAGTCACAGCTAATTAGAAGGATCAACAGAAAACAGTGGCTCTCTGACACTTTGCCAACTCCTGTGAGGCCCAACTGTACTTTCCTCAAATAAGTTCTAAGATTTCCCTATAGTCTTAGAACAAATCTTTGACTTAAACTAGTTGGAGCTGGTTTCTGTTCCTTGTATCCAAACGAACCCTAAAACAACAGGCTTTTCAGAACTAGAAAATTGGTGTAAGACAAATAGTGGCTAAATTAATCTTGTCTGTGTTTCAAAAATATTGTTTCCATGGGGGCTTAAGGGTAAGATGTAACAAGGTTATATCAATTCAACCAATTATACAGCTTCCTTTAAAGAGAAACAGAAAAGCAAGTTATTCCAAAAGAAACCTTATTTTCTGAAGAATTACTATGTATCAGATCAACCACTCAGAAGCCCATCAATTCACTGCTACTGAAGCACAGTCCTAATATAGCACAGTCCTAATCGTTGACATCAGTTACATCAGAATCTTCCCATCTTTTGCCACATCTTTAAAGAGGAAACGAGTTTTCAAATTCTTGAGCCTTGTCTTTTTTAAAAAAAATATATATAAGTATAAAAAGCAGCATTAAGAGGAATTCAGGAGGTCTCTCTGTAAACTCAAAAACAGAAACTATCAAATTTCATTATTAGTGTGTGAAATAAAAAATATTACAAGATTTTATTACATATAGTATGATATGTAAACTTCTGGGAGAAAAAACTTTTCCTGACAATATCCTAAGCAATAATATTCTATTCTTTTCACCATATTCTTCACTTTATGCTAAAAACCATTGACATTAGGCTTTACCTGTTTAGACTAGTGAAAAACATAGAAATCTGGGTAAATTGTCTTCAAATAAAAATGTTTTAAATATCCTTCAAAAACAAAATTCAACAGATTAAAAAATTAAAAATGGTTCTGCTTCAGATAAAATATTAGATAACATCACCATGTGAACTTGAACTTTAAAATCATCTTATAAATACCACAAACCGAAACTAATTTAATCTCACTGTTACATTAATTTGCTTTCTGCCACAGGCTCAGACCTTAAATGCTGCAACCATATTGGCTGTAACACAGGTATGATTACTCAATATTATCTTTCTCAACAACAAACCAGGACGAAGAATGTTTATTACTTTAACTCTAAATTGAGCAATCATATAAGAATTGCTAGAAAAGTATCTCTCTTCTTCAATTATATAACTAGAATAAGAAAAACCGCACAATCATTTGTTTCTCATGTTGACCTGTGTAAAGCATTCTTAAACTCAGATTTCACATTTAAGTTTTAAAATGCAAAAAAATTAAAGATGGGCAAATAATTTTTTACTCATTAATTATTATAAAATTACTAATTAAAAGGCATAATGTATGTTTTGATGCTATCCTAATGCAGCACATCAAAAAAGAATTCTGTGATTGTGATATGGAATATTTTCAATGCAACAGGTTAAACAGCTTAAATAGTTTAGGTAAATAACCAAATTAGATTTTTAATAAAGCTGTAAGATTCACCTAAAATACAAAAACGGCTTCCCTAAACTACCTAAAGAAAAAATGCATAGTAGTTACCAATGATTAATAAAAAGTTCTCATATTCTTAAACATACAAATAAATTTAGACTGGGTCACCACCATTTGACTTTTAATATATCACTTAAAGTGTTCACAAAAAAAAAAAAAAAATTCTTTGGTTAATTCCTACCTCTTTGCATAATACTCATTATTTAATTATAATAGCAAAATTTTTACAGTAATATACTGTCTACTTCACATTTAGTGCACTAAAAACAATTTTCAACCACTAATATTGTTCTTCCATATCAAATAAATTTTTAGGTAATACAAAAATATTACCCTTCCAATATTAAGAAAAAAATGAGGCTACTCCCAACATGGATACATTACAAAGACAGTAAAAAGGAAACAATGAGCCACTCTAGTTTTACATGCAGCCTAAAAGCTAGCTAACATTTTATTTATATAGCAATATCTTAAATAGTATCCTTTTGAGTTTGCCAGTCTACACAAAAAATAATTTTACCATAAAGTAAAAGTAATCCTATGGTCAACATTAGTCTCACTGAATACAAGTACTTGTATATTAATTCTAACAAAAGACATGAAACAGTCCCCTAATCACCATGAATATTTGACATTTAAATGTGCTCACTTAAATTCAACAATTAATTTAGCACCTACCATCTGCTAAGTATAAACCCTTGGAAGATAAAAGTTATTATACGTTAAAACATTTAAAAAATAAATGTAGCGTCTTTTAAGAAAATTCCATACTACTATTTAAGTAGTTTTTGATAGCTCTTAATGGTTCTATTGGTTTTACACAACATTTTAACACACTGGTAGTACACATTTAAGTCCCAGTAGTAACTTCCAGAAAAGCAGAGCTGTTAGGATTTATACAATAACACTTTTAAAAATAAAACCATAGGTTTAAGAGTTTGATGCATGAAATTAGGTACATTATTCTTAGAAATAAGAAATCAACTTAAGAAGTTATAATTTCACTAAGTATGTATTGTGGCGAAAAATGTCTTTTAACATATTAATTAGCTTTTCCCCTCACTTCCTCATTTTTAGATCCAAATCTTATAACTTACTGTGATATATATGGTAAAATTCTCTGGCTGGAAACTGTGAGGAAGACAGACAATCCAAAATTGCAGGAGAGTTATAAGAGACTTAAAGAGCTGAAGGGAAATGGAGAAGCCCTGTAAAAGGTTTTAAATTTAAACTGAGATCAAAAGGATCGTGTAGCTTACACTGAAAACAAAAAGGAAGTATGATCAAAATGCAGTCCCTAAAAATATAATTTGCTCTCCAATTACATTATGATATTCTACAAATCCACTTAAACAAGATAAATTACTAATCCCTCAAACTCAGCTATGCTAACAAAAACCATTTGACTAGTTTTCCACCAAGGGACCAAATGTTTCAAAACCCTCTGGAAACAAAAATTATGCCTAACCTTTTAATAAATTTGCCCGGACAATCCTAACTTAAAACATGGATGGCCAATTAGGATATGCAGTAATAAAAACTAAACATTTATAGCCATGTTATTTATAAGAACCAAAACATATCAAAACAAACAAACCAAAGCAATGAAAAGGCCAGTACAAGGAAAACTAGTAGAATGTAGGCAGCTTTCTTATACTTTCCTAACTTGATAATGTTTGTTTGAAGCCAAATAAGTCCAAAAGCTTTATGTGTCCTCTCCTATGACTACATAAACCAAACTTCCCTACATTAGATACTAAGTTTAAAGTACCAACCTTCTGACCACAGTTCTTAACTACTTAATCTTTAAAATAAATGCGCAATCTTTACACAGCAGTTAAAAGATCTGGACTTACATGTCACTCAGCATTTTACAAATGAGTATTGACCCCAAAATCCTGACACAAATTCTCCCACTACCCACTAATATTTCATTTTATAAAAAAATATTTTGGAGATTCCAAGTAAGGTTGTATGCTCAGTCTTCCATGATGAAACTCCCTATGCCACTTATTTCTACAATTCTTTTGCAGAACAGAAACTTTAGTCTTACTAGTTTTATACAACATAACAGAATAGAAACTTAACATCAATCTAGTTCATATATGAACTTTATGATCCTCTTATTCCATTGTAAATTCTGCTCTGAAGTATTTACAATGAAGAGAATCATGAAGGGTGTATACTTCCCAACCTTTTAAAGCACTACTGGATTGAAAGGCACTCTCATCTTTCAGTTGATTCACAATCAAAATGGTCATTAAATACCATTCATGGCCCACTCATATCTCACTGCTTAGCTTAGGCCAAAAAAAAAAAAAAAAAAGGACTTCCTACTACAGAAATAAATTCTAACCACTCACCCACTTTTTCAAATAGTTAAATTACAACATTTAATTTTCTGCCTCAATCTACAAAATTCTGACTTTAGCACAAAGTGGATTCAAGACCCTATTATGGTATGACTTTTATTTAAAGTCTACAAAAACTGACTAAATTCTACATTCCATAGTGGTAAATGGGCTTGTTTTGGGGGTTAGGGAATCAAGAATTAAATCCTTATTTTTCTACTGACATAACTTTGAAAGTATGCCATAAAACAATGTTAAAAGGCAGCAAAGCATGGAGCTTCACTTTACCAAATAGACAATTAACTTAGAAAAATTTTAAGGAATGCTTAAATATTTGGGGGAAGTGGATGCAAAATTTAATAATGAGAAGAACATCTCCACACCCAGTGAAGTAACAGGTTTAGGCTTGTTTGTACAGCTCCCTAAAAATTAATCTGAGAGAGAACAAAAACCAAAATTCACAAAATCAATCAAGTGTTGGACATGAACTGTTTCACTCTAAAATGTCCAGTCATATAAAACAGGTTGGACTTACACACTTACTAAATAAACATTTAAATTTACTCTGGCATATGCTTCGATTAAACCGAACAAAAACTATTATTTGTCCCCAAATAATTTTGGGACATATTTAAGAGTACCTAACCTCACTATTGAAATTTCTAAGGCTACTTGAGTGTTTCAATTTTTTTTCAAAAGTGGTGTCATTTTATTTGCCTCTCAGGAAAGAAAAAAAACAATAAAATTAATCAACAAAAATAACAGCATGACGATTTTCAGTAAAATCAACACATTTTTGTAAACGGTCTTGGGAAGAAAATACCCCAGTCTTTTCATGTAAACATAATAAGCCTGTAATATGCTGCAGACAAACGCACTGCATGGGGTGTGGAGGACCCGAGCTGATTAGATTACCACAACATCAGCCTGGGGCCGCCATTTTTAGAATCTGTAAAGGACAAAAGAGGGAAATTTCACTTTTTACTCCCCATCTAGAACATTAAAGGAAAAAAATGGACTGTTTTCCAATTCTGTACCGATGTCTCCTCCCTACAGTTGAATGCACCTCACTCAATTCTCTCCAAGGTCTCTAGAACTCCACACACCTTACGTTATTCCCATCTCTAAAAAGGGAGCAAACAGGAAAAACGAGGTTTACTCCAAAGCTAACTCCAGCGATTTCTTTGACTTTGAATTGTATCACTCTTAAGACAGTGTCTCGCAAGAACGGACCTCTACGGAACTGAGGCCAGTGGACGAGAGCAACTCTGGATTGTTTTTCTCCCCCCGCCCCCGTTCAGCACAGTGAACCGTTTGTTTCTATTCTGTCTGCTGCCACAATGTTTGTGCCAAACCCTTAGTCAAAATAAGCTTTTCTGAAATGGGCCATATTGTGGATGTTAAGCCTCCTGCACAGTTGAGGACGACGATAATGCAAGAGGAGTGGGGGAGGAGACTGCGAAGGCCGGGCACTGAGGTGACCACCTCAGGGGCGGGTTTACCTTCTCCCGGAGAGGATGAGGAGCGGTCTCGCTCTCCCACAAAGGGAGATAGAGACCCGGGGCGTTCTCTTAAAGCCCTTCCTCTGGACGAGAAAATTGTACCAGCAGCTGCCAGTTAATGGAAGGAGAAAGTGAGGCCTACACGGGCTTTCAGCACCTGAACAAGATGCGGTGCAGGGTGCGGGAGGGCTGGCAGCTCCTGGGACCACTTCGACACAAACCTCACCAACAGTCACAGCCTCCCTGCTCATCCCAGCGGCCTTAACCTGCTGCCGAGGAGGAGTGCGCCCCCTCCCTAACTCCCACTCTCAAGGGGGTTTAACTGCCGGTTTCCCCTTCCCCTATCCTAAAACCCGCCATAGTGCTCCCTTTCTAGGGACAGGGAAAAGGTAAATTCGGTTTAAACGAGCACCATCTTCCCCAGGCCCAAACACCTGAGCCAATGCCGAGCCCCCCACGAAGGATAAAGGTAAGAAGTCGCCCTCCTCCTTGCAGCACGTCCCTCCACCCCGCAAACTGCACGGACGCCCCAGGAGACGACAGGCACTGACCTGTGATGTTCACACACCAGACACCCGGACCCCGTTATTTGCTCGACCCCCCAGGGAGTCTCTCCACGGCTCCACGATCAGAGCAGGCACTGCAGACACAGGACCCGGCTCCACACACCCCCTCCCCAAGCAGCAGCGCGCAGCCTCTTCACCAGCAGCCGAGGAGTAGGGGAGGGGGCACCCAGAGGGTCGACAGGAACGCAGAGGCGATTGCGAGGCTTCGCAGCGTGTCTGTGGCCCCTCTGCTCCCGCTCGCGGACTCCGCTTTGGTCTCTGACTGGGCCCCCTGCGCCCGCTCAGTGTCACTGCCTCTCGCTCTGGGAAAATGGCGGCGACGGCGGCGGCGGCCGCGGCGGCCGCGGCGGCGGCGGCGGCGGCGGCCAGTGCACGGGCCCGCCCGTCCCGCTCCGCAGGGGCAGAGGGGGAGGGGACGAAGCCGCCCGCCGCCATCTTGCTTGTGGGCTGCTGCCCGCCGTTGCCTCTCCAGGGGTTCGAAGCTAGCCCGCCGGAGGCGGAGACGCGGACGGGGCCTCGTCCTTTTCACAACAGATGCATTCAACCATTCCCGGAGGTCTGAGGAAGTTTCAGTGTCTGGTGGGATTGCTTCTTGACCCCCCCCCAGCAGCCCCCCAGTCCGGATGTCGGTGAGCTTGGGCGCGCACTGCTGTGTGGAAGGGGGACTGTAGGGGCGTAGGGAACGACCCCAGCCCCCGCCCTCCTAAAGCGGTGCACGTTACTCCTCAAACGTTCAGGGTCGGGCCCCCCCAGTCTGGCCTCTGGCGCAGGGTGAACTTGGTGAGGGTGTGAATCGACGCCCACTGGGGGCTGGAGCGGCTCCAGTGCGCAGGCTCCGAGCACCGGATAAAAGCCGAGCTGGCGCGCCCAGCGCCGTCTCGATGGAGGAGCGAGCGGAGGAGGCCGGGGGGAGCAGCAGCAGGAAAAACGCAGCCACCGTCCGCGCCGCCTCCCTGCCACCGAGTATCGGGGTAACAAGCTGCCGTCGGTGCGGCGGCCGTCGCTGCCTCCTGCTTCTCTTGGCCCCGGGGAAGGATCTCCCCGCCGCGGGACAGTATGCGGGGCGGGCAGCGGGCGTTCCTTTATGTGGCGGTGACTCAACGGGGGAGGGACAGGGACGGGCATCTCGGAGGAGAAAGGGGAAGCCACAGAATAAAACGAGGGTGTCCCCACTAAAATGCCAAGGTGACTCCGGCTCTGGTTTCCGGGGTCTTTCCCCGAAATGGCGGTTTCCGCCTTCTCGCCCCACAGCGACGCAGAGCGCTCGGGAAGCGGAACGGGGCGAGGCAGAGGCGGCCGCTGCGGCCAATCGGGGCTGGACGTCGTCTGTCGGGCGCACTGTGATTGGCTAGCGATGACCTCATGCTGCAGCAGCGGGCGGGGCCGCTGCCGAAGGGAGAGGCTGTTGGAAAGGCAGAGAGGGAGAAGTGACGATGGCGAGTGTCGCTCCTGCGGCCGCTGTGGAACCCAAGCAGCGACGAAGGGCATCTCAAGCCTCTTCCCTGACATTTGCTCCTGTCCCTGCGCGAGGTGAGGGCCCCGGCTCGGCCTCTGCAGAACTGTGGGGCGCTGGCGCGGATGAGGAGACACGATTTCTCCCGCGACTTTTGTAACTGCGTCAGGGCAAGATGGCGCTGGGTCTCTTTGGGGTGCGGGGGGAGAGGCACGTCCACCGCCGCCGCAGCGCATGTGACCCGGCTGCATTCCTGTGGGGTTTGGCTCAGACCCAGACTGGGGCGGGGGAGACTGGTGCGGTCGGCGTTGGCGGCCTGAAGAGGAAGAGATGACTGAGCGCGCTTCCTCCCCCATTCGGCCTAACAGCTGCGGCTCCGGGGGGAAAGCCCCCGCAGGGACACTCCTCAGGGTGTGGCAAGGCTGTTAGTGGAGAAGGTTTGGTGCCCTGTTTTCTTCTCTCCCTTTCTCCTTGTAAAGTGTACTTACGTAATGCGGCAGGTCCCTAATGTGGAAATCGGGATCAGTTGGGTTCTCAGCCACTGGACTGAGGTAAGAGGAGAGACCAGCTCCTGGGCCACAACGTCAAGTAACAGCAATTATTTTCTGAGGAAACGTAAAGTTTCTCTGATCCGAATAAAATATATTTTTAAAATTTGGAACCAGGTGTAAATAACACCCAGGAACACTTTTAGTTTCCAAAAAGTTGCAAGAAAGCAAGGAATATATACCATCTGAATTTTGAGAGCCGATTTTAAACTTTCTGTACCTTCTCATTTTCTTCCCGTATCCTCCCTGTCTGTAAATCCTACAAGAATAGGCAATCTTATCCGGGGATTTGCTTTTCTCTCTAAATTTAGGATGATTAGTAATACAGAATAAAAACTAGCTTATCTGTTTTTAAGGCTGTTTTCAGTACTTTTACGTTGTCTTTTTATTTCCCCCTTATTGTGGTTTTTAAAAATGAAAGATGATTTTATAATCACTTGATAAGTGTTAAGATTCCTGCACTGTTATGAAATATTAAAGGCTACTACTTTAAGTCACTTGTAGAAGTGTGAGCTTTAGATTTCGTTTTTGAAACCTTGCTATGTGATCCAGCAGTTCAAAAGTTCGTAAAGTTTAAATTAGCAGATTGAGCAAAGAAGACTAATTTTGTTTTTGTTTATTCCCACTTGGTCAAACAAGTATAGTAGCCGTCAACTATACTAGTGAAGATTCAGTAGACATCTCCTTGAATAGTGTCAAGTGAGAATAGGGAGTTATTCAGCAAAGGTATTTGCATCTGAAACCTGGCTGGATTTTTGACTGAACCACCTCTATTCGATGCTAGGAGGAAATGTTTGCTGGATCTGAAAAGATAAGTTTAACCTGGGGTCAGTGTTGCGCTATTTCCTTTAGTCTTAGTTGTAGACTTGGTAGTTTGAAAACAATTGAGGTTTTTAATTATTTTGTGTATACTTAAATCTTTACTAGCTTTTGTGGCTTCCTTTTCAGTGAAGTAACTAAATGTGAATGAACTTGAAAAGTCAGTAATTAAGCTGTAAATATTAGGAAGTACAAAGATTTTAAAGTTTAAACTTTGTTTTTGTTCACTCAGTATGAAGTAAGCATTTTACTTATAAGAACTCTTGAATAACTTCAAGGATCTATTTGTTATGAAGTAAGTTGTGTCTCCTTTACCCTCACAGTAACTTTTATTCCAGCTTAGAAAAGAGGAACTAAATATGAAGTCAGTAGATTTTAAGGTGATTTTTATAATGTTCCTAGCTTTACTGTGCTTGAAACTAAGGAAAAGAGGCCGATTTTCAAGCTAATGGAAGCAAACTTATACTTTTAATAAGCATGTGTTCTCATTGTTTCTACTTGCCAAATCCACAAATCTGTTAAGCTGTAATTCTCTTTACATTGCTGTGGAATTTTAAATACTATTTGCCCTTATTTCCTTTCTCTGACTACCTTCTTGGGTTGTGTGTTCTCTGGGCAATTTGATTTGTCCCTATTGTCTGATAAAGCCCAAATTTCCATCTCAGAGCTGCAGATACAAAGTTAAGGTTTACAGGGGTTTACTGACTTCTTGAGCTCATAAAAAAGCTTAGTAATTGATTCCCTTCACCCATTTTCTCAAAAAATTTCACTCGTCCTACATTTCACTATTTGAGTAAGTCATAATCCCAACCTTCGTTTCCTGTTTCTTGTTCAAATCTAGCTAGGTTCATGTAGCAGACATCCCCTGAGGGGCTAAAATACATAACCATTTCAAAGTGCTTTGCTATTTCATACCTTCTTACCTTTGTCCACAAAACCTGAAGTGTCTCTTCACACTCACTCCTAGATAACACACCCTGAGCCTTTGCTTCTGAAACTGTTTCAAATCTCCACTCCCAAGTAAAATGAGCCATTCTTTCCTTTGGTGACTAGCCCAGTGCTTGACACTTTGTTGGCATTCAGGTGTACATGTTTCTTTAGAGATTTAGTAACACTTTACTGATAGACCTATAGTCTAAACTATAAAACATTAACTTTTTCAAAACTTTCACCACTAGAGTTTGGAGATGAGATGAAAGGCTAGGGATGTTTCCTCCTCTTACAAGATGGGGAAATGGGACAGTGGGACAGATAGTTCTGCCCTCAAAAAGATGGGAAAAAAAACTAGCCTTAGTATTAGTCAACATACATCTTTCTCATCTAGAGGACCTACAAATGTCAACAATATATAAAACCAGTGATTATTTGGGTTTATAATTCCTTGATGTGTTTGGGGTTTGTCAAGGTGGGTACTACTATTTGCTTTGAGGCTGGAGGGTCTGATTTATTGTGCCCTTGAATTTAGTTTTTGTTGCTTCTCTTGCTGTTGTGTCAGTGTGCCAGCTTCTAGTAGCTATGTGCATTTTATGTGTTGTGAGGTTGGCATTCCAGTTATAGGGCTTACAAAGACTAAATGAAGCTCTGCAATAAGACTTATGAGTCAAAAATAAGTGTTATAAATATTGATCACTGTTTTGTCTGCTCTTAAAGCTTTTTGGAGTAAAGTTCAAGTAAGGAAATATTCTGAATTTCATGTGACTTTGACTGGATTTTATTTTTATATGAATTTTCCTCTGCCCCACCCTAACCCCTGACTTTAGTGTCCTCTAAGTGTAGAATGAAAAGATTTATATCTGAGAATTAAATGAACTAGAATCATTAAATATACCTTAAAATGTTAAAGTTAGTGTACACAGCCTGATTAATTTAACTTCCTGAAAAATGAGGTAAATGCTGTCTCTTCTTGGGCACTGTATTACGTTAACACAGTTTAAAATCCATATTTGCAAATAGTCAAAAGAAACTTTCAGAGATTGTGAATACTTTGAATCAACTGTAATTATTTTAAGAGAGGAGTAATGTATTTATTTTTGTGTCCACAAGAACATTTTCAAAGTTACCTGTTCTCTGCTCTCCAAGAAGATAAGGCCTATAGCATACTACCTATGAACTGTTTATGTTTAGTTCATTTGAAATTTCATCTGGAAACTGGAGAAAATAGTAGTCTACTTTCTCCTAAATGAAGCAAATAGGAAGATAGCAAAAGCTCATAGAGCCTACCTTTCTCTGGTGTGATTTAACAGCAGATTTAGTAAAAAGGGCCCTTTAATATCCAGTAAACTTGAGTGTTGAATGTAAAAACGGCCATTGAAGAACAGTAAAACCTATTGGCTGCCCTATTACATGGCCTTTTTTCTTTAGTACTTATGTTTGACATAAGCACTGAAGTATGCAGAGTTTATCTTGCATTTCTGTTTTTTATAAAAGAAAATTGGGTGTGGGGTCATTTTATGTTTGCTCCTTTGTTGTAAGCATACCACAAAACAGTGGCAGCCTTATCTTTGAGGTATAGGATATACCTTCAATGAACAATATTTTGTGTATGGCACTGGTCCAAAATAAAGTTATCAACTTAGGGTAAGTGGCGTTTTATATAACTGAGCTTAAGTTGAGTTAAATTATATAGAAATTTATTCCTTAGAGATATTACTTTAATATTTCTTATTCTCAAAAGTATTTGTTTTAAAAGTGTTCTCCCAAAGTATATTAATATTTGTCTCTCAAATATATATTCTGGTTTTTCTCTCTCTGGTTGCTTTGTTCCAGGGACTGATTGAGACTCCGGCTCTAATTTCAGTCATTTGTATTCCTATCATGTTTCAGGCACACAAAACATAATTGCTAGCTCTTACATTTTCAGGTAGCTTAACGAGATAAACTACTAAATAATAAAAACTTTTTAAAGCGTTTATATTTATCTAAATGTTTCCTTATTAATTTCTCTCAGCCCATCTACCTTTTTAAAACTTGGCTCAATTTTAATGGCACATCCATTTCTTTATATATAGCTTAGTATGTGTTGCTGACAGTTAACGTCAAAGAAAGGAAAGATCACGGGTTAATAAGTTGAGGGTATAGTGGTTGGAATTAAGGAGTGAGGAATAACAAGTTTTTGTCTTTGATTTTTTAATTAGCAAGGTATGCCACACCAGGTCATTAATACTAGTTTACTGAGAGAGGAGAATTAATTACAAAAGAGGAGTGCTCTGAGTGCCCAGAAACATGTTTGATACTATTGTGTGTACTTTATCTCAGTTAAATGATAATCTAAATAACCCAAGGTGGCAGAGCAGTGATTTCAACATCTTTCTGTGCCAAAGTTCATATTCCTTGCCCTACTTATGCTGTCTGAATGAAGACTTAGTTCTTAGTGGAGACACAGGACAGTGAAATGTTAGGATTTGCTTAGAATTTTACCTTTCAACTAAGGGGAAGAGAGTGGCTCTTAGAGCCTTTAATGCAGATGGAATAAGAAGAGCCTGAATGAAAGAGTGGGAATGATAGAATAAAGGAGGTTATAGAAGACATTGGAGAAACATCCATGCTTGTTGCTTGGAGAGAATAAAGAACTCACTTTCAAGAATAATAATTGAGATTTGGTAGTCTTCAAAGATGAAATCAAAGCTGAGTAGATTCCATTTTAGTAGACAAATCTGGCAAGAAAGCTGCTGACATGTCCACATTTTAGATCTAGGAAAAGGAACTGTCGCCATTTGTTTTTTAGATAGCTAAATTATATGCTGGTACATAGTCTTTTTAGCCATAGTAAGAATAATAATTATTTTATTCATAACTATCCTAAGAAATATATAATTATTCTGTAATTTATAAAAATTATAGGTAGCATGTTTAAATGTTTTTTCTAAAAATGTAAATGCTATTCTAAGGCATGGAAATTTTTTGAGCCAAGTTTTCTGTTTTAGGATTTTTGTTTGTTTTTAAAACAGGTTTTCAGGAAGATTTTTTCTTTCCTTAGTAAAATAGTATATAAATCGATTCTAAAAATTTTGAAGACCATGTACCTGTTTAACCCTCTCAAACTAAGTTGCTTCTACCACCAATGACTTTATTCTTAAGGAACAAAGTAGCATGAATGTTTAAGGAGCACATGAGATTAGCAAAATATATCAAACTATGAATTTGGGTAAATTGCTACTAATTTGTTAAATACTTGAATTCTTACAATAGCAAGGTCAGAATTTAGCGACTAGTAGGAATTTATAAATCTCTCCTTTTTACATATAAAAATGCATTTACTCTGCAGTCTATTTACACCTTTCCATTACATAAACTTAACCTCACATTATGCCCAATGCCTGGTTCCTAATGTCTTTCTGATAAACTTCAATGTTTTTAGGTAAAGAATCTATTTCTCCAATTTAGGCTAATCCCTAATATTTAAATTCTTAAGGCTTTGCTAAGGAAGGCTGTGCTAAGGTGACAGCTTATTCTTGAAGAAAGCTTATTTTGAATAAGCAAGAAATGCCAATTTCTTTTTTCTCATTTTGTACAATAGTATAAACCTGAAAAGGCAGTGAGAATAACTTTTCTCAAGTTCATACAATGATAGTATGGTATTCTAGGCATCTCTTCCCTATCCTAAATAAAACTTATCTAACCACATATGTGTAAGATGTTCTGGACTATTCTCTATTTCCATGCTCTGACTTAATGACCAGGTAAACGGTAAATGGGGGTAAAAAGGATAAGAGGATACATCAAATGAATAATTGAATCCTTTAGAAAGTTAAATGGCTGAGAGAAGAGATAGTCTACCGATATACTCTGAAGTCAAGGGTTCATTTATACCAGCTTTGGATTTTATAAGTGTCTAAAAGTTAACTGGCTTCCTTTACCACAGACTCAGCCTCTTGGGTAAATTTTATTTCTGGGGAATAAGAAAAGACTATATGTAATTATTTGCATTTATAAAATTTTGTCAAAGTTCTATATTCTTACATGCTCCAAATGTATGTGGTCTTACATAACCTATAATATTTGATTCCTTAAAAAGTACCTTCTTAAAACCCTTTATCTGGTAATAACCCTTTGCTAGTTGCTACTTTTTCCTGTTTTCATTAGTTACTTCTTAATTTTAGTATTTTTCTTGTTATGTCCCTAGTCACCTTTTCACCCTGTATTAATCAATTCTCACAAATTTACTTATTGATGACTCCAGTATTTATAATCTTTGAACTCAAATGGAAGTACTAAATACACGTACTTCAAACTAAACAAATTGAAAGCAGCTTTTCTCAACTTCTTGAATTTCCTTTTTTGGTGAATTGTTCTACCCTTCTACCTTAATTCTGTAATCAGACATCATTCCAAAAACAGTTTTGTTTTTGTGTGTGTGTGTGTATGTGTGTAAAAGTTTGCCAGAGATTTGAAGATCAAGTCCAAGCACCCAAAGACAAAGTTCTCTGGCACTTCTGCATTTGAGCCTTATGAACACAACTGAAGTTAAAATGACCCAAGTTTGAATATCTGCTTTTCTTCTTCAAGTGGGCTATTAGGTAGTTTGCTTTCCGGGCCTCAATTTCATAATCCATATGATAGGTAAAATGGTAACTTTCATCATAGTGATTATAGATTAAATGAGAAATAAAAGCTCCAGGAGCAATTATTGATTTTTGTAGTAAACTCAATTATCTTTATCCAGAAAATGAGACATTCCCTTTTCCTTGTTACTTCTATACCTGTCCCACTGTTGTGTTCATGTTGCTCTTTTCTGTTAGTCTGTGAGAATGTTGATAAGCAGTCTCAATCATTTTTGTAGCTAATGTAAAAAGTTCCTGGCATATAACAGGCATTCAGTTTTTGTTACACAAGTAACAATCTGATTTGACAGTGTCTGAAAATTTTGCCATAGCATGTGTTTATGATAGTAATAGCAAGTCAGTTGAATATATAATTGGATGCAAAACATTCTGGTTGATTCTACACCAGGGGTACCCAGCCCCTAGGACAAGGACCAGTACCTGTTTATGGCCTGTTAGGAACCAGGCCGCAGAGCAGGAAATGAGCGAGCAAAGCTTTGTCTGTGTTTGTAGGACCACCACCTCAGCTCCACCTCAGAGTATCAGGCATAAGGTTCTCATAGGAGCACTCGTCCCTGGTGCCAAAAAGGCTGGGGACCACTGCAATCTATCATCATAATATAAAACTGGGTTTTGCCACTGTTGTTCCTCAAATCTAGTTTCTATCCGTTGTGTTCTTTCCTCAAATATTTGTACCTGTCATTGAGCAAGTTAAAACTGATCCATACTCTGTTAATTTATAATGTAGTTTAGGATTAATATGGGTATTACTGTAATTATTCAACCAGGATGCCAGTTTATGGGTAATGTGTTTCACAGAAGAATTAAAGTTTTAAGTTTAGGAGGAAAAATATTTGTGGATTTTAGTGAAGGTGGGGTAGGGACAGTGAAGTACAAAATATTCATAGTCAGCATGGCTTTATGTGCAGAGGCACAGAACTGGAATTGAATGTTTTAAATATATCAGTTTGACTAGGCTTACATGAGTACATTGATGAAATTGAAAAAGAGAATGGATTGAACCCAGATAATTTCATACTTTTTTAAAATTTCAAGTGCTTTTCCCAGTGAAGCTCAAGCCATTTCATTGTTCTTTTGTTGTCTTTTATTTTGAGGGAAATGACTGGTTTAAGCCTCAGTAGGCTTGCAACCCAGATACTACTCACTAATTATAAATTTAAAATTGGACAATTAGTAAAGAGTCTTTTGAGTATACTAGGTCACAGATCTCATATCAATTTTAGGTGGAATTACAATTATAAAAAAATTGATTTATCACATTTCTTTCTGATTTTACATAAAAAGAGGGGGAATGAGAGCATGCATGAGCTCGTGTCAGATTTTCCCAGTTATGCTCACCTGTCACAGTATACACGATCTTGATTGACTTCATCTGTTTCATCATCTGTGAATTGTCAATTATCTGTAAATGTGGACCTTATTGTCTGACAGCACGAGATGATGAGTAATTGATAGCTGTCGCTATTAACCATGAATTTAAGTTAGTTCTAGCATTTTAAGTTTCATGCTGAGAATCCACATAAGACAGGGAACCTTTGTTTATACTTATATTTAGCAAAAGGCAGAACTTTAATTGAATTATATCTTGACATTTGATTTCCCTATTAAAATTCTAGGCCCAAAAAACCTTTTGTTAAAGTGCTACAAATTTTGGGTGGTGGTTTTTGTTCGTGTTACTACATCTTAAATTCATTATGTCCATTATTTTTTATGGCTATAGGTCAACTTTTGGACATTTGGCAGTCAGAAATCATAGCAATCAAATTATATAGCTCATATATGTTACCCTTTCATGACCAAGACGTTAATATTAAAACCAAACCATCTGGCCATAATAAAACTACTGATATAAGAAAGTTGTAGTGATTATGACTTGAAAACAGTCACATATAGACAGTTCTGATTATAATTTCCAGATGACTTTCATGTTCTCTTCCATTTTATATTGTATATTTCAGAAGAACTGGTTATCCATTTATAGATCTGGGAGTATATCCATTAGAAAGCAGAAGTAACTTATATAACTAAGTTATAGCATTGAATTTAAAGTGGAAAAATAATATGCTGTCACTGTTTTCTTTATGTATATAAAATTCTGTACATGGCTAGATTTTTTTTTTTTTAAGCTTACAACACCCAGTATTCCTAGGTGGTCTCCCATCCAAGTACTACCCAGTCCTGACCCTGCTTAGCTTCTGAGATCAGATGAGATCTGAGTGTTGAGGCATCACCATAGACATGTACATGGCTAAATGTTTGTTACCTAGGATATTCCCAAGTTAACATTTTGATCACTTTAGTTCTATCACCCATAAATGTTTGATTTATTCCTTTTAAGTTACAAAAGCTCTTACCTGTATTTCCTGTCCATCATTTGATTAACCTTATGGTAGTTTTCTACTTTACAAAAGAAGCCTGTCTGAAACTACAAGTTTCACAATAAATTTTTTTTAAGATTTTTTTTTACATGCAAAAATGTGTAAACCCTGTTTGAGCATGTAAAATGTAACCAAATATGGTACAAGTGTCTGGTTTGTATATGCTTTGTATTGGGTGTTTGAAACTTGCTTGTTCATATGATTTAGGGACATATTTTAATTTAGGGATATCATTTAGACACCAAATTCATTTTAAACATCTACAGATAGTTAAAAGGTCAGAACCAGCTAAGAATGAATACCATTTTCACTTTATGTTAGTTGAATTTACATTATCTTTGCCTTATGGTATATATTACACAAATACATTTTTAATGTTAAAAGAGACTTCTGATTTAATCTTTTGTATAAATCAGGACATTGAGAAACCATCAAGATAACCAGGATATAAGTACTTCATTTTCCTAGGTGCGATTGAATTTGATTTTATTTTTTTTCTTCATTTTTACATGAATCCAGTCATTAAATATATTGTTATTCATTTTTATTTTTAATATATATATCCTGTCTTACTTTCCTGGGTGATTATTAACAGTAAACACCTAAGTTTTGGTTCCCACTCTTAACTGCCCTACCCCTTTTTTTCACCCCTACACTCTAGAGACTTCCCTCTCCATCAACAACTTCAGTTTCTACAGTTAATGCAACAATGTATACCCTTCTACAAATACACATGTATCAAAGTGTTCTAAATTTGTCCTTAGCTCTGGAGGCAAGAATGAGTTTTATTCGTAACTGATGATTTATAACTTTGGTATATTAAAAGCTCCTAGTCTCTAAAGATGGCCAGGAGTTTTAACGTAGTTAAATTTAGAGGGAAATTAAGACTTTCTTAAACTTTCTTTATATTGAGCTACAAAAAAAAAATCTTAAATTGCACTTAGTAGTAGATTACTTCCTAATTGATAGCTTTAGGTACAAATAGCCTCTGAGATTAAAAACAAAATAGTAATAGAGCGAAGTTTATGTAATGAAAACCAAAATCATTATGAGACATGAATAGCTATGAACAGCTTAATAGTTATTTCTATGTATTCCTGTCTTTTTTCTGTCAGCTAAATGGGAATTAAATTACATTCAAGGATCAGAACTAAACTTCAAGAAAATTAGTTGGAGGCCTAGATCAGAGTATAATCGATTTCTTAAAAAAGATTACACTCACTGTTGTTTGTATAGGTGTTCAGTAAAAATTAAATGCTTGTAGAGAAGCAGCAGCAGCTGCTTGGTTTTTTACATGTAAACTCCCCTCTCTCCTCACCTGCCCTTGCTCTCACGTGTTCTCCCAAGAAAATCAATATTTAAGTTATGTCTTCCACTTTCTTAAAATAGTGAAAGAAGTCATGTTCTCGAATAAATTTTGTTTGTAAATAAAATTTTTCCTTGCCATGTGTTTTTATGAAATAACTGATTTGTGTGAAAATGAAAATATTCTAAAATATAAATTAGTAAAGTGAAGGAACCAGATTGCAAAGTCAAGTCATGGAATAAGGCTTGGGGAGATAGGAAGAGAATAGCTAAGTATTCATATATATGGAGTTTTAGTTCTTTGAAAGGAATTCTTAATGAAAAGGCTTTCTTTAATAAATAGTCATCAATCTTGGTGTTTTAGAACTCCTTAGCCAGACCAGTGAACTTTTTAAAACTTGGGGCTCTAGAATGTTTATATGAAGGTAAATGTAGGTATTGGCCCTGTTTAAATTGGAGTAGGCAGAGTTTTGACATAGGCTATTTAGACTTAAAGTTATGAATTTGAAAGGAGAATTTGTTTTTTTGTGCTCCCTCTCTCTGGCAAAACTGATTTCCTTGCTTGCTTATTCTGTTATTACCACATCGAGGAGACATTGTGTACCAGAAGGCTTTGAGCTATTTGGAAAAAAGGTGTGCTTATAAGAACAGGGTGATTGTTAATTATAATAAACAGCCTTTGTAAAGGTGCATGGGTAACTCCCTTATATTATTAGTATCAGTCAGCAACTAGATAACTTTGCAACAAGCAGGTTAGATTTGTTCCTTCTAAATCATGGGTTTCCACTTCATAATCTAGGTCTTGTGTCTTATAAGGAGCCTTTATAACAGAATGGTTATAGGAAAAGCTCACATTCTGTATCTCTGGAATACAGAACCATTGTTTGAAGATAGGATAACTTGAGGGATTTAGGACAATAGATGTCTAGGATATGAATCAACAATGCAAATTAATTAGCGTTGTTTTTTTTTTTTGTAGAATGTAGCAATCTAGTATATATGAGAGGCAAACTAAAAATATTGGCAGGACTTGAGCTAATCAAATCCATTGGTTCTCGGACCTTGAGATTTCTTGAATGACTCAAACGTTAAGAAAGAGAGAAACCAATACACTGTCAGTTTTAATTCTCTAAATAGCAACACTCACAATTGGTTTTTAAATAGTTATTGAGAGAAAATAAGGACTTAGTCAAGTCCATAAATACAGCCATTATATTTTCAAAGAACTATTTCAAAGCATTACATACTACAAAGCAATGGTAACATATTAAAATAGGCTTTCAATTTTGTGGGGCTTTTGTATATTGCATGTGTTTTCATAGAATGCATCAAGGTTCTTTCTGGGTTGTAGACTTTCTAGAAAGCAATTTTTTGAGATGTTCTAGTTTGTACTGTTAGGGGAAAATGCTTGTAGGTTAACTAAAAATGAGATCCAAACTAAAAATAGTATGGTCTCAACTTGTCAGAAACCTGGGAATCACCCTCAGTCCCTTAACACCCTAGTCTGTTATGTCTTTAAGTAATGTTCATTCTTTCTTTTTATTTCTTGGCCCACCTCTCTCGTCATCGCCTCTACTTTAGTACAGGCCTGGCAAAGAGTAGTCCGTTGCCTGAATATTTGCCAAATAAATGAGTGTGTGTACACCCATGTGCATGTGTGTAGAATATCCCCTCTCCCTTCTGAATGCATCCTTCAATTGTTTTTTTCTCTGTAAAGCTTTCCCTCATGCTCTTACAAGAAAGAAGTCCATTGTTCTTTATAATTCCATGTACCTTGTACTCCAGCTGTTATAGCACTTATTGCATTTTATAATTATAGAATCTCCTCCCCCTGCTACTGTGTGAGCCCTGAATGTCAGTATTTAACTTGCCTTGTCTCCCTCAGATAAACATGTAGAGCTTGTATTAGTCCCTAGAACTAGTATTCAAGTAAATGTTTTGATTAATTAGGTCTCTTCTCTCTTTGATGTAAGTATAAATATGCAAAATAGCTATGAAGCTTAAATTGTGAAGAGAAGGAAAGAGGGTTAGAGATGTATTTTTGTACTTAAAAATTAGGAAACCTAAAATTGGTAATAATGTGTGCACAAGAGCAAAGCCATCCTTATTCTAGAAAAAAATAGCAAGAAAATAACTGGACTTCTAAGATTTCATCCATCACAATTTTCTTGACTTAACAATCCCCAGTGAAATATATTCTGATATTTTTTTCTGTCAATTGTAGATAAACGCCTCTTCTCAAAAGAAGTTAAATTGTTTTAGGCAAATTGAAAATTCCTATCCATCTTGTGTTTGGTTATAAGTTCTCATTTTTCAGTTTTAACTTGCCTTTCCAGTGCATAATAATAATAAATAACTATAAAGGTACTTTAACGTAATTACATCAGAGAAGAGAAATTTCCCATAGCAAACTTCTAAACAGTTCAACAACCTTATTAACAGATGCTGACATCTCATTTCAAAAAAAGAGCTCTGGTCCCACAAGTATGGGTGGAGATCCATAAATGCTTAACAATATGCAGCAACAATCCTAGGAAGTAAACAGTTGTGCATCCCAAAATATGTTTATCTCTGCATGGAAAGTTATTTAGCTTCAATTTTCAATGGTTTATAAGCAGTGGTAGATTATTTTGTTAATATCCATTTTTGTAAAGTTGAATCTATTAATGTACTAACCAATCTCTCAGCACAAGCAGTTAACCACTCAAATTTTTATTGAAGACAAATTCTTATGCCTAGGGTTATAGGTCATGACAACCAAGTAAAATCCACTTTTAAAAAAAATTAGTTTCCCTGCTATGGGCATGTTAAAATGCTGCAACTCAGTGGTTCCCAAGCCAGTTTGATCACCATAATTATCTGGGAAGCTTATTAAACTATATACTCCTGGACTCCACACCCAGAGTTCACCCATACAAGATGTTAGCTATCATGATTCATAATTTTTTTAGAATGCAGCAATCCTGAAGAACCATATGCTAAACTACTTAGTATGACCCAGGAACATGCATTTTTGACAAACTTCATCCTCAGAGACTTCATGCAAATGCTACTTTGAAAAACATGAAGCATTTTATATAGAGCTACTTTGCAAAGACTTTTCATTTCTTCAACCTGAGAAACTTTTAGGTATTATTACTATGAACCATTTCTTAACATTTCTTGGAGATTTCATCAGAACAGCAACATAGTTTTCTAAGAAATTTAGAATATTCTGATGGACTGAACTCTTTTCTACAGTAAATATGGGTCAAGTCTTGTTAGCCTGTGAATCTATCTTTTTAGCGGTGTTGTGAAAAAGACGACTTATTTCTAAACTCCTACTTTTAATATATATGAGCATCTTAAAATGGTATCAGCTGTTGTTTTAAACATAGTGACATTTCACCCTACTCCTTTTACAACTAATTATTCTCAGATATTTAGACAATGTGATCTTTTATTTAAGTTTAAAGGTAAAACCAGTAACTTTAAATCCCAGTAGTGCAACTCAGAAGAATCACTTCGTTTAATGTTAGTAATTTAAAGAGTGGTAGATCTTAAGAAATTAGGTGTCATGAGGTAGGACTTAAGGATCCATTTCAATATAAAATATTCCAGCCTTAATGTCAGTAAGTACAGTATTCTCATAATTCCACTTGTATTTTGGTAACAGGTTTATCAGGCAACTTTATGAATATAATTAATTTTTTTATATAGTTAACTTCCTAGGAGATAATGTACTGGCCAAAAAGATAGAAGTATTTTCTTCATAATTGGGTGATTTTAACACACCTCTTTCTCAACTTGGTTACTTGTGCCTTCAGCCTGAGAGACATCGATTTGCTTATTAATAAAGGTAGTGTCTTAACAGAGAGATCACCTTGTAATTTATATAAATATTTAACCACTGTGCTGTACCCCTGAAACTAATATATTGAATGTCAACTGTAATTTTCGAAAAGTTAATAGAAATAAATAATTCGGCAAAACATTAAAAGTGCCTTGATCCCTGCTTGAAGTTCACATCTATGATTGGTAAACATTCTTTTGATTTTTAAGTTATTTATAAAAGCTAAATATAAAGAACTACAAATTAGTTAAGCAATTCAATAATACAAAGAATGTGAAGATACATCTGAAAAAAGTAAATTTAATAGAAAAAAACGACTTCTTTCATCAAGCTGGTAATAAACTGATTTCGTATGGGTGTGTGTGATTGTTTCTGAGTATACTGAGAGAGATCTTTTAATTTTGAATAACTGCCACCATGGTCACTGTATTATCCAAATAATTAATGAATAAAAAAAGTACAATTTAATTTCCCTGAGATCAAAGTTAAGCTGATAGTACCAACCTAGTTGCCGTTTTACTATATACTGGGTAGGGACAGTGGGAATCTTGTTCTTAGATTCATAGGCGTCATTAATGAGAGGATGAGGCATTTGACTACCTTGAGAGTCATAGTTATTCCTGTTACCATCCCTTAATGGTTTTAGAGTAGCTCCAAATTGGAAACCAAAGTGGTACACTAGTTTGGTCATCAGTTGTGGAATTATAACCTGAAAAGCACAAAGATAACACAATTGCAGTTAAGATTATATGGATAAGATAAAGAATTGTGTTGAGGTGAGAAGAAAATTTTTTTTTAAAGATGACTATATCTTAATTCCCCCTGCCTGATGAATTTATAACTGTAAATGAGGTGTAGCATTTAATTTTTTCAACACTCCATTGTATTACTCATTCTTACTATTCAAAGAGCCAGTGAGAATCTATGGCTTCAGTTACAAGTAGTAAGGTATATAAGCACCCAATGGCAGAGATAAGGATGGAGTTACAGGTGTTAAAATTTGAGAAGGATTTGGCTTTCATTCCTTGTTATCATTTGATTTATTGCCTCCAGAGACTCAGGTATCACTGTTCCCAGACACTTATACAAGTGTCAAATACATGAACAAGAACACCCCATTAAAATCCCTCTCAAACACTGTCAGTCTTAAGAAAGCAGGTGTATCTGCGGCCATCAGCAATGGTCAGTCGATCCATTAGGCATAAGAACCTGACAGAATTTAGGATTAGTCTAAAACTCTTATGTACCTCTTTGTATACATCCATCTGACCTGTTTAAATAGCCACAGTCATTTTGGGGCAGCTTATTTGGACAGCTGTTTTTCGTTTTGTTTTTACCTCTAGGCACTTAGAACTGAATACAATTTTTCTTTTTTTAGGCAAGGCACCCAATCCTCGGTTGACCTCACAGATTGCAAAAACCTTGTCAGTTTACAATCCCTTATTTTTTATTTTATTTACACTTACAGCACCTGTGTTCCTAGGTGGTCTCCCTTCCAAGTACTAATCAGTCTCAACCTTGCTTAGCTTCCGAGATCAGATGAATACAATATCTTAAATTGATTTTATCCCACAAAACGAGTAAAATGAGGGGAGAGAAGGGAGGTAGAGGGGTAAAGGGTCAAATAGGGTGGGTGTTAAGAAATCTAACAATGGGAGATGAACACAGTGTAAACATATATTTATGCCTTAACTGTTAAAGTGTACAGCTGAAACATTGGATTTGTTAGTCATAAAAAATAAAAAATGGGT
The DNA here is from genome assembly GCA_030015415.1 of Cynopterus sphinx. Classification (NCBI taxonomy): domain Eukaryota; kingdom Metazoa; phylum Chordata; class Mammalia; order Chiroptera; family Pteropodidae; genus Cynopterus; species Cynopterus sphinx. The sequence goes on along the minus strand of CM057391.1, from coordinate 41,372,665 downwards.
AAAATGAATAGATGGGTGGAAAACAGCATAGGTAATTTGGACATATAGCTCATTCCGTAAGCAGACTAACCAAATAAAAAGCTGAGAAACTTAGCTTGATGTTATTTTTTCAAGCATTATTTTTTAAATGTGGGAACATTTTCATAAAAGATCAGTAATTTCCATTATATTAGCTACTAGAATTACAGGGGCACGCGAGATGTAAGATATTACATGTAGAACTATAAAATTATACACATAAGCATGACTGTTATACCAGTGCTGCAGTAAATGCAGATATCAGTTTATAATCATTTAGTTTTTTTTTCACCAAGGGTGTAGTGTGAGTATCAAATACTTGCTGTATTAATTGGTCAAAAAGAAGTACTTAGTGATACTCCGAGGTGCTAAAATGCATTCTGGGGAAGACCAAGTTGAACATCTAGCCAACACTTTTAAGTTACTATAGTTGTATGTGCACATACACATTTGAGCTTTATATACCCTTTTTCCCATTAAGGACTAGAATGGGAATGAACAAATAACAACAAACAGCCTGTGTTTTATAGCCTGAGAGTTAAGAATATTTCTTACATTTATAAAGGGTGGTTGGGTGGGGGGCCCAATGTGACTAAGACTGTTAGGCCTGAAAAGCCTAAAATATTTGTGTGGCCCCATACAAGGAAAAAAGCACGCGGGGGGGGGGGGGGGACGATTCCTGGACTAGCGTGTTAAGGAAGGAGTATTTTGAACATGAGACTTCTAAAAACAATGCTAAATTGGCAACTAGTAAGCCAGAGAACCATCAGGGATTTAAGTCAGTATATAGAAAAGAGGGAAGCCAATTTAGCCAGGAGGTCAGAATATGTTAAGAACTGGCTAAGGAATAAGCAAATTATATCACCATGTCACAGCCAGTAGATGGAGTAATATGTCATTACAATGAATTTATAATGCTGTGTAAAAAATGTTTTTGATATATTTAAACTATCAGAATGGGGTCTTATGCCTCTTATTTTAGTGTTGAATGTGTAGGAAGAAAATGTAATTTAAAAAGGTACATCACAGCAGTTAGCAAATATAGACATGTTAAGTTTGATTTAGTAAATCTCTAGTAGTAGTAATATCTTAACTGCTGAGTGCTACGTAGTAGCTGCACAACAGTCTCGTAAGTATCACATTGGCAATATTTAAAGAGAAACTAATAGGTTAAATTGTGAGCCAAGGCATGTATCATGATCAGTATTTAAAAAATAATGGGATAAGTGACATGAATAAATGGAGAGATTATTTGGCTTGTCACTGAAGAACTTAACCTTCAAAGATGGCACTACTAAATTAAAAGTTTTAATGCAGTGAAATCAAATTAACTGAATACTTTTTTATTTGACTAATAAAGTTGATCAGATGTTATAAAAGCAATTATCAAAGCTATATTAGACATTAAAATTGGTCATCAGTGCATGTACATTCCATATATAGCTGCCTTTCTTGGGCATAACTCATGCCAAAATTTAAAACAAGGCTGTGTACTTAATCACATTTCCCAAAAAAGAATTTACTTATTGGAGCATTAATAAACAATGTATAATTTACAATTTCACAGGCAAGAACTGAGTGGGGTGTTTAAATTGCAAAAATATCTTATTTTGTTCACGAAATCCAGTTATCTTTTGTTTAAGTAGGATTAGAGACAAGTTCTGTTTAGAAATAACTCCAAGAATAGTTTTAAAATTTTCACATTGAAAACCAGATTTGCTTCAGCCTCAAAGGGCGTGTTTATGTATAATTAATGCTAGCAGCAAGCTGCACTCTTTCTAAATGGGAAATAGGTTAAGTCTTCTTTTCCCTGCAGAGCAATTTAGCAGTTGTGGGCAATATACAAATGTGACAAGTATATTCTTATCCTTGTTAAGAACTAGCAAATATGAGATTTATTTCTATGTTCTACCACATGGCACTGATCCTTGGTGCAAGGTCCCAGTGGGTTTATGACTGATAACAAGAACTGTAGCTGCTTGTCGTAGAGAAACATAGCTATAGATGAAACCACCTCTCTCTAACACCTTTGGTGGGGGGACCATCTCACTAGATTTAGTCAACAAATTTGACCAGGTATTTGGCAAAGTGTGACTGCAAGATGGTCTTTTTTTATAACTTGATTCAGGTCCCGGGTCTGTAAAGGTTCTATTTGCCAACTCCAGCACTTTTTCCTCAACCTAGGCCCTTAGTATTAACCAAGGTAATAAAGAATTGTAAGTTTTATTTATAAATATGGACTTAAACTTGGAATACATTATCTCTGAGCCTGAATGCCTTTAATAAATGATTTATAAAACAGGTTTTTCTCCGTCCAGCATATTTCATTGGATTGTTTTGCTCCTTTATAATACAATAGAACTTGAATTCCAAAGTGAATTTGCACAAATTATTTAGTTTGGTGGCTGTAGTGCCTCCATAGGTATTGTCTTCTGATTCTAAAAGTCTTCACGTTGCCAGGATAACCTGGGACCAACCAAAGAAAGCTTGATGTATTTGTCTCTAAGCCTGTGGTTCTTGAAAATGTAGATCCTGGGTCATCCTGGATCAGAATTACTTATGGTGCCTGTTGAGGGTGCAGATTCTTGCCAAACTACCAAGTCTGAATCAAATCAGTCCTATATGTTTTTTGAAAAGATAACTAGTCAAATTAATGTTCCTTTTTTATTTTTTGCAATATTGCAACTGCAGTGAAGAGATTGTCTCTGCATTTAAAATACAATTATGAGACATGATATAATATTTTGGAGATATTTTATGAAACGCAGATCTATTTTTTAACAAGCCTTCAGTAATGCATATATAGGGCATAGCGTGAATAGTTGTAGAGAAAGTGAGCCATCACAGTATTTTATTTTTTTAGGGAGCTCTGAATTTACAGGGCAAAAGAAGGGGAGAAAATTATTTTGAGCTTCACACAGAAAAACTATCACATGAGATTTGATAGTTCTTCTCTATTGTAAACAAAAATTTAATTGTGCCACTTTCAAAGATTAACTGAGGGGAGGGTTTCTACCTGGTAAAATGAGTTAAAGAGATTAACATTTTTTTTTTATCCGAAAGGAATTTATTTGCTTAAAGGTTTTTAAAACATACTGCTACCCAAGTGACCATTTGTTGATAGGGTTGTTTTTAACAAGTTATATTAGTGTCCTGTAAACCCAGCCACAATTGGGAACTAGTTGGGGGGTCCAGGTGCAAAAAGACAGATTCTTTGTACATAAAAAATACAGCTTTAAAACATTCCCTAAATTTGGATTTAGGTAGTACTTGACCATCAGAATCCTTCCTTTTCTCATGGTTTCATGAAACCAAATTATTCGCAGTTTAAACATCTCATTCAATCAACATCTCATTCACAATTGAAGATGGAAAATATGGACAGGTAACAAAATATGACAGCCAGATTTCTGGAATAGTCCTTTGAAGTAGGAGTGCTTCTGATGAATGGACTTTTTCCTTGGACACACTTTACTGGACAAGCCAAATTGTTTCAGGTTTGCAGAAAAGCTTGTCACCTTAAAACTTCTAGGAATGCTTCCCTCACCCCTCAATATGCGGAGATTAACTAGTTTTGTGCCAAGTACCTTTTGATAGCCACATAAAGTCTACAAATCCTTTGTCAGGATGTTTTAAATATGTAACTACATACACGACTCAATTCTGTTAGCGGACTCTTAGTTAGGAATCCCTTGCCAGGTGTTAAAATTCTAAAGGAAGGCTAAGTAATGAGCTCTCTAGTGGTCTTTCAGCACCCTGTTCGAGTTGGGGGTATGTTGTGTTGTAGCTTCCAGCTAGAATGACCCCTTCTCAGCTGACAGAAACGTTCTCTTAAAAGTGGCTGAGGTGAGAATCCACAAAGAGGAATTTTATTTTACTAAGAAATATTTAAGAGAACTTCAGCCTTCTTCAAACAGCTTGACCAAGAGAGATTCCATAACCCTTTTTTGGAAATAGCCCCTTTATGTGATTATATATATAACTGGTTTATCACAGCTGTGGACACGCCCAGGGTCCCTTTCAGGGCATACCAGCCACTTGACGAGAAACTTCATTGTGAGCTCCCTCGCCCTTACGTACGGTGGTATTTGCCCTCGTGAACTTTACCAAGTCGTCCTGACATTCACTCCCCGTCTGGAGAAAGGAGCTGTTGGCTGGCTGCGCAGCAGATGCAAGCCAGTGGCTTGGCTGTGGGCCCGGGCGAGTCGGGGCCTGCCGTCTCGGTCGCGGCGGTTGCAGAGCCCGCGGGGGAAGGGCGTGCCCGCGTCCGTTTCCGGCGTCGCTCGGGGCGTCGCCCTCCCGGCGGGGCGGGGCAGGTGGGGCACATCCGGCCGCGCATGCCCCGGCGGTCGGCGCCAGAGCGGATCTCCCCTCTGCAGAGGCCGGAAGTCTCCAGGGCCGAGCCAGGGACCACGGGGGCGTCGGGGGACTCGGGCGCACACGGATGCCCGTCAGCTACGTCGGAGGAACTGCCGCCCGGCTGCGCGGTCTCGGAGGAGCGCCGGGAAGGCACTCCCTCTGGGGCCGGTGCGGCGCGCCCTCCGCCGGGCCTGCTGCCGCCCGGCGCTGCCTGCGACCCTCGGGCCCCAGCGCGTTAGTGTTTTAGGGATCTGGAAGTCTTACTTAACTCCCTTTCGTCCCAGCCGCTCTTCTTTTTCTCCAAAGGCAGTACAATGCCACTTACAGCTGCTCGCGGCGGTGACGCACCACCCAGGCTGGGCGTCTGGCGCGGCCGCCATCTTTCGGGCCTTCCGGAAATGCTGGTGTCGGCAAGTGTGTCCATTGTCCTGCGTGCCGGGAGGAAGTGGCTGTTGAGTATTCCTGATGGTCAGCTAGGGGAGGCAGGAGCGATGAGGACCGGCCGTGGCGCTGATCTGTAGTTGAATTCTGATGCCTCCACCCCTTGCCAGCTGTGTCCGGATTGAAAAAGTTAATCTCTTAAGCCTCTTTGTTAGTGGATCAAATGAGGTAATGTAGTCAAAGCCCTTAGAAAAATACCTGGCAGAATAGTATCCGGCATTAATGATAAGTAAAAATAAGGAAAAGCTATGTTGACTTAGTCGAGCACCTATTCGCTCGATGCCATGCTAGTTTGTTAGGTATGGAAAGTGTTTCTGTCCCGGGGAGAATGGTCTCCCACCTAAAAGCTGGTGTTTGATGTCTATGAGCATGTTTGCCAACTCCCAGGCTTCTGATTCCAAAGGAAGTTCTGTTTTCATTCAACTTGACTTGCCCCTTTTTGCAGAGCTTTGTACTGGATGGACACTGGATATTCTGTTGCGATGGTGGATAACCCTTGGTTTCGTGTGACTTTCACGGGTAATGAAGACAGACTAGCTTTTTCCCTGCTTGACAGGCCATAATGCTTCCCAAATGCTTGCCTCCACCCTTTGGAACCAGGTGCAGTTAGAGAGCAGAGACAGTTTTTATAAAAAGAGCAAGAGAGATGCTAGATTTGTTTTTGTTTTGTTTTGTTTTTAGTTGCACTCATGACTGTTGTATGCACTTGTGATAATTTATAATTTAATTTATATACAAAAGAGGTTAACTTCCACAAAAATTAGACAAACTCTCGACATATGACTGATTTTGTGATCCGCTGAGTCTTGAGAAGTTGAGGAATAATTAGAACTTTTCTTCTCCAGGCTGAGTTAACGTGTTTTGGTTCATTTCTGCAATCCCCACAGGACTCTTAAGTCTTTGCCCCTTCAGACACTATCTAGTCTCAGTGGCCCACAACTGAAAAAGAATGATACTGTCAAACACCACAATTCCCACTGTGAAGTGAAATTATCTCATCCCAACACCGGTTGAAGAGCTGGAGGTTCCTTATACTTTAGAACGTTTAGCTTTTATATAAGGTATACTACAATAAAAACAAACTAAAAAAGAAATGGGAGAATATTAATGAGCATTATGTAGTTTATTAAAATTTATAGTGTAAAATGTATAAGGATAGGCATCAAAATGTTAATTTCATCAATTGAAATGTTCTACAAGATATCTAGTGTTCTTGTAATAGTGGAAAAAATATTTTGTGTATTTGTGACTTAAAAGAGATGAATATTCTGTTAGCTAACTCCAATTTTCATAGAGAAAACAATGTTAGTTTAATAAATCAAGAAATAGAAACATAAACATTATTTAGAAATATGAAGTTACCAGTAAGAAATGTCTCAAATTTGAGGTTGAGGATGAGGTCTTGTTCCTTCTCATTGTAAGCTCTTGGATATGTTTTTTTTTCCTTTTAAAAATATATGCGTGTTTACTTTGCCAAATAAAATTTAAAAGAAAATATATCTCAGTGTAATTTTTAAAAATTTATTTTTATCCAGGTTACTTTACCCTTTCCCTTAGCAGACTGAGCAAAAAGAAACACCCCAGCTAAAAGGCATTTTGAATAACACTCAGTATCAAGTAGAGACTAATTCTGAATTGCTTAATATAAAGCATAAAGTTTTTTTTTTTTTTAATTGAGGGGACAGAGCTACAGCCTCTTAATTATCATAGATTGTGTCATATTTTGTGGGGGAGGGTGCTTTGGCTTGAATCCATTACTGATTATATAGTAGCACTGTGGGAACTTCATTATCAAAACAGTTTTATTAAGGTGTATTTGCGCCCTCTAGTGAAATTTTTTAAATGTCAAAAAATTGTTTATCCTTGCAGAGCCTTTAACTGGAAGAAGATAAAATGTATATTTCAGTCCACCTTCCCAATGTGATTGATCTTGCTTCCTGACATTCAAAGAGACTTACCCTGCTCTGTACCTAGCCATTATTTCCTAGTTATGACACTTGGCTGTGACCTTGCACTAGTTCCTTAATCTCTAGGCTTCAGTTTTCTCATCTGTAAAATGAGGATAAATATATGAACTATATAAGGTTTCTGTTAGGACTAAATGAATTAAAATATGCAATGTGGATGCTCTGCACATAGTAAGAGCTCTGTAATTGCTATTTTTTACATGTAAATAGATGCAGTCTAAAAATGTTGAATACAGTAATCAGTCCTGGGTCATCATAATTTGCTATTTGGGGAATGTGAAGAATGTTAAAGTAGCTGAAAAAAAGAATAAAAGCCTATGATTCTAATATTTGGTCCAATTTTACTGAGTCAACTCATGTCAACTCTGAAGTCGAAGCATATTAAATTTCTTTACATCCTTCATAGTGCCTGTAATTGCACACTGTTAAATGTCTTATTTTAATGTTCAGAGTAAATGATTACATAGTAGATCTTAGAAAATAGTGAAGACCTGAAATGATAGGGAAAACAGTCTTAAAATTTGAAGATTTGGATTCAAACTTCTGTTTCTTAAGCCTGAAGCTCCCAATTTTTTCTTGATTAGTATAGTTTCTCAACGGGCTGTAGATAATATTTGTCTTATCACAAGTGTAATAGCGTGATTGACTCTGGACCTCATGTGAATCAGGATTTACAAACCAATGTGAGTAGGAGATTCCAGAGTTCTCATCCTGCTTAATCTAATTCCAGCACTGCTTCAGTTACAGAGCAAAAATTTATTTCCTCTGACAAAATCCAAGAGATACTTTTCCTCTCCAGGTATTCTAGACCATCCTGCATTGACAGACATGGACTTTGATACTTAATATCACTAGCTCATGGGCTCCCCAAGAACCCAGTTACCTGAAGAAAGCATTGGGTCCTTCTAACTCCTGAGTCTCTCGAGTCTGGTTGATCTATATATAGTAAGTGTCTCCATGCTTTTTCTATGTCTTGTCTTAGGTCAGTTTCTCCTTCCCTTTGCCTCTGCAAAACTAGATTGAGCTACCAGCTAACCATTTATCAACCCTCTATGTGTTTGGATGCTGTGCTAAATTATTTTACATACATCTAACTCACAACCACATCCAGAAGATAGAGAGTATTATACTATTTCCCAGAGAATAAAATTGTACTAGGTCACCCCGATAACTGTCAGAGCCAGACTTCCAACCTGTGTCAGCCTCTAGAGCCCATGGCCTCAATACTTCCTCAGAAACATTTTCCAAAAGGAGATTTCAGTGATGCAATCTTCAGAAGGTGCAAAGGGAATCTCACAACTCCCTTCAAGAACTAAGCCTGCAATTCTGAGGCTTCTTTTCAAGGAAGCCCACCTATCTAGCCCTGCCATAATGATCAAAACCATGATGGCTCACATTGGCCTAGCACCTTGCAGTTTTTAAAGTTTGATCCACAGAGTATCTCATTTTCTTTTCCAGAAAAACTTTTACACTCATCCACTGAACCTCCAAGCCGGGGCAGCGAGTTCTTTTTTGGCAGAAGATTACAGCTGCTATTTACCCTACAGGGAATACTGACTGCAAAGCCCACGCTTTACAGCTGAGAACACTGAGATTTGGCTGTGCAAGCATATAAAAATGTTGACAAAGGGGAAGGGTATTCACACACTGGCTATGCTGCATACTGCATTGGGCAGTGAGCTCTCCCACTGGAAGCTGTGCCACAGAACCAAAGGCCCTGTCTTGGCAGCCAAAACCACACCCAGCAGTCCTTACATCAGCGTGGACTTTCCCAGCACATGCGTTCATTCACTTTGCCAAGCATGGGGTCTCCTAATTCTTTTTCTTTCCTCTTTAACTCTCGCCTACCTCCCCTATCTCCAGCCCCACCTGCAGCTCATTTTTGTCCTTAAAAGCTTCCTTCAGGTTCACATCTTAACCTCATTGTAGGATCCCAATGAATACCAAAGCTTGAGTGGGCGGAAGATTATAAATCAAAGCCACAAGCACAGACATGGGGGAGGGGCTTCCCAGAAGATGGAAGGGCCACAACTTAAATAGAATTTTTTTGTGTGTGTGTGAAGCCTGCTGTTCCAGCACCATATTTAACCAGAAACTATGTCCTCTGTGAGAGTTTCAGCAAAACTTGGGGCCTGGAGAAGTTCTGTTATTTACAAGAGTCTCAGTTTCTCCCTTAGAAAAATGGGTTTCACATTTGAAAAGCAGCCTTTAATGCATAGAATCAACCATTTTCTTCATAACTGAGAAATTTCACAAAATGACAGGAGTCAGATGTCAGAAATTGACTATATTTTAAGAAAAATAAAATCTTATCAGTTCTCAGTTATCTATGCTAGTGGAGGCAGAGAATTCCAGTGGGACTTCAATTCACTGTTCATTTACCTGGAGTTTTCTGAGGCATTTTTAGTGATTAACATTTTTATATGGGTGTGTCTGGGATTCTGGGAATTTACAACTGTTTACAGCAAATAAAGCTCAGTGAAGATGCTGACTGGGCTAGATAGCTGTCAGATTGCCTTTGTAGTTTTGGAAAACAAAACAGGACTTTCACCTCAGACAGGAAAGTATAAATACTGATGCTGCTTGCTGCATGACTTCAGATTCCTCATTTGAAAAATGGAAAATGGGCTAATATAAAGTACCTTGGCTGTTGTATGAGAGCATAACCTTGAAAGTGGTGAGGGAATTCTCAGATACAACCACAAAGTATATCCAGCATTAAATTAGACAGTATTTTAATGTGGAAGGAACCTGAATGAGGTTGCAAATTTCCATGAATAAATCAGAGCTGCTGATTAACGTGGGTTAGGTGAGCTTCACCTAATTCTCTTTAAAAATGACATTCTGGTTATAGGTTATCAGGGGGCTTAGCATGACTCAGGAAGGTCACAGACTAGAGTATATGCTAGGAATCTGGCCAATGAGCAGCTCGGTTCAGAAGGTAAACAAATTTTTTGTTCTTAAGAGCTATCCAAAAAGTCCAGGATTTCTATTAGGAAGTTGCTGCTCCATGGTTTTTCCTTAGTCATCTTATCCTGTGTGTTAATACATGAATAACTAGAATTCTCAATAATTTGTTTGAATTCATACTAAGTGGCAGATTGTGGCCTGTAATTAACCACATTGTCTGAGATCAGATGGCAAGGAGGCTCATTTGGCAGAAAGAGCTGGAAACTAAGAGCCCAAGTATATACATGACGTGCTGAAAATACCAGATTCATCTCTGCAGTTTCTTCACTATCTCTGTTATGTAACATGTTCTAGATTAAGAACTCTTAATTGCTGAGGTAGAATTGGGACCTTGTGCCCAGAAACAAAAGAAAAGTTTAGTAACTCAATTATACATTCTTTCCAAAGAGCACATTTTTTTTCCAGGTTAGGAAGTCAGAGCACTGTTCTACTAAATGTTTAGATCTGTTATTACTTAGGATATGGATTCCACAACTAACAAAGATGCCAAAATATAGTGGCAGTTCAAGTGTTAAGAGTCTAGTTTCTCAATACATGGCTTCCATTTTATAGTCCAAGATAGCTGCTTCAGCTCCAACCCTTATATCTGTATTCCAGCAGAAAGGAAGAAAGTGAAGGCATTCTCCTTCAAGGGCAACAATCCAGATGTTACTAGATACATCACTTCTCCCAACTGGGCCACATCTAGCTGCAAAGGAGGCTAGGAAATGTGACCATATGTCCAACTAGAAATTTTCTTATATAGGAATATCAGACTGGAGGACAGCTAGCAGTTTTTTCTACAATTCCCTTCCGGTGGTTTTCTGCTTCAAACCTATTCAAAGTGCTAAGCTAGAAGCCCACTGAATTCTTTATGTACAGAAAATGTTGAAAACTAGAGACAGTCTTACTCACTATTATTTTTGTGTAGCATAAGTAATACATGCTTATTCTTGGGTGAAGAAATACAAAATACAAATCAGGAAGAAGTTAAGAAGTAGCATCATGTGACTCCATCCCCCAGCGATTATCATGTTAGGATTTTGATGTCTTTCCTGATTTGCCTAATACAAATGAAGACATAAATAACACACAATCTCGGGGTGGTGCTAATAAATGATCTATATTATTTTATAAGGTGGGGTAGGGAGAGAACTTTAAATCTAACTTGTTATACATATGAAAGGAAATAAAAATCAGGAGATTTATATTTTAGTTTCATCTCTTAATTAACCCCTGTGTGACCCTACCAAGTAAGTTCTTAGTGTTTCCATTTTTCTATTGTAAAATGAAAATTAATTACATATGATTTTCTCAATCCCTATGATATAAGAATCAAATATTCTCTCCTGGAATCTGATAGATAAGGCATATCAAAATGTTTTGAGGAATGTTAGCTGGGATACATATGTCAAGTGTTACTTTCAAGGAGTGGCTACCAATTTTCATAAGGTTTCTTGGCCCTTCACACTTCTTTTCCAAGTCTGAGGTGGGGAGAGGTAGGAGATAAAGTGGTCAAATTGGAGGATGGTCAAATTGGCCTGGGCAGGATGCCATTTTACTCGTTCCTCCCCTTCAAACCAGATCAGCCCTAACTCTACTACTGTACTAATTAGCATTTTCTGGAATTATCTAGTTTCTTCTACTTGCCCCACCCTCTGACAGGGAAGTAGAAAAATAGAGATTTGTAGAAGTTGCTAAAAACTAATGTTAGAAGGCAAGAGTTCCATTTCTAGATCCAAGAAAAACTTCCTGTTTTGTTAAGATCCTTCTTAGGAGCGGAAACTAGCTCACTCAAATAAAAACCACAATGAATAATTTCACTGATTTGTACCTTATGTTTAGCAAGCCTAAAATCTCAAGAGGAGGTTGGTAAATAAGAAACCATCACATGGGAAATTCAAATATCAACCCCCAACTGCCCAGGGCTCTTTGTCACTCCATCCTTCACTCTCTGAAGGAATAGTGACAACTGATGGAGTGGAATAACGGGGTGCATGACACAAAGGCAATCTGGCAAAGCCTCAGTGCTTGTTCAAGGACTGCATAACTCAAGTTGCTCATTCTTTTTCCAAATGGAGTTTCCTTTTTTTATAAGGAAAGCAGCTGTATTAGCCTAGAGTATGCTACAGTAACAAGTTAAGCCCAGAATCCAGACTTAACACAAGTTTATCCTTGCTTTCATTATGTGACAGTTGCAGGTTGGCAGTCTAGTGGGAGATCGAGATAAGGGAATCCTGCTCAAGAACTCTGGTTGTTAGAGGTCTCTGAATTTTGGAGCTGAATCACTGGAGTCTTAGGCCTCCACCATCCTGGGAGTAAAGGAAGAGAATGCATAGTGAATTCACACCTGCTCTTCTATGCTTCAGCCTACAAGGTGCACACATTCACTTCTGTCTCAATGGTTGGACAGCACAAACTACAGAAGGACTGGAATCAATGGGGAAGTATATAAATATCTGGTAAACAACAAATGCCTCTGCCAGAGTAGCATTTTAATCCTAAGTGCATGCTACAACATATAATAGCAGCTCAGAATCCCAGACCATGAAAAGATCATTTGAACCCAGACCTGCTGAAATATCTCATCTAAGGGTCTTTCTTATCAATTACCTGAGTGTCTAATGGGTGGTTCTCAGGTCAAATTGAATCTTACATGGATGGATTCTACATAAGGATTCTATCAACCCTATTATTTATTTATTTACCTAATTAGCTGGTTCACAGAAGCTAGCTGCCGAGCCCGACCTCACAATATGTTGCTTGGGGAACGGACATAGGTAGGTGTCCCTGGAAACGAGGGTCAGTCAATCACTGAAATCCGAGCTGAGTTTTTAAAAATCATGAAATTTTAAGATACATTTAATTTCACATAAATAACAAAATATAACTGGAGGATTGTTCTCTGAAATATTGTTGACCAAAAGTGTTCAAAACATGTTATGATTCACACCTCTTACAGATGACTCATGTCTGACTCTTTCTTGTCCAGTGTTTTTATGCCAAGGGAAGATGCTCTGTATCCACCATCATTACTTAAAATACATATAGTTCATACAGGGAAGATGGAGTTCTCTGGAATGTACTCATAAGCCCTTGCCAGGGGGCGAAGGAGTCACTTTCTAAGTGATAGTTTATCGAGAACTTGAGTTTCTTTGCCTTCCCTACTTCCGCCTTGCTCTGGGGGCATTTTGCCATCCACCGAAAAGGCAGGAGAGAAGCAAGGGAAGTACAGCTCAGTTCAGGCAGACTGACTTCACAGGGCGGTTCTCAGTCACTTTGTTTTACTTGGCCTGCTTTGAAACTGAGGACATATGAGGTTCCCCAACCATGAGGCCCTTTCCAGACCTGATTTCCCCTTGGAATGACACATTATCCTCCCTTCAAGTGTAGCAATAATAAATTCCTCCCCGGGGAGCAGCAATTGCTTTGAATTATACACTGTTTGAATAAACCATATGGGATTCACAAGGCCTTATTGTTCTGCAATCCTTTACTGAAACTTGGCTATAGTAATTTCTGGTGGCCTTATATTTTCCTGCCTAGCACTTGCCTATGCAAGGGAACACTTTTTCCACACTTTATTTGGTCAGTTTTAGTTGTATGTAATAAAAACCTCTTTTTACTAGTTGACTAACACTGAACAGGAAGAAATGATACTATCTGGATTTTTCAGTTCACTTTTTTCTTTCCCTCTTCGTGGCATCTCAGATTTGTGGTGCCCAAAGTATTACTTCATGACTGCTGAATACAGATACGAGTATACAGAAAATTTAGGATTCTCTTTATAATATGTGTAAACACATAATAAAATCAATTATCCCTGAATTGTGACACAGCTTTCAACACTGGTCTGGAAATGCTATTTTAAACATGTTTTTATGGTGACATAGGGAAACAATTTACATTTACGTTATTCAACTTTTTAAAACATTTCTTTCAAGTTCACTTTTTAATTATCTGCAAATAAAACTCAATAACCAAGAATAAATCTACCAATATTTACTTCCTAACCAAAATAATTTTTAATAGAATCAAATGAATCTCTTTATAAAGTCTAAAGGTAGGACTAATAAAAATGTTGAGATCAAGACATTATTTACCAACAGAATAGGCCTTTATAAAAACTTCTGATTCAGTGAATGTGAAACCAATAAGTTTTTCTAGCTGATTTTAGGCCAGTTAAACCTAATACAGATCATGAAGACAGCTAACTTGAAGCCAAAATAACTACCAAGAATGTTTTGTATTCCATTAATTGGTAATAAAATTATAGACTGCAAAATGAAATACAAGTTTTAATTACTTATTTATATAAAACTTTAAGCTCAAATAACACTCCAAAAATGACAACTTATTAACATGATAATTTTAAAACAGACTTTGATGAAATCCATGAAGTAATCTTTACCCATTTGTCCCCAAACCATGTTCTCAGATCTTCTACCTAGGTTGAAATTTTTGTGCCAGATGGAGTTGGAAGGTATTTCAGATATAGTTATACCACAAGAAGCATGATAAATTATTAATTTTTACTTATTAGATGATGACCATGAGCTCAACTAAAAAACCTAAGTCTATAATCTGTATGGAAAGGATCTATAAAGATATGATGAGGCAGCTTCTCCATTTTTCAAACCAGAGACTTCTTTAAAGCGTTTCCTCTTAGAAAGAATAAAAAGAAATGGTTGTTGCTGCTGTTAATAATTTTATTAGCAAGGAGATAGAGCTAATTCCTTTAGGGGATTTGTTTCAAAGTTGAGGTGTAGATGAAATCCTATGGCACACAACCGAAGTGGGCCTTGTTTAGAGACACTTGGCTCACAGCATAAACGAGAACGCCCAGTAAGCTCAACAAAGCTGAGGCCAGAATCATGCAGTGATGTGTAGAGAAGCAACAGATATTTTGAATTGTACCGTAAAGAGGAGTTAAAGTAAATAAAAATCTCATGAGCAGGTGAGAATACTAAGAAATTTAGAAAAACTGCCATCTATCCCAGATACTGATTTTCCCCCCTCATATGAATCATATATGACTACAAGAAAAATGAGGAGGGGAAAAAAATGACAGGAAATATGAAATATAAACTTCCAGATTTCTGGTAACACAGTTTATAACAGGGTCCGAATATTCAGGGTTGCTTCTAAATTAAAAAAAAAAAAAATCCAATTTGAGCCTAAAATATTTTATATTTGGTAAACTATTTGGGGAAATTCCACTAAATCTGCAGGTCAAGTAATTTTACTTATTAGCATACTCTAACAATTGCATTTTGTTTTGCTTCAGCAGTTGTTAAAAAACTGAGTAGACTCAGGAGCTCTCTTTTCCAAGAACAAACTCCCTGTGCATCCTAGGCAGATGAGAAAATTTTTTTCTTCCAAGCATAGACCTTTGTCACTGTTGAGGAATGATCTCCTACTCCTGTGTTCCTCAGATTCCCATCTGATCACTTGGTTACCTGGACACCAGATGATTGCTTTGCTAGGAGCTGTGCTCTGAGTGCTGAAGTCACTGACAGCCATGATTGGTAGGGCCAGTAATGATGTCCTGGGCTCCAGCAGAGATTTGAGAACCCACAAGATCTCCCACTCACAGCTTTTCTTCTCCTGCCTTCCTCTATCTGACATCCACCCTGCAGTGACCTAGGTCATTACACTGCCCTTGTGCCTCCCTTTCTCTCATTAGGACTGAAGAGCTAGCTGCCTCTTCACTGAGGTTCAATTACTGTCTTGGTCTTTGCCAGCATATGCCTTCCTACCCTCCCCTCCACAGCCCCTACTGGCTGGGACTCTGCTGGGAAGCAGTTGATTGCTCAAGGACCATGACTCCTTAATGACTTTGGTCCACAATGTAGACACAGTCATTCCCCCTGTTTACTTTTCTCCCTGAAGACAACTGCCTGAACCAGGTTCTAGCTTGCCTTATCTACTGAGCCCATCTGCTTATCTTTTCCAGAGCCAGCCTGGCTGGCCAGGTTAGTCCCCCCGCCTCCCACTTTCCACCAGCTGATGCTACTAAAGTGTAGATGATGATGACAGGAAGTTAAGAGCTTAGTCTATCTCAGAAACTGTCTTGCTATTTAAGTTTATCTAATGATGACTTTAACGCTTGGAGAAACTGATGTTGAAAGAAGTTAAGTGACTTGCTCAATGTCCCCTGAATTGTAAACAGCACAGCTAGAATTTGAACTTAGATCTTTTTACTGCCAGGTATATTTCTGCTCCCAGTTTTAATGTCTAACAACAAGCAGTTGTCAGACTCCAACTAGGTGTCCTATAATTTAACTCAATCCTGACACTATCTACCTGGAGATAGCATCAGATCCCCTAGGTTAAGGGCTCAGTCCTACCAGAATAACCCTATCCTCACTCCCAGCACATACACACACAACTTTGGATGCCATCTCAAGTACAGGATGTTACTTGTGCTTCTGACCAATCCAACTGACTATGGATTGGAGGTTCCAACAACCACCCTCTTTGGATTCCATTAATTTGCTAGAGTGGCTCACAGAACTCAGAGGAGCATTTTACTTTCCAAATTATGTAATTCAGGAATAGCTATGTGGTATAGGGCAAGGATCCCCCATTCCCCTTCTGAGTGTGCCATTCTCCTCAAATCTATACCTGTTCATCAACCAGGAGGCTTTCTGAATCCAGTCTTTTTGATGGAAGCTTCAATGCTTAAGCTTGTTAGATTAAATCATTGGCTATTGGTGATTGAACTCAATCTCCAACCCCTTTCTCCATCTCCTTAGGTCAGGGGGGTTGGACTGAAATTACAACTTTCTAACTAAATGTTTGTTTTCCTGCTAACCAGTCCCCATTCTTAAATGAGGTGTCTGAAAGGCATCTCATTAACATAACAAAAGACACCTAGATCTATCTCATCACTTAGGAAATTCTAAGGTTTTTTGGAGTTCTATGGAAGGACTGGGGTGGAGGTCAGGGTAGGGAGGCAAAGACAAAATGTATGTTTCTTATTATAAATCATAGCATCACACTCTTGACCACAGGCCCAGGATTCTTGACACTCCCTTTGCCTCTTCGTTGTTCCCATGCACAGAGTGCTATGTGGAGCGCCCTCTGGGCTGTGCAGGATCTCAGCTATGCTGCCTCCCAATAGGCCTTGGACACCATTCTTTGAAAACTGATTGTTGTGTCTGCCTTTCCTATGCTTCCATTATGTCAGCTGTCAGCTGGCTTCAGTGCCAATAGACGTGGCTTGTTGGCAATGATCAACCTTATCACCAGAGTGCCTTCATCCATCAGCTGAGGCAGGTGAAGATTCTGGATCTAGGAAGCCCCACAGCTTAGGTTTCTGGCCCAAGCCTTTAATTTTTTTTTTTTTTTTAACTGAAGCTCAGAGAGGTGAAGTAATTTGTCCCATGTCACTCATCTACTTAATGACAGGAGAAGGACTGAGCTTTCAGGCCATACTGAGTAGGCTGGAAACAAGGAAGGCCACATTTTAGAGCAGGACTTTTGATGGCAGGCTAGATTTCTTGAACCCATGACTTCTGCCTCAGTGTTTTGACCTCTGACATGGAGCAGCAGAGACCTAACAAAATGGATGACAAGTGTTGCTGATAAGGAGCAAATTGTCCTTGGAGAACTACCAGTGCAATTTTTGGCAAGGACTAGAACTTTGTAAGTCTATTACCAACCAGTCTGGAAGCCAGAAGGATGTCCATAATTGTAATCTCATATCATAGTCTAATTTATACCACAAGATGAGCAAGTTCATGATAAGAATAATACATTTAATTGAGCATTTACTATACACTAGAGCCTGTTCTAAGCAAGTACTTCATATGTATTAACTTATTCAATCCACACAACGACTCAATGAAGTAAGTGCTTTATCATCCTCATTTTACAGATAAGGAAACAGAGCCAGAGAGATCAAGTACTTTGCCCAAGTACTTAGCTAAGAAAGGGCAGAAGCCAGATCTGGATGAACCTATCCACTTCTAGTGTCCACTCTCCTAATCCCTGACTTGCATGGGAAATGGGGAATGAACGTTTTTGAAGACTCCTAGAAAAGCACAGGGATGTGAAATGTTTTGTCCAGGAGCAAGAGCAAGGACCAGTTATCACAGATATCCAGGTTCCTAGGTCCAAGGCTTACCTATCCACTGACATGAAGGACCTTGATAGCTTGCCGTTAGCTTTTCAGAGCTTTTCACTTTGCTCTAGGAGACTGTTACGCAGCCCCATATGGTTCCTGGGCCACTCTCAGAGTCTTTATAGTCATTTCAATAACTGAGTTAAGGTTCAAAGCAGATAAAAATGCACAGAAACATAGAAAATGAACCAAATAAAACTACCAATAAAATAAAAGTCTGGCAACTTTCAAATCTTGTTGTGTGACTCATTTCTTGGGAAGAAATTCTCAAAAGTAAACAAAAGGAGTAAAAAACAGGATGTTAAAAAGCACTTTCATTATGTCCTTAGAAGTTTACTGCCAGAATAAGACTATTTGTGCCAAAAATAACAAGCCTTGTTCATATAACCTACATGGTTTAGGGTTTGCTGGGATTTTGTAGGATTTTGGGGGTGAAACAATTAGTTTCCACCAAGTTCATTTTCAAAAAACATGTCCCAGAAATGACACGTACAGGGAAACAGCCCCTGGGTGGAAACAATGGCCCTGCAGCCCCACAGGCATAATGCATCTCAAAGCTCGGGCCAAGAGACTGGCACTTACCATGGAGTCTCTTCAGTGTACCCAGTGTTGGGGGGCTCCTCCTGAAGGTCTCTGTTCTGTGGGCTGAGGATGCAGAATGACACAAGATCTTGAAGATGTGGAAGGACTTTGTTCCCTTTTGTCTTCCAAGAAGTACTTGGTAGGGATAGGTGGAAGATTCAAGGGGAAAAGAAAAATTATTTTGCACCATCTAGTAGGAAGGCTTTTTAAATACTTAAGCACCACTCTACTAAATGTTAAAAAACATTACAAAGGGGCTACATTATTATTACTGAGTGGTGGAATTTTTTTGATTTCTTGAAACATTGATTTTTTGTTTGTTTTCCAGATTTCTTTTTTTCTCCTTGCCCTATCTCCCCATTTGAACAGATAAGTCATTCTTTGCTCATACCTATGGAATGGGACTTGAGAACAGAAAGCACAGTATTTTGGAGTTTTGAAAGCCTGAACCAGAGGTTCCCAAAATGCAGCCCTCAGACCAGCAGCATCAGCATCATCTTGGGCCTTGTTAGAAAAACAAATTCTTGGGCCTCACCCCAGACCTACTGAATCAGCAATTCTGAGGATGAGACCCAGTGGTTTGTGTCTTAACAAGCTCTCCAAATGATTCAGATGCAGGCAACATTTGAAAATCAGTGCTCTAGGCCCTTAGTGGACTGGAGAAGATTATAGGCAACAGATTTTGGAGAAAACATCAGACATAAAGGCAAAGTTTCTTACCCAGAGTGGGAGAGTATTCCCCAAGCTGAGGGATGAGGGAGAAAGAAGGGAAGTGATGAGAGAGAAGTGGTGGGGCCAGGAGGTGGGGACTGGATTTGAGTGCCAGTCTGCATCTAAGTAAGCCCTATACTTTGCCTGTGCCAAAGGGCTATACTAGTTGCCTTCTGGCAGGTGTCTGGTAAGGATTTACACTTGACAGCAACCATACTCTATCTATTGCCTGACAGGCAAGAGAAATTGTTGGGTCTCTGTGCTCTCTATTCCACATGAACCATCCCTCCTTGCAATGTTCTGGAAAGCTCACAATCCTTTGAGAAGGAAGGAGAGGCCCTGGACCTATAATGGCATGGAAGCTAGGAGAGGGAATATAAGCCTTGCGCTTGATCGTGAGTAGGGCCGAATAGGCCCAACACAAGATTATCAATGAGACAGGACAAGGATAACAGCCCAGTTATAATCACTACTTACTTGTGTCAGAAATTGATTATCATTGAAATTCCATTTCTATCTCTTCCTGAGTGCCTTTCTGAGTTTCAGAGGCTGGAAAGCTTAAAATTACATCTCCCAGGCTCCCTTACAGTTGTGAATGTGCAGGTCATTGATTGTGAGTTTCAGAAAGTGGAGTCATTGGCCATCTCTTTTTTTTTTTTTGGCAGCTTGGGCAAGCTTTGTGTTGTTGGCAACAGTGGTTTCTGAGCCCAATTTCTATACTTCCCGAGTACAGCACCTGCAGTGTGTTCATGAGCTCAGTAGTTTCCATATGTTCATGAGCTCCCTGATCTCCACCCCCATAATTTGGGCATAGATTGTAGCTCCTGGTGGGGCAGGGGTCAGTTGTATGGTTTTCGGGTAGTCATTCCTAAAGGCCCCAGCCTAGAAGCCTATTCCTTCAGCACTTTTAACTATTTCATAAGTACTGACTTCCCTGTATTAATTTGTTTTGTGTTTAAAACATGGTCTGGTTTATATTTCTTACACCAAGGATACACTAGTTCTCCAAATAAGTCTACCTTTAAATTTAACTGGGGAGTCAGGACCGTTGTACAGAAATGGTTGTGATTCCAGACAACCATGGCATGTACCAAAGAAGCAGTGTGGACAATGTGTATTGCATAGACTCCCATCTTTAGTCAGGCTTTGGGGAAAAGTGGGACCTGAAGGAAACATCTTCAGAGATTGAGCAATGTGCTTTCTGGCTGATTTTTTTTTATTTCAGTTGACCTTGGCCTTTGCCTTGCCCTCTGCTTCTCATTTCCTCCTCTATACCTTCTCATGTAACTGTGCTCACAGAAAACTGCTTTTCTCCTAAATATCAAGCCCCTTTTCTCCTTCCAGCTTTTTAGGTACATGACTCTTGTTTCAGAGAATGCATGTGTTTGTAAATTTCAAAGAAGTTTATAGATTGTGGAAGTGTGACAAAGTGGATATTATTTATTTCAGAATGTAAGCCCTGGTTGACTGTCACGCATTATCCCATGTGCATGAGGACTTAAGAATTGCTACTTGTTATTCATTAGGGGAGCTTCAAAGGCCAGCTTCCAATGTCTGAAGGCTGCTCAAGAAGCTGAATGTTGCTGCCCCTGCCTGATGAATATTTGAATAGCTTTGTCTAAAAAGAACAGAAGTTTGAAATGACTGCTTCCAAGCCTAGAGAGCCCACCTGAGCCTGACCCTCCCTATAGGAAGCACTTTCTACATGGAGACTCTGGCTTGGCAGGCATGACTTGCTTCCGTATTTCAGTGTACCCACATTTCTCCAAGCTACACCAGCCATGGATTCCTCTCAAGCCCTCTTTTCTAGTTGAAGGCATTATTCTTTCACAGAGCTCTCCACCAACTGTGCTTAATTACTAAGTTGCTGCACGGAGGCCTCGGCTCCTACTCCGGTAGCTTCTGTCCCTGGTTTGCTGTCATCCAGTCTCCTTTCTGTTCTGCTCCACATATCATTCCTGAAGAGGGAGAAGTATGGCCTGTATTAGTCAGGGTTTTCCAGAGAAACAGAACTAATAGAATGTCTGTATATGGAGAAAAAGATTTATTTAAGGAATAGAGGCTTGGCAAGTCCAAAATCTGATAGGGAAGGCCGGCAGGCTGGAGACTCAGGAGACAGTTGCAGTTTGAACCCACAGATTCTGCTGGCAAACTAGGAAGAGCCGACACTGCAGATGACGTCCAAAAAGACCTCTGCCAGCAGAATCCCTCTTGCTGCAGGGCAGTCAGCCCTTCATTCAGGCTTCCAACTGATAGGATAGGCTCACTTTCGTTTTGAAGGGCAATCTGCTTTATACGAAGTTCACTGATTTAATGTGAATCTCATCCAAAAACACCCTCAAGGAAACATCCAGAATAATATTTAACCAAATATCTTGGCATGTGGCCCAGCCAAGAGGACATATAAAAGTAACCATCACAGACTGCTGTTACTAAGTTACAGGGGAGAACTGTCTCATGTTCGTGTACTGGTGCTGTCCCTTACCACTTATGCAGTCACTTATAGTTCCCTCCAGCTCCCCTGCTCCTCTCCCCCAACCTGGTATAGTTTCCCCTAGAGGTTAGGGAGGGCAGGGTGGTGAGGTGGAAGAGGGGTGCTGGAATAGAAGTTATTTAGAGAAATGTTGGGCTCAAAAGCTGTGATTCTCACAAATTCCCAGACTGCATGTCCAGATCAAGCCAGAGAACTCTCTTTTCCCTCAGAATTCCTTCCATAGCAACATTCTACCCTCAGGTCAGGTGAAGACATTTTCCCAGCCTTCACCAACATCTTGGCCCTGGAGCCCAAGTTTGGCCAACCACTGTCTCTCAAGGAGCCAAATCTCTAGCTGGTCAGCCCTGCCCGCTCCCAGCACATGTCCGAAACTTCTAGAATCCATGTGTGTGGCTGACGTGAGCCATGGTCACATTATTCATGTCTATTGTCGATTGTAAACAAGGGCAAGCTGTAACCAGGCCTTCGCCGTTGCTCACTGACCATAACAAGATTGTAAAAAGCCCCAGAGAGAAGCTGTGTGTGCAGTAAGCGTAGACAAGAGACTAGACTCTTCTCCTTCAGTGATGGAAGGTGGTTTGTCTCCACTGGAACAAATTCAGGTACATACCCTCCTCAATGTTCCCTATGCATTTTGTGACTTTTTTTTTTTTTTTAAATAACAGCTTTTTTGGGATATAATTTACATTCCATAAAATTCGCCCATTTAAAATGTACAACTCAGTGGTTTTTAGTATATTTACAAAGTTGCATAACCACCACCACGAACAATTTTATAACATTTTATTACCCCCAAAGAAACTCTACACCCATAAACAGCCACTCCGATTCCTCCCTCCCTGCTGCCCCTGAACTCCCTAGGCCCTAGTCAACCACTAATCTATTTTCTGTCTCTATGCACTTACCTATTCAGGACATTTCATATAATTGGTATTATACAGTATATGGTTCTGACTGATTTGTATAAAGGTAAAATAAATTTAGGTCTTGTCACGAAAACAATATAACCAGACCAAGCATTCACCGCCCAGACATACTGGTGACATTATTCAGCTTAGTGAAATAGGCAAAAAGCATCTAAGCAGCAAGAAAGTCAAACATACTAGACCTCTGGCAGCACTAAGCAGATAGAACCCCTGGATTCCATATAAATTTGACTAACAATCAAGAGTTTCCAAGAGGCATTTACTGGACAAGGCGCTTGTAATCTCGAGAAGTAACCCAGTGAATTGTTCTCTCTGGCAGGCCAGGTAGGAAATTTCCTGTAAGATGAGTTTCTTGGGAAATTAACTCACCCTTTGTAATTCTCTTCCCAAGGGTAAGTATGAAACAAGCATTTTATTTTATTTCTACGTCTCTATTGAATAAGAAAAGGGTGTGGAGGGTATAAAATCAAATGTGCACCTTGAGGGAATCACAGCTTCACAGCCTGACCCCAGGACCAAGGATCCAGATCTCACTGTCCTGCAATGTTGTACATTTGACAGATTATAAGAAAGAAAGTGCTGAGAATTAAAGTCAGACTTTTGGAATGGCGAGACAAGCTACTTATTTAAAGCAAAGAAAAACCTAATTAGCTCTCACATAGCCTCTCTCTGGGCACTGGGGCATGGTTTTGCTTTCTCAGAGTCTGAGAATTATAAAATGTTGCTTAACAAGAGACATACATAAGAGTTTCAAAATCCTTTGGCCAGAACATGGGGTAAATCAAGGACCTGCATTTGTGACAAAGCTCGCTGTCGACTTTACAGTGAACAGGTTGTAGAATGCTGGTTTACTGGGAAGAGGTACTGCCCAGATGAGCAAACCTGAGCTTGAAGGAAAAAAATGACTGAGCTCATATAATAGGAGTGACTGAGAGAGAAAGAGAGGCAGGTGGAGACTATCCTGGCAGCAGCTCGTTCCGAGCACTGGTTGACAGTTAAATCTCTCTGTAAAGTGCTCTACTGATGCCTAAATTTGTGCAGAAGTGTCAGTGACAGAGACCATGGCTACTCCCTTCTCTTTTCTACAACTTCATACAAAGCTCAGATTATTTCATAGGCCCTTGAGAAAATGCCAGGTTGCCTTCTTGGCCAAAGGATAACGAAGAAAATGAATCACATAGGTTATCTAGTCAGTTAGGCTAGTAGGCTAACGTGGATTCTAATAAAGGAAAAATTTGGAACAAGCTCAAAACTTACACTGTTTTATAATCTTTTGTGACTTTTTATCTCCCACCTGCATTTTAATATTGAAGATAGGGAATGTGTATTTTCCTTTTCTGCTGTCATTCACTGTGCCTGGCACACGGAACAAGGCACTCAATCATTTTAGGCTGGTAATTGATGCAGGGATGCCATCCATAGGCAGGCAACAAAGAGATAAGGGGAAGAGGCAAATTTCAACAAATTTAAAAATCAGCTTGCAACTAACCCATAGTTAATTGTAGCACCTTGAAACCCATTCCAAGACCCAAAAGTATTTTTTAAATTAATCTTATGAAATACATTGCATATTTTAGTGAATCGAAACCAACTTACAATTTTATAAGGAATTTATATTCTTATAAACCATGTGTGTAATTCCTTGGAACAGTCTAGAAAATTTTCTTTTTCTTGGATGGGTACAAAAGTGTTAAATGAAGTTAAAAGACCAAGAAAGAAAATACAAAAGACCTCTGTTGAGGAAGAGTTTTCTCATTCTTGGAAGAAAAAAAAAAAACATCAAAACTTCATGCTGCTTTCTGAAGTGCTTCAGCAAAAGAAAATAATTTAGATGAGTACAAAATAGTGACTAATAGTTCAGTTGTTGGAGATTACAGTACGTTGAAGAATTAGTATCTGCTCAGGAGAGTGAAGAAGCTAATCAGTCCTTGAATTATGAAAGCAAAAAATAAAATAATTCCAAAATTAGAATTAGAAAGTAGTAACTGGGGTATGGAAATATTGACCTTATGAAATGCAATGTTTAAGTTGTCCCTACCCCCAGTTGTGGCCACCCCTAATGGACTGGCCATTTCTCAGCCAGTGGTTCTCGTCTAGAATGTTCAAGAGAATGACCAGGAAGCTATTTAAAAAGTCAGAGACCAGGGGCCAGCTTGAACCTATTGAATCTGAGACAAGTTTTCTGATACTAAGTATTTTTTTTAAAGCTCAACGGATGATTCTGATGCAGCTGGGTCTGTGGCCCAAACCTTGAAGATACACTGAAGGAGACCATTGCTATGGGCTGATTGTGTTCCCCCAAAATCCATATATTGAACCCCCTAAGTGTGATGATATTGGGAGGAAAAACTTGAAACATGCTTAAAACTTTAGGAGGTAAGTAAGTTTAGGTGAGATCATCAGGATGATGCCCTTATGAGCAGATTAGAGAAGAGACACCAACGCAGTCTCTCTCCCCTTGTAAGGACATGGCCCGAAGAAGAGAAGGGACCTGTCATCAGGAAGAGAATTGGCTGACACCTTGATCTTGGATAACCTAGCCTCCAGAACTGTGAGAAAGAAATGTCTGTTGTTTAAGCCACCCAGGATACGGTATTTTGTTATGGCAGCCTGAGCTAAGACAATCATAAAGCAGACACATGAAGTTGACCCCCTCTGCAATGTTGTGAGAGCTGCAGCCATTATAACTGAGAGTTTGCGGTCATATTTTGTGCACAGTTCAAACCTATGTTACACTAGGCTCTGGGAGGCTCGGGCTGCAGATACTGAGTAAAGCGTATAAGTCTGTTGGGTGGGAATGGATTGTGTAAAGATAAACTCTTTGTTGAAACTTTGTCCTAGACAGGTAACCTATTCCTTTTATTGTAATACTTAGCATTTTTTTCTCCTTATACTTCATTTGCATATATTCTTTCTTTGCCACCAGACCATGAGCTTCAAAAAGGCAATACCACGACTGATCCATTTCTGTAGACTTATGATTATTTTAACAAAAACCCCATACATTACACCTTTTCATCCATATCCTTCAGCACCAATTTCTTTTAAAACAAAACATAACATAACCACAGTAACATTATCAGACTCCAAAAGATTAACCATAATTTTAAGACCATCAAATATCTAGTTAATATCCAAATTTTCCCAATGGCATCATAAATAATATTTTTGTTTTGGTCTGTCTAAATCAGAATCCGAACAAAGCCCACATGATGAGTTTGCATGGTTGATCTGTCTCTCAAGTCTTTTAATCTACACATTCCCTTTCTTTTTTTCTCTTCTTGTAACTTTTTTTGTTGTTGCTACTGAAAAAGCCAGATAATTTTCCTGCAGATATTTTTATGTTCTGGATTTTTCTGATTGTATTTCTGTGCTGTTATGTTCCCTTAACATGTTCTTTAATCCTACAATCCAGTAGGTAGAATTATATATCTAGAGGGTTGGTAAGATTTAGGTGCCCACATTCTTTGGAGTTGGGACAAAATGCTTCTATCTGGTTACTATCGTTATATAACAAATTATCCCCGACTCAGCAACTTAGAACAATTTTTAAAATTTTGCTCATGATTTAATGAGTCAGGAATTTGGGAAGAGAAACAGGTCTTTGCTTCATGGTATCTGGGGCCTTGGCTGGGGCTGAAATTCAAACTACACACACACACATGCACCAATACTAATATTACTACTAAAACAGAATATAAATTTCTTTACAGTTTGTAATGGACTGAACTGTGTCCCCCCAAATTAATATGTCAAAGTACCTCAGAACATGACTGTATTTAGATATAGGGTGATCGAAGAGTTAATTAAAGTTAAATGTGGTTACTAGGGTGGGCCTTAATCCTGTACGACTGGTGTCATTATAAGAATAGATTAGGACACCGACATGCACAGAGAGAAGATCATGTGAAGATACAGGGAGAAGACAGCCAACTACATGCCAAACAAAGAGGCCTTGGAAGAAACCAACCCTGCTGACTCTTTGACCTCAGAGTTCCAGCCTCCAGAACCGCGAGACAATAAGTTTCTGTTGTGTGAGGCACCCAGTTTGTGGTACTTTGTTTTGGAAGCCCTAGCAGACTAATACACAGTTCCTTTGTATTTTTAGGATATATCATAGTAGGGATATAGTCTGTTCTCTGTATTTTCAAGTATCAGATAATTTTGTATAGTTAAGTCTCTAATTCAGTATTTAATTAGATTCATTGGTTTTGTTTGCTTTCAAGTTTTAGGAATTTCTTTTCTTAACCTGTCTTTGCTGAACTTTGTTTTATAATTATTTAAAACATACGTGTGGCTCCACAGTCAAATCTACAGAATAAAGTACACTGAGAGACGTCAAGTCTAACTTCTCTTTCTTGCCGCTTCACTCAATCTCCCCATCTCTTTACCTGTAAACATTTTTACTAGCGTTTGGTTTATCTTTACATTAAAAAAAAAAAAAGCAAAATCATGTAAGTAGGTTCTTCCCCTTCTTAGATAATAATAGCATACTCTACACACTGTTCTACACCTTGCTTTTTTCACTTAACAATATACTCCAGAGGTCGTTTTGATATGCAGAGCTACTCCTCTTTCTTTTTTGCAGCCTCACAGTACTCCATCGTGTGGTGTTGAGCTCACAATCTCCTATAGGTGGACATCTGTATTGTTTGCGGTCTTTTGCCATTACATAAAGTGTGCTTGTAGTTTCTTTGCATGACTTATTAAATCTGCCAGGGTTCTACATCTGTCCCTGTCTCAAAGTGGGCTATTTCTATAGTTTACCTTACTTGCTAAAATATTACATCTTATATTTATATCACTTTGCATAGGAAATCTGTAGCATAAATAACTCAAGCTTCTATTTTCAAAATAGCACACTCATTGGGCTTTTGAGGGGGGGAAAAAGCAGCAATCTGTTTTTTTTTTGTGGGTGATTTCCTCCTCCCTCCCTCTTCCCCTCAGCAAGACTGAAGTCAAGGATTCTACAAATGCTCTGGTTCAGCATTCTGTAGGGTCTAGAAAATGAATCAGACCACATTCCTTTAGTCACCATCTCCCTATCGCTGATATGGAGAGCAACCTGCTCCATTCATTTCCTTATGCAGAAAATATTTAATAAACATGTGCTGTGTGCCAGACACCATGCTAGGCTCTAAAGACAAAGTAGTAAGACAATCTCCAGCAGTATTTACCTCCTGGGGCCTGGACAGTGGTTCCTAGATTCTGTGACTACCTGTAGCCATTTTGGCCCCATGCTGAACGGCACTTAGTTATCTTTTCCCAAGGAGCTCACAGCCTCAAGAATGTCATCATCTTCCCAAGGAGAACACCAATTTAAGAGTTTCTCCTCATTTTATGGAAAGTGATGGGAAAAGGCACCTAGATTGTGGATCCAATAAAAGCAATTGCTATAATTCTAGTGGATAGCAGCCAGCCTCTCCTTTACACGCTTCTTCTAAATCGATTATGTCTCAGTCTTAATTTTGCATTTATTTTGCTCTGGGCTCCCAAGTTCTTTTTATAATAGCAATAGTCACTGTTTACTGACTGTTTACTATGTTCTGGGCACCACACTAAGTCCTTTCCACTTAAATCATGCAATCCTCTCAATTAAAGGGTAGGTACATATTATTAGTACAGAGGAGGGCACTGAGGCTTAGAGAGGTTAAATAACATGCCTGAGGTTACACATCTAATGAGGGTAGACACAGAGAAGTCACACCAGAGAAAGCAAATAAGGCTCTGGTATGATTAATAGGGTATAGCGAGAATTCTAATGGTAACGGCTAACTTTTCTTGAGATTTACTATTGTACTAAGTGCTAAGTGCTATATATATTTCTTGGGGTGAAAAAATGTTTCCCTCGCCCCTGATATTTTCTTTCATAGGGAGAAAGCTTTCTAGCATAAGATTTCTGACCTTGACTTACTTCTGCCCAGGAACAGGGAGGGAAAAGAGGCTGGGAATGGAAGGAGGAGTATGGGAATGAACCCATATGCTTAGCTCAGACCCTTCTTGGCAGCTGGCCTCCTCCTGGACATGCTGCATGGTTTCCAGAGGGCAGTTCCCAACTGGAAGACCTGCTCCAGCCTGCAAGTGTACCCTGTCTAATTCTGGAGTCCACTTAGCCACAAATATAAGCCACTAAGTCCAATATAAAATTTATCAGTAATAAAGTTGATATTTTGATTGCATTTGTTTGATTTCTTCTTGCCCATTCCTTAATACTCAGAACTCTATAAGGGCTGAGGGGGGTGTCCCTTGTTATTGACTCTTAAATCCCCAAACTATTAACTCATTGAACCCTAACAAGAATTCCATTAGAAAAGTACTCTTCTCCCAGATGAGAAAACTGGGCAGTCTCCATTGAGCCTGTTCATTGGAGAAGAATAAACATTTGCTCTCGGTTCAGGGTCAGAAGAATTTAAAGCAGTGTGGATGTCTGCGAACTGTTAAAACTATACAAAGAGAAGGCCTTAAGGGTGGTGGTTCTGGCTTTGACACTCGCTGGCAGCAGAACCCTGGTCAAGTACCTTCCGACTTCCAGTTCCTTTCTCAGTACAGCGAGGCATCTAACTGGCCGCTCTTTGCAGCTCTTTTCTGCTCTAACGTTCTGTGACTGTGAGTCAGAGATGACTAGCCCTTGACTGTTTCCCTGGCTTCCTCTGTGTCATTGAGGAATTTTGGATGCTGACTTTTCACTTGATTAAGTTAGGTCCAGTCCCTGGGGGACACAAGGTACTTGAAACTTCCCCTTGTTTAATGGGCTCTGCCTTCTGAGGTTTGTGGCTCTGTTGCCTTCAGTTGCCACAGCGACACAATACACCCACACTTCCCTTTCAAAGAGTGATGATAACTGCTGATCTGCTGTGAGACACTTGTTGCAGGGGCTCCCCCAGTCCCAGCTGCTCGCAGCTTTTCCTTATTTCCTCATAAGAGCCAACTGACAGGGAAAGAAGCCCCCAGTCATTCCTAGGGAGGTGTGAGGCTGAAGAGAAATCACGTAGATGCCTGCCCAGAAAAAGTGCACATCTCCATTAGCTCAGCATTCGGGAGGAAAATCTCAAGAGATCCAGGTTCAATATTAACAGCCTGACACAGAACAGTGAGTTTGGCCATTGCAAAGCTGGGCCTTTCATTGATATGAAATCTAGTTTAGTCACCAGGTAATGGGATTGATGGGGGATCTCATGGTAGGCCTTCACTACAAGAAGTTTCATATGATTCTGAAACTAGGTGGTTTGACACCGGAACAAAGCTAAATAGTAGAGAACAGGAAGCAGAAGCAACAGTTTGCCTAGTGGAAACTCCCTTTTGTTCACCTGCATCCCTCCAACACCGCGGTCAAATGAGCCCAGACATTTGCTTGTCTGCGGAGTAACCCCAGGTGGCACATGCCCCAGAAAGACACTGTCAATGATTCTGATGCTCCAGTTCTCGGAAGAGCATACTAAAGGCACCATTTAGGAAAGGAACCTCAGGTTGTGTCTCCCTGCCTCTATAACCAGACAGCTCACCCTTGATTGCATTTTCTGAAAAAGAAACTGCAGTGGGGCCAGGAAATAAGGACAGAGCAGGGCCGTGTTTGTTTTGAACCAGTACAAGGGACATATCTTCACATATAAGTTCTGGGACAGTTCCTCTGTAGGGAGAAATAGAGATGTGTGTTGGCTTTGGCCAAGAAGAACAAGAGGAATAAGACAAGTATAGGTTGAAAGTGCAAAAGGGTGGGCATGTTAGTGTGGACCTGAGGGAAGAGGGCCAACAGCCAGGGTAAGAAAGATTCCTCTGTCCTTCTGACCCTTGCCTTCATGCGGCCTGCCCCCACCCACAACCGGCAGACACTTCCTCACTTAGGTGGGGGAAGGTGGCTGTGGTTCTTCATGATATTGTTCCCAGAATGAAATGTGGGTGTTGGCAACTGTATCAAAGGCCTTGGATTGTTCAGAAACCTTTACACCTCTGATCTTCAGACCACAGAGCCCAAGGGCCTTTCAAGGGCTCTGGAAACTTTAGAACAATAGACTTGGCCTCCTGCCTATCTATTTGCATTGCTTTCTGTATAATGTAAATACTGCCCCCTCCCCACCCCAGCCGTGCTCCAGGCCAGTCACCATCCTACCAACCGCCTTCAAACATATTCTCACAAGTTAAAGTCATTGCGAAGGCCAGCACCAGTTAGAGACCAGAGCTGAGATTAGGGCACTACTCTTGGGAGACTGAGACTAGCATTAGGTGAGTGAGTTACCCACATTAGCACAAAATTTTAAGGGGGTGCCAAAAAACCTAGTAAATAAGATAAATAATATTTTAATGCAATCTTAAAAATTTTTTATATTCATTGTGGGTTATTTTGCATTAATTTTGATTTTTAAAATGATTACATCAAAATATTGCTTATATTGATTACTGATTACTTAGTATCCCCTTAAAGCTTGCACCTGAGGTGAGTGCCTCACTTGCTTCACCCTAGTTCTGGCCCTGCTGAGAAATGGTATTGTTCACAACGTTCAGAAATAGTAGACATGGAAAAGGCCCAAGATGATTAATCAGGAGGTGTGGGCCCTCCAGAAGGTGGGGAAAGTATGGCCCAGATAGCCCGGGCCATTTATCTTAAGGCTAGATATTGAAATTTGGGCAATGTGAGAAAAGTCAGCCTTGCCACAGGCTCCAGATACCTAACAATTCTGCCAGGGGGCATCTGTAAGGCCGCCTCCAAGAGGCCTAGTTCCCCCCACCTGAAAGCTTCCACAGGGAAGCTGGGGCAAGCATTAGCGGTAAGCAGTCACCTACTGGGCATCCTCTTAGGACTGTAAAGACTCTTTTTTCCTAAGGGTCACAGCTGAGCAAGTCATCAGTGGAGGAGACAATCCTTTAGCTCTTGAGGTCATTTTGATTTTAAAGAAACTTCCATTAAAATCCAATAATCTCTGCAGGAAACTTATCCTCAGAGATCCTAGCAGAGACCTACTTATTCATTTATTCATTCATTCAGCAAACATTTGCTGAGCACCATATACCAGATAGGAGTAGGATCAACCCTGCCTAGTCTAATGGGAGTGATGGACAGAAACGTCAGTTTCGTACTAAGGTCAGGAGAGAGGCCAGCGTAAGATGGCAGAAAGGCCCCTCATTCAATTCAGATTTTCTTCCAAATGGGACTGCAACCGAGGAGGAGCAGGACTCAGGGTGGGCTTCTGCCTAGGATTACTAGAAAGAGGTGAGGAAAGGGACGAAAATGAGCTCTCAAAACTATTCAGATTTGCCTGGGCCAATGCAGGACTAAAGGAGGAATCCAGCAATCAGCTTCGATTCAAGGAAGTCTTGCTGCGTACCCCAGGGGTGCTCTTTTCACGAAATAGAACGTAGGGCTCCGTGGCACTGGATGGCACTGAGAGGGTTCCGTTCTGGCACAGTGAAAACTGTATATGAGAGTGGTGTGAGTTTGCCCTGAAGGTCTGTGGTTGTGTATCTTGCACACAGAATCCTGATCCTGATGAACTAGGGCGAGAAGAGGAGCCCAGATGGCCCCCACCTCGAGGATTGCCACCCAGGGATGGCCTGAGACTGTGGGAGTCTGTTTGGCTTTGTGGCTCTGGCCCAACTCCTCCAGTGAGAAAGGGGCTGTGACGCCTGGGAAGCAGCCTCCCTGGGGGAACAAAGCCACCTGTGCTGCCTTTGATGTGTTTCCTGGGGAGGTGGCCTGGGAGCTAATCATTGATGAGGCAGCCTGGGAAATGATAAGAAAGGGGAAGACAGGAATGTTTCTGGATCCTGAGACCTCTCCTCCCTCTTTTTAAACAATTAACACAAATATTTATACAGCACTTTTAAACACCTCATATTTCTTTTTCATGACAACTCTGTTACAAGAGGTTCTATTACCATTTTCCAGCTGAGAAAATGGAGTTCTGAGAGGTGACATGAACTTCCAGATATCATAGTCAGTAAATGGAAAAGTTAGGACCTTGAACAGGACATCCGTGTCTCTCCCTGTGTCACTTAGGCCCTGTGACCACAAAGAATTCTCTGTCTCGGGCCAGACACTGAAGTCACCTTTTCCTCCTCTTCCTCCTCACTGCTCTTCATGCACAGCCCATAGCAAGTATTTCTAGCTAAGATTGTATCTCAAATCTGCTCATTTTCCTCTGTGTCTCTCATCATCCCAGTACAAGTCTTCCTCATTGCTCACTTTCTTACTGATCTCTCTGCTGCCACGCTGTATTTCTTGGATTTTTTTTTCTTACCAGCCATGTGATTGGACAAGTTTCTTAACTTCTCAGGGCCTGAGTGTTATATCTGTAAAATGGAAATGAGAATAGCATCACCCTAAAGAGTTATGCAAAGGGTTAGGCCCAATGTTCAGAGCATTTCCCAGAGTAATGCCATCTAAGAGAAATATAAATGTGACACTTGCGTGTAACTTAAACTAGTCACTATATTAAAAGAGCTAGAAAGAAGTGAAATTAATTTTAGTAATATATATTCAACACAACTTGTACAAATAGTATCCATTTTACATATAAGCAATATTTTAAAAGTATTAATGAGATATTTTATGTTCTTTTTTCCATACTAAGTCTTAGAAGTCCAGTGTGTATTTTACACTTACTACACATCTCAGCACATTTTAGGCGTCCAATAACCCCGTGTGGCCAGCGGCTGCTGTTCTGGACAGTGTAGGTACAGCGTGTTCGCCGCTAGTGCCTGGTGCAGAGTGCTCACTGTTATAGTGGTGGTGGCTGATCCACAACCGTGGGCCCCAGGCAGGTGGTTCCTCTTGAGCTACCCTCACGCTTTCCTCTGCTTTTCCCTGCCCACCGCCTTCACTGTAGGAATTTATGGGGCTGACTCCAGGGAGGCAGAAGCTCTGGCTTATGTTTCCCACCATCAGCCAGCCTTAACATGAAGCTTGTCAAGCCTTAGTTTTCCTGCTTGCAAATGGGGAGGCCTTACACTTAGTTAACCTCATTCTATGGAATCAATCTTCATATAATTAGCAGTCATTTGGGGTTCCCCAGAGGTGAGAGGACATATTTGGGGTAAAGAAGGTTCAGGAAATACTCCTTTGAGTCAGGAGGATGGGCATTTCCACACCTCTGGCTCCCCTGCTGGGGGGAAAGAGGCACCAGGAGCCACAGTGAAAGGTGGTAATTAGGAAGGAGTCTCTAGGGCAGGGCAAAGTGCTTCTGAAGAGCTTATGAGTTCCTTCCTTTTTTTTTTTTTTTTTTTTCATTTCAAAAGGGTTTGGCTAGGAGCATCTGGAGCTTGGAAGGAGGGTGTGCCCTTCAGTGAGGGTTTCCTGCCCACCCCCCAACCTCCATCCTTACTGCTACTTTTCCTGTCCAAATACGGAAGCAAAACACTATTCAAAGAGCCATATCAGGAAGGCCAAATGCTGGCCCTCACCTGAAGTGAGGGTGGGGGGTGATCTGCCACTTCTGCTCAGCTGCTGGCTCTGGCTATTTGCTTCCAGGCTACAATACTTTCCTGCCCAGGGAATCTCCAAGACTTGGTTTTGCCTTCCCCATGTTTCTCAAGAGTCCAGCACCACAAACTGGGGGGCTTAAAGCAGCAGAAATTTATTGTCTCACAGTCTGGGGGCTGGACGTTAGAAATCCGTGTTAACAGCATTGGTTCCTTCAAAGAGCTGTGAGCGAAAGGTCTATTCCAGGCCTCCTAGCTTCTGGTAGTCTCCGGAGTTCCTTCTTGTATATGATGTTCTTCCTCTCTTTTCATATTATTTTCACTCTATGCATGTCTGTCTCTGGGCCACATGTAAAGATCTCAGTCAAATTGGATTAGGACCCACCTTAATGACCTTGTTTAACTTGGTTATCTTGGTAAAGACCCTATCTCCAAATAAAGTCACTTTTTGAGGTACTGGGGGTTAGGACTAATATATGTGAATTTTGGGGAGACACAATTCAACACATCACACCAGCCTAATCTCCTCTAGTGAGTTGTTGGCATCTGCTCTCATGCCTGGGAATTTGGGAGGTAGGGGAACCCTCTGAGCCTTCCAGGGCCATGTCTTCAAGGGTGCAGTGTATCCGATGGAGCTGCCAGAGTAATTACCAAGCCAGCTCACATAAACTCAGAATTTCCTGGGGCCACAGGCAACACAACGACCAACAACACAGCCTCCACCCTTCAGGAAATGTAATCTAATAGAAGAGATTAAATATTAACTAGATAATAAAATATAGAGCAGTAAAAAGTACATAGAATAAAGCCATAGAAGAGGCAATATTTTCTTGTGGCTGAGAATTAAGTGAAAGATTCATGGAGATTCACTCTGAATGGTCATTCTCCTCCCAGAAGTAAAGATCAGAAAGGCTAGGTATTTCTAGAGGTGAATTTCTAGGGAGAGGTGGGCATTCCAGGGAAGACTGGGTGATAAGAAAAAGTGTGGGAGAGTAGCGTGGACTGGGAAAACAGAAGGAGGTGAAGTGGGGAAGATAAGGACAAACAGGGGCTGGGGTACTTGTTCAAATGTAAGGAAAAGGCCTGAGTTAGGGCAGTTGCTCTTGAAATGGAAAAGAAGGGGTGGAAGTGGGAAGGTGGGAAGAAAGAGCTCACAGAACTTGACAACTTAGATGTGATAGAAGAGAAAAGACAAGACAAAGATAATTTCAGGTTTTCAAGTGTGGGCACTTTGGAGAGTGTGGGTACTATTCAGAGAAGGGAACAGGGAAGTCAGGGAAGTCTGTTCTTGTCACTCTGGCCGGAGCGGGGAGGCTGGACATCCCCTTTTTTCTGCCTCCCTTTAATTGCCAAAAGCGGGAGTGGTCTCTCTTGACTACCTCATTTATTTTTCCCTCAGAATCTATCTTAATCATTTAAGGCACACTGTTTTCTACAGGATACTCGTGATGTTACAATGAGGAAATGAGAAAAGGGAGAGACCTTAAAGCAAAACCGCAGAGACTAGGAAAAATGAAGAGATTACAATGGTGTGTAGTAAGTCTCTGACAACATCATCTCAGCCCAAAGCTAATTTAGCACCCACAGGACACCTCTGACAATGGCATCCCTCCTTAGGGGCAAAGTAGATACTTGTATTTAGTCCATAGATCCTGGCTGCTCACACTCTGAAATGCATAAGATACAACTTTTGTCTCCTGTGAAAACTTCTCTTCTATGTGCAAAGGCTCTGGAGAGTGCATGCATGGGTGTGTTTGCAAGCTTTCTACTTGGCATATCTTCCTCCCTACTCCTTCTCAGGCCTCTTTCTCTATAGAAGCATTTTAGCCCTCTGCTTGCCAGTTCCTGGGCCTCTTGTTTAATCAGGCAGAAACTCTAACATGGGCAGGGAAATGCCACCAGTGTTACTGGGAGGTTGCTGTCCACTAATAGAACAAAATATGCTGGAAACCAGATCCTGCTGAAGTCTCCTTTTTTAGTGATCTGTTATCTCCAAGGACTAAGAGGGGGAAGCCCAAGTAAGAGAGGATTCTGTGACCCCTACAACACATGTTTCTGGACAGAGCTCACACAGGAAAACATCTAGAAATGTCCTGAGATCGAGTGTGAGGGGACACAATGTGGAAATGTAGAGTGCTCAGATTGGAGTGGGACAGTGCGTGATGGGGTGATGGGGCTGAGAACCGTAAAAGGCTAAGATGTTGCCTTCTCTGGTCTCATCATCTGCCACTTCATCAAAGAATTTAAATTCCATGAAAAATGATCCAAATGAACAACACTGGAAGATTGGTTTAAACTGTTATCTTTTATCTATATAATGAAACACACTGAAGCTACTAAAAGGCAGTAGTAGAAGTGGCTCCATTAATATGGAAAGATGTTCATGATATATTATTGAGGATGTGTAAGGTAGTATCTAGTTTTGTGTAACAGGCACATATATATATATATATATATATATATATATATATATACTAAATATTGAATGTGATTATGTCCTAGTTTTATTATAGTGACTTTTTTTATTTTTTCTTTAATAAAAATATATTACTTGTAAAATTTTAAAATAAAATTATTTTTAAACTTTTAAAAAATTTAGGTAACATTAGTTAATAACATTATATAAGTTTCAGGTGTATAACATTATAATGGGATATTTTTCGTATATACTATAGCATGCTCACCACCAAAAGTCTAGTTTCCATCTGTCACCATGTATTTAAAGAAATGAAAATCAAATCCACAATGAGTTATCATCTCACACCTGCTAGAATGGCTATTATCAAAGACAGAAAATAACAAGTGAATAAAATTATTTAACAATAACATACACCCTCAGGCTTCTGGTCAAGATGTCAGAGTAGGTTAATTCTGTACTCACCTTCCCCCACAACCACATCAAAATTACAACTGAACTGCAGAACTACCATCACTGAGAACTGCTTAAAGCATAGCTGAATGGAAGTCCTATAACTAGCCACACTGAGACTGGTAGAGGGGCAGAGATGTGAAAGAGCTGATCCCACACACACATGTGGTGGTTAAAAATTGAAAGGGATACTTTGACTGCGATATGTCCCAGCCCCATACTACACTCCCTAGCTCAGGGTTCCAATGCCAGGAAGAGAAGTCCCCATAACTTCTGGCTGTGAAAACCAGCAGAGATTGTGGCTGAGAGAGATGAAAAGCTGCTGGAGTCCCAGGCATTCCTCTTAAAGGACCCGCTCATGGTTTCACCCACTGATGAACTCATTTGCTCTGAGCTTCAGCACTGGAGCAGCAGCTCAAAAGGCACAAGGTACACATGGGGAGAAACTACATTGCCTGGGTTCAGAGCAAGGGCTGGAGGGACAGCTTTCTTCTAGACGGAAGTGCTCACAGGAGCCATTGTTCCTTTGTTGAGCCCACCCCTCGCCCAGCCTGCATGTAAGGCAGATGCCATATTTAAGTCTCCATCAACCTGGCTGACATCATTCGCCCTGCCCTAGGGATTCTCTGAGACCCTGCCCCACTCAGCTTGTGGGTTCTCTCAAGCCAGCCACTTCCAGTATCTTTTCCATAGAAACGGCCTGCCTTATTTTATGTTGAGGACTTTCCTAAAATCTCTCAAAGGTTCACAAATGCCTAACAAGCAGCATCTGGCCTTCAGCTTTTCCTGTACCTCTTGCTGAGCAGCCCCAAGCCCAGCACTAGTGGTCTGTAAGCCTCAGTTTGCAGCTTAGCCTCTCCCAGGCACCTCTAAGTCCCGTTCAAGTGGCAACTATCTGTGGATCGCTTTGTAGTTCATATCTAATGGCCCTGGGCAGGACATAGGCAGTGGCTGAAGTTGGCCTACACCAGGGCCCCTTGCAAAAGACCCCAGAACCAACACGCCCAGTGGCCAGTTTCAGACCACACAAGAGAACCACCCAACCACCTCCACAAATGACGCACTCAAAGGGCAGACCGAGCAGGCCTCAGAGTTCTGCTAAAGTGAACTCTACTCTATAGGGTCAGGCTGCCCTTGCACAACAGCTTCTCCACTGTATTCATGGCCAGTCCTCACAACAAATCAGCCTGGGGCCAGCCCCTCCAATTGATGTGCCAACAGCAATCAAGGCTCAACTAAAACAGGAGGGCACACACAACCCATACAAGGGACACACCTGGGGCACCTGTCTCAGGAGAACAGAGACTAGGCCACTGGACTGTACAGAACAACTGTTACATAAGACCAATCTACCAAGACTGGGAGATATAGCAGCTCTACCTAATACTAAGAAACAAACACAGGAGAAAAAAAATGGCATAGATGATAGAGGCTCCGTTCATCCCTCTGGCAACCAAATCAAATTTATGATGGAAACAAGAAATCAGCAGTAAGGAAAAATTGCCTGGAGGAACAAGCAGCTAGGGAGAAGTCCCAAAGAGCACCCTGCAATGGCAGAAGGTAGGATGGGGTAAAGATGCGAGGCTGCCTGGTCTCGAGTGGGCGAGTGAGACAGAGGCTGCGGCAGTGGCAGATGCCTCTTAAAGGGGCTGAGTCCACAAGCAGATTTTTGCAGTGACGGGCCAGCTCGCTCTGAGCACCAGTGCCGATTTAGCTGCGTGCAGGGGGCACCAGGGACTTACAGAGAGACATTGTTGGAGTGAGATCCAAAGTGGGACTCACTGGGTACAGAAGTGCTGGCAGTGTCCATTGTTTCCTGCTGAGCCCTCTCCCCACACCAGTGCATAGGACACATCCAGGTGTATCCTCAGTGAGTCAGGTGCCCCTTGCTTAAACTCACACTGGAGACAGCCTCGGTTTCTGGTGTGGCTTTTAGAGGCAACTATAAGCACAGCATCTGTGGATTGCTTGCTTGCTAAATGTTAATAGGTGGCTCTGGAGGCATAGAGACTTGGGCTAAATTTGGCCTGCAGCTGAACCCCTCTCAGGACTGTGCCATTGTACACCTACTTCACAAATCCACACTAATGAGACTGAAACTTAGGAGCTTTGCCTAGTACACGGAAACAGATATGAAAAGGCAGCCAAAATGAGAAGACAAAGAAGCAAAAACCATATGAGATAACAGAACAGAGATCCAGATGTAATGGAATCAAGTAATCTAACAGTTGCAGAGTTCAAAACACTGGTTATAAAGATGCTCAATGAACTTTTGGTTAAATTTAATGAGAACGTCAACAAAGTGATAAAAAATGAAAATGGAAATTATAAAAGAGAACCAGTCTGAAATGGAAAACACATTATCTGAGGTGATAAGTATGTGAATTAAAATAAATGCCTTATCTAAGGATGGGAAAGCCAAGGACACACAATTAGAGATAACATGCCAAGACTATAAAAATAATTTAAGGAGGATGTGAGGCACTTTTAAGGATCCAAATATCCAACAGATTAGCATACCTGAAGAAAATCAAAATGTTGAACGGTTGTCTGAAGAAATAATGATGGAAAACTCCGCTCCCTTGGTGAAGAAAATCAATATAAAACCCCAGGAAGCTCAGAGAATTCCAAAAATCAGAGATCCAAAGGGGCCCACACCAAGACACATCGTAATTAAAATGCCAAAGATTAAATACAAAGAAAGAATATTAAAAGCTGCAAGAGTAAAACAGATAGTTATAAGGGAACACCCATAAGACTGTTAGCTGATTTCTCAAAAGAAACTATGCAGGACAAAAGGGCTTGGCAAAACATATTCCATAGGATTAAGACCCAGGATCTACAACCAAGAATACTTTATCTAGCAAAGCTACCATTTAGAGTTGAAGAACAGATAAAGAGCTTCCCAGACAAAAATAAACTAAAGGAATTTATCAACACCAAGACAGTATTACAGGAAAAGTTGGAGGGACTTCTTTAAGAAGAAAAAACATGTATCAAAAACAGGAGTAAAGAATGGTAACAACTACCTTCCTATCAATAAGTTCAAATGGAAAAGAATTAAGTGCTCCAACCAAAAGATAGAGTGGCTGAAAGGATAAGAAAACAAGACCCCTACATATGAAAACGAAGGGGATGGAAAAAGATATTGCTCTGACTGACCTAGAAGATATTTAAGTCAGAAAGAGAAACACTATATGATTTCATTTATATGTGGAATCTAAGGAATAAAAAGAACAAACTAATATAGTAGACAAATATAGTAGACAATTCGGTGTCAGAGGGAAGGGAGATTTGCGGGGCTGGGATAATGGGGTGAAGGGCTAAAGAAGTACAAATTAGTAGCTGATGGAAGGTTACGGGGATGGGGAGCCCAGCATAGGGAATGTAGTTAGTATTAATATGTTGGCTAGGAGGAGGGGAGGGGAGGGAGAGAACAGTGGGGAGGATCATTTTGCAAACTATATAGATGTCTAACCAATGTACTGTATACTTGAAACGAATTAAAATAAATAAAAAATAAATTAATTAAAAAGTAAAAATAAAAAATAAATAATAATAAAAGAAACAAACACAGGGAGGCAGCCAAAATGAGGAGATACAGAAACATATCCCAAATGAGAGAACAGAACAAAACTCCAGAAAAAGAGCTAAAAAAATAAAAAGACAAGCAATCTATCAGATGCAGAGTTTAAACCACTGACAAGAAAAAGTTAAAGGAGTTCATCAATGCCAAACCAATATTATAAAAAATATTAAAGGGTTTTCTTTAAGAAGAAAATGAAAAAGAGATAAAAATGTGTGAATAATAAAATTGCAATGACTACATGTCTATCAACAATTATTTTAAATTTAAGTGGATTAAATGCTCCAATCAAATGATAGGGTTGCTGAATGGATAAGAAAACAAGGCCCTTACGTATGCTGATCTTCAGAGACTCACCTCAGATTGAAAGATACACACAGACTGAAAGTAAAGGAATGGAAAAAGAAGTTGAGGCAGCAGTACTCATACTAGACAAAATAGACTTTAAAACAAAGACTGTAACAAGAGACAAAGAAGGACCAGGAATTCTACTTCTAGGTATTTATCCGAAGAAACAAAACATTAATTCAAAAACACACATACACCGATATGTTCATTGCAGCGTTATTTACAACAGTCAAGATATAGAAACAACCTGTGTCCACCAACAAGTGAATGGACAAAGAAGAGGTCGTACAAATATACAATAGTATATTACTCAGCCATGAAAAAGAATGAAATCTTGCCATGTGCAACAACATGGATGGACCTAGGGGATATTCTGCTAAGTGATATAAGCTAGCCAGAGAAAGGCAAATATGACATGATGTTACTTATATGTGGAATCTATAAAAACAGAATAAATGAACAAACAAAACAAACTCGTAGATACAGAGAACATTTTGATCGTGGCCAGGTGGGAGTGGAGGTAGGGGAATGGGTGAAAAAGAAGAGGAGATTAAGATGTACAATTTGCCAGTTATAAAAATAGTTAGTTATGGGGATGTAAATTACAGCATAAGGAATGTAGTCAATAATATTGTAATAACTATCCGTGGTGTCAGATGGTACTAGGCTTATCAGGGTGATCACGCTTACCTTCTATAACTTAAGAATACATACATTATGTTGTACACTTGAAACTAATGTTTGTTGTATGTTAACTGTCATTGAAAAATTAAAAAATATTTGAAAAATAACCTGCCCTCAAAAACATTTCTTTGGTGTTTAAATAGAGAGTGGCATTAGATGACTTCCCACCCCCTTCTTCTCACTGCTTTCCATCTCAGAGCTCCTGTTGGTGGGATTGCTCTTCTGAGCCCTGCTGGGAAGGATGTGGGGGCTGTGATAATCATCACCCTCTTCATTAGAAGAGGGAGGCTGAGTGACTCTTGCTCTGAAATCCCCAGTTAACCAGGTCCGGTAGGAGGTAGAAATTGGCCTTCCTTTCTGTATCCTTCTGTTTTCCAGCTGCTATCTGCTCCTCTCACGAATAGATTTTCTTCTGGTTTCAGTCCCATGACTGCTTTCTAAGTGCTATTGTACCCAAGCCAGCTGGTTAGCAGGATAAGTTTTAGGGTTATAGAATCTTAAGGTCAAATAGGGGTTAAGCACCAAAGGAAAGGCAGAAACAAAGTTAGAAGGTCACCAGGAAGTCAGGGGGCAGGAGCAAAGGTGGAGGGAGGTGGGCCTCCATGTATTACACAGTCCGCGTCAGGGTCCAGTACGTTAGAACTTGAGGGCAAAGTTCCTGCAGCAAAACTATCAGTGCCAAAGGATGTCCAAGTGTTCCTCAGTAGCTGTGTAGACTTTGCCACTGCTTGGAAACGTTAAAATGGGTCATACTCACCCGCTCAGCCCTGCATTATCCTCCAGGTGGTACCACTGCCGCAGGCCAGGGGTCTTCTTGAATTTCTGTAGTTTCTGCAGCAAGGAAAGCCCAGAACTATAGTGCAACCCTACAAAGCTGTTTTGTTGTGTGACTGCTTTGTCCTTTGTGAGTTTTGACTATGATCTAGCACCTTTAGCAGTGATTTCATATGAAGATGTTACCTGGAGAAAAAGAGAGCCCTGAGAACACCCAGGCTCCCCAGAACGTAGGGCTGCAACCTCTGAACTCTTCTTGTTTGCTCTGCTTTTTCCTTCTTGAAGGATAAAATAATTCTGATGTAACAATTTTGGGGGGGAGTTAGAAGGGGTAAGTACAGCCAGAAAGTATGGGGCAGCTGTTGTAAACTCTCCCCATGACCTATAGCTAATTTCTTAATTCCTCTGAGCTTTAGTTTCTTCATATATAAAAGGAAATACTACTAGTATATGCTTTGGAGTTGTGAAATAATGTATCATAAAAAATTTGGAGGACAGTGCTGAGATCATATTAAGCAGGGATGAACTTCACAAGCATGTAACAACTCAGTAAGGGCAGAGAAGGTCCTTCTTTCTAAAATGGAAGGTAAGCCTGTGCTGGAGCAGATCTTGGAGGGCCTTTTGGTGCCAGACATTAACTCATTAGCTGCTGGATGTTGGGGAGTTTCCAGGTGGGGCTGAGGTGACGAGGAGGGTAATGCTATTTATCAGCGAGGATGAAGTTACTTAAATAGTTTAATGATCGAGTATGGCAGCATACCACCTAATTATAAGTGTCAAATATTAACTTATAGCATAAATGTTAATTACAGGGCTCTTTTAACTAGATTCCCTTTTCCTCAACACATGCACACACATGTACACACACACACAAATACACAGCTTCTTAATTTTTAAGACAGAAAAATCAGAAAGCACTTAGAAAAGATAAAGGACCAGCATGTGTCAGACTTGGATGGCAGCAGTTTGGATGAACAGTTTCTGGGACCTGGGAGTGTGTAGGTCCTTTACCAGCCTGCTCAGGGGAATGGCTTTCTGATCGGTCAAAATTTTGTTTTCCAGGTTGACTGGGCCTCACTGTCATGCTATGCCCAGAGAGGATTCTGCAGTTCCTAGACAAGGCTGGAGTGGGTATAGGAGAAAAGTCTCCTGGGCTTTGGTGGCACATCAACGAGTTCTGTATTAGTTTGCCAAGGCTGCTTGAACAAAGTACCACATACTGAGTGGTTTAAGCAGCAGAAATTTATTTTCTCAATTTATTCTGGAGGCTAGAAATTTGAGATCAGCAGAGCTGGTTTCTTCTGAGGGCCAGGAGGGAAGAATCTGTTCCAGGCTTCTCTCCTTACCTTGTAGTAGGCTGTCTTATTAACCCTGTGTCTTGTATGTCTGTATCCAAGTTTCCTCTAATAACGACACCAGTCATATCGGATCAGGACCCACCCTAATGACCTCATTTTAGACTTTATCTCCAAATATGGCTATATCCTGAGGTACTGAGGGTTAAGACTTCAATACATGAATTATGGGGGAGACATGATTCAGTCCATAGTAAGTTCATTCCTCCCAGCCTGGTGTGCCCAGGGTAGTCTGCAGGCTTTTCTCTCTGGCACGTGCAAGGTACATGCTCCTCTGAGATTTTCCCCCATGTATTTCTTTTC
The DNA here is from genome assembly GCA_030015415.1 of Cynopterus sphinx. NCBI lineage: Eukaryota > Metazoa > Chordata > Mammalia > Chiroptera > Pteropodidae > Cynopterus > Cynopterus sphinx. Next base: position 41,328,759 of record CM057391.1, on the reverse strand, counting down.
TCACTTCTTATTGTGAAAATATTCAAACACATAGTAGACTATATACCAATCCACATATCCCTTACCTAAATTCAATACTGGTTACGATTTTGTCAAATGTCTTTCATTTGTGTGCGCGCGTGTGTGTGCACACGCGTGTGTGTATTATATATACACATATTACATATACTTGGCACCATTTCAAAGTTACCTCTAAATACTTCAGGATACATCTTCAAAAACAAATGAATAAATAAAATGATCTTTTTTACACAGCCACAATACCATTTTCATACCTAATAATAATCAGTCCATATTCAGATTTCTTAGACTATCATGAAAATGTCTTACAAGGGTTTTCTTCATCAACCAAGATTCATGCATTGGAAATGGTTATGTCTCTTCAGTATCCTGTATTTTAAATCTTAAACACTTCCCCCCCACCTTTGATTTTCATGATATTGACTTATTTTGCTGAGTAAATTTGTTATTAAACTCAACATGATACAGTCATTTAATATCCACAGACTAATAATTTACAAGTATTAGATACGAAATAAATATATTCACAAACTAAATATTTTAATTATGATTTTAAATATAACTTTTAGAAAACTAGCAGTAGTGATATTGACTCTTTGAAGACACTAAGCCGTATGAGAATGTCTCTCTTGTGGTGTTGTCTGATGTTGGGAAGGAAGGATTTTTTTCTATCCGACAAACTTTCTTTCAGTTACTCTAATAATCAAATTGACATGAGACATTAATAGGGAAAAACAAATTTAATTTGGCACATATGAAACCCCACATGCATGAGAGGTTTAAAGGCAGAAAAATAAAATGAGATATAAATGCCATCTTGAGCGAAAGAATAGGACAGGGGCCTGGGGATTCAGAGGGGAGGAGAGTAATTCCCAAGATGATAAGAAGAGCAATCAGATGTTTGTCCTGACATAACAGATAGATCGTAAAGTTATTTCTGGTAACAACTCTTATTTTGGGCAAGACTCTAAATGAAATTCTTTAAGGAAGAAGTAAAAGTTTCTCCGGGGCCTGCAGAGTCTCGATTGCCTTCAGCTCGAAATATCCTCATGTCAAAGTGGCACATCTTGGGGAGGGGCCAGTTCTCAACCTCTTCACTGATCATCTCCCTTGAGGTGGTGCTTTATTTCATGTTATTATAATAAGGAGTCACATAAAAATCATTTATTTAATGTAAAACAGTTATTGAAGACAGTACCTGGCATGACTCCAGTTTCTTATGTCCATTCCATATAGAAAATTCTCACTAGAATTTAATGCTAGGAAAGAGTTATGACTTTCCTTACAAATTGAAATTTTATACTTTTCTCCCTTCCAGGTACTAACTGACCAGGCCTAACCCTGCTTAGCTTCTGAGATAAGATTAGATTGGGCACGTTCAGGACGGTATGGCCAGAGACACATTTTATTTTTTTCTGATGAAAGCTATGAAACTTACTGTCTCTTTTTATTCAAGAAGTGTAGAGTGAAATTTACAACTGTGGTACCTTTTAGGGTTATCACATCTGCTCCTTTGTTCTTTAATTCTGGGTTCTATTTTGTTGTGGTTTATCTTTCATTGCAAATCTTTAAATTAGTTTTATTTTTGCTTTAAAGATGCAGGACATAAATAAATACAGCCGATTCCCCAAAGGCCTTTCCTCACCTCCAAACTAAGAGGTGAAGAGCCTGACCAAAGGCTCTTTGGAGAACCAAACCATTGCTGAAAACTGTCCCCATCACAGAGTGCTCTGCAAGGAAGTAATATTGACCCTGTTTTCGGACAGTGAACAGGAAGTCAGCTCCACTTGTTAATTCTTAACGTGATCCTAGAGTGCCCGATGGCCCACCTGTGCCGCCAACATCCAGTTGCTCACCAAGCTCTGTGCCAGGAAAGGTGAGAAAACTAAGGAAATGATAATGGCGTCTGACCTATAGGATTTGGGATTGGTGGATCTCATAGATTTCTGAGGTCACGATAGGTCTTGATATTCACAGATTTAAACACACCCATCTAAGGAGGCTGTTAATCTCAGTGGAAATTTGGTAGCCAGAAATACCAAGATGTTTGGTTTTAGCAACTGATAACATATTAAGTATTTATGTTCCAGAAACGTAAGCATATTATCTTATTTAATCCTCACAATTCTGCAAATGTAAACATTAGTCTGTTTATTTTCTAGAATAGAAATCAGAAGTTCAGAGCTGCTAAGTAATTGCCTGAGTAAGTGGTGAAGCTGGGATTTGAACCTGTGTCTCCTAAACTCATTCTCTAATATTATATCATATTCTCTGTGTTTTGTTCCTTGCACAGAAGAAAATTAGACAGGAGGAGAAACGCTGCTACTAAACTCAGAGAGAGGCAAAAGAAAACTATTTATTATGCTTTTGGCCTGCCGCGGTATACATGTGGCAGGACTATTTGAAGATAGGACCAGACTTAGGTTAATTCTGTTTCAGTCTTGGCCCTTAGTCTGGAAATGGGTTCTCACCACCCCAGTGATCAGTGGCGCCTGCCAGTGGTACCTGCCAGTATGGTAGGGCAGAAGCAACACCATTTGGTCATACAGGCTTCCTCCAAAAGACCCCACCCACAGACTGCTCCCTCCATACTGGCAGCATGAAAGAATCCGCATTCCCAGACCCCAGGATTCACCAAGAACTCAATACTTATTCAATGCAACGTACATAGTTGAAAACTGCAGGAAGAGCAGCTTCCTGCCCTGACATCCTTGATTATCTATGCATATTGGGACTGGGTGTGACCCCATACTATTTGCACTCAAAGGGGCTTTATCTGGCTCTGGAAACTGTGAGATCAAAAGGTGTCCACTTAGGGCTCATCCCTGCGGTGGGGGTCAAGGAATCCCTAACATTCTATGCACGCTTTATATTTGTACGTACATGAACATCTTTCTGGAAGAGGAGCCTTATTTTTAGTCAGATTTTTGGAGAAATCTCTGATCTTTAAAGGTTAGAAAGCATTACTTTGGGACAAATTTAGATAATGTTTTTGTTGATTTAGTATTAACGAGCTAATTTAACATTAGTTTACCTTTCCTAGGAGATTTCTGTTGGGTTTTTTGGGACTTGGCTAGGTGTTGGGAAAGTGTTAAATAGAATGAAAAATATATCATTAATTAACTAGTTGAAGTTTAATACAGCAGGTAAGAGCCCAAGGTCTGGAGTGGGAATGATGGGCTTCAAAGCCCAGCTTTGCTGTTCATTAGCTACATAATCTTGGGTAAGTTATTTAAGCTCTCTGCAGCACGAGGTTCTCCTCTGCAGCACGAGTTGATAACTACAGTATTACCTCAAAGCATTATTATGAGGATTAAGTCAGTTGATCAACACAAAGTCTTTAATGCTACGTAAAGTTTTGTCATTATTATGGTTTGTTCTATTATTTCTTATTTAGTAGCGTGAAGTTGTTATTGGTGGCAGTGCCTTTGTGGCAGGATGATGTCAAGGCTGTCCTTCCAGTTCTCTCATATGCTCAGAACCCCCATTGTGTCCTTCTATCCTACCCCTCCTTTCTCCTCCTCCATCATTTAAAACTGACTTGGTCTTAAGACCGATTTAAGAACTACTTCTCACTATCTCCCAACACATTCCACATTCCCCCCTGCTTCATCTCTTCTTAATAGCCTGCAGCGTCCACATAAACAAACACCTGCACATATTAAATATATTAGAAATAAAGTGTTCCTCATATATCAGGGACTCTTATCTATCTCATTTGGTCCTTATAACAACCCTTTGAGGCATCTCATAAACATATATCTTATTAACCCAATTTTACAGATGAGGAATTTGAGGTACAGATAGGTAAGTGATTTTGCCTAACTCCACAAAGCTGGTAAACAGCAAATCTAAGATTAAGGTCCAGATATGTACATCTTCAAAGCCAATTTAGCTTGTTGTGTTATTTACTCATTTACATCCTTGCAACCTCGTTTATAGTATTATCCTATAGTATTTAGGTTTTCATGCTTTTTATCTTAGGAAGTCTGTAAATTCCTGGAAGACAGAGATGATTCCTTAGACTGTTTTTAATACCTCATGGTACCTAGGACAATATCTTGGGTAAAATGTATACCCTATGAATACTTGTCTATGATATTCTATGATTACATGTCTATGAGAAGCAGCTGAAATATGTTCAGTGTGTTTTGTTTAATAATTTAATTACTTTCTTATGCTATAAGCAGATAGGGTTTTTTAAAGTCTCATTTCTATAAAACAAAATTTGAACATACTTAATGTGTTATATTAATGCTATAATCTTTTTAATGTCTCTATATAGATAAAGTAAAACAGCTGAAGTAATATTACAGGAAATTTGTAACTGAAATTTAAATTTAAATGAAATAAGGGATTATTATTATTGTCATTATAATGCTGGTTGTACAATTATCACCTATTATTATCACAGAGAAATTTGCTCTGAAGGAACTCTTAAGTCTAATTTAAAACGTTGAGAAGGAAGAATATTCCCTGTTCTAACTTCTTTCCTTTGATTCTTACTTAGCCTTTGGAATTAGTGTCATTTGCATTTTTGCTCCCAGCATCCTGAGGCTCAGAGAGGTCATGCTATTTACCCAAGGAATGGTGGAATCAGAATTTAAATGTAGTGTGCTTGCTCCCCAAAACCCTAGCTCTTCAACTCTAAGGTACTCTTACTAGGTAACAAATGACCCCTGAAGGCAGCAGTTTCATGCAATAAACATTTGTTATAAGTGGTTTCTGAGGGTCAGGAAGCCAGAAGCAGTTTAGCTGAGATTGCAGCCAGATTATTGGCAGCCTTTAGTTTCTTGCTGGCTTTTGGCTACAGGTCTCAGTTCCTTGCTATGTAAACTTTCTGTAGCCGCCTGAATGTTTTCACAACATGATAGCTATCTTTTCCTTTGTGTGATGAGAGAGCCCAAGACAGAAGTCACAGTATTTTATTTATTTTATTTTATTTATTTTATTTTATTTTATTTTATTCTATTCTATTCTATTCTATTCTATTCTATTCTATTCTATTCTATTCTATTCTATTCTATTCTATTTTATCTTATTTTATCTTATTGTATTATTTTATTATTTTATTTTTCCCTCTCTCTAATTCCCCCTCCCCTCACTTCCACCCCTGACCTATGGATGTTGCCATTTCCCCTTAAGAACTGGATCTCTGAAGGTGGGGTGTCTCCTCCCACGTGCTCGCAGCATGTACCTAGGCCCTGGCACACCTGGGGCCTGGTGCACCCAGGGTATTGTCCATGGCTCCACGTGCGGCATGAACCCAGGACCTTCTGAGTGTAAAGCAGACATGCTAACCACTACACTATGGAACCACCCCAAGTCACAATATTTTAAAACCAAATATTAGATGTGACATATCATCACTTTTGTCTTAAGCTCTTCATCACATAGAACAATGCCAGTAAGTGTGGGAGCAGATTACACAAGGATCTGAATATCAGGAGACAGTAATCATGAGGGGGGGCATCTTGGAGATTGGCTACTACACATATTTAGGCTGATTTGGGGGTCAACTGGACAAGGTCCAAGTGATGGCAACTTTCTGTGCAAGTACACTGGCCTTTTTGTGGGGACTCAGGCTTATTTTTTGGTGGCACATGAAGTCCATTGATATCTACTACTCTGGGCTGCCTATGTACTTTGTGCTGTCTAGCTTGACATAAAATTTCTGGACAATATATTCCTGAAACTCTAGCCCTGATTATAGAAGAAACAGAAGATCTAATCTTCTTGTAATAAGAAATTATTATTTTTTCTCTAAGAACTTGTGCATATTCATAAACAGACAGGAAACTTGAACTTCTAGTGATTACTTGTAGGTAAGTCAATATACCCTTTAGCATGAAGGGTGGTTTGAAGGTTGAGGGCTTGGACACTGGGGTCAGAATCCCTTGCTATTCTTACTAGGTGTCTGACATTGAAAAGTTACTTCTCTGAGCAATACTTTCCTTTACTGCTAATAATATCTATCTCATAGGTTTTTTTGTTTTTGTTTTGTTTCATTTTGTTTGAGGATAAATTGAGATAAAGCACAATGTGGAAAATTGTATTTTCCAAAGATGGTGACATCAACATGTATGGATAGATATCACAACCTAAGTGCTCTTCTTACATTATACCAGGAAAGGTAGGGTCTATGTATTCCCCACCCCTTGAAAGAAATTTCAGCAGATCTTTGTAACTGTACCAATCAACGGAATGTACCCAAAGTGATATTGCATGATATTTAGAGCTAGGTCATAAAGGAAATAAGGTTTTCACTGGCTATCTGTCTTGTGATGCTTGCTTTTTGATTTAAGCTACCGTGTTAGGAGGAAACCCAAGTCACATAGGAAGGCCCCATCTGGGTATTTTAGCTGGCCCTTAGTTACTGGCCAGCATCAACCATCAGGCATATGAATGAACAAGTCTTCAAATGATTCGGGCCTCCAGCCTTCAGCTTTCCAGCTGCGGTCCCAGGCAGCCTGTAGCAGAGATAAGCCATTCCCACTGTGCCCTCTTTGAATTCTATGCCCACAGAAAATGTGACAGATAATACATGATTATTGGCATTCTAAGCCACAAAATTTTGGTGTAATTTATTATGCAGCATTAGATAAATACATAATAATTCTCCCAGGACAGTACCTGAAAACAGATGATCAATAAATTCTGGGTTATACATTAAAAAATATGTGCCTTGGCAGAGGGAATGCAGTTAAGATTAATATGATGGCTAGTGGAGGACCAAGGGAGGGAGGAAGCAATTGAGGGGATCATTTTATGAACTATATAGATGTCTAACCAATATACTGTATACTTGAAACTAATTTAAATAAATAATTTTTTAAAAAATGTGTGCCTCATTACAGAATAGTTTTAAAAAACTGGGCCAATGCAAAGTCTTTTCAGACTAGAGTGTTAAACACTAAAATATAGTAGAAAGTTTAAAGGGGAGGAACACCTTAAAAATAACTATAACTACTACAGTTTAGTAATGAATTGAATTCACAACATAAAAAGGAATAATTTGTGACAACAAAAACATAAAAGGAGAGGAAGAAAAGAATGGAACCTGTTAGGCTTATTAAGATAAGATGCTATTGGCAGAAAAAAAGACTGTATTATCTATGAGACATTTTATATAAACTACATGGTAATCACAAAACAAAAATCTAGCACAGAGACACAAAACACAAAAAAAGAGCAAACAGAGAAAAGCATCATAAAAAAAAACACAAAACACCAAACTAAAATGGCAGACAGAAACACAAGGGAAAAAGAAACAGTAGAGATATAGAACAAACAGAAAACAAAAGATCAGATGGCAGTAGTAAGCTCTCATATACCAATAATCACCCTAAAAGTAGAAAAAACTCACCAATTAAAAGGCACAGGGTGGCTGGATGGATTAAAAAACAAGACAGAACAACAAACTGCCTTCAGAGACTCATCTCAGCTTCAGACAAACACAGGCTTAAAGTAAAGGGGTGGAGCTGATACTCCAGGCAAAGGGAACCAAAAGAAAGTGACGTAGCCATACATATTTGGGGCACAACAGACTTCAAGCCAAAAAGGTAACATAAGACAAAGATGGCTATTATATACTAATAAAGGGGGCATCCATCAAAAAGACATAACATTTGTGAATATGTATGCACTCAACACAGAAGCACCAAAATATTAAGGACCTAAAAGAAGAAATTGACAGCAACACAATAGTAGTATGGAACTTTAACGTCCTACTTACATATATGGATAGATCATTCAGACAGAAAGACAAGGAAACAGCAGCCTTAAATGACATATTAGAACAGACAGATTTTAAATAAATATATATGAATCTTTTTATCCAAAAGCAACAGAATATACATTATTCTCAAGTGCACATTAAATATTCTCAAAGATAGGCCGTATGTTGGTATACAAAACAAGTCTTAATAAATTAAAGAAGATTGAGATCGTATCAAGCATCTTTTCCAACCACAATGGTATGAAACTAGAAATCAATTACAAGAAGAAAGTTGAAAAAATCACAAATATGTGGAGATTAAACAACTCGCTACTGAACAACTATTGGGTCAACAAGAAAATCAAAGGATAAATAAAAGAATACACAGAGTCAAATAAAAATGAAAATATGACATATCAACCACTACAGGATGCAGCATAAGTGGTACTAAGAGAGAAGTTTGTACTAATACGGCCCTACCTCAAGAAAAAAAAAAATTCAAATAAATAATCTCATATCTAAAGGAACTAGAAAAGGAAGGAAAAACAAAGTCCAAAGTCAGTAGAAGTTAGGAAATAATAAAAATCAGAGTGGAAATAATTGAAAGAAACTAAAAAGACAATAGAAAAGATAAATGAAACTAAGAACTGATTCTTTGAAAAGATAAACAAAGTCTATAAAACTTTATCTAAACTCACAAAGGAAAAAAGAGAGAAGGCTCAAATAATCAAAATTAGAAATGAAAGGAAGTTACAATGAATATTACAGACACATAAAGGATCATAAGAAGTTGCTATAAACAGCTATATACAAACAAATTAGAAAATCTAGAGAAAATGAAGAAATCTTTAGATTCATACAACTTTCCAAGACTGAATCGTGGAGAAATAGAAAGTCCTAATAGATCAATTACTAGTAATGACATTGAAACAGTAATCAAAAACCTTCCAAGGAATAAAAGTTCAGGACCAGACAGCTTCACTGGTAAATTCTACCAAATATTCATAGAAGATTTAATGCCTATTCTCAAATTCTTCCAAAAAATTGAATAGGAGGAATGCTTCCCAATTCATTTTATGAGGCTGCCATTACCCCGACATTACCAAAACCAGACAAGGATAACACATACACATGCACATAAAGAAAATTACAGACTTATATTTCTGATGTACATTGAGTAAAAATTCTTGACAAAATACTAGCAAACTGAGTACAACAATACATTAAAAGGATCATATAACATGATGAAGTAGGATTTATTTGAGGGATTCAAGGATGGTTCAACATGTACAAATCAGTGTGACACACCACATTAAGTTGAAGGATAAAAATCATGATTACCTCAAGAAATGCAGAAAAAGTATTTAACGAAATTCAGTATCCATTTATACTAAAAATTGCCAGTATCATGGGTGTAGAAGGAAAGTACCTCAACACAATAAAGGTCGTATATGATAAACCCACAGCTATTATCATACTCAATGGTGAAAAACTGAAAGCTTTACCTCTAAGATTAGGATGCCTATTCTAGCTACTATTATTCAGCATAGTATTGGAGTTCTAGCTAGAAAAATTAGGCAAGAAAAAGAAACAGAAGTCATCTAAATTGGAAAGAAAGAAGTGAAGCTGTCACTCTTTGTGGATGGCATAATTTTATATATAGGAAACCCTAAAGCCTACACCAAAAAACCATTATAAATAATAAAAAACACACAAAAATTGTACTAAATTAATGTACAATACTCTGTTGCATTTCTATACACTAATAATGAAAAATTAGAAAAAGAAATTTTAAAAAATTCTGTCTATAATCACAACACAAAATAAAAAATAACTAGGAATAAATTTAATCAAGGAGGTGGAAGGAGGTGAAAAACCTGTACACTGAAAACTGTAAAACATTGTTGAAAGAAATTGAAAAAGACACAAAGAAATGGAAAGATATGCCATGTTTGTGGATTACAAAATTAACATTGTTAAAATGTTCATATTATCTAAAGCAATCTATAGATTCAATGCAATCCTGATCAAAATTCCAACAGCATTTTTCACAGGAATAAAACCAAAAAATACTAAACTTTGTGTGGAATTACCAAAGACTCCAAATAGTCAAACAATCCAGATAAAAAAGAACAAAGCCAGAGGTGTCACATCCCCTGATTTTAAACTATACTGCGAGGCTAGAGTAAACAAAACTGTGTGGTACTCACAGAAAAGTAGACACATGGACCAATGGAACAGAATCAAGAGCCCAGAATAATATTCCATTGCATGTAGATGGACAACTAATTTATGGCAAAAGAGTCAAGAACATACAATAGAAAATGAAAAGCCTCTTTGATAAATGATATTTTTGGGAAAACTGGTCTGCCATATGCAAAAGAATGAAACTAGGCCACTATCTCATACAAGTCACAAAATTAACTCAAAATGGATTAAAGACTTGAATGTAAAGACCTGAAACCATACATACATAGAAGAAAACGATGATGGTACCTCCTTGGCATTGGTTGTAATGATTTTTTTTGTGGATTCTACTCCAACAGCAAAGGACACAAAAGGAAAAATAAACAAATGAGACTACATAAACTGAAAAGCTTTTGTCCAGGAAAGGTAACTATCAATAAAATGAAAAGACAATCTGCCAAATGGAAAAAAAATTTGCAAATTATGCATTGATCAGAGTTAATATCCAAAATATATAAAGAACTCATATATATCAACCACAAAAAAAACAAACAATTTAAAAACAGGCAGATCTGAATAGACATTTTTCTAAAAAAGATGTACACATGGCAAACAAAAACATGAAGAAATGTTCAACATCAGTAATTATTAGAGAAATTCGAATCAAAATCACAATGAGATATTGCCTCACACCTTTAGAATGGATGGCTATTATTAGAAAGACAAGAAATGACAAGTGTTGGAGAGGATGCAGAGAAAAGAGCTCCCTTATGGACTGCTGGTGGAATTGTAAATTGGTGCAGCCACTATGGAAAAGAGTATGAAGATTTCGTAAAAAAATTAAGAATAAAATTATCATATGATTCAGCTATTCCACTTCCAGATATTTATCTGAATATTAAAACACTAATTTAAAAAGATATATGTACTCCTGTGTTCACTGCAGGATTATTCACAATGGCCAAGAAATGTAAAAACCTAAGTGTCCATCTACAGATGAATGGATTAAGAGGATGTGGTGCATACACACACACACACACACACACACACACACACACACACGACTGAGTAGTATCCACTACTTGCCATTTGTGACAACATGGGTTGACACATATAAGTGAAATCAATCAGATGGAAAAAGACAAATACTATATGATTTCATTCATATGTGGAATATAAGAACAAAAATAAAGCAAATGAACAAATAAAGCAAAACAAATGCAGATTTATAGAGGCACACAACAGATCGGTGGTTGCCAGAGGGGAAAGTGCAGTGGAAGGAGGGTGAAACAGGTAAAGGAGCTCAGCTGTATGGTGAAGGACGAAAACTGGACTTTTGGTGGTGAGTATGATGAGGTACATACAGATGTCAATCTAGTGTTGCGCCCTTGAAACTTATACAGTGTTATAAACGAATGTAACCCCAATAAAATATGTTTTTTAAAAAGCTGGGCCAAACATTTTTTTTTTGGTAGGATTTGGTGGAAGGACTTTTTGACTTTGTTTTTCTCTGGCTTCTTTTACAGGTAAGATTACTTATTCTGAGTATGAAGCATGTAAGAGCAGGATTTTAGTTCTCTACGTGCTGAGTTGACCCATGGATTTCTAGTCTCTTGCAGGGGCTTAGAGCCACAGCTGTTTCTGGATCTGGCTTATCTTTTGCTTCACTGGCTCATTTAAACTGTTTCTCAGTGTTAATCAATAGGCATCAAGGTTGTACACGTTTAGTCCTTGCTCTACTCACTATTGAAAATTAGAATCATGTGCACTATTCTGATATTTCCCTTCTTTTAAAAGCATAACCTTGATTCACCAGACAGCTACAGTTAAAAAAAAAAATGTCCTGGTTGGTGTTAAAGAGATTGTCACACAAACCCTGGCATCTTTCCAGGATTCCAGGGTGTTGCCTCTTTGTTTTTCCTCCAAGTGTCAGAAGGTAACACAACAAGGTGCCTGCATAAGTGGGTGGGGTGGGGTGGGGTGGGGCCTGGGGAAGTCAGGCTGTGAGGCCTCCTTTAAGGTCCTGGTGTTCCCTGCTAGGATCCCTGTCCCTGGCAGTGCCCCAGGGCTGCTCAGACAGCATCTACAGATGAGGGTAGAGAGTGGGGGAGGGCAATGTGTGGCCAGTGATCTGGCCCTACCTATTTTGTTTTACTGTGTGTGGTAAAATATGTATAACATAAAATTTACCATTTAAATAATTTTTAAGCTTATAATTCAGTGGCATTAAGTACATTTACATTGGTGTGCAGTTATCACCATTTCATATCCAGAACTCTTCATCATTCCGCACTGAAACTCTATTAAACAATCACTCCCTATCCCGCTTCCCTCCAGCCCCCATTCTACTTTCTGTCTCTATGAACTTGAACACTCTAGGAATGTCACATAAGTGGAATCACATAGTATTTTTGTTACTGATTTATTTCACTTAGCATAATGTCCTCAACATTCATCCATGCCTCAGAATTTCCTTCTTTTTTATGATTGAATAGTATTCCATTGCATGTATATATCTCATTTTGTTTATTTATTCAGTTGTTGATGGCCATTTGAGTTGTTTCCACCTTCCAGCTATTGCGAATAATACTGTGGAGAGCACTGGTGTATAAGTATCTGTTTGAGTCTCTGTGTTCAATTCCTTCAAGTAAGTACCCATATGCTGTATCATATGCTAATTCTAGTGTCCAGAGACCTGATCTTGGGTCTTCATTGTGTCTAAGGATCTGTTTGCTAATGGAATGGAACAGTGGGCTGTCCTGAGGGACTGTGCAAGTTCAGCTCACTGCGATCTGCTAATATATATATATATATATATATATATATATATATATATATATATATATATATACCTTGTGTTTCCACTGAGCATTTACTTTGTGCTAGTGTCTCTGCTGTGTATAGTGTCTCTTATACTACTCTAGGAGGTACATTTAATTATTACCTCTGTTTTACAGATTAGAAAACTGAGGCATGGAGGCGTTTCATAATGAGTTCAAGGACTAGGATTTGAACCCAGACAGCCAAATAGAGGGACATTTAATTGATCAGTCATGATTGTATTTATTTATCTAAGATAAACAGCTGATGTGGAATAATTATGGTAAAATTAAATATATAAGTAAAAAGGAGCTAATGTACTCTTTTGGCTCTCTGAGCAGCACCGTGGAGGTTGGCAAGAAAAAATGCCTTTTGAAAGGTGGCAAAAAAGGAGCCAAGAATAAAGTGGTTGATCCATTTTCTAAGAAATATTGGTATGATGTGAAAGCACCAACTATGTTCAATATACAAAATATTAGGAAAACACTAAGCATGGGAACTCAAGGAACCAAAATTGCATCTGATGGTCTTAAGGGGTCATGTTTTTGAAGTGATCCTAGCTGATCTGCAGAATGATGAAGTTGCATTTAGAAAATTCAAGTTAGAAACAGAATATTCAGGGCAAAAACTACCTGATTCATTTCCATGTCATGGATCTTACCTGTGACAAAATGTGCTCCATGGTCAAAAAATGGCAGACTATGACTGAATTTTATGTTGATTAAAGCTCATGTTGATGTCAAGACTACTGATGGTTATTTGCTTCGTCTGTTCCATGTTGGTTGTACTAAAAAATGCAACTATCAGATTCGGAAGACCTCTTACACTCAGCATCAACAGGTCCGCCAAATCCGGAAGCAGATGATGAAATCATGACCTGAGAGGTGCAGACAAATGACTTGAAAGAAAAGACGGAGAAAGTCTTGCTAATCTATTTATCCCCTCCATGATGTCTTCTTCAGAAAAGTCAAAAGGCTGAAGAAACCCAAGCTTGAATTGGCAAAACTCACAGAGCTTCATGGCGAAGGCAGCAGCTCTGGAAAAGCTACTTGGATGGGACAGGTGCTTAAATTGAATGAGCTGGTGGCTATAAGCCCCCAGTCCAATAATCTGTTAATTTTTTCCTTAGCCTGTATGAGGTGACCTTGTAGGCTCTCTCTACACTTGCCAGCACACGTCCTAGATTCCACAGTGTATTCAAGGGGATCCAGGGGACCCACAGAAAGACACCCCACTAGATGGCAGTGTAAACCAAGCTTAAGCATTCCAACTGCTTGCGGAATCTGTGCACCTTTTCCGAAGTTCAGGTTAGGCCGCCTCGCTCTTGTGGAAGACCTGCACTAGCACCTGTTTGCGCTAACCGGAATAAATCCGACAACCACGTTTGCTTTAACAAAAAAGCAAAAAAGGCGAAAATAGCTTTCAGCCTTTGTTTTGCCGCCAGTCCTCATTACAGCAACGAGTACCCGAGCGGCGAGAGTGGTACCCCCAAGCCCCCTCCCCCGGAATCTCAGCATTTCAGCATCAAGGTGCTGCCATAGCTCTGAACTGTGTATGAGCATCTGTGCTTCACCCTGATTGATTTTGTGCATCGTTAGCAAGATGAGTCCTAAGGCAATTGCTTCTTTAGTTGATGGTCATTTCGGAGTAGGAAAGGTTCAATAGGAAGGCTCCCTTTCAGATAGGGTAGGGTGGGGTGTCCTGGGGGACGGGGGGAGTAGAGTAAATTAACTCCAGGAAAGCAGTTTCATCATTGTTCACCACTTCATCACATGATCGGGACAATTGAATTTAATTCAAAGTGGGTTTCAGTCACCTAGAAGAGAATTCACAAGCTTTTTAAAGTCAAAAGACCTTAAAGTTATTTTTATTTATTTATATTTTAATAAGAAAAACTGCTTCTAAAATTTTAAGAATTCTTGCTTAGGAGGAAGCCACAGATTTAAGTAAACGTTTAGACGTGGGAAACCAAGTCATCAAGGTAACATCACATGCACATGCTTCTAGGGTTCAGTTCAGCATCTTGGTTTGGCTAAGAATCAGCTTTTTTTAGTCCATAATTACAAATATAGCTGCCAATTTAATCCTTCAAGGAAGTTCCTTTCAGTTAATGTCAGAGAAAAAGCCAGTATTTAAGTGATTTAGGAAGGTAGGATTGACCCACAGGTTGGTTTGCCATCTTAGCTCCTGGGCTTATCGACTTGTGGTTGAAACAAGGAAATAATAGATCTCACTTATTAAATGGGAATGCTCAGCTCTTTGTTTTGAGAGAGTGAGTGCAGGAAGTGAGAGGTGAGGGAAAAGCATTTAGTTATGTTAGTTCACCAAGATATGGCTCTTGTAGGATAGAATTTAATGCTCTAACTGATATCTTGCCCAGGAGAGAGAATCATGTTTTATTTCAGAGAAGGCTGTACATGTGTACCTGGGTGTTAAATGTTCTCAAAGTGGAAAACTGACTTAGAAATAGATTCGATTTTTTTCTCTCTAGCTATCATATGCAAATTATTAGTCTCTTCTAGGAGGTTCACAGGAAACCAACATCAAAGAAATGGAATCTAGCTAATTCTCCAAGAACTGAAGTTTGAGGACATGACTTTTGAAAGGCAAACAGGACGACTCCTGCACACAGACCACCAAGAACCCAAGTGAATTTAAAAGCCATTGTCAAAGCATGGAGTAAGGACATCTATGGTTAAGACCATCCTCTGTGACTTTACAGGCAAATCATTTAGCCTCTCTGAGCCTCAGATTTCCCATTTATTAAATGAGCATAATAATACCTCACAGAGAAAATGAGATAGTAGACATGAAAGCACAAGTAAACACTATGGTGCTATCCAAATATTAGTTATTGCTTTCTGCATGTCAGCCCACCTAACCCCATTCTGACCTCTGCCATGCCCCCAACCTTCTAGTCATGGATACTGGAAATCTGAGTGTCATCTTGGTTCTCTCTCTCAGTCAGTCTTCACCTCTTAGTTCCACCTCTACAACTGGAAGAGTCCCCAAAGTAGATTTTTTGCTTTTCTCCTAGCCTGGCTTGACTCCATCCTGCTCCCTGCTGAAGAAATAATCTTGTTAAAATTGCACTTTGATTATATCTTTCCCTTGTTCAAAACCTTTCGATGATTTTCCCATTGCCTGCATGATAAAATCCAAAGTAGCTGGCTTTTAAAAGCTGTTAACAATCTGACCTTTCTACCCAAATTATATCAAGGAGAGGGCCACACAGAAATCAAAGGTGTTACTGCTGATCAATGCTAGATTGAAGGAAAGGTAATATAGTCATATGGGTTTGCCAAAAAAGTTTTCTTTCCCACTTCCCTGATCTTGACTTTGAGAAAGTCCATCTGAGGCTGGCCTTCCTCTCTGTGGTCATTTTAAGTGGATCTTACCCAACTTTCTACCCTTCCCAACCTTCCCAAGGTTTCCTGCACTCACTCTCCTGTCCTGTAGCAGGTGACCCCAGACTCTTCTTCAGGATCAGAGGACGGATTTCCTCAGCTGCTGGATGCCCTGCCACTTCACAGCCTTCTGCCCTTTCTGGAAATAGGCCTCAGCTAAAGAGAGCCACCACACCCAAGACCACACTCTCTGCCCGCAGGCAAGCAACTCACATACAGTGACTGATGCTTGAGGTCTGACCCCCTCATGCAATGCAGAATAACTCTGAGAAGTTGCCCCAACTTCTGTGCTCCTCATAGGGTCAGCCGAAGCCTGTACTGAGGCCACATCACAGCCCACCACCTTCTTCTGTCTACCTGCTTCCTTCCTTTCCCCTTGCTTCCCTTCCACAGCTGTTGATCCTGAGAGCACTGCATAATAAACTTATTTCACTTTGATCTTTCTCAGAGTCCACTTCCCAGGAAATCCAATGTGTAACACTCTCCCAGATTTGTCCACCTCTTTCTGTTTCCACTCTGACTATTCTAATTTAAGCCGTCACCTTCCCTCATCTTGACTATTGAAATAGCCTTCCCTCAACCTCCTTGCTCTGTTCTTGACCCTACCATCTCTTTTCCTCATGATTGTAAGTTTTTTTTAATATTCAATTACATTTTCTTATTTCATTGGACAAAATTTGATATATACAATTTAGAAAGCATAAAACAAATGAAACCATGAACCCTCTACTCGATGACGATGTGGAACTGTTGAAGTTGCCTCTATACTTTTCCTGATTTCACTCCTTCCCTAGGTGTTCCCTTCCCCAGAAGTAACCACAATTTTTAGATTTGTTTTTATCAGTCTTTTGCTTCTATCTTTATAGTATTGCCATGTAGATATTTATCACTAAACAATGAAAAATTTTGTTTTGCTTTTTTTTGAAGTTTATAAAAATAAAGTCATAGTAAATTTTCTGTAACTTGTTTTTATACCACTCAACATTAAATGTCTAATATAATAATTTATGTAGGTGTTTGATACTTAATACTAAGTATTATATTTATTAATACATATTAATACTTATATAAAACTTATATTTATTCATTTCTGTGCCTTAGTAGTATTAAATTAAGAACTGAATTCACAATTTATTTATCTACTCTCTGTTGATGAATATTCGCTTTCTATTTTTGTACATGTGTTTGTCTTCATATACAAGAATTTCTCCAGCATATATATACCTAGGAATAAAACTGATTAATTTAATTTAGTTTATGCAATTGTTCAATTTTACAAGATAATGCCAAATTGTTTTTCAGAGTGATTATGCCAATTTTTACTCTTGTTAACAGTTATAAGAAACCTGTCACTGTATAACTATGTTAATACTTAATGTAGTTAGACTTTTACTTTATGCCAATAAAATGGATATTATCATTGTGCAATTGACATTTGTTGATTACTAATAAAGTTGAGTATCTTTTCATATGTTTGCCATTTGTGTTTCTTTATCTGCTAAATTTCTGTACATATCTTTTGCTTATTATTCCTTTTTTTTTGCCTTTTAGGACATTGGTTTTTAAGAATTTTTTATATACTGTATATTGTTATCTTTTATGAGTAATATATTTAGTAAATATCTTCTCCCAAGTTGTGGCTTTTTGTTTTCTTTATAGAATATTTTGATAACAGAAGTCTTTATTTTAGTGGAGTTGAATTTATCAATTATTTTCTTTATGATTTTGTGTTTTATTCAATAAGTCCTTCCCTTTCCTGAGTTTATACATATTTTCTTCTAAAAGTTAAAGCTTTGCCTTTCACATTTAAGTTTTAATTCATTTCATGTAGGTTTTTGTGTACAGTATGAGTCAGTTATCTCATTTCCTTTTTTTTCCAAGTGGATAACTGGAGAATTGTGAAGGGTCTGAGATTTTATTCTACTTCTTGCAAACTAAGAAGTTAGCCTGCTATAGTCTCATGGATGCTGGCAGAACACAAGACTCCTGGATGAGAGACAAAGGACTTTGTTACTCATGGCACAACAAGCAGCAAGTTGGTATTGGTTCCCCATGTTGTGTTTCCAGAGGGTTATGAGTAGAGGGCTGGATGATACCTGCACTATACTATGTTGCATTACGGTAAAGGAACACTGAGCTTAGAGGACCTGATTTTTTTTTTTAAATGGGCAATAATTAGAGCAATTAACAAATTTATTCTTTGCTCTGGAGAGAGGCCTTGTCTTTACCTTCCTAGGCTGTTTGCTATACAGTCTTGAAAAGACAGCCTTCGATGAAGGCAATCAGTGTCTCTGCTGGCAAGATGTGCAGAAACACAAGCCTCATAATTTATTGAGCTTAATTGGTGAGAGTATGTTAAAGATGCTTTCTTCCAGATAAGACGTGAGTTTGTGTTTACCAGTTACCAGAGCCCTAGTAAGCTCTTTAATTTCATAGTTTATAGTTTCTTTGACCATATGGAACCTGTATGATTGAATTCTAGACTTCAGAGGGCTAGGTCCATAGGTTAAAAATTTCAGGGGGTGAATATTTCTCCCTCTGCCCCTCAATCTAGAGCCAGTGAGTGTGCAGAGAGACTTTTTGATAGGCTTCTTTTGTTTGCGAGCATGAATAGCTTTCCTGGTCCACCTGTCTAAGGTTGTGGCTATCTTTAAGTGTCCTGGTTTAGGGTGGGATTCTCAAATTTAGCTCATCCAGTTCCAATGCCCCAAGGCTTAGTCTCCCATGCTCTACTCTGATATATAAATTTGCCTGTGGGCAATCCCAATTTTTGCATTTGCTTACGCTTCACACTCAGTTTTCAGTTTCTTCTTCTTCTTTTTTTATGCCTTTGATAAAAGTAAAATTTCTCTTTCTTGCAAACTAAGTCATGTATTAATAAATAAGCTCATTGTAATTTATCCAAGACCTGGTAGTATTATATAAGCAAGGCTTTTTAGAATATTTAGTTCATACTGCTAGAAGCAGAAGCCAAGAGTAATCTTTTAAAAATATAAAATAGTTTGCAACACTCTTCTCTTAAGGCCCTCAGATGGCTTTTTCGCACACTTAAAAAATGTACTCTTCTGGCCTACAAAGCCTGGAGCTCATTCTTGGCTCAGCTCACATAATCCACCTATGTGCCTTGACACTCCTCAAGCATAGTGACCTTGTTCCTGGCCTTTATATTGGTGTCTCCTCTGTAAGCCATGTTCTTCCCCCTTTCTTTATATGGCTGGCTCATTTCTTTTCATTCTCACTTAAATGTCACCTTTCCATAGTGTCCTTCCTTGATTAGCCTCTCATTTTCCCATCATCACCACCATGTTTTAATTCTCTCTAGGGTACCTATTACTAGCTGACATTTTCCTGTTCACCGTTTTTTTTCTTACTAGAACTTAAGACCCATGAGAGCAGAGACCTTGCTTGTGTGGTTTACCATTACCTTCTCAGAGTTTAGAATAGTACCAGGTACACACAGGGACTCAGTACTTATTTGTTGAGTGACTAGATATGAATATTGGCTAATTAATCTCTTTAGACAGGACCTAGGCTCTCCAGTGTCCACTGTGCCCACTTCTCCATATCATTTCCCAACACGACTGTCTTTGCTTTGTTAATCTATGTATCTACCTAACCCCTGTAGGCATTTTAATTTTCAATCTCTGATCATAAATGGTACTCTAATTATCTTTAGAATTTTGAGAGCAGAGACTGTATTTGACATGTCTTCCAACAATGTCTTGCATGTAAGTAGGAGGGGGAAGGAATTAAAATTCATTGAATATCTCCTACTGTCAAGCACAACACCACTACTATAATTTCCATCCTCACAACTATGGGGCTGGGTATTATTTATATTCATTTTATAGATGAGGACATCAAGGTTTAGAGTTGTTCAGAGCTGTATAGTAAATGAAGGATCTGACATTGGAACCCACCTAGATTGCACATACTCAATATCAACTATTTCTTTTTTTTTATTATATATTTTAATTAAAATTTATTGAGGGTGATATTGATCAACAAAATCCAATGACTTTCAAGTGTACAATTCAATGGTATATTGTATATATATTGTATTGAACTATTTCAAAAGGGTTGCTCATGTCTAAAGAACAGGTGGCTGTTTTTAATTTGCAAGATAAGGATTGAGTAATTAATTCAATACTTCAGGTCAAGTTTTACTGGAACAGTCTGGCTTTTTCCCTATCAGTTTTATTTTACTGAGAATATGAAGATTTAGCTTGAGGTATGTCTGTATTTGGCTATAAGAAGCTTTGGAGATGTTGATGATGCGTTCCACATGAGGGTCCTGTATATCCAATAAATGTCTGCTGGTAGCAAATATTATGGAATCTGAGAGCAAGGAGATCTGTTATTTAAGTCAAATCGTTACCTGTCCCTAGGTCACTGGACAAAGACAGACACTGAATGCACTGAACGTATGTCACACAACCAAGCAATTTTTAAAATAACAAAATCTTATTTTTATTTTTTATTTTTTACAGAAATTCAGATATTCCAACAAATTTCTTTACATTTCCTGGACCTTAAAAAATTACACACAACTTTTGGACGCAATACAACAGAACAGAATGAGAAAGGGAGTCACTTAAAAAAAAAAGTTAAAAACATACTTCCTATACTTAATCAACATTTAGTGATTTACATGTGTATTACCTATGTACAAATGGTACACTGTCAATGACCCATCTTCAGAGCACTGTGGTATGCTAAATTACACTTAGATTTTATGAAAAAACTCTTAAAAACATTTGCATGTGGATAGGAAACATTTTTCATTTGTGTAAATACCACTATTAGTGATGAAAACTTCCAATGGAATCTGTAATTTACATGGATAAGAGAAAGCCCATACCTTCTGTCATTATTGCAGATAGAGAGGTATCTCTCTTTAAATAAAAAATTAATTCTTGAAAAGTTGTGTGTAATTAAATTCAGCAAGTAGGGTGTTTTGAATGCAGTGGAAGAGCTAATATTTAAAGCAACAAATAACTCCCAGAATGGCTAATACTTTAGTGATAATAAGTATTCCCTTAATTTAGTTCTTTAGAAAGTCCCTATCTTCGTCAATCGGGTTTCATTCATTTAAGTATACCTATCATATATTTTTAGCATTAGAAACATAATCTTGTTTATGGTGAAAAGATGTCTAGTACCAGAAATATTTGGCAAAAACAGGAGTGTGATCCTAACAGAGAGAGGGTAAGGAAAATCAACCATGATCTGTATTACTCATATTGTCCTCCATAGGTGCTCCAGTAATATATGTTAATTCAGTCCTAATTTTGAGTCTAAAAATGAAGGCATGGTTCCTGCTCAGATACAGAACGTGATTTGGCTTACACTGATTAGCCTTGAATATACAATTTAGCTTGTGTTCTTTCTCAAGTAATTGGCTACTTCAATTTTTAAATATATTCCTGTTTTTGTATATTGGCAGGATATGTGTGAGGTGAGGGAAGGGGAAGCCTGGGAGCAAAAAGATTGTTGAAGACAACTGATCAATTATACCTACTTTCAAATGCCAACAATCTAAAAAATTTTTGAGTATTTTGAAACCAATATTAGTAAACGAAAAGGCAACTTACTCCTACCAAGTTTCTTTGACTTGTATAAGTATATATTCATTTGTTTCTAAGGCTATTAAGTTATTATTTATTTAGTTAGTACCACTTACTATCATTTAGAAGTAGATTTAATGAATGACTTTTTAAAAAACAAAACAAAACAAAAATACCTGTTAGTAAGGGAATTAAAGGATATGATGGCAATAAAATAGGAAAAAAACATATTTAGATACCTACTTATAAAGTATATTAAATTACTATGCATATATTAGGGAGAATTAGAAAAAGTATTTGCTTTATAGCAGCCTATATATTACATGTGAGTATCGAAGATGAAAATTAGCTTTCTACATTTTTCAGAGTTCCTTGATGTTCCTGAAAGACAGGGAAATCTACGTTGCTTGAGAACCTAGGATGTAAAGATGTACTTCTTGTAATATACAGCTTGATGGATCAATAATTTATGTCAGAAACACTTTCTTAATAACAACTTGTACAGACATTAAACTGAACACAGACTGGGTAAAAAGTCTGAAGTGTGACATCTCTCAACTGAGTGGTTGTAACTGATTACACAGTGAAATAAACGAACAGCAGAGATGGGGGAACCGAGGTCATGGCTCCTAAGAAATTACTCAGAGGCATTTCCTAATATGCTTTCTCATTAAATGGTGCTTGATCAGCCTCTGGGCTACTGAGATAGGAATAATTTCAGATTGACTGCCTTTTTAAAAATAATGTTAAAAGATTAAAGCTTTTTGTTTTCAGTTCCATTTAAAAAGGACAGTTTACAAACCTCAGTACATATATATTTTTACATGTTAATTGTAGCACATTTATATTTATCTTCTTTAAAGTATTTCCTGAATGTGATTTCTCATGAATGCAATTTCTCATGAATGTTATCTGATCTTATTCAATGATAGTTTCCAATGAGCTGGTGTTAAATCCATAATCACATATCCTTTCAGAAAATCACTCCCATATCTGCTGATCTAGATTTACAGGTGCTTTGACAAGTGGATGTTTCACTCTTTGTCATCTCCATTTCTGTATTCTGATCTCTCCCAAGTGTCTTCCTTCTTGATGTTGATGTACAAAAGCTGTTATTCGATGTTTAGCTTGTGCTCATTCTAGAGAATATTGGCTTAGCAGAACTGCAGAAAGGGATAGGGGGAGGTAGGGAAGAAAAAGAGAAAAGAAAGAAAAAGCATCATTTTCTGTCAGCAAGATATTTGTGCAAATTGTCAGAGAAAAACCATACCAACAAATGTCTCAAATGCACTTGTTACAAAGAAGACTGAAAAGTTTGAGGTTTCTATTCTATTAAACAAACAGCATAGTCTTCTGGCAATGGGTCCCCCCTATAACCAGACGTGTATTCCGTATATCTGGGTGAAGATTACAGGCTGCTTTGAAGAAACAAGGAAGGATGTAAAATGATCCCAAGCATCACTGTTTTTTGTTTTTTGTTTTTTTTTGCCTGACATAGAAAACACCTCATGTGAGTGTTTTCCTTTTTCCCTTCAAGTTTTATTATACAACCAACATTAGATGGATCATCCACAATCTAATCACCTTGGCACACCAATTGTTTTCTTCCCATGTTTTTTTTCTATTCCTTATCTAAATGTGGACTTATTTTTTTACCTGGAAACATGGTGACACTTATAGATGACACTTTTAACATTATATTAAAAAGAGCTTCCTACATTTCCACTCTTTGCATCATCAGCACCAATTTCTAATGGCTGCATAATATTCCCCATTCCTTTCCTTTTTATTTTTCATTATTTCACCATTGTCACATATGTAGGTAGGTTTCTGGATATTTTGTTATTATCAGTAGTGAATATCTTTGCGTATAAAGCTTCTTTTGTTCTTTTAGGGTTAGGGTTAGGACAAATTCTCAGGGGTTGGTTGCTTTTCCTTTGCTTCATCATATTAGGGACGATGCTTATTGATATAACTAGACCACAAATGGTGTAATTGACTCCATTCTTTGGATGACATTCATAAACATTGGCACTGTTAACCAAGAATTAAGGAGGGGGGGTACCCTTATCTATTGTGAAGACGGGTTGAGACACCAAGCTGGTCAGATTTGGGCTGAAAGGAAACAGTTTTGCATGACAGAGCACTTAGAAACACAAATGATAATAAAACTATTCACCCATTATTCAATTATGGTTCTCAATCCACAACACAAGATAAGATTATGGTGTTTGAATGAGTGCTAGATAAACCTCTGAAAGATTCTGTTGTCATTTCCAGGATTTATCCTTTGTTTTCCAACACACTTAAAAAAATCTTATGCACATTATGGTTTTGATGAACTTCTCTCAGTGAGAGAACTCAGTTACATTAATGTACCCAGTAGACTACATGGGGGATAATTGAAATATGATCATGTCATAATGATGATTAGTCTGTAATAATTTTCTGAGATTGAATCGTGCTGGCAGAAGCCCTATGGAAGGGAATGCTTTCTTCAGATATTATTAAAAGCTATATAAGCAATCTGTGGATTTTATACAACGCTTTGGGCACTTGTGAACCTTGAAGTTGTTTCTGCTGCGATGCCATGGAGGTGCTCTTGCTAGATGAAATCCAAAGTCAAGTTTGTGGGTCCAGGATTCCACTACTCTGGCATTCTTTACTCTGGATATTTTCCAATTTAAAATCCACAAAGCTGAATGTCTGGATTTTCCAGTAAAATCTGTGAAAGGCACTAGCTGGAGTGGAGAAAGAAGTGGGTGAGGGTTGTAAACATATGAAGAATAGGTAAGTGGGTGCTGAAAAGTGTCTATGCACTTGGAAAAGGAGGTAGCATAAGGAAGTATCCAGTGCTATATGTGTGTGATGCAGAGGAAGAGGGAGGCAAGAAGGTTGTCTCCATTTTCTTGAGGTTTGCAAATAAACATATTCCTGATTTCATGATAGAAAAGCCTGCTTTGGTATAAGCCATTTGTTGGCATCCAGGAACCAGACACTTCCACTTTCCCTTTTCCTGTCTCTAAGCCTTTGGCTTTATGACATCATAGTGAACTGGGAAGAGAGCAGATGGGGGTGGAAGGGCTTTTGAGCAGCTACAGAGCATCGACACCCAAACCTGGGGAGAAGGGAGCTTCCTGCAGGATATGCATCTCCCTGGGAAGATCCTGAGCCTTCTTGTAAGAAGGAAGTATCTGTGGCCAATTTCACAGGGGTTTCTGTTTATACCTCACCATTGGGCCTGCAGCCCAGGGGCTGACCAGAACAGGTCATTCATCACCAACCTTCTTGGATCTGCTCTGGTTTTGGTTCACCTGTGCCTCCATGTGGCCAAATCTGGCTTTGGATCCCTCACTGTAACCCTACCATTGATTACAGCCTTTCTTTCTTGAAACTCTCTTTTTTGTTCCATTGTCAACATCGGGACTATACTACGCAGTCACAGTATTAGTGTTGGGCAGGTTGCTAAGGAGTAAATGGAAAATAAGAGAGCGAAGCCAGTGGACCACACCTGGACTAGGGTGAGGCCAATGAGGCTCCTAGGGTATGAGATTTAAGGAGGTGCTCACTCTCAAGGTCGTGCAAACCAGGGTGAGTGCCTCTTTCACTTGTGGGCACAAGGCGACTCATTGGCTTCATCCTAGTCCAGGTCCTGCCCGTGAGCACAGGCTGCTTATCACAAGGCCTCATGGGAATTTTATTTTCCCCTCTTTAATTTTGCCCCCTGGACACTTCACACTTGGCCTATGGATATTGCCGTTTTCCCTTGAGGACTGAATCTCTGAAGGCAGGGTGTCTCTTCCCACAAGCTCGCGGCCTGCACCCAGGGCCTGGTGCATCAGGGGCCTGGCCCATCCGTGGTATGGTCCATGGCTCTACCTGGGGTGCGAAACCTGGACCTTCTGAGCAGACGTGCTAACCACTACACTATGGAGCCACCCGCTCAGGAGAATTTTTGACTGAGTCACTTGGACCCTGCTACCACTGTGTGTTTTTTCTTCTAGTGCGTGATACCACTGCGCAACAGGAACCCCAGGGTATGTGAGAATTCTGCAGAATATGCTCGGCTAAAAATAACCAGCATAGTTGTTCCAGTGGTGATCAGAACACAAACAATCCCCACACAATATCAGAAAAATACTTTGCTGTGGGGAGTAAAATTACAATGCTACTACGATTACTTAAATGGCAGCCACAGAGAAGAATTTTCTACCTGAAGGCTTAGAAATGGCTAGCCATTTGAGAACACTTGTGAAGCTAGTAGGTGGAAGAGGATAAAAGGCAGAGGTTTTCTCTGCAGATTTTGCTGTCATCCCTGCAGTCTCACGACTGAGATACCAAGACAGTTTGCAGAGTTAGACGGAAGTGTTAGTGAGGTCACACTGTGATCTTCACTTTGTAAGATGTTCTGCTTTTTTCAAAGCTTTTTTCCTTGCACTGTGGATGCTGCACAGCTCAAGGGAGGTGGTTTAAAAGACATCGCATTCTCCTGGGTTTGTACAGAGCAGGACTGCATAATAAGTCATTCAAGGATTCTTTGGGTCTTTGTTCAGTCAGGTTTGTCCTTGTTGTAACTAACCTCATGGGCTCTGAGTTGCCCATGTTCCATTTCCATAGGGCTCTTTGCAAATCCTTTTCGAAGCTGTCATTTGCATCACTGAGCATGGGAGCAGCATTTATAATGGCCACGTTGTCTGGACTGCTTAAATGCTGTGTTGTTGAGTTTTCTGTGTTTGGACTTTGAAAGGTCTCCTGTTGTCGTCTTCTGCTCAGGGTTTCTACCTGACCTATTCAGTTAGGGCCTCGAGCCCCCACTTTCAGGACAGCTGGGGCAGGGCAGGCACTGTCTGAGTGAAAAAATGGTAGCTTTTAGCAGAATGAATGGCTTGCTAACTCTTTGCTGTGAAAATGAGTAAGGGAGGAATTGCAGGCCATTTCTTTTCTCATTGGTTATATAGACTTATTATTTCATCCCATTCTGTTGTTTTAAACTGCACCTACCTCTCACAGGGCTTTCTGACACCCTTTCTCTCTGGGAGATTGAATAGAGTGTCCTGGAAATAAGATCTCACAATCTGTGTCCTCAGGTGCTCTAGACAAGATGTGCCCCACAGTGGTTGTGGCAGCTTAAAGATGGCTACAGATTCTTTCCATTCTTCCCATTGAGAGGTGCAGTCTATGTTTCCCTCACCTTGAATCTGGGCTTTAAGAGTATAGGAAGTTGACTTTTTATTGTGGTAAAAAACATAAAATGTGATTTATATCTAAACTATTTTTAAATGTACCATTCAGTAGTTTTAAGTATATTTACATTGTTGTGAAACGGATCTCCAGAACGTTCCCCTCTTGCAGTTCTGAAGCTCTACAGCCACTAAACACTCTTCTTTTCTCCTTCCCCCATCCCTTAGTGATTCCCATCTCGCTTTCTGTTTCTATGAATTTTGTGACTTTAGATAGCTCCTATAAGCAAAATCATACAATATTTGTCTTTTTGTGGCTGGCATATTTTGCTTACCATGGCGTCTTCAAAGTTCATTCATGTAACATGTAAAAAATGTTCATTCATTGTAGCATGTAACAAGATTTCCTTCTTTTTAAAGGTTGAATGATATTCTATTATTGGGATACAACACATTTTACTTTTTCATTCATCCACCAATGGACACTTGGGTTGCTTCCACCCTTTGGCTACTCTCCATAATGCTACTATGAACACGGGTGTCCAAATATCTCTTTGAGACTCTACTTTCAGTTTTTTTTGCAAAAGTGAGATTACTGGATCATATGGTGGTTCTATTTTTAATATTTTTGAAGAACCTCCTTAATTTTTTTATTGCACCATTTTTTCAAACCCACAGTGCATAAGAATTCTAATTTCTTCACTTGTCATTTTCTACTATTATTGTTATATTTTTTTGATAGTGGCCATCCTAATGGGTATGAGATTTTTCAACAAAACTCTGACAAAGTTATTAGTCACTAAATTTTAAGATAGTTTGTTATGTAGTAACAGATAGCTGGAAGGACAAATGCCCTTTTTTTCCCCACTGTGGTTTAGATTTGCTGTATTAAATATATGGTAATGATATGTGCACCTGGACGGTTCACGTAACGCTCAGAGGTCAGAAAGTGTGCTGCCACCTATGACTTGTTTTATTCCTTTCCAACACATAGTTTCTAGAGGGGCAATACCTGAACTCCCAACCTCCACTTGCTGGTCTATCCATGTTCTCTCTTTGGGCAAAAATTCGTTTGCCTCTCACGTGGTCTGATGGCAGGAGGTTTGGATCCGTGCTGGAAATAAAAGCATACTCACAATATACTTGTGGGCTCAATTGAAATCTAACACTGATTTTGGTTACAGATTGATTAACGAGATTTAGAGGTGATTAAAGGGTCTGAATTTGTTAGGGTTTGTTGTGTAATCGGCCAGAGGGTTGATGAAAAAGGGTATATTCTCATTGCTCAGATTTACTTGCATGCCACCCTTTCACTCATCAGTCCCTGTCAGTATACTCTCTGGTCCCTGATGGCAGTGCTACAAGACAGCTGGATAGGAAGTTACACCCTAGTCACCAGCCCTTCTATATTCTCTAATGCCTTCTTACACTAACGAGGAAGGCAACACCAGTACTTCTTTCTCGGTTTTATAATTTAGTTTGTATCTAGATTTTTAGTTGAGCCTGAGCTGTTGACACTGAATATTCAGTCTCACACATCCTCCTCTAATCTCTCCATCCCATATGGGAAAGACTATCAGAGATAATTTGTGTTAATTCCATGTTCCTTCCTTCTGTCTGTACTTCTGTTGCTGGAGGTGCTCCTTTTCTCTCTCAACATACTTTCTCTTCTTCTCCAAACGCTATCTTAGAGACAAATGGACTTCCTTGGTAATATAGGTTTCCCGATTTTTTTGGAGGCATATTGTTTATTGGTTAAATGTATGTGTTCTGGAACTATTTTCCCTGGCTTTGAATACTAATTCTAGTGCAGGACAGGGCAAATTTCCCCAAGGGGCGAGGAGACCAAGCCCTGCAGGCTGCTTTGGTGCCAGGGGTCTTTAAGGTGTCCAGTACCTTTCACAGCTAATATACTCTTCCCTTTCCTCACTGTATGTCTATATCAAAGGGAAAGGGAACTACAGAATGACATATAAAATGAATTCCCTGAACACTCAACCTCCACTTGCTGGTCTATCCATGTTCTCTCTTTGGGCAAAAATTCAGTGCTTTACTCTCTCTCTGTCTCTTGTACTGTCCTCCTCACTCTCTGCCTCTGAGAGGAGACCACACTCTTGGAGTGTTACCTCTTCTCCAATAAACTTTCCTTTGACTCTAACTTTGGCATGTGTTTAAATTCTTTCCACACTCTCTGCCAAGGACCCTCTTCTCACGGGTTTGGTCTCCTCCTACCAACTCAGGGAGATTTGCCCTGTCCTGCATCAATTCAACCACTTATTGGCTGGGTAATTCTAGAGAATTTCTGAACATCTCTGTGCTTCATTTGAAAGATGGGGGTACCCACTTCCCAAAATTGTACTGAAGATTGAGATGATGCTGATAACATTTTTGTGCCTTAATGGTCAAACCTGGCAAATAGGGAGAGCTCAGTAAATGTTGGCAGTTTTTTTTTTTTTTAATGCAGAATAGTGTAAATAGAATTATCATATTCCAGAAATATCACATATATACACTAACCCACAATAAGTCCTGCAAGCATTTACTTTCTCTGAGACAGGATTGCCCACTGGTTCTCACTGGAGACACTGAAGACAGATTGTGTGGGTGTGAACTACAGTTCTGTCACTTATTAGCTCTGTGACCTTGGGAATAGTCCCTGGACTAGTTTTCTCATGTGTAAATGGGGATAGACTAGCTTTGCTAATAGAGCTGTTGTGAGCATTAAATAAGTTCACACACAGTAAGTATTATGTTAACTATTCTTGTTGTTAGTATGATTATTATTGTTGAGAACTGGATCTTTATCTTGATAGTGTAAGGACAAATAGAAACTATAAATAAAAAGCTTAACGTTCCTGTTGAAAATAAGGGAAGAGACTACTTCCCTTCTACCTTTTCTTAGAGCAGTTAGAAATACTGTAATTATAAATTTTCTCTGTTTCTTAGAAATGTATTAAAACTTTTTAGAAACTAAAATAAGGCTCTTGACAGCTTTAAGACTCAAGAATGTCTTCCTCAAGAAATTGGGAGCCATCTCTTCGAAATGTAAACATTAAGGGCAATAGCTCTCCCTCCCACGGTTTCTGTGAGAGAGAAGCAGCCTAATTTCAGAGTGTGCCTTGCTCCACGTTGCTAAACTACCTGTCATAAAGATAAGTTTATTTTTCCTTTGTATGAAACCAAAGAACTAACACAAATGGTCACTCACAATTAATCAGATAAATCTAGGGTGACTTGTTTATAATACATGGTGCTGTCAAGTCCTCTGGAGGACGCGTTATGGTTTATCCTGAAAACACGTTTGTGACGAGTTGTATCTGCTTGGCTACGTAAAAAGGTGAAATTTCATTCTGCCTTTTAGCAGATTGCCTGTGATGTGCACCATATTCTGGTTTAAAGCTTATGCAACAATAAAACTCTTCTTTTTCTATTATTTTTATGGAGATGTTTTCTGGGTTGGGGGAAGATTTTGGTTTTGATTATATTACTGGAACAATGTATATCGATATATCTGTATTTGTGCATCTAATTGTTTTAATGCCTATCCTCTTTTAGCACAGAATTTACAACAGAAAAGGGATTATATTTTGAAAATTTGTCAGGGATTGCTGAAATCAGTGTTACTAAAAAGGAATTTACCAATATTTACCTATTAAAACCCAACCGATGCTCCTCTTCTTTGTGACTACAAGCTATATGAAATTGCGGAAAAGCACAGCTCTTTAAAACCATAAACTCATTCTTTCCTTCAGGAAGCAGTGAGGCTTTGGTTTCTTAGAATGTGAACCTATGGTCTTGAATGAGTCTTTAGCAGGCAGAGAGATCAGGATCATGAGGTTTTATATGCCTTTATTATGACAAATTTAACAGTCTTGATCCTAATTATCCATACGGGTGGGTGTTGTTATGAAATAAGACATTCAAGTATAATGTATGGTTCCTCTGTAAACCAAAGAGATGTGGATAGCATGATCCAG
The DNA here is from genome assembly GCA_030015415.1 of Cynopterus sphinx. Taxonomy (NCBI): domain Eukaryota; kingdom Metazoa; phylum Chordata; class Mammalia; order Chiroptera; family Pteropodidae; genus Cynopterus; species Cynopterus sphinx. The sequence continues at coordinate 41,297,883 of CM057391.1, read as the reverse complement.
AAGGCAATTGACATTTAAGATCTAATCAGCACACATACATATGCACACACACATGCACATGCACTCCCTAGCCCCTGTTAGAGACGTGACCACGAATTAATGCATTTAGTACATGTGTGATCCATCACTGACTGGCTGACATCAGTTAGCTATAAATGACATAATGGGAATGAGACTGGCTGAATTGCAGAATTTTAGGGCTTTGCAAATGCAGATGTGAATACATTGTTCTCCAGTTGGATACTTTTTAGAAGTGACTCTTTGTTATTAAATGAGTCCAGTTATCAGCCCCACTTCCATGGCCTTCTGACCTCCCCACTCCAGCCTCTCTCTCCTGGTTCCTCACTTAAGATTGTGCCCTGGCCTCCTGAATGTGACCTGTGGGTCTTGGAATGAACCCTCCAGGCCTGTGTCCCTTCTGCAGGAAATGCCTTTCCTCAAGTCTTCTGACTGCATATTTCATATCTCATCTCAAGTCACTTCCCTGGGAGGCATTTCCCGAATGCTCCTTTCTCTCTTTTGGGTCCCTTTTGCTCCAGTCATCCCTCAGCAGAGCCTGCCTAGTTCTCTTAGACAGTGAACTCAAGTGCAAAGGCCGCTTCTGATAAGCCACTGTGTCCCAAGTACCCGGAGTAGGGCCCAGCATATAGTAGATGCTTAACAAACCTATGATGTTTTTTGAAAAAAACCTTAGGCATTGATGTGTCCCCTGAAATTCATGTGTTGAAGCCTTAATCTTCAAAGCTGAATGTATTTGAAGACAGAGCCTTTAAGGAGGTAATTTGGGCTCAAAATGGTCATATGGGTGAGGCCCTAATCCAGCAGGACTGATGTTCTTATAAGGAGAGAAAGTGACACCAGCGGTAGTCCTGCATAGAAAGAAGTCCATGTGAGGACACAGCAAGAGGACTGTCATCTGCAAGCCAAGGAGAGAGGCTTCAGGAGAAACCAGACCTGCCCATATCTTGATCTTGGACTCCTAGTTTCCAGAATTGTGAAATATATTTCTCTTGCTTAAGCCACCCAGTCTCTGGTATTTTGTCATGGCAGCCCTAGTAGACTAAGACAGGTATCAATAAAGCCAATTATTTTCTTTTTAAATTTTTGTTTCAGAAGTCATCTAGCTAGTTAGCTGAAGACTTGGTTAGAATTCTTGAGACCTAGATTGGTATCACCATTAGTTTTTCAGTTTTATTTTCCAGTGAAAACTTTTTTCAAGTGAAACTTTTAGGCATTCCAGTTCACACAAAGTATATAAAACAAAATTGAGTGCAGAACCTTGCCCTGCCCAGGCTTTACTCTCTTCCCCAATCCCTCCTCTATATTGTACCTCTGCAGCTCTCCAAGTATTCGTGGAACCTAGTTTGAAAACTACTCCAGGGCTGCCTTCCCCCAAATGTCACAAATCTTCCCAATTTACCAGTTCTCTCACCCTGACGTAAAGCATTAGAAACCTGTTGTTAAATAGGAAAGCTTAATAGAGCTTAATAGCTGGTTAATAGAGAGAAAGATAAAAAGGTCTGGAGGATAGATGATTACGATTTCAGAGAAGGATAGGTCACTGCAATGATTTGACTCTTTTTCTGGAAAGATGTTAAAGAAGATTTCACCAGGTCAAGAGGATCATCCAGGAACCAGATGTGTCCCAACCTGGCTCTGAGACCCATTTTGTAAGTCAGCAAATATCCAAAATATACACATGGCTTCATTTGAAGGTGTTTTGAAGTTATTTTGGTGACAACCAGGAGGAGAAAATCCTATGATCTTAGAGAATCCTGCCTCTGAAACCAGGCTTGTAAATGTATGGCCAAGGACAATGCTCCAGCTGCGGCCCCTGGATATTTCTGGATCTCAGTCACCTGGGTATTTGTGACTAAGTAGCTTTCACAGTCCCAGGTTGATTCAGTCAATCAGTGTCAGGTGATTCTCATTTATATTCAAGTTTAAGATTGTTAGCACCTGGGCTTTGGAATCAGGGAACATTGAATCCTGGGTTGGCCACTCCTCAGACATGGCCAAGTCGTTTTATTTGTCATAGCCTTGGCTTTCTCACCTGTAAAATGGATGTTACACCTATTTTAGAGGATTGTTTGAGGAAACAAGGCCAGCATTTAACACTCATCCTTCTTGAGGAGAGACAGAGGAGATGAAATAGAGTAGAATTGAGAAAAGTATTTTCTAAGAACTCCCTATAGAGTTTTTCCTATTTTGACAAATAAAATAAGAAATCCATACAGTTTCTTATTGCTTATTTGGAATTAAACACTTTGAAGTAACTCTTGAGGATTTTGTAGGCATCAAGGATGACATCTAGGTGTTGGAAATATAATGCCACTTGGGAAAAGCCTTTGGCTGGAAGGAGGCAAGGCACCAACAAACTTAACCCCAGGAGGGGATCGTTTGCTGTTTTATGGATGTGGTCATACCCTCAGTCGAATCATATTCTCAGTCAGGACATTTTCTCGAAAAGTTTAGAAATCAGCTATAGTCCTTGTTCCTTGTAGCCTATTGGCTAGGATTTTAAGGTTTCTGTATGATGATAATAGCTGCTTTTCTAAACCCCAACTGTATGCCAGGCACTGTGCTACGTATTTTACATACATTATGCTTTTCAATTCCCCACAAATACCCCTAAATGGCAAGTAATATCATTAATTTTATTTTACCAACTAGAAAACAAATTCAATAATTAGGACTCTGAGCGTGACCTGCAAGGATAATAAATTATAAAGGCAAGTAAGATCTGGCTCTAGGGTTTTCTTGAGTATTCTACTTTGATATTACTTCCCCGGTCAAGTTTGAGTCTTGAGATAGTCTTGCTTGTCACTCCATTCCCTTATCTGTTCTGCACAGAAGAGGCTGGAGGCTCAGTTAATACCAGGTTGTGAGTTGGAGTCCAATGAATGGGTTTAATGAATGTTTGTAAAAAAAATGCTCTGAATATACCATGATAACAATAGAACAAAGTTGTATACATAAGATTATCACAGGAAAAACTGAAAGTAAACTTAATGCTCCAAATAAGAGATTGGATAAAGAAACTGTGGTACTTTCATACAGTTATTTAAAATGAATGAAGAGCTATGTGAAATGAGTGACATCCATGACATTAAATGAAAAAAGCAGGTTATTAAATAGCATGTATAGTGTGATCCCTTTTTGGAAAATGAAATATGTTTATATAGGCAGAGAAAAAATGGAAGGGTTTACCCTGTAATATTCTAATTAAACTCTGAATGATAGATTTAGGATGTTTGTCACTTTCTGTATTGTCTGATTTTTCTGTTTTTACAGTGAAATACACATTACTTTAATAATTAGAAAAAATGTGTTATCATGTTTAAAATTAAATGCTTCAGAAAGAAAAGGATATTAAACACTCTACTGTCTTCAAAGGATTTGTCTTTGTTTCTCTGAGAGGATGATTAAGAGCTGGTCTGAAGACAGCACATCAAAGGGATAGCCCTAGGGGCATTTCTCCTTGATTAAAAAAAGGTTTTTTTTCAATTACAGTTGACATTCGGTTTCAGGTGTACAGCGCAGTGGTTAGACATTTGTATAACTTATGAAGTGACCACCCCCCCACCCCCTGCCAATTAAGTCTAGTACCCACTTGGCACTATACATACTTATCACAGTATTATTGACTATAGTCCCTATGCGGTACTTTACATCCCTGTGACTAATTTGTAATTGTCAGTTTGCACCAAGATTCTTAATCTCTTTACCTTTTTCACCCAGCCGCCTCAACCCTCCTGCCATCTGGCAACCATTAATGTTCTCTGTATCTATTTCTATTTTGTTTGTTTATTTTGTTTTTTTAGGTTCCACATACAAGTGAAATCATATGATGTTTATTTTTCTCTTTCTCTGATTTACTTTACTTAGCTTAATATCCCCTAGGCTCATGCATAACACCAGTGGTGAAGATTTCATTCTTTTTCGTGGCCAGGTAATATTCTATTGTACATACCACCACTGCTTTATCCAGTTGTCTATTGATAGACACTTAGGTTGCTTCCATATTTCGGCTATTGTAAATAATGCTGCAATGAACATAGGCATGTGCACATGTTTTCAAATTAGTGTTCTGTGTTTCTTTGGATAAATACCCAGAAGTGAGATTGCTGGGTATTAAGGTTGGGTTTAAAAATTTTTTTAAGAACCATCATTTGTTTTTCATACTGGCTGCACTGGATCCCACCGGCAGTGCCTAAGGGTTCCCTTTTCTCCACATCACTGCCAACACTTGTTTGTTAATTTGTTGGTGATAGCTATGATGACAGGTGTGAGGTAATATCTCATTGTGGTTTTAATTTGAATTTCTCTGATAAGCAGTGAAGCCTTTTTTCTTCTCTGTTGGCCAACTCTATGTCCTCTTTGGCTTTTGGGTATTTCTAAGCGCCTCCCTTTTGCTACCACCACATATTCTTAATGTACTCCTCAACATATCACTCAATACACTCTAGTTGAATGTATAAATACTGAAAAGTGAGATCAATATGCAGAGTATTGCAAAAGAAGAATCCTCTCTTATGCACTGGAAGGAGTCATAACAATGAAAAAGGGTAACTTCCAATTTTTTTTTCTTAGACTCCTGGTAGCAGTATTAACTTTTGTTCAAGGTGATTCAATGGGTCCAGTAGATCCTATAATCAAGGCAGAGCAGGGCAGGAGGGAGCTAAGACACCCTGAGAGTTGCCCCCAACAGATGTTTCCCATTAGCCTCTCTACACCATATCTCTTTTCTGAATCATTGTTGCCTTTGGTGGCTGTCACAGATAGGAGGGCTGAATGAGGCTTCCCCAGAGCACATGTCATTTCTCCTTAGTCCATTGCTTGTTCACTCTAGTAGGATATTCTTCTTCTATAGATAGGGAAGAGATTTCTGGTTCTTGGAAAGGCTTCCCAACCAGGCTTTGATAATTTTATCTGTGATTCAGGGACCATTCAAAATGGACTCAGTTTGGTAATTCAATGTCTCTGATATGAGAAAAAGGTTGGGGTACAAGTAGGCAAGGCACTCAGATCAGGAGGAAGGCTCAACAGATTTGCTCTGACGACTGCAATAAGTGCTTTAGGAGACATGGTAGAAATAGGAATGATATGCCATTGGACATTAAAAGAAAGTTAAACAAACATTCAATAATCACTAACTCTGGTCAGTGGTAGGCAGGGTGTGAGGCCAACGGGGGCACTGCTGGTGAGTTTCCAGGTGCCGTATCTGGTCTGTTCTCATCAGCCTGTGTGGCTGGGCAGTCGCGGCAGCACCCGCCACAGGACTTCCCCGGAGCATATTCAATCTCTATTTCAGGTAAATAAACAGACAAAGAAACGAAGAACAAAGGTGGTTGTCCATCTAAGCCTAGTTGGCTGATGAAGGTGGTTTTGGCAGAGACTGGCTTCCCTGCTGTTCCTTTTGTGTCCTCCTAAAATCTTTTCCTTCCTGCCAGCAGTTTATTTCAGTTCAGGGCATGGAGGTTTTCACCAGGCAAGTGTTCAGATACCACTGAGGGGGCTGGTCAGATTATCACTTCTAAAGAGACAAACACGCAGTCAATTTAGAGGCTTAATGTCATCCCTTGCATCAAGCCAGGATCTCTGGGCAGGGCTATGGGATGTTTTTTTCCCTGAGGTCTTATAGGGAGCTGAAATGCAGGGATGGGAGGGATGGAGCACAAATTAGGAAGATGAAGATCTAATGGCCTGGTGACTTCTTAGAGCCTTCCTCAGGGTCTCTGGTCCACTCTGCAGGGATGGGGTGGAGAAATGCTTTCTGCACTATTCTGCAGAGCTGTAAAGTGCCCTCTTAGATGTTTCCTGATCCCAAGGACTGAATGACAGAGGAGAGAAGGAAAGAACATCTCTAGGAAAGAGCATCAGAATTGCTCCTTAGTATGCAAAGCTGCTTGAATTTACATAATTTTGGGATGGATACAGTAAACCAGGTAGCGTGTAGCAGCTTGAATTTAAAATTTTTTATTTTATCGAGGTGATATGGGCATATTGTTAAAAAAGATCTAACTACGTAGGTGATCTTGTAATAAAAAGAGCCACCTCATTCCATCCCTTCTCATACTCAGTCTTACTCTCTGGTTTTATCACAGCAATCACATCAGTAGTCGATGTGATATGCTAATATTCCCAATTTATTAACTTCTCAGTTTTAGACACTGTCTACTGAGTCTCCTTAGAAAAGTGAAGATTTGCCCCCATTGCTCATCTTCTTTCTGGTAGTTTTTGTGAGATTAAGTAAGGTGTGTTTTTTGCCTTTTTTTTCTTGTTCCCTTTCTAAGTTTAGTCAGACTCCAATCACCTCTGTTTGAGGTGAAGCTATCACGTGACAGTTTTTTTTCCTTCCACCTTTTTATCTCTGACTTGTTGATGCTGAAAACTTTTCAGAGTTTTCCCGTTATGCTTTATTTATACAGAAGATGACTTAATGGGAGAAGGTCCACTTTTAGGAGATGTTTTTTGGAAAAGTCAATACTTGTAGCAGGGGCTGTCCGTGCTCCATCACTTTCTCTTGGGCTTTTCCACTTTAACCCCTCCATCTTTTTGCCGGAGGACTTTGGACACCAGAGCTCTCTCTGCTTACCCACAGGGCGGACTAGAAGTGCCAGGAAATTAATGACTCTTATCCCTAGCAGTCTTCAGCCAATGACTAATGGGAATAGATATGGAAATAACACCTCCCTTGCCCCTGGACTCCCAGGATTCTCCGAGGGGTTTGAGCTCCAGTTACCCGGGTAGTGGCTTGCATGATAACACATGCTGCATTGGCTGCGCTCCCTCTCCTCTCCCTTTCTCACCCCCTACCAATGTTTCCTGGATCTCTTCCTAAACGAAATACTTAAATTTACTTCCTTGTTCTAGGACCTGCCTATTGGGGACTCCAAGCTAAGACAATATTCTTGTAGGATAAGTGAGATAGTCGCTTTTTTACTTCAGCTGTTTCCTACAAAGGAATCATTTTTGCTTTTTGCTGTGGTCTGTGGAGCTGATGTCAGTTATGGGCGAGTGGCGGTCACCAGCACAAGCTTTGGCATGAAAAGAGAAAATATGGATTTCTCTAAGACACAGGAAGGACGTCACAAAGCAGAGTTACATGTTGAGAGTAGTAAGCTGCTTTGTGAAGCTACAGCAGGTTTCCTGTCTCTTGACCCCTCAGACCCTGGAGGCTTGGTAGACTTTTAATGTAATTTCTGGAATGTGCTTAACGTTCAGACAGAAATCAGCTTAGCCTCTGGGAGAATTCCATTAATATAATTTTGTAATAGAAAAGTTTTCTATTGCCTAATCTCATTAGCTCTGTTTTATGTATAGTAAATGGGTAAGAGCTAAGTTTGTGATTTGGTAATTGTGACTACATATAATTTTTGAGGGCTTAGAATATGGAATAAAGAAGAGATTTTCTGTGAGTACAAAGAGGAGGTCTAGAACTCTAAAAGTGAACTTTTATTGAAATAGGAAATAAAATTGGACAAGGTAGGGGGAGAACCAGTTACTCCATTCTTTGCTCCAACTCTCCTAATAAATAAGACCTTCGATGTAAACTTGAAACCATCTGTCAATAGCTGGCTTACTTGCATTCTCACTTTTGCTTTGCTGTGCTTCATTCATTCAACAAATATGACCTGAGCACGTATGGTGTACCAGGCACTGTTCTAGTCACTAGGGATACAGTGGTGGAGAAAAGAGAGTAAATCTCCTCTCTCACAGAGCTTGTGTTCAAGTGGAGCCAATAAATAAATAAACAGATAGTGTATATGTCTGGTAGTTTTAAATTCTATGAAGTAAAAGGGATAAGGGTAAGAGGAGAGTTGCTATTTTGGAGCAGGTGGTCAGGGAGATTTCTCTGCATGAGGGAACACACTATCTGGGGGATCACCGGCTTCCAGTTGGAGACATTAGCAAAGGCAAGGACAGGAGGAACAGCAGGGAAGCCAGGGCCGCTGGAGATAAGAGATGGGCAACAATGTGGGTGGGGCAAGTCCCAGAGGACCCATAAACCATTTGGGTTTAGTGAGGAATTTTGATTGTGTTTTTAATACAATAGGAAGTCATTATAGGTTAGGGAAAGGGATGGTAGTTGATGGAAATTATGTCATAAAAAGTTCAGCGGTTGCTGTTTGTAGCAACAAGATTTTAGGGGTAAGAGTGGAAGCACGGTGGGACAGTTAGGAGGCAATGAAGTGGTCTGGATGAGAGGTGATGCTGTCTCAGACCAGGCTATTAGTGGTGGAGTTGGTGAGAGAGGGTCAGATTCAAGATGCTTTCTTAAGACAGAGCCAGCAGGATATGGTGGGAGGTTGGATGAGTGTGTGTGTGTGTGTGTGTGTGTGTGTGTGTGCGCGCGTGCGCGCACGTATGAGAGAGAGAGAGATTCAAGAATGAAGTTTTTAATTCATTTGAGTGAGTGGGATCCTATTTACTGGGATGGGGAACACTGGGGAAGAAACATTATTTTGGAGGAAAATCAGTTTAGTTTTGTGCATGTTAAAGTTTGAGCTGCCTATTAGACACCTAGGTGGTGAGAAGGCAGATAGACATAAAGGGTCTGAGTGCAAGGAGGGGGTTGGGCCTGGAGATACATATTTGCGAGACGGTATTTGAAATCGTGAGATTGAAAGAATTCACTTGGGGGTGGAAGAGGGAAGAAGAAGCCCAAGGACTGGGGCCTGTGCCATACCCACCTTTAGAGGCAGAAGAGGTCTGGGAGCAGCAAGAGGAGCAAGGGGACTACTACTCCCTTGCAGCTTCATATTAAGAAATTAAACTGTATTAAACTGTTTAGCAAATAAAACAGAAGTCCCCACTGTGATGGTCTTTGGGATAGAGTGGAGAAAACAGTGGCTAGGCTCTTTTCCCATCAGTCCATTTTGCACTTGGACAAGCTTGTAGCAATGAGTGCTATTTGAGAAGGTTCTTCCTTTCCTTCTTCCCTCCCCTCTGCCCCGTGCCTCTCTACTTTACCTCAATTTTTCATTCTTTCCTTTGCCTTCCACTTCTCTCCACCAGCCCCAGGCTTTGGGCTAAATTTCAGGGGGTCTAGGGCAGGAGGAATGGGCTGCTAAGTCATATAGCTTTCCTTTGGATGCATATGTAAAGGCAGTGGTCTCAGGCACGGCTGGTGTTTCTTTAAACATCTATCCTTCATGTTTCACAAACTGGTTTGCAAAATGTCAGAATGCAAATTCTCTTGAAAGGGAAGTTTATTTGTTCTTCACAGCTTAGTGTGAATTACTTTAATCAGATGATCAGCTAATTTCCTTCCTAACAGCTGGTTGAGCTCAATTTGTAGCATATTCTCTCTCCACTAAGAATACAGCAAAGATTCTCAAGCTTTATCATGCATAAGATGCACTTAGGAAGCTCATTAAAATGTAGATTCCTAAGTTCCATTCCCAGAAATTCCAACTTCGTAGGACCAGATGATTCTGATACATGCGGCTTATGAGCTACACTGGGAAAATACTGGGGGAGAGAGGACTGACCAGAATTTTGGGGGTCATGGCGTATTTCTGCTGAGAGCACACTCAGCAAGCTGCCAGATGAAGACCTTTGGATTGACAGAGGATGAAACAAGGTCTCAGAGCATCCCTGAGAAAGAAGAGAGGAAGGGGGAAGAGATTCATAACAGAAAGGGATGGAAGGAAGGAAGCTAATGCCTTCTGAGATGTTGTTAGCACCTGAACCTGCCATTAGACTCTCGTTGTGTACTGAAGAACTGAGCATTCATCACGCACCAGGCATTATCTCATTTAATTCTTACATTTGCCTCTGAGGGAGGGACTTTATTATAATGTTTGTGGATTAAAGAGGCCACAAAAGTTTTAAGTGACAGAGCTAGATTTGGAAGCCTTGTGTGTGTGACTCTAAATCCATGTGCTCAACACTGTGTTGCATTGCTGAAAGGCACAGTCAGGGCATAAAAGCTCTAAGAAAAGGCTGTGACGATCACTCAGGTGCTCAGGAGTGTCAATGCCTCAGGGACCTGCACATGTTCCTCTGGGACGGGCTGCTTTGGTTCCCCCTGGTGCCCGCTAATCTGCTGTGCTAGAGAAATCAATGAACTGACTCATAGTTCCAGAGGACAGATTTGTGCACAAATAATTCTTAAAACACCGCGCCTCTCCCCTGATCAAGCACGCAAACCCTTTCCTTCTAGAATCTGAGAATTTTCAGAGAACTTGAGTTAGAGCTACGTCCCTCATCTTCTTGCCTCAGTGACATATGACACACTAATTTCCAAATTACAAGCCACTGCCTTTTAACTTGATCACAACTGCACACACCTACCCTTCAATCATTTAGGCTCAAAGAACCGGCTTCATTTTCAGTAATCAGTAAAGAAAAGCTCCCTGCTGTAGTCTAGAGGGTTGCTTCTATTTTTAACAGCCTGTCTGCCAAAGCACTAGCTGGCTAAAAATAGCCTTACTTATAATACAATTCATCATGCATTCAGCTGCCAAGAGGGAGCTTAATTTAAGTTTCTTCCAAGGTGAAATACCTTTAAGAAAACACATTATTTCATGTAACAATTTATTAATATCACTTTTAAGAGTCCTCAAAATGAACCCCTTGCTATAGACCTGGGGAATGAGAGAACTTCAGCCAGAAGGTTGTGAAAAGAGGTTTCCACAAAACTGTTTTGTCATAGTCTTGGAAAAGGTTATAAAATGCTTTGGGAGCTCTTTTCCTTAACTTTGAACTCCTTTTGTCCCTCTTTGTTTTTTAATCTTAATTCTAGATCTCTGCTTCAACTTGATCTAGGTGAATTGGATTATCTTGTAAAACTAGGGTTGCCAGATTCAGCAAATAAAAATACAGGATGCCTCGTTAAATTCTGATAAACATGGAATAGTTTTTTTGTATAAGTGTGTCCTCAATATATTGCATGGTTTGCTTAGGACTTGCCAGGTTTTACCCCTGAAAGCTATGTTTTTAGTAACGCCCTCAGTCTCAGGCAAATAAGGACAGCTAATTACCCTAAACATAAACCAGACCCCATCCTTAAGATTTATTACCAATGTCCTATGGGAGAAAAACTTAAAAGAAAAAAAAACTTCATTGAGATATAACTCACATACCATAAACTACCTCTTAACGCATACAATTCATTGATATTTAGAATATTAAGAGTTGTGCAACCAGCAGTACTAATTGTTGAATATTTTCATCTCCACAAAAACCCCATACCTCCCTTTTCTTCCCTCCCTCTAGTCCCTGGAAACACTGATCTACTTTCTGTCTCTCCAGATTTACCTCTTCTTGACATTTCATATCAATGAAGTCATGCAGAATGGGGTCTTTTGTGCCTGGCTTCTTTTAGTCAACATAATGTTTTCAAGGTTCATCCATGTTGTAGCATGGACCAGTACTTCATTCCTTTTTATTGCCAAATAGTATTCCATCGTATAAATATACCACATTTGTTTATTCATTCTTCAGCTGATCACTATTTTGGCTATTACGAATAATGCTGTTGTAAACATTCCTGCACAAGTGTTTGTGTGGACATATGTTTCCATTTCTCTTGAGTATATAACTAGGAGTAGAATTTCTGGGTTATATGGTAACTCTTTAACTTTTTGAGGAATTTCCAAAATGTTTTCTGAAGTGTCTACACCATTCCTATAAGCAATATACAAGGATTTCAGTTTCTCCATATCTTCACCAACAGTTGTTATTAAATATCTTTTTGATCACAGTTATCTAATGTATTATGTGGTTTTGATTTGTATTACCTAATGACTAATGATGCTGAGTATCTTTCATGTGCTTATTGGCCATCTGTACATTGTGTATATCATCTAGAAAAATGTCTATTAAAATTCTTTGCCCAGTTTTAAATAGGATTACTTGTCTTTTTATTGTTGAATTTTAAGATTTCTTTATATATTCTGCATATAAATCCCTCATCAGGCATATAATTTCCAAATATTTATTCCTTATTCTGTGGGTTGTCTGAGAAACCACTTTTTAATCCAGTGTTTCCCAGATGTTAAAACAAATGATTTTAGGGAGAGTGGGGAGGGGAAAGTTGTAAATATAGAGTGTTTTCTTCTATCTCTAGCCTTTGGGGCAATGTGGTACACATAGTGCTAATTGATAAATATTTGAAATAAAGATGGAATTAGTAGCTGAATAAACTGGGGATCCTCTTGCCTTTCTGCCTCTCTTTATTGTGGGTGTGGAGTTGTAATGTTTTTTGTTTGTTGTTTGTTTATCCAATAATGTAAAAATTCTAAAAGGCTTTCTGAGGTCTGAAAAATCTCCTTTATCTGCTACTAATGAGTAACATTTCCATCACCATTAAACATGCCTAAGTCTTTGAAAGTCTTGGTTAAAATAAGCTATATTATCTGGGATTATCTGAGAGCTATTATCAATCAGGTAATATTTTATCATGAATTAATTCCCCCAGAGAAACATGGTGGAGTGAGAGATATCCCTGGATCTCTCCCCTTAAAGCAACAATAAGCTGAACATCTAAAACTCAAAGAAAACACTCATACTGCACACCAGCATGTCTGAGCGTGGGATCTGCGCATAGAGCTACCACAGGTCAGAACCCTGTGAGTCGGGAGATAGACTGGGAGAAACAAAGAAGCTGCCTCTCGCAGCCAGGGCTCCCTGCAGGAAGAAGGTGCAGTGGGTTCTCTGAACAGCCCTGCCTGGGAGAACTGTGAACTCCATATGGCTGGCGGCAGTGCCCAGGTATCAGGGCAGAAAGTGGAGAAGTGGGGATGGCAGAAGTAGGGACAGCAGAGAAACAATAGTTGATTTTTATCAGCCACGGTGTGGCAAAATGTGAGGCTGAGCCACAGCTCCCAACCCAAACCCAGAGGGTCCCTCGCTTCATATCCTCTGAGATGGAACACTGCAGAGCCCCAGGGAATCTGAGCAGACACTACCAAAACTCACCAATACTGACAAAGACTGAGACTGAGATTAGTGAGCGTGATTGAATATCTATAAGAAAAAACGCCATTATTAAGACTTTATATAAGCAGGGATCCAACAGGATTAGACACCATCTACTAGAAATCAAAAGAAAAATGCCTTCTTTGCAACAGGCTAATGAGAGACCTTTATATAATAAATCTTTTTTTTTCCCCCTGGGGAAAAAAAAAACAAACAGAACTCACTTCCATTAATTCCCAGGCAGAGAAACAGTCCATTAAACACCATGAACAACCAAGGTCACAAGGCATCTCAGAAAGAAAGAGAAAGATCTCCAGAAAATAAGCTTATAGACAAAGAAATATGTGACTTGAATGATAGAGAATTCAGGATGGTACTTCTGAAAAAACTCAATGAGATCCAAAACGGTTCATATCAAGAATGTCAGGACTTGAAAAAACAACTACATGAGCAGAATGAGTTCTTTAGCAAGGAGACCTAAATTCTCAAAAAGAACCAAATAGAACTTCTGGAGATGAAGAACACACTGCAAGAGATGAAAAATGAAATAGCAAGCTTTGGAAATAGAGTTGACCAAATGGAGGAAAGGATCAGTGATATTGAAGACAGAAATCTAGAAATAAATCAGAAGGAAGGAGAGAGAAACCAAAGAATGAAAAATAATGAAAGAAAAATACAAGAACTAGCTGATACCATTAAGAGAGGAGACATAAGAATAATGGGCATTATTGAAGATGAGGAAAAAGAGCAGGGACTAAAAAGCATTTTCAGACAAATAGCTGATGAGAATTTCTAAATTTAAGGAATGAGCTGGAGCTTGGAATTCAAGAACACCTAATTATCTCAACCCAAAAAGGCCTTCATCAAGACACATTATATTAAAATTATCAAAAATCAACAACAAAGAAAGAATTCTCAGGGCAGCCAGGGAAAAGAAGATGGTAACCTATAAAGGAAAATCCATTAGATTATCATCGGACTTCTCAGCACAAACTTTACAAGCTGGAAAGGAGTGTAATCAAATATTCAAACTATTAAATGAAAGAACTACCAGCCAAGAATATGTATCTGGCAAAGCTCTTTTTTAGATATGAAGAAGAAATAAAGACCTTTCCGGACATACAAAAATTAAGCTTCAGCTCATTTCTTAGATTTGAGAAATTCTCGTCAACTATTTGACTCAAAATGCTTTCTAGTCCCTGCTCTTTTTCCTCACCTCCAGTAATAGGCCTGCATTACAGGAAATATTAAAAGGGGTCAGCTCACCTAAATCAAAATGACAAAAAACAACACATAATTAGGAGTAAGGCAGATAGAAGTAGAGGAGTGCGACCCTTATTAAGAACAGGGCATTATAAGCTTAAACAATAAGAAGAGAATTGCTATAGCAAGATAGTAATAAACATCCAGCATACATAGGGACAAATTGAGACAATAGTGACTGAAAAGGGAAGGATTCAAAGATTCAAATTCACAAAGGGGGATGGAAATAAGGCACACATGGAAGAAAGTGGATGATTGTGTGTATGTGTGTGTGTGTGTGTGTGTGTGTGTGTGTGTGTAACTATCATTTACATATTTATAATGGTAACTACAAGCCAAAGATTCAGAACTGAAGTATATAACATAAAACAAGAAGGACCAGAGGGAAAACCCACAAAAGCCAACCAAAATAAAACAAACAGAAACACAAGAACAAAGAAGCAATGGAAACACCAAGTTACCAGAAAGCAAAAGATAAAATGGTTAGAAGAAGACCTCATATTTCAATAATCACCCTAAATGTAAATGAACTGAACTCACCAATAAAAAGGCAAAGAGTTGCAGAATAGATCAAAAAACAAAACCCAATCACATGCTCCCTCCAGGAGATACATCTCAGCTCCAAAGACAAATATAAATTCAAAGTGAAAGGGTAGGAAACAATATTTCAAGTAAATGGCATTCAGAGAAAAGTGGGAGTAGCGGTACTAATATCAGACGAAACAGACTTCAAAATAAAAAAGGTAAAGAAAGATAATAAGGGACACTTCATAATGATAAAGAGAATCATGCACCAAGAACATATAACACTTATTAATATCCATGCTCCCAATCAGGGAGCCCCAAAATATATAAAGCAATTACTAACAGAACTAAAAGGAGAAACAGACCAAAAAACTCTTGTAGTAGGGGACCTAATACCCCACTGTTAGATATGGACAGATCATTCAAATAGAAATCAATAAAAAAATAACATTCTTAAATGACACATTAGACCAACTGGACATAATTGACATTTACAGAGCCTTCCATCCCAAAACAGCTGCTTATACGTTCTTCTCTAGTGCACATGGAACATTCTCAAGGATTTGACACATACTGGGACACAGAGATAGCCTCAACAAATATAAGAGGATAGGAATCATACCAACTATATTTGCTGATCATGTTTTAAAGCTGGAGATCAACTGAAAAAAGAAAGTGAAAAGAACCACAAATACGTGGAGATTAAACAACATGCTACTGAAGAATGATTTGGTTAGAGAAGAAATAAAAAGAGAGGTCAAGAGATACATAGAAATTAATTATAATGATAGTACAACATATCAAAACTTTTGGGGCACAGCAAAAGTGGTTATAGGAGGAAAATTCATATCATTACAGGCCTATCCCCCAAAGCAAGAATGAGCCCAAATAAATAATCTAATGCATTATCTTAAAAAGAAAAACTAGAAAAGGAAGAACAAATGAAGCCTCAAGTCAGCAGAAGAAAAGGAATAATTAAAAATAGAGCAGAAATAAATGAAATTAAAAACAAAAAATAGAAAAAAATAAATGCAACAAAGAACTGGTTCTTTGAGAAGGTTAATAAAATTGACAAACCCCTGGCTAGACTCACTAATGAAAAAAGAGAAAGGACACAAATAAATAAAATCAGGGATGAAAGAGGAGAAATTACAACTGACATTGCAGAAATACAAAGGATCATGTGAGAATACTATGAAAAAGTATATAACACCAAATTTAATAACCTAGAAGAAGTGGACCAGTACTTAGAAAAATATAATCTTCACAGACTGAATAAGAAGAACTGGAAAGTCTAAAAGACTGATCAGCTGTATGGAAATTGAAACAATCATCAAAAACCTACCAAAAAGTAAAAGTCCAGGACCAGATGGCTTCATCAGTGAATTCTACCAAACATTCAAAGAAGATTTAATACTTATTCTCTTCAAACTCTTCCAAAAAATTGTAGAGGACACAATGCTTCCCCACTCATTTTATGAGGCCAATATTACTTTGATACCAAAACCTCATGAAGATAACACAAAAAAAGAAAATTACAGACCAATATCTCTCATGAATACAGATGCAAAAATTCTAAATAAGATACAAAGAAATGAAAAGATATTCTGTGTTCTTGGATTGGAAGAATCAACATAGTTAAAATGATTTTATCACCTAAAGAATTATATAGATTTAATGCAATCCCCATCAAAATCCCATTGGATGGAACTCAAGATAATCATGCTAAGTGAAATAAGCCAGAGGAAAAAAAGTTGAAAAATCACATGATATCACTTATATGTGGGATATAAACTTAAAAGCAACAAATGAACAGGACAAACAAAGACTCATGGTCATGGAAAAAAGACTAGTGATTACTGTAAGGTAAAAGGGATGGAGGGGAGATAGGCGGGATAAAGGGGGTCAAATATGTGGAGACAGAAAGAAATATAAGTATGGAAGTTGAGCACATAATGTAAATATATATATATGCCTTACTGTTAAAATGTTCAGCTGAAACTTACTGACTTTAGTTAACCAATGTCACCATAAAAAAAAAAAAAATTCCCCCAGCTGGGCTCTAATGACTTGCCAAGACTCAGGACCAGTAAATTTTGAAGGACTTGGGCCAGGCAGTGCAGAGCTGGCTTTGCTCTGATAGGCTGGAGGGAGGGTGGTGGAAGAGGTCTGAGGGTCTGGGGATGCGTGGGCAGGGAGGCATCGATAAAAGGGTCAAAAAAATGTGGAAGAGCATCGAAGACGGATTTTGACTGTATAATTTTGCCCATGCCTGGCCTATATATGGAGAATGAGTATTTCACCTTATAAACAGGAAGTTCGTGTAAAGTTATTCTCTGCAAGAACCATCAAAACAGAGTTTTAATATTGTGGGATTAGGGGCAATGAATGAGCCTGAATTAACATATATGTATTGTGATTCTGAAAGCTTCTTGAATTTGTACTCATTTGAATATAGAAAAGGATTACCTTAGTGTAAAAAAATCTTCCTTTTAGGTGCTAAAATACTGTCAATAGAAGCACGCTCTTGAAAAATCTCTCCCATGAAAAATCTCTCCCATCTCTTTTTATATAAGTCAAATATTAATTAAAGAAAGTAAATTACATTGCAATTATGTGCAATTGTGAATTGTAGTATTAAGAGGAAATGCTTTTCAGTACAGTTAATTGGCAACAATTGTGATTTGTCCAAATTAATTTAAGATCCAGAGTGAGGTTAATATTTTGAACATTTTACTAATAAAGAGAATTAAAGAAATGTGATTAGAGCAGCTGCCAATTTTACGTGGATGGCATCTCTTGCAAGTCCTATCACATTTCTGGGCTCACCTTCTGTTCACCCCAACATTAGCACCCCTATCAGTGAGGGAAGACCTGGGGCCAGTTTTCATTAGGGATCTCAAAATGCTGGCTTAACTACTTGCCACCCCCTCCCCTGCTATTCCCTCCACACAAGCCCTGTCAGACCTCACATTCTGAGGACTACTGGGACTAGGTTTGTAAAATGGGCACAACTAGAAGTCTTGCCTGGGGCCTTGTTCCCATTCTGAGATCCCCTGCTCTGTGAAGGCGAACAGTGTGTGAAGGGAGTTTGCTGTCAGTACCAGAAATCCCTTTGGAAGTGTACAGAAAAATAAATAAAATATGTGTGTGGGAGTAAATGAACACATTCATATATTGCTAACAATCAAAATCTTTAAATTAACATACTGGTTTTGGATTTTTTTCTCAATAGGATCATCTGCCACTGTTTTCCTTTTAAAATAGTCTTACAAACAGGAAGATGAGTTGAAGATCAAATGAGCCTGAGACATATTCATGTAAACAAACCATACCCACTTTGTCTTCTTTTGAAAAGTTTAAGCAGCCCAGTAGTTCAACCTGCACTGGCTAGTAAAAAGATTAAAATGCATTTGTCAAGTATTTGAGGCCCATTAGGCTGACTCTCAGTCAAGTGCTGGTATTTGCTTCAATCCTACATTAAACTAGAGACCCGGATCTACCCACAGTCTACAGGGCGCCTACCCGCCCTCACTTCAGGAAGGAAAAGACTTCACAGTTGACACCCTTTCCTTCTCTTTAGAACATTTTGAGGATGCTGTACATCCTTCACGCATGGCTGGCTGAGTCCTCCAGACACCCAATCCTACATTCTGGTTTGTTTGGATCTGCCTCTGGTGAGTCTCCTGAAGGAAATCAGAGTTAATGGAAAACTTCCCAGAGCCTCTTTCCTCAATGCAAAACTGGGCCTTCAGTCTTTGGTGAAGGTCCTGCTCTCACAGGCCACTTGCTTTAAGAATGGTAGAGTTTGGCTTCCCCACCTGGCTGAAACCTCCATGGAGTCAGTTTTGTGGACTGTGACAGTACCCATGATGACATGAGCAGTTGACATGTATTTTGCCCTTGCCACGCCTGAGACAGGCTCTGTGCCAAGAGCCTTCATATACTTTCACCTTTAATCCTTGTCCTGTGAGACAGATATCACTATTTCCATTTTACATAAGTACAGATAGGCTTGGAGATGGTAGGTAGCTTGCTTGTGGTCACAAAGTTGGTAAGTGGCAGAGATACAATTTGCACGTGATCTGTGCTGTAGGAAACTCCACGCCGTTAGCTATTATCCTACATTGCTTCTTGGCATTCAATGCTGTTTCCGGCACAGAACTCTTCCACAGAAGGGGCTCCGCAAATGTATGCTACTGAGTGAAGAAAAAGAATAACAGCTAACAGTTACATAGTGCTAACGTTACGCCAGGTAATGATGTAGGCAGTTTATGGACATACATATCACCACAGTCCGAGAGATAGGCACAGTTATTATCCCGATTTTACCAATGGAGAAGGGGCAGTATGGAGAGGTTACATAACCTGGCCAAGGTGCTGTAGCTAGCAGGTGGTAGACGTGGGATTTTATCATAGGCAGTTTGGGGGCTCCAGAGTCTGTGATCTTGAATAGTGCACATACTATCCCTCTTGAATGAACATAAGCACATCCAAAGGGTGACAATGAGATAGATGGTTGTTTTGTTTGTAGAGGATTCCATTGGTGTAAAGGTGGCTTATCCTGGAAACGGAAACTACTCTTGGATGCTTCCCTGACCCCTGTAGGCCTACTTAGCTTCTCTTTCTGTGTTCCAAGAGCAACTGGTGCTTCATTGTTGGCTTTCTTGTCTATCTCTCTTTAGCATGTAGCAGGTGATTCAATACATGCTAGGTGAAAAATTAGCTAAGTGCAACCCCCATTCACCATTTTATGAATGGGCAAAAAATCAGCCAAGAAGGAAAAAGGGAAGTTAAGAAATTATTTTGGAGACGAGAAGAATTGATAAAGGCTGGGGAAAAGGTGAAGATGGGATTGTGGGAAAAAGAATCAGGCGGAAACTAAGGATAACATTAGTTAAAAAATAGAGATCCCTTACCCTTCCCAAGAAATGCATCTGTCTGCATCAGGACTAGACCTGCTCAGCAAACTATGAGAGACTTCCTCTCCAGGGCTGCTTGCCTATTGTGAATGACAGATCCCAATTTTATGGAGTTCAGTGCCTGGCTCTCTCAGGGGTGAGATGGAGTCAGGAACATGGCAGAGGAAGAAAAAAAAAGGGCCTTTGTAATCAGAGAGAACTGGGTACAAATCCTGACCGAGCCAGTGACTCACTGTATGAGCCAGTTATCTGATGCTTCTGAGCCTGTGTTGTCACCTCTCCAGTGAGGACAATACATCCTATCTTTTAGGGCTATGTTAGAACTAAATGATAATCATTGAAGGAAGATGCCTAATATGTAGTAGGCATTTAGAAAATGTCAATTGGCTTTCTGGCCCTTCTGTCCCAACCTCAAGCTACCCTGAGGCAGCTCAGGGATTTTGCCACACATATCTCAACCAAAGAGGACCTGATACAAAACCCTAGAAACACAGCACTTGTATTTTGGATAGCTTTTGATGTCGCTGAAATAGAGATTTTAACTGTGCTGCTTTATCTGTGATTGGTCAGTGACCACTGGTGTTGACAGATACTCTTTGAAAATGGAGGCAGGACATACAATTTCATTTGGCCAGAATGAAATTCAATAAACCCATACGAATAAGTCAAAATGTTCCAACCAGATCAACCCCCTACCCATCATTTTTGCATTGTTCGCTTTATAGGATTTTGAGATGAAGAGAGAAGCATCAAATGGAAGTCAAGGAAAACACAACGTATGATCTGGAACCAATAACATAAAGCCATTTCTAGTCTTAATTTCTCTTAGGGGTGGTTAAAGGGCTGTAATTAGAAAAAATCCCCACTAAGCCAGATATGAAGGGCAATTAACAGAGCCTCACTCTTGTCCCGTGTAATTGGGCTATGCTATCCGCTTCTGAGAAAGCATGTGGTTGTTGACAGATAACAAATTTCTCAGCTATGTAACATCTTCCCACACATGTTCTCCTGGGATTGGGCACTCTGAGCAGCTGAGCTCTTCTCCCAGCTCCTATCCCGGCAGCTGGGTATGTGTGTGTGTGTGAGAGAGATAGAGAAAGAGAGAGAGAGAGAGAGAGAGAGAGAGAGAGAGAGAGAGACAGAGACAGGTTTACCTCTTAAACTGTCCTGTAGTGAATCTTATCTATCTGGCTCTACCTACTTCCAGGTTGTTGTGAGGGTTAATGGGAGGTGTGGATAAAGCTCCTTGAAAAGCTGGCCCCAGGGCACAGCAGGTCCAGAACTGTGTTCAGCTTCGAGCTCAGGGACAAGGAGCAGTTGGACCAGGTACCCAGTCAGGGACCTGAGACCCAGGCAAAAGCAGCAGCTCACACGCAGGCACCCAGGGAGCCCAGACCTGCCCTTCTCCAAACCAGAGGCCAAAGCATCATGTCTTTTGCTGCCTTGAGGGGATTGGCAGTGTGAGCCTCAGTGTCAGAGGAAGCTGGGACTGATAATGGCTAGAAAGTTCTATCAATGTGTGATCCTGGACAATTGCTTATCATCTCAGAAACTCAATTTCTAATCTGAGAATTAAAATAAAGACAATACCACCTACCTGAGAGGAAAATAGTGAAGATTAGAGGCAATGTTTTAAGGTGCCGATGCCTAGAGATGGCAATATTGCGGGAACTTCTACATCAGTTCCTTTTCAAGTGCACCCCTGAAATCCATTTTCACCTCACTTCACCTGCACTGGAGTTTAGGGATAGGGGATTCTAACTAGTTCTGGAATGTAACTCCCTGCAAAAGGCAAGTGGCTGGTTCTAGCTGGCAGGCTGTATGGCGTTTGGGGGAAGTTATATTTGAGGTTTATACGAAAAGGAGGCAAAACTGAGAGCGTATTTTCTATCTTCGAGTCAGTTTACGTTCTTGTAGTTGCCAATAGCTGAAAACAAATCTCTGGAAGGTGGTGCAAGAGGCACTGCAGTGTCGTTTGCTAGAGTGAGTTCTAACCTGCTGCCTGTCAGGAGATGATGTCTCCATGAATGAAAAGTCACTATACTGTCTTAATAGATTGCCTGCTGGCCCTACCACCTGCCGACCTCTTCCCCAAAGCCCATGAATTCCCTCAGCTGGCAGCTGGAACCCTAGCACTAATTTCAGACCTTGATGAAGAAAATAACCTCTAGGTATCTGCCAATCAAAAGCCTGCCTGAAAGAAATGCCACGTAGGGAAGCTCGTCTCAAAGGGAAGGATTATCTCTCCTCTTCCCTCAGGTTCTCTAAGGTCTATCATTGACATTGTTAGGACACCAGGAAACTTTATGCCTGAACCATTACCTTAACTTCTCCGGGAGTCACCTTCACTGAGCAGTGCTTTAATGTTATGCCCTCATTTCAAGAAATAGTCAGTGAAAATATTCACTTTTATTAGCTATAAAACTGTTGTCAAGGACACTGTCCATTATGTCACTCAGTGTCTTACATAGAAAGAAGTTTCCTTTAGAAGTAATATATTAGAGAGTTTTTTTTTTTTTTCCTAACAACATTTCCCCCTTTCCATTAGAAAATAGTACGCTGCTTCTTTTCTGGTATACTAATTAGGATTGTGTAACTTATTGATGCCAAGAAGCTCAGAATCTAATTTGATGCTTGGCCACACAACTAGAGTAACTTTTATACTTAACATATATGCATTGTGCTCCATTTCTTGGCTCCGATTTCCCCTTTATCTTTATTAATAATATGTGTATCTTTTGTTGTATATTTATCCTTTATTAAAAATAATATACAGATATATATGTACATGTACTATACATGCACATGTATACTTTATTATAAGTGGGGTCAAATCCTATTTTGGAGGCACAATTTTCCACCTGATGGATGATGATAATGTTTAAGATCCATAAGTTTACTCAAAAGGTTCATCTTCAAGTAACCTTTTTTGGCATCTGTATATCTGAAACATCTCACAAATCTAATGAATCTGGGTTACAGCCTTGGACCCTCTGTGAGCTTAAAAAGTCATTTAATCTCTTAAGCCTCAGTATAATACCACTTGCCCAGTTTACCTAATAAAGTTGCTAGGGGATTAAATAAAACAATGAATGCCCTTTGAATTGAGGCTCTTTGAAAAGATGTAAGAGTGGATAAAAACATTTCCAATTTCTAGTTTCGCATTGCTTGATGAGAATGCAACTGGGAGGAGTGAGAAAAAAGATGAAAGTTTACAAAGCACTTTGCTTGATATTTTCTGATGGTCCCCATGGACCCATTCTTCACCCTTTTCCACCCAGCTCTATGCCCCAGAGAGCTGACCCTTTAGACTGCTTCAACTGGGCTCTTTTGCTCATAGGAACATTGGTAGGAGACTGGAGGATGGAAAGAGAGAGAGGTTGGGGTGTTTTCTCACTGGTTGGGTGGCAGTATTTTTCTACTGAAGGCCACAGTTACAGAAAGACAGCTGCACCTACATTTCTAGTCAGCATTTAGTGACCATCTCTTAGGTAAAGTTTCCCTCTGTTGCTACCATGGCGAGGCCTTGTCATCCTTCTTGGTTCTCTTCAGTCCTAACCACACTGCTGCAAATAGTCACTTCATTAAACTCTTCTAAATTACCCTGAAGGAGGAAACCATCTATTTCCTGTTGGGATCCGGTTGTGCACCACCCCCCACCCCCACCCCCCACCCAGAGGCATAGCTCTCACAAAATCTCTATGAGGCAGACACAGTTACTCATTTCATAGATGAGAAAAAGATATGGTTCAATAATTTCCCAAGGTATATAAATTGTATCAAACCCAGGTGAGCCTTATGCCCTTTCTATCTGTCTTATCTGTCTTTGGGGTGAAG
This sequence comes from Cynopterus sphinx, assembly GCA_030015415.1. NCBI lineage: Eukaryota > Metazoa > Chordata > Mammalia > Chiroptera > Pteropodidae > Cynopterus > Cynopterus sphinx. Next base: position 41,274,406 of record CM057391.1, on the reverse strand, counting down.
TGTTTTTGATGTTTCATTGGAACCTCCATCCAGCATGATGCTCGATGGTAGTGACCTTCTCTTATTCCAGATTTTAAAGGCAGGAGTTCCTGTTTCACAACTAAGAATAATATTTGCCCTTGTGTTTTAGTGGTGACTCTATAATGAGTCAAGGAAATTCTCCTGTATTCCAAGTTTTCTGAATTTAAAAATTTTCTTAAATCATTAAGTGCTTTTTTTTTTCTTTTTCTGTAGCTATAAGAATAAACATTGGCTTTTAACCCTTAATGTGTTATATGGGGAGTTCAGTTCTAGGCAGGTACACATAATCAAGGATCTCTGCGGTGGCAGAGGTTTGATGAGAAGAAGCTGGAATTTCCATCTCCATATCCACTGAACTTGGAATCTTCCCCTCGTTATCCACAACTTTCTCACAAGTCCTTTCCAAGTTCTGCAGCTCTGAGTTGGAGAGTTGGTCTGGGTTGAATCATTGTCCTGTAGTGCCTCCTAATGGAGCTACAAAGGACTTGTCTAATCTCCTGCTAGAGAGAATTTAGGACACGGCCATACAACCTGTTTTGGTACTTTCATGGCCCCAGTTGCCCCCTTTCTATTGCCCACCAACTCTCCGATAGCCTTGCTTTGAGTATGTTTCTCAGAGCTGAAATCAGCACTGCAGGCCTCAATCAAGTACTGTTGAATTGAGGAAGACGTTCTCTTCCTTGATCTATTTATTCATCTTTTACAGCCTAAGGTTCCATTAGCTTCTTCACAGTATTGCTGCCTGATAACCTTGGCACTTAACTAAGTGGCTTTCCTCTATGTAGCTCCTAATTTATGATGGTGTGGTTGGGTGTTTAGAATCAGTCAGGTCCTTCCCTTGACCTTTGTTACATTTCTTCCTGTTAAATTCAACCTGTCGAATTCTTTTGGATTCATACTGTTTTCTAGCTATACAATACTCCACATAGCTTTTTGTCCTTTGCAAATTTTATAAGTCATATCCCCATCTGAGTTGCTGAGAATGTCAGACAGAAAAGAGTTGAGGATCAAGCTCTTAGGTTTGCCTATGAGGTGTTAGTAAGAAAGTCTCGTTATGTCTATCATGCAAATAGAAATTTGGGTGAAAAATATAGACTGGATATTTAGATTTGGAAGTCATCAAAATATGGGAGTCAATGAGAGGTAAAACAGTAGAAATGGATAATACAGAGAAGAGCGATCATTGAGAGGAGCAAAAGACTAAGGCCAAAAACTTGGAAGGGGAAAAGGAGCTATAGAAGGCAAAGAATGGGAACCACAAATATGGCATGGGAAGAAGGAGAGACCAGGGCCATGAGGGCCAGGAGAAAAGACAGTGCCAAGGAGAAGAGTCAAGTAAGGTTGCAGAGAAGGCCTGAGAATAAAAAAACATTTGGGGTGTGTGTGTGGGGTGTGTGTGTGTAAGCACGTGTGTGTGTGTCTGGGTGGTGGTAATGGGAGGGTTAGAAGCAAGATTACATTCCAATCCAGCTCTGAATGGGGGTGTTGATAAGGCTTTTTTTTTTCCTTAAGCTATGTGATGAGAAAATAGTCATAATTTTTTTCAAAAAGAATGAATAAGTAGTGTGAGAGTAGAAATGTGAAGATTATTTAAAAAAATGAAATTGTAGTAGTAAAAAGGCAAGAGAAAGAGTAAAAGCTCATGATACAGACCAGAGGGTGAAGTTCACGGTCCTGAGCATATGTACAGGATAAAGGAAGATGCCACTGGAGAGAAAGCACTTCAATGTGGAAAAACTCTGGACTGTAAACTCTGATAGACTAGAAACTCTGGAGGGGCGGAAAGAGAGGACCTTAAGAACTCAAGAGGCACAATAGCTAAAATGTGGAAGCAACTCAAGTGTCCATTGATAGATAAATAAATAAGTAAAATATTGTATATATACACAGTGGAATATCATGGAATATTATTCAGCCTTAAAGTTGGAAATTCTGACACATATTCCAACAAGGATGAACCTTGAGGATATTAAGCCAGTTATAAAAAGACAAATACTGTATGATTCTGCTTATATGAGATACTTAGGGAAGTCAAAATCATAGAGAAAGAAAGTAGAATAGTGGCTGCCAGGGGCTGGGGGCTGAAGGGAATGGGAAGTTATTAAAAAAAAAATCTTAGGAGGAAAAGTAATCTCTGGGACAAAAAAATAAAAATAAAAATAAAAAAAAGGTAAAAAAAAAAGATTTGAAGTGAATGAAAAGGAACTTGAAGTTGTAATGAACTTTATCTCAGCAGAGGGCTCTGTTGAGGTCCACCGAGGGTAGAGGTATGTTGCAGGCTTGAGCAGAGGAGGAGGTTGGAGTCACTTCTGGAAAAGACGTGTAAGGGGCGAACAAGAAATGGATAAAAGTGGTGCCAAGTGGCATGGCGTTCTCGGCAGAGGTTACTCATGAATGGGTAGCAGATGCATCACTATGTCTGGGGTCTTTCTCCAGCTATGCTCAGCTGCCTAGGAATAGAGGTAGAACAAGCAGACAGGGTGTTGTTGGCAATCCTGGACTGAAAGTTCTCAAGGTGGGAGTGAGGGAAGCAACTTGGGGAGCTGACAAAGTCTGAGAAGGGCATGGCAGGACACACTCTCTGTCTGTATTTATGTTTGGGAGAAGGTCTCTAGGATAGTTTTGCTTTGGGAGAACAGAATGTGAGGGGACAGGGTGGCCTGTGGTTATAGTTTTCTGTAAGATCTGAGCCTGCCCCAGGTCCCCATCTCACCCCTAGGAAGCCCCCACCATTACTGGAACACCTGACATGTAAAGGGGTGCTGAGGAAAATTCTTAGAGATTGATTGGTTTGTGGTGAAAAAAGTCTGCAGTGGTAGCTTTTAGGGCAAGCAAAGGGTCTTTAAGACCCTTTCTGGTTTATATTCAGCTTTCATAGCAAGAAGTAGCCTGGGACACAGCTAGAGTCGACCAACTTATTTTAACTAGACTTTAACTGCCACAGAAGCTGCCGGATAATCTCAGAAAGGTAGGCCAGGACACCTGGTGGCCTCAAGATTGCTCAAGAAATTTGAAGGTTCTGAGTTTTAATTCTGGACTTTCTACATGACTGATTATTAACTGGGAACTTTTTTTTCCCCTTTGGGCGAGGCAACCCTTCCTTGATTGACTTCATGCATTGAAAGAACCTTTTCAGTTTACAATTCCTTAATTTTTAATTTTAATTTTTTATTCTTTTACCCCTATAGCACTTGGTCTTCCTAGGTGGTCTCCTATCCAAGTACTAACCAGGCCTGACCCTGCTTAGCTTCTGAGATCAGACGGGATCAGGTTTGTTCAGGGCAGCATGGCCGTAGACATTGGAAGGTTTTTGAGTCACACATTTATTCACCTTATATCCCCAGAGCCTGGCATACATGTGTGCTTCATGGATTTATATAGAATGAATCACTTCGGAATATAAGTTAGGTGGCGACAGGATAGTACAAAATATTCACATTTGAAAACATGACCTCTCAGTTTCTGCCTCATAGGGGAAGGACAACTGCTGTGACAGTTGAGATAGCATCGACTAAGAGCTTGTGTTTTGGTAGCAGACGCTGAAAGGGAATCCCTGCTTCACTGCTTAAGGGTCGAATAGCCTCCCTGAGCTACAGTGTCCTTGTCTGTAAAATGGGGACAATATACTCAAACCTACTTCATAGATTATTGTGAGGATGAAATGAGATAACACAGGCAAAGACCCAGCGCACAGAAAAATCACAATAATGCAAAGTTATGGGGAGTCTTTTAGCTATTATGATCTTTTCCCCTAATCCTCTCAAAGATTCGCTTCTCATCCTTCTCATGCAGCCCAAGTCTTTCCGAAGTATGCCAAACATGCAGGTATCACTGCACATACAGAAGCGGTGAAGATCAATTAACTTACAGAAGGTGGCACAGTGCCTAGGTCTTGCACAGACTCAGTACATGCTTACTGAAAGAATAAATGTAGAAAGAAATTTGCTCTCAGCCTCTGGGAGTTACAAAACATACAAATTAATCCTACTAAATAAGTGATGTAAAGATTTTCCCCTGTGCAATAGAATTGCCTGATCTTTAGGTTTTGAACATACAATCAGTCATCAAAATCAATAAAAATGTCTGATTCTCAAGTTGTACTATACAAGAGCCTCCTGATTCACTCAAAAATTCCCAGTCGGAATCGGTAGTTAAAAAAGAAAAAAAGAAAAAAGAAAGGATCGGTAGTCCTGGGAAGAGTGCAAGAGGCAGCATTTTAACCCACTTCCCAGGTGGTCCTGATGCAACACCTCAGGGCAGTCTGAAGGCCTCCACTGAGAAACTCAGGGGTTACTTAAACATGGGATGGGTGCCCCTCTAAATGCAAGAATCTCTTCGTTCTATCATTTTTAGTTTTCTTCTTTTTCCTCCAGAGATAATAATAATAGGGTTGAAATTACCTTGAGTCCTAGCCTGGGAGAATCTGGGCTCATGGTTGTATACAAATAAACAAGGATGGACATGCTTCAAAAATTTGTCATAAAGATCTAGACTTATTTGGACACACTAAACGCCTGCAAACCATCCAGGACTGTTCTTTTGGTTTGTTAAGCGAGAAGCCTATCTGTTTCTCAGTCTGACATTTAAGAAGGATTGTATTTTCTCTTTCAGGATTAAAGGAAGAAATAGTCTGGAATGCCACTATAAATAATTTAAAATCCAAGGAGGTTTAATGTGAACCACAAGAGTATGACCTACAGCCACATTCTAAGCTCAAGAAGAAAGCGTCTAGGTTAGCACTATAAGTATATCAACAGGAAATAAATGCTAGGTCTTTCAGTCTGCAGGGGAGAAATTTCTGTGTATTTCTATGGTTTTTCTAAGGAATTAAACTTCCCCAGACTCTGGCATCTGTGTTTAGCCTCCAGTAGAGATCATCAGTCTGTTCCACCATAACACGACACAGTGCTACATGGCATTGCTCTCCCTTCCCCACTAATCTGTTGTCAATGTTGCCTTGAAAGGGTCTTAGGATTTAATTATTAATCAGAAACAATTTAACAGGCTGTTGATGCCAGGAATGAAACTTTTTTGATTTGCGAAGCTGGGATTAGCTGATCAAGGAGAATGGTACAATTTCACTGGAAATACATTAAGCTTCCCGCGCTGCCTGAAAAGCTTACCGAAATTTGCAAGGGTGCAGAGAAGGGTGTGTTTGGGTGGCTACGTGACGAGTCCATGGAGAGTAATGATGAGGAACTTCTAAACCATAGCAGCCTAGTTTAAAGGTTTTTTTTTTTTTTTTTAACATGGAAGGGCCAAGTTTCTATATTCGCTTTAAAAATCCTCATTTAAAATGTAGCCCACGCATTTTACTTAGACAAATGGTGCTACAGAAATATTTTCTGCACTTAAATCTGCTTTATCGCCTTGTTTTCGTACTAAAACTATGAGGCACTACAAGTTTATTAATTATCTTTTGAGGCACCTGACTTTAGACGGGAGGGTGATAAATGACCTAAATCATTTGTAATATGCTGGAAATAGAGACAATCTGTGTTGAGTATGGGAAGCTATACCTAGAGGGCATTATGCTGAGTGAAATAAGTCAGAGGGAGAAAGATAAATGCTTCATGATTTAACTTATAGGCAGAATCTAAGGAACAAAAGAAACAAACTAAATGGAAACATAATCAGATACAGAGAACAAACTGGTGACTGCCAGAAGGGAAGGGAGCTGGGGGCTGGGTGGCAAAGGTGAAGGGGTGTGGAAGTGGAAATTAGAAGTCACACGACAGTCACAGGACTTCCAGTATAGCATAGGGAATATAGTATTGTAATGGCCGTGTGTAATGCCAGATGAGTGTCAGTGTGATTGGAGGGGTCACTGCATGGATTGTCAAAATATCTAACTTTTTAAAATTAAAATAAAAGGTCTCGTAATTAACCAACTGACCACATCACGGAACTCTCACACTGCCCTGTGCATACATGAGATTACTAGAAAAGTGCTGGATGCTCATCGAAATGCATGAACCTCTCTCTCTCTCTCTCTCTCTCTCTCTCTCTCTAGGTCTTTTTATACTGTGGATGAATGGGTACTAAGATTGGAAGTCTCTTCAGCCATAGATTTGGAACTTTTCCCTTCACAGGAACAAAACTTCACCCCAGCACCGTGAGAATGAACACGATCATCATCTCCACGGAGGAGAGACAACGAGCAGCAAGCAGTAGCAGCTGCATAACCTGCAGGCCCAGTACTGGGTGAAAACTGTCCAAAAGGCAGGAAAAGATGCCATTCAGCTTATTAAAACATAAAGCTTTTCCTTTTTTTTTTTCTGTGGTTTCTCTTGTCTTGTTGCAATGTTTGTTTTAACTGTCTTCCCCCTTTTTCTTACTGTGGTAAAATACACATAGCACAGAATTGCCATCTTAACCTTTTTACTTTTACATATTATGGGTACATCTTGTACATTTTTAAGTGTGCAGTTCAGTGGTATTAAATACTTCACATTGTTGTGCAACCACATGACTATGTGTCTTTTACTTGCTGTTTAACGCTATTCTAAGTAAACAAAAATTTAAAAATTTAAATTACTAGCATGAATCTTACTGTTTATTTTGTTGTGTAATGTCAGTTTTAAATGCAAAGGTCAGAGCATTTAACTCATTTGTGCAATCATCGAAATCACAATTTGTATTTTGACCTTGGAGAAAAGACAAACACAGACAGCCTCAGGAAAGTCAGAAGGAGAAAAAGAGGGTTGCCCTGGCACGGGGCAGCTAAAGGGACCGTCTCAAGTGCTAAGGAGCCCCACTGACCCTGTGTGCCCTCTCCACCTGCTCGCTGCTGGGATTCTACCCACCCTCCAGCCTCCCCAGCTGCTGGATCTGTGCATTATTCCCTGGCTTGGGGCAGGCCCAGGGGAACTCCCCTTTTCATTGGTGACAGATGACCCCCGCTCTACCTCCTCGGGTACTGCAGCTTCTACACTAGGTAAGTGGACCAGAAGTGAGCAGTTTGCCTCACATCAAGTTGTGCCCTCCTGCTTAATGTCCACTAGATATGCCACAGCACTGCTTGCTAGTCCTGGGTGAGATGGCCACCACCATGCCCTGCCCCAATAGGCTATAGGATAGGTGCAGTCAACCATGACCCTCTCCACTTGGGCCCAGGCCCTCACTTGGGTCGCAGGATCTCTGTGGTCACTAAGCTGGCCCAGGGAGAGGAGACCAGACAGGGCTCAGGTTCCAGAGGACAGGAGAGTGGGCTGAGAATCCACCTCTTAGAGAGGTGAGGACATGGGATGGGAGTGGGGAGAGGGAGGAGGAAGAGGAGGCAGCAGGAAGCAGGACACTCTGCACTGTCTCCAAGTCTCTTTGCTCCAGTGTCAGGACTGGGGCTGCAAAGTGTGGAACTTCAAGCGCAGGACCCAGTGGCAGTACCTTGGATGTACACTCGTGGAGCTGGTTGGCCCTGGCTGCAGGAGCCGAGAGCAAGCAAGCGAGGGGAGAGGAGAGCTGATGCTTTCCAGGAGCAAGGCCAGCCTTGCCCACCTCCAGCTCCCAAACAGGATCCTTCCTGCCCAGAAACATTTTGGTGTGAAGAGATAATTTATTCTCTGGACAAAAGTCTTCTCTCCTCTCTGCTATTGCCTTCCTTTCAGCATTGCTCTCACTTCTCCCTCTTCCCTTTCCTGACCACTCAGGATTTTCAGCAGAGTGCTTTCACTCTGTCCTATGTGTGGCTTCTCTCTGGATTTTCCTTTGATGCTCTTCCCTTTCTTGCTTCCCTTCTCTCTACTTCTGTCTGAAAGAGGGGCGATGGGAGATCTATCTTTTAATTATACTTTATAATAAATTAAAGTGGCATTCCCTGTCTGGCAGAATGAGTGTGGCTGCAGCAGTTAATGCTGGTGAAACTCTTTGAGCTCCTGGGGTAAGGGGTTGGGGGCGTGTGCTTTTCAGTATTGTGGGAGGCCCGACTAGAAAAAAGGAGTCGGGGGAAAGCTAGAGAAAATCACAGGAACATAGGAAATATAGGAAAGTGAACATGGGAAATGGTTGAGGAGGAAGATTGGGAAGCAGGTGGTTAAGGAAGGAGGGAGAAAAGGAAGGGAGCTAGCTTTTTGCCTGCTCTGCCTACATAATTTGAAAGAATAGAGACTTCTCTTGCTAATATCTGTGCATGCTGGTGCCTAGACAATGACTGGGGACATTAGGTGGAAACAGAAAGTGTCAGCACCAAGTCCCTTGCTCTGCTCTTGCCAGATCCTTGAAAATGTGACGAGCATTTCTATCTTCTCAGAGCACGTCCCAGTGAATCAGAGCCCCATAAGGTGTGAGGGCTCTCGAGAGAACTGGGGTGGGGGCTTAGATTGGGATGTTACATGGGCCAGAAGAACAATGGAAAATCCATTCTGGAGCTCCCAGGAGGGCCCAGCATTGTGTTGAGGAGAGTGGGGACTTTTCAATCACAAAAATAAACTCTCTTTTGTTTTTCAGGATGATCAAAGCAGAGGTCATATAAGCCAAGTGTATTCACACCTCAAGTTTTGAAAACCCTTTCTTCCTAGTCGTATTATAATGAGCTAGCCTCTTAGGTCCTGTTCAGATGGCTCCACTAAATCTCTGTTCAAAAAGAGAGAAGAAAGGGCAACTTGCTATCTGATGGACTCATAGCCTAGAGATGACACACGGCTTCTTGGGTGAGCCTGGCACAGTTCCTTTGAGACCCAGACTCAGAAGAAGCCACAGGCTGGCTTCTTGTTCTTTCTGTTCTCTCAGTAATTAACATTTCTTTCCAGAGGAAGGTTTCACTTTCGGATTATGATACGGATTCCACTGAGATTTTCCTCACAGTGGCAGCAAAAACTAATTTGTCGAGGGAACAATGTGACCCCCTCCAGAGGCCTGGAGTGCTCCGATATACTTCCCGAGACCTTTCATGACGAGTAAGATATGAGAACAATATCTCTAATTCAAGAGAGGAAGCGAAACCGTGCTAGCAATGATGGCCCTGCTGTTTCTAGAGCAGAATTCCTCAAAGTGGTGGTCTGTGAATCTCCCGCATCAGAATGACATGGAACGATGGTTTAGAAATCAGATTTCCGCATCCCCCACGGCTGAGAGTGAAGGGTCAGAATTTACATTTTAAAGAAGCTGAGAGTTTGTAACCCTACATATACTGACATTTGTAAATCAGTGCTTGGAGCTGTGGGTCTCAAACTTGAGTGAGCCTCAGAAGTACCCGGGGCCTCTTAAAACACAGATGGCTGAGTATCTGATTCAGCGGTTCTGGGGTAGGGCCTGAGAATCTGCCTTTCTAACGAGTTCCTGGGTGATATAGATACTGCTGGTCTAGAGGACTATACTTTGAGCATCATTGGGTTAAAGCAATTACAACAATTTAGTTTTGTGTCCATCAGGTGTAACCTATTGACTGAGGATCAGGGTGTAGGAGCCAGCGATGGTGGAGGGCTTTTACTCTCCCTCTCCAGGAGGTTAATGTCTGGGAAAGCACTGCAGGGCCACCTGGCCCCAGAAGCCAGGCCCCTAAGCAGGGCCCTCAGGAAGCAAACGGGGTGTGCATTTGTCTGGCTTCTGGTGTCTGGTGCTTCAGACTCTCAGGAACTCAGTTTGCAAACCAGGCAGACATCATTTCTAAAAAGTCAGGATTTTCTTTGCCTGGCTGGATGGCGCTCTCTCTCTCTCTCTCTCTCTCTCTCTCTCTCTCTCTCTCTCTCTCTCTCTCTCTCTCTCTCTCTCATTCTCTCTCTCTCTCTCTCTCTCTCTGTGTGTGTGTGTGTGTGGTGTCATCAGGCCTCTAGGCTTAGATTTAAGGGTGTCAGGACACAGATGCTTCTTTTCTTCCATCTAGAGAGTATTTCAGGTGGAGGCCTCCACAGACCACCCTGGCTGCTTGGCTGGGTGGTTCAGGGGCAGAGGGCAGTTTTCTTTGGTTCCTCCCTTTCGTCCTCAGGCATCTGCAGTTACCAGTGGTGCCACTAGAGGTCTCAGCAGGATTATCTCAGGAAGGAGCTGGAAAGGACCCGTAAGAAGCTGGAAAACTCCCCTCTGTTTGACTTGTTTAGGGGTCTCTCAGGCCAAGGAGAAAGTAGGGAGAGGAGCTCATGGCCTGTGCCTGCCTGTCCAGCATCCTCAACATGACATCTGGTCTTGTGTGGCTGCTCAAGGTTGCCATTTTTCTCTTCAAACAGCACTGCTGTTGTTACGGGAGAAGGAATGGGCGACGATGGTTGCCAAGAAGGGACCTACAGACCCTTACCAAAATTTTCATCAGCTACTCCCTCCAAATGATAGGGTCAACTGAAAAATGTCAATCGTATCTGAAGTTCCATGAAATGCAGTTGAGACCTTTAGCACAATTCTTCCAGCTAGATTTATGGCCTCTAAAGCCCCTTCTACACCAAAATTCTGGAGTTGAAATTCTATCCCAGCGATACTGACAGGGTAGGTAGGTAAGGAGACATGAGCCGCAGGGAGAGGGTCAAGGAAGTGTTAATGAAGCCCCGAGACCAGCTCAGCAGAAGAAAATACCCAACCAGGTGTCTGGCTAGGCTTCTAGCACCTCCCTCATTCCCCCAAGGTCAGAAGCCAGAAAGATAGACCAAAAAGCCTAGTGGCGCCTGGTACCTTCCTCACCCGCTTCCTCAGGTCAGTTAACTGCAAATGACCATTATTTGACCTTACTCTGGGGGTGCTCAGCTGATCTGGGCAAAATGAAGTAACTGAACATGCACCTACACTCAAACTTCCCATTGTGCAGGCGTAGACTCCCCATCTACGGGCACTCACTGCACAAGTCTCAGCTTGGAGTAGGCGGGTCAAAGGGAGGAGCGGAAAATTCACTCCATTTGCGCCAGGGGGTACAGAGGCAGAACAGAGAAACACTAAGGCCCATGTAAACCCCAACCCTCAGCTTCTTGAAACCCCAATCCTCATTGAGGTGTCTGCTTGGATTTTCTTCCAAGTGTACTTTCCTCTGCCTTTGCTTAATAAAATCACTTCTGCTTGCTACTTTTCATCTGCTCTTTCTTCTCTGAGCTTCGGACCTCCATGTAAACCTTTCCAAAAGTATCCAAGGACCAAGCTCCTGATTCCCACAACACAGACACCTGATTGTCCATAATAATACTTTCTGAGGTCACAGCTCTTAGCGGTGCTACATTTTGTCCAGCCACATTAGAATACAGGAAATTATCCACCTCTGTGATTCTCCTCACCCCACCATATCCTGTCCTGTTCTCACCCAACTTGGAATCAGCGTCAGACTCAGGGAAGGCTGCTGCAGATCAGATGGGCTATTTTGGAAAAAGTTGTATATTAAATCAAACTCGTTATATGGAAACCAAAACAGACCAAAATGTTAAATCAAATGATACTTTGCTTTATAAAAAAGACGTATCATAAAAATGCTATAGATTTATCATGACAAAGAAACCTCTGTTAAAATGAGATTGCAGGTTAATTATCCAAAAAAAAAAAAAAAAGGACATTGTATATTTGGTTAATGTCTGTGGTTCTATAATTTTATGTAAATTGGGTGTATCTCAAAACTGCTGGAAGTTGGAATTTGTCTCTATTCTAATCTTTCTGGCTTTCAAATTAGTTTCTCACGGTCCTAGACTTTCCTGGCCCGGTTAACTTGGTAAACAATACACCAAAAGGAGAAAATGAAACCTGTGCACCTACTGGGTCTCCTTAAGTTCCAGGGCTCTAGTCAGTGGTGTCATGGAAAGGACAGAAGTAGATAACAGCCAGATAACTCCAAACTGCAGAAATCAGCATATTTGTTAGGGCCAAATCTGACACTTGCAATGTCTACCCCAGTGTCATAACTCTGTGTAAGGGGGGAGGCTGCTGGCCTCTCTTCTGCACCTTCTCCCTCCTGTCTTTGTTCTTCTCAGTTAATAACAGAGACTCACAGGGCTCTTGCTCACATGGGCAATGCTCATTAGCATAGCCTGATTGTACGTTTTTTTATAATCCATTTATTTCTTATTGGGAAATAAGTACTGTTGGGAGACAACTGCATTAAAACAGCCTGAGGTTAAGGCAAACTTAACATTATGTCCTTTTTGAAATCAGCAGTTCTCAAATTCATTTTACATATGAAGAGCCTGAGGTCCAGAGAGGCATAGCAACTTTGCCAAGCTCACTCAGAGATATTTAGTGGCAATGCCAGGACTATGACCTGAGGCCCTTTCTTGGGATGCATGTTCCTTTACTTTCATTCACTTTATAGAAAACTCTCCTGGCTGTGTATCAGCTTCTCTCTCTCGAGAGAAAGGAGCTGGGATAATACACTGATGAGATGCTCGGATGGAAAGAGGAGGACTGAGTTTCAATCTTGGCTCTGCTTCATCTTGGACAAGTTACTCTCCCTCTAGAGACCTCAGTCATCTTCTATGAATTAAGGGATTTGGAGTGAAGGCTCCATCTCTAAGAACGCTTCAGCTCCAGAACTCTGTCTAAAAATGATGAGTTGGGAGCTCAACAGTGCAGGGCACTGAGAAATGCTCAGTCACATCTCCTGAGAGCCCTTTTAATTTTATTTATTAAAAATATTTCAATTATTATACAGATTTCTATTTTATGTTTATTTTTAACATATTTTATTTTTCAATTACAGTTGATGTACATTATATTGGTTTCAGGTGTACAGCATAGTGATCAGATATTTATATAACTTATGAAGTGATCATCCTGATAAATCTAGTTCCCATCTGACAATACATAGTAATTGCACTATTACTGACTATATTCCCTAAGCTATATATCCCTATGACTATTTTGTAAATACCAATTTGTACTTTAAAATTCCTTCCCTTTTCCCACACATTCCTAAGCCCTCTCCCATCTGGCAACATCAAAATGTTCTCTTTATCTATGAGTTTGTTTCTGTTTTGTTTGTTTATTTATTTTGGTTTTTCGATTCCACATTTAAGTGAAATCATATGGTACTTGTCTTTCTCTGGCTGACTTATTTCACTTAGCACAACACCCTCTAGGTCTATCCATGTTTAGCAGACAGTGAGATTTCATTCTTTTTTTTTTTAATGGCTGAGTAATATTCTATTGAATATATATGCTACTTCTTTATCCATTCATCTATTGATTGAGGTTGCTTCCATACCTTAGCTGTTATAAATAATGCTGCAATGAATATGTGGATGCATATGTCTTTTGGAATTAGTGTTTTGTGCTTCTTTGGTTAAATACCAAGAAGTGAAATTACTGGGTCCTTCTTTGTCTCTTATTATAGCCTTTGTTTTAAAGTCTATTTGTCTGGTATAAATATTGCTGCCCCAGTTTTTTTTGTTTCCATTTTCATGAATATCTTTTTCCATCCTTTACTTTCAGTCCGTGTGTATCTTTTGATCTTAAGTGAGTCTCTAATGGACAACATATATGGGTCTTGTTTTCTTATTCAGTCACTTTATGTCTTTTGATCATAACATTTAATCCACTTTATTGAAAGTAAATGTTGATAGATATGTAGTTATTGCCATTTTATTATTTACGTTTTTTAATCTTTTTTTCCCTTTTTTTCTTAAAGATGACCTTTTAATATTTCTTATAATACTGGTTTGGTGTTGATTAACTCATTTAGCTTTTTCTTGTTTGGGAAGTTATTTTTCTGTCCTTCGATTCTAAATAATAGCTTTGCTGTGTAGAGTGATCATGGTTGTAGGTCCTTGCTTTTCGTCACCTTGAATATTTCGTGTCAACCCCTTTTGGCCTAAAAAGTTTCTGTTGAGAAATCAGCTGATAATCTTATGGAAACTCCCTTGCAGGTAACTAATTTGTTTTTCTTCCTGCTTCTAAGATTCTCTCTTTGTCTTTAACCTTTGGTATTTTAACTATGATGTGTTTTGGTATGGGCCTCTTTGGGTTCAGCTTTTTGGGACTCTCTATGCTTCTTTGGCTTATGTGTCTACTTCCTTCTCCAGGTTAGAGAAATTTTCTGGCATTATTTTTTGAAATAGGTTTTCAACTCCATGCTCTTTCTCTTTTCATTTTGGTACCCCTATAATGTCAATGTTGGTGTACTTGATGTCATCCTAGAAACCCCTTACAGTATCTTTATTATGGGGGAATTCTTTTTTATTTTTGCTGTTCTGATCAGGTGTTACCTTATCTGCTTTTTTATCACTGATTCAGTTCTCTTCTTTATCTAATCTGTTTATTCCCTCTAATGTATTCTTCATTTCAGTTATTGTATTCATCATTTGTGGCTGGTTCTTTTTTATGTTTTCTACCTTCGTTTAATGTTTCCTATTACTTTGTTGAAATTCTCACTGAGACCATTGAGAATCCTTATAAACCAATGCTTTGAAATCTGCATCTGGTAGATTGCTTGTTTCCATTTTGTTTAGTTCTTTTCCTGGAGTTTTATTCTGTTCTTGCATTTGAAACACGTTTCTATTTGATTTTGACTGCCTCCCTGTGTTTGTTTCTTTTTATTAGGTAGAGATGCTGCATCTCTCAGTCTTGGTAGAGTGGCCTATGTAGCAGGTGTCCTGTGAGGCCAAGGGGCCCAGTCTCCCTGGTTACCTGAGCCAGGTGCCCCAGGTGTGCCACTTGTGTGCATTGTATGTGCCTTCCTGTTGTAGTTGAGCCATGATTACTGTTGGCTCATCAAAGGGAGGAATTAATCCTCATGTTGATTGGTTGTAAGAACTGGCCATGACTTTATTGGAGAGGTTGTTGTGCTAAAGCTGACCACTAAAGAGCAGAATTTGCTTTAGTGAGGCTCTGATGCCTTTCCAGTCTGCCCTTTGGGTGTGTCATTGTGGAGGTGGTTGGTTGGTGGTCTAGTATGGTCTGAAAACCATCGGGTATGTTGGTTCTGGGGCCTCTTGAGAGGGGCTCTGGTGCAAGCCAAGATCAGCTGCTGCCTGTGGCTTACCAGGGCCATTTTAGTATCAGCTACAAAGTGATCTGCAGATGGTTGACACTTGTGTTGGGCTTGAGGTGCCAGGAAGAGGCTGCTCAGCAAGAGGTAAGGGGTGCAGTGAGGCCGCTTGTTTGGGGTTTATGAAATTTTTGAGAGATTTTAGAAAAGTCCATAGCATGGACCAAGACAGACCATTTGTATGGAAAAGCCACTGGAAGTGGCTTGAGTGGGTCTGCATGATGGGTGGGTGGAGTCTCAGGGTGGGGCAAATGGTGTTAGTTAGGTTGATGGAGACTCAGATATGGCACCCACCTGCGTCTGCACATTGTGTCGGGAGAATGCTCAACAAAGAAGTAATGGCTTCTGCCAGCACTTCTGTTTGGGAGAAAGCTGCCTCTCCAGCCCTTGCCCCGAAGCCAGACAATTCATTTTGTCCATGTGTGTCCCTAGTGCCTTTTGAGCTGTTTCCCCTGCAATGGAACTCAAAGTGAGTGAGTCCATCAGTGAATAAGTTCATGAGAAGGCCCTTTAAGAGGAACTCCTGAGACTCTAGCAGCTTTTCATCTCACTCAGCCACAATCTCCATTGGGACTTCTCTTCATGGCACTGGAGCCCCAGGCTGGGGAACCTGGTATGGAGCTGGGACCCCTTGCTCTTCAGAGGGCACCTCTGCAGCCAACACATCTCCCCCAAATTTTAACTGCTACATGTGTGTGGGACCAACTCATTCCATGTCTCCACCCCTCCTATCAGTATCGAGGTGGCTTCTTCTGTTTGTTCTTAGTTATAAGACTTCTGTTCAGCTAGACTTTAGGTGATTCTTAATGATGGTTATTCTCTATTTTAGTTGTAATTTTGAGTTGTGAAAGGAGGCAAACGCAGTGTTTACCTACTCATCTATCTTGACCGGAAGCCTATGAGAGCCCCTTCAATTTTAAAATCTTGTCATCTCTGACAACTAAGTTCCAAAGTTCCCTCCCAACTAGTTCCTGTTCGACACACGCTCAAAACTTTAGTGAGATTGAAAACAAGAGGCAGTTATTTCCCCAATATTATGGTCAGGTAGGGGAGGCTGTAGAGTAAGATACAATCTTATTTTAAATGTTCCAGGTATTACTCTTTGTCAGGCACAATTCAATCTAGTTTATCATGTTTGAACTCCCTCAAAGTGGAAATATAGTTTATGTAGATTCAAGGAACACTAAGAGTGTGTGTGTGTTTGTGTGTGTGTGTGTGTATCTGTGTTTGTGCATACAATGAAGGACCAACATAACCCGTATTTGGCTTAAAAACCATTACTCTCTCTTTTTCTTAATCATAACTTTTAAATATATGTATGTTTGTCTATTGTATACATATTTACAGAGAAAATAATAAATGAGAAGATTACTACTCTTTTCCATGGCTCATTTTAGCCCTGTTACATGGCACAATGATACTTATTTTCACATAGCATCTAGTCCTACAAAGAATCACAGAACAATAACCTTTTAGGCTGGTGGCCCAGAGGATTATACACGTTTCCACACTGTGGAGTAGTATGTTACAGTGGGAATGTGGACACATGCCTAGAATCCTGAAAGCTGACAATCTGAGGGCTCATTGTTGGAGAACAATAACCAAACACATTTTGACGGGGCCCCATGACTTTTCCCTGGGAGGTACCAGGCTGACAGCTGCTTTGGCTCCTAATCTTGTGCCAGGGATTGTGGGAGAGAAAAGCACATATATAAAACCAGGAACAAAGATGTAAGATCTATGGTTTAAAAGTGATGGTTCATGCGGCCCAAGCACCAAGCGGTGAAAGCAGGAATCAGAACAGTGGAAAGAACATGCGGGAACAGTAGGCAGAAGCACACAAAACACAGCTGGACCCACAAGGAGCCATGCTCACACTTACATGGTGTGGTCTCACACTACCTTAGTTTGCTTTAAGCATTTCCATCATCTGAGAGTTTGGGAGGGAAAAACAAAATAGTTAAAGATAAAACATATTAAGAGCTCGTACTTTATTTTTAAAAGTTAAAAATAAAAATGTCATACCTGGCCATCCCATTCATAGTGTGCAGGGATACACGTATGATGATTTATAATGATGAAAAACATTAGTTCTGAGAGCCAGACTGTTGTTTTATATCTTGGCTCTGCCACTTCCTAGCTGTGTGACCCTGGCCAAGTGTCTTTCTGTGCTTCAGTTTCCTCATCTGTTAAATGGATCTAATGGCATCACTTACCTTGTAAGATTGCAATGAGGATGGAATACATTAATACTACATGTGAAATATTTGGAACAGTCCTATTCAATACCAAGCATTATCTAAGTGTTAGATATCATTGTTGTTGTAGTTACTTTATCTTTGGCTTCCTCAGTCAATACCACTTAGACTATATGATGAAAATTTTTCTACAGAAAGTTAAAGACTTGAAGAGAATTTTAGATGCTCAAGAAAAACAATATAAGAAATCAAAATGTTCAGGAGAAAAGGACAAAGTTAGAAATACATGGAGTGAGTAATAGTTTCGTATGTTGTTATAATTCCTGAGGATATCATTTCAAATTTTAAAAGCAATCCAGAGTGGCTTTTTAAGAAAGATAAATACGATTGGCCTCTGTATCCATGGGTTTTGCATTTATGGATTCAACCAACTGTAGATTAAAAAAAAATTTCCAGAAGTTCCAAAAATCAAAACTTGAATTTGCCATGTGCTGAGCACTATACTAAATCTAAATGAATGATGTTATGTGTAGGCATACCCTGCAGCCTATACGCAAATATAAATTATATGCAAACACTAAGCCATTTTATATAAGGGACTTGAGCATCCATGGATTTGGGTACCCATGGGGGTCTTAGAACCAATTCCCTCAGATACCTAGGGAGGACTGTAAAAATTAATCGCACACACACAGGTCAATTAGAACCCGGAGGACTAGTTCATGTTGGACAATTCAAGGCTGTATACACATCATCAGGTATGACCCTTTATATAACTGGCATCTTACCTTTTCTAACTGGCTTCCGTCCAGTGTCTTGCACAGAGAATTGCTAAAAATTGCCAGTGCAAGAGCAGGGTGGTTCATAACTACTAAGTAATGCAGGAGGACAGACTTTTCTCCCCCATTCTTTCCCAGAACCATTCCATTGGCTTTGACCAAAGTTGGCAGCATATTGCAGTTAAATCCAAAAGAATGGGACCTTAGCCTAAAAGAAGCCTGCAAGTAAAGATGACGCGCTGAGTTTGCCTTTGCTAATCACTCTGTGTTTCTGGCTGGCTGCTACCAGTGTCCAGTTAGGTAGGTCTTTACTTTCCCTCAGAATGAATCCTGCCCCTCACCTCCAAGTGATGCATTTGTACATGTAGACTAGCCAATTGAGACAGGACTTATATAAACACATGTGGCTTTCCAGGAAATCCAGATTAATGAGCTGTCCTCTCCTCTGACCTACGGACAACCAATTTCTTCCTTCTAACAACTCACATCTGATTTTTATAGCCTCTTGCTTCCTGCTTCGCATTTGGCTTTCTTCTTATGTCTCCTTTGATTGTTTTCTGATTATTTAGAAACGTTCCAGGATGGAAACTCAAGGTCTCTCCTCTGTCACTTTGCCTCCTCATGCTGTTTCTCACTTTCTCAAAGGCATTGAGGGCTATGTTGGCTCTCTTTGGGATGTGAGCATTTGGATGAAGAAATTTGCTTATTAAAGTTGGAAAGTCAGGTGCTAAAACCATCATTTCAAATGAAAAATATAAGCATCATTGGAAGCCTTCAGCTGGTAAAATATGAAAGGGAAAAATGACAAGGAACACATCCATGTCTGTTTAGCTGCCTACCCTAAAAGAAGTTTGTCAGAAAGGGTGAGTCATAGGCTGCCTCACAAGAAAGGCACCCATCCCCTGCAGATACCATCACTGTGCTCAGTTGAAGTCTCCAGCTGCCAGTTGGGCTGTAGGTTCCTAAAGGCTGGGCCTAAGTTTTTAATTTATTTTTATTATGGTGACATTGGTTAACAAAACCAGTAAGTTTCAGGTGTACAATTTAACAATAAGGCATATATATACATAAATATGTATAAATGTGTGTGTGTGTGTGCATGTGTGTGTGTTGAAGTGTGTGGGAAGCTGGCTTTCAAGACACAATTTTAGCTCTTAGATCCCAATCACAGGTACTGTTTCGAGGACATAGATTATAATGCTTGGGCTCTGGAACACAGAGACACCTTGATCTGTTCAACATCTTTTCAAAGGATGCCGTTTAGATCATCAGAATGCTGCTCAGGCAAAAGTGCAAATGGGAGGAAGGGGCAGGGGTTACTTAGAGAAACAAAGGGATTTTCTGCCAGAAAAAAATAGGTCTAATGAACTGATGTTTGCAGAAATGGAGATATTTAAAAAGAACTACTAAGCAATTAGCCAAATTATAACTAGCATGGGACATAGAAGATGATTTCAAAGGGAATCATTTCAAATAAGTCATTCTCTTGCTTTGAAGGGCTTTCATTCCACACTGTGCAGAGGTCATTATTTTAGCAGAAGAGACAGAGGCAGTCACATTTTTCTTATTGATGAGACAAGCAATGCCATGTCTCCTGGAGGGCCAATGAGCCCATTAGGTCACAGGACCACATTTAGAGGCCTGGAGCCCTCGATGCAGTGAAGACAGCCATGGCATCATCATCCTGTACAGTGCGAAATTTAGTTAAAAAGATGGCAGAATCTTCTGAATTCTGCTCTGGGTCCTACGGCCCAATCCTTTCCTAAGGCAGAAGAGATTTAAGATGTCAGCCTGTTTCAGTGGGTAGCTCATGTAGGAAAAAGGTCAAAAGAATGGGTTCTATCACTAGACAAAAGGTTGATGCCTAAGTAGTCACTAGAGTATTTTGTTGTCTTATGCTCTGTCTTAGCTATATAGTCAGGTCTCAAGGCGAACCTCTTCTGGATCCCTCTAACTATAGGTATCATATTCCAATCAAGGCTGAGGCAATGGGACATATTTTATGTGCATCGTTCCATGGAGTGAGAGAGGATTCCTTAGAGAAAGGAATACTTCTTCTAAAAGGTAGTTGCGGTTTTTGGAATACGCATTTCTCTTTGCTACAGACACAGACAGGTCTTTTACCATTACTGCTTGTATTGGCAACTTTGACTTTTCAGAGGGATCACTAAATATATGAGTCACTCTTATAGTAGTAGATCAACTAACAGGCTGAGGTTTACTCATTAAATAATTTTATTGATAATACTCAATACATAAATACAGACATAGCCTTTATGTTTCCATTTGATTTACTCACACTTGAGTGAAAAGCTGTCTCATTCATTCACAACTTTATGAAAATCACCTTAAATGTCCCTCTGAGTAAATATTTATTTTACTGGGTGATTTACACTAAGCCCTGGGAATTTGGGTTCTATAGTTTAATTTCTCACTTCATAGGTCGTAGTGAAAGATGTGAAATGCTGAGTTTTGACTGATTTTTTCCTTCAAATGTGTGACCTCCTGGACACTCAGTACTCAGTGGTAGAGGGTACCAATGAAAAGAACAGAAATGAAATAAAGTCCTAGTGAAAACAATTTTTAGTTAAGAGGCTTTCAAAGAAGAAATATAAGAGGATGCTGTAATTTATTGTTGGAATCAAATAAATCTAGGCTAAACATGACCTTGGTAATTACTTATCCAGTCCACTGCTTTGTTTAACAAATAAGGACACAAAGGCTCTGATAGGACAAGTGACACAGCCTGTCGGAGACGGTCAGTGTTAGTGGTTGGCCTTCTGACTCATAGTCCAGCACTGCTTCCATTTTCAATAGAAGAACAAAGCTTTCTAAGCAATGATACTCATTAGGGTTACAATACAAATAATATGCTCAGCCTGCCCCTTGAGTTTAGAAAGCCTTCATCTCTTCATAAGTAAGCTAAGGGCAAAGTTAGAAAACTGCTTTAACTCCTCCAATAAAATAAAGATCAAATGATGTGTGTGGTCTGCTTTAGGCCACTGACCCACAAATTTGAATAAACTATGGACCCCTTTAAAGGAAAATAACTCTAAGATAATTCTCTACAATAAATTTTCTTAACAGGTATTTGAGAAATATTTGAGGAATATTTACTTAAGAAAGCTAAAACCTCATTCTTTGGACATAATTTTCAATTGAGAATTCTCACTGAAAAAAGACAGGTTTTTATCTTTAGAATTAGAAAATGAAATAAAAAAACTTAAATGTCCGTATTAAACCCAAAGACCCTTAACTTCCGAGAAAATATGTTCTTGAAATCCTGTCCTAGAGACATTATCCTAGTTCAGAGTGTGTCTCTGCTTTCTTCTCTGGGCTCATTAAGGAACTTTTTCAGTTTATGTTGTCTTCTACCTTCACTCCTTCAGGAGCTATGTATTTTGTATATGATGGATTTTTTTTTTAGTTCACATTTTTATAATGGAGCCTGTGTGTCCTGTATACTCATTACCTCATCACCCTATCTCTCTTTCAATCTCGGTCACTTTGTGATTTTCCTAATATTTGCTTTAGATGAAAATTCAGCATAATCTTGCCTTTGCGGAATAGTATTTCTAATAAATATGCTAGTTTTCTAAAACAAAAAAGATAGACATTTCCAGCCTGCCATCTAGGCAGCATCAGCCACTATCTAGATTTCAGGAATGAAGTTCCATCAGTTAAAGTGTACTATAAACACATCAACTGACCTTATATGGTAGGTAAGTTCCCTGTTCTACAATCTCACACATTTAACATTGCCATCCTGTCCTACCTCTGGAGTGACAGTTGACTAACAACACATTTAGATTTTCCTCTGAGGGGGCAGTTCTCAACACTCTCTCACTACCCTGTGTCTCACAGGCCACAAGGAATTTGCCAGAGAGTTCCCCTTGGGAATGTCTCTTTCCTGACTACCTGCTTTCTTCTATTCTTGGGTCAGAATTTTCTTTTTTGTTAAGTATTTTTTTCCCCATTGGAAATGTAAGCATGCTAGAGTTTCTTTTTCTTTCTTACAGTGTTGCTGTTGTTTTTGTTTTGGATTTTATGGAAATTAATTTTGAAAAAAGATTGTAATGGACATATGAAAAGATGCTCAAAGTCACTAATCATTAGAGAAATGCAATTAAAACTACAATGGGATACCACCTCACACCTGTCAGAATGACTATCATCAATAAATCAAAGAACAAGTATTGGTGAGGATGTGGAGGAAAGGGAACTCTCATACACTGTTGGTGGGATTGCAAATTGGTACTACTACAATGAAAAACAGTCTGGAGGTTTCTCAAAAACTTAAATAGGGATGTACCTTTGACCCAGCAATTGAACTTCTGAGTATTTACCCAAAGAAAACCAAAACAATAACTCATAAATATCTATGTACTCCTATGTTCATGGCAGCACAATTGACAATAGTCAAGGTATGGAAGCAACCTAAATGCCCATCAACAGATGATTAAATAAAGAAATTATTGTTCATATATACAATGGAATATTACTTAACCATTAAAAAAATGAAATCCTACTATTTGCAATGATATGGACAGACCTAGAGATTTTATGCTGAGTGAAATAAGCCAGACAGAGAAAGATAAATATCATGTGATTTCACTTATATGAAGAATCTGGGAAAAAATCCAAATAAATCAAAAACAAACTCACAAATATAGAGGATAATCTGGTGATGGCCAGAGGTGAGGGGGAATGGAGGCTGAGAGAATGGGGTGAAGGGTTAAAGAAGTACAAATTAGTAGTTGAAAGGTGGTCATGAGGATGGGGAGCATAGCATAGGGAATGCAGTTAGCATTAATGTAATAGCTAGATGGAGAGCCAGAGGAGAGAAAGAGCAATTAGGGGGATTATTTTATAAACTATATAAATGTCTAACCAATGTACTATATACTGTAAACTAATTAAATAAGTAAGTAAGTAAGTAAATAAATAAATAAATAAAAGATTGTAATGGATCCTAGTTCTACACTATGCTGTTTTTAAAAAAATGAAAGGAAGTTTCTCTATACTTGGTATACAACTTTGTATTCTACCATATTGGAATGTTCCAATGTGATAAGAACTAGCCACATGTGAGTCTTTAAATTTAAATAAATTAAGATGAAATAAAATAAGATATTTAGTTGCTCAGTCTCATTAGCTATGTTTTAAGTGCTCAAAAGCCACATGTGCCTGGGTCACTGTATTGGACAGAGCAGATACAGAACGTTTCCACCATTGTTCTGTGGGACAGTGCTACTCTGTAATGTTTCTTATGCTTTAATAGATTTTGGATGCAAGCTATGTAGTATACTTTAGAAGTCAGATTCTGAAAAAGATCGTGAAATGTAAATATATGTCATTTTCAGTCATAACTCATCTGTAATGTACTGAGGATAATTATTTAATAAACAATACAGCTCTAAATCTGGGTGTCTTTATGTTCAAGTAAGCTAGATTATAAGATCAGCCTTTATTTAAACAAGATATAACTGACTTTCACTAAAGTGATGGTTCTTCTCAATGGAGCTGTGTATGTGTGTTGGGGGTAAAAGTGCACGAGGAAACATGTTAGAAACACCTGGGACCTTGGTTTAAACTAGACATTTTCTCTCCTACCCAGATAGGATTAGAATCTGTTGAGGGTGGGGAGGTGCTGCAGTTGGAATCTTTGTAGTTTGAAAAACTCCTCAGGTGGTTCTCATGTGTCTTCTCATCCCTCTATGTTAGAACCATTGCTCAAAAAACAAAAACAAAAACAAAAAAACAAAAAACAAAAAAAAAATGATTGGGTCGATGTGCTTAGTTACATCATGGCAAGGACCATTTATGTAGGTTAAGTACATAAATGTTTGTATAGGTTGTATTAGTCAGGGCTGGCTAGAGAAATAGAACCAATGGGTGATTTTTTTAACACACACACACATATATATAATATGGTGACTACTATATATATATGATTTATTATAAGAATTAGCTCATACGATTATGGAGGCTGAGAAGTCCCATGATCATCTATGTGTAAACTGGAAACACAGGAAAGCCAGTGTTGTAATTCAGTTCGAGACCAAAGTCCTGAGAACCAGGGGGAGCTGATGGCATAAGTTCCAGTCTGAGTCTAAAGACCCTAGAATCTAGGGGCTGATGGTGTAAATTTCAGTCTGAGTCCTAAGGCCTGAAATCCTGGAGCTCCGATGGCCAAGGGCAGGAAAAAAATGGTGTTCCAGTTCAAGCAAGAGAGCAAATTCACCTTTCCTCCACCTTTGTATTCTATTTAGGCCCTCACAATTGAATGATGTCCACCCACATTAGTAAGGGGGCTTTTCCTTAGTCCGCTGATTTAAATACCAATCTATTTTATAAACATCCTCACAGATACACCCAGAAATTATATTTTACCAGCTATCAGGGCATCCTTTAGCTCAGTCAAGTTGATTCATAAAATTAACCATCACATAGATTAGGTTCTTGTTACTGGGGCTGGTCTCATGGACAATTCTGAACAAAGTCTAAGTAGAATGGGTCAGCCTTCAGTCAGCAAGACGGTATTGCCTCTCCAAAGCAGTGTGAGTAAATATTGAAGACAAGCAGAGCATTAAACATTTATTCATTCAAGAGTCACTTATTGAGCATCTGATAATATCTGTCACACACCTAGATATGTATTGTGGAATATGGCAAAATAAGTACGTGATGGCATTGGAGTGTGGCTGCTGAATTCCTGTGTGGGCCCTCGAGTCAGCCTGGGTTTAAATCTTATATGTTTTAGCTGTGTCTTCAGGAAAATTATTTAACTTCTGTGAAGTTCAGTTTCTTGCATTAAATTGGGGCTAATGCTAGCACTTACTTCATGGGGCTATTATGACAATTGAGTGAGATAAGGTATATAGTAAGCATTCAGTAAAATTTAGTGATTACAGTATTATTAAAGAGTATGCAGTTTAGTGAGGAAGATAAACTCATTTAAGCTGTACTCCTCCTCATTGCAGAGATGGCTGGTTAAACTAACAATAAAATGATGCTAAACAAGTTAAGGGTGTAGGTTTAATCCCAGTGTGGTCCAGTCAGCTGTGGGCCCACAAATGTGGGCCACTAGGAAACCAGGATGATGGTATATGGACAATCAAATGTGAGAGCTGACAATGATCCAAGAAAGAGTCAGTCCAATTTCTTCCCATCAGGGATGAACAAACTAAGGTTCGGAGCCAAAGCACTTTGCCAAACTATAAACACAACACATTGGTGGCAGAGCTGAGGTCAGAACCTGGGGTTTCTGATTCCTTGCCCAGTGTTCGCTGTACATACATCAATAGTTTCTTAATGGAACAGAAGTCTTCATCACCATGAATGATTAGGAAAGATGTTTATTTTACTATCATTAAGATTATTTCCAAATACATTTGCATGAGCTCCAGAACCCAGACACCACTCTATGTGCAATTTTCAATTGTCCTTAGAAAGAAATCAACGTCCAATCTGATATAGCTCCTAGAAGGGACTATACAGACTCATAATACATAACAGCCAAGTGTTCTTGGGATTTAGTTTGTGGTACATCTCAAAACTTAACCTGGCTCATCCCTGCTCAGCAAGAGTAAGCCTTCAATTATTTCTGGAATATTAAAATGACTAGGAGAACATGGTGAACTCATGAAAAACAAGGTGCTGAAAAGTAGGACCTGATCTTCATATTCACCACAGTCCTGACACTGTCTTTCTTGGTCTTTAATTCTCATGGAAGATGGTAAACTTCTTGCTTTAATCACTGCTTGTCACTTCCTAAAGGCGTAAATGGTGAAAGAATCATACGCTTTTCCAGATTAGAATATGGCCTCTTGGTGTTCTGAGTACTTCTTTCTGTGGGGCTGTGTGGGATAACTTCTTCCAAAGATAATAAATGCTTCAGCATATGGGACCAGCCATGCCCACGGACAGTAAAGAGAGGGGTGCCTTTAAAATTTTAAATCTAATTGTGTCGCTCCCTGTCCATAGCCATCCAGTGGCTCTTATCACAACTGGAATAAAGTCCAAACTCCTTTCCCTGGCTTGTAAAGCCTATAATATCTGGCCCTTGCCTCCCTTCCAGATTCATTTCATACCCTTCTCCCTCTCATTTGCTACTGTCCAGTCATGTGGGCTTTCTTTTTGCTCCCCATTCCCACTGTTGGATCTTTGCACTTCTTCCCACTGCCTGGACACTGATTGTTGTTGGGCCAGTCTCTATAGATCTCAGCTTAAATGTCGCACCCTCAGATCCCCTCCATGAACATCCATACTGAAGGAGCTATTCAGTCATTGTCTATCATATTACCCAGTTTAAATTCTCTGCATAGCACTTTTCACTCTCTGATATTTTCTTGTCTTTTATTAAATTTATTATCACCTATTTCTCCTCTGTAGGAAAAAACTCCAGGAGATGTGGGATTTTGTCTATTTTGTTCACTGCTTTATCTCTATTTCCTATACCTGTGCTTAGCATATATTAGGTACTTAATAAATATATACTGAAAAAAACAAATGAAAGAACAAGTGACTACCTTACTACTCGAGGAACATAGCTCATCTAAGAGCTACTTTTTTGCTAGTGCTGTTCATGCCTGCAAGCAAATCTCCTAGGCTCTGGATATTGCCTGCATAAATGCAAAGTGTGGAACACTGTGGAGAGCAAATATAAAAATCACTCTTGTAGCAAAACACAGCAAATGTTGGTTGGTTGAGCAATATTTAATCATAGCTTACTCTGTTTGATTTTAAAATGTTTGTGCAAATTAACTTATTTAATCTCAACAAATCAGTTGGGTAGGCACTATTCTCACTTCCATTAGAATGGATCACTAGACTGAGGTCCTAGTGGTCTACCCAAGGCCACATAGATAGCAAATTAAAGGGCCAAGATTTGAACTTAGGGCATCTGATTTTAGAGGCCACACTGTTCATAGTTACAGAAAATTCACAATGGAACCCATAAAAGTAAAACGAATGCAAGGGAGGAATAAATGGTAAAAGAAAATGTTAGAGAATATAAATTTATATTTGTCCAATGAATGTAAATCTGATTGACAACTCTCTCCGACCTTCATCACAACAAAAGGCATCTCTGCCTCTCCAAGGCTACAATGGCCTTTGGTGAAGGTTAGTTGAGAAGAACAAACTTCTCAGGACTATAGAGATCTAATAAAGGAGTTCCTTGGGCATGATCCATCCATACCATCATGAAACTGAAGCAGGCAACACTGAATGATTATGTACATGTTGTGTGTTGATTGGGAGCCTGTCAGCTGGCTTTTGGCCCTATGTCTTTCTTCTGTCCCACTCTCCTTTGTGTTTGTCTTTACTGAACAATGGCAACTGCCACACTTTATGTGGTATCTGGACTGCCATCTTGGTCTCTCTTGCTGAACCAGACCTCACTGATGTCTAATAGGTCTAAACAGGTGATTTCAGAAAGCAATCGATGCTACAGAATATTTAAGGTTAGAAGGCAAAAATATTGTTGATGTCCAATGGTATCCAGGAGATAGAGGAGAGAGAAAAAGGTGAGGATTCAGAAAAAGCTTGAGGTTTGGCCCTGACAACCTAGAGATAGGAAAGTCCTCCTGAGGATTTAGTAATTCTAGCCATATGATTTGACTTTTGCATCAAGCACAAATACTGAACAGAAAGATCCTAAGACAAGGTGATGAGCCATGACAGGAAAAAAGCTTTCTGAGGAGGAGAAATGCTTAGTCTGAGAAATAACAGAACAAAAGAAATGCATTAGGACTCAATTTGCTAAGTTAAATATGCTTTACAGGAATGTTTTCTGTGACACATTTGGACAGAATGAACGTTAGTTATGAAGAAAATTCTCTCCTCAGTTGCATACATTTGAGTACTATGAATGAAAGTCATTGAATGTGTAGCTGGGAGAAAACTTTGGTCTATTTTCTTTAGGTTCAATGGGGGATGTAATGCTATGGGTATTAACGTTGTCTGATAAAATGATGGCCAATACAATACACTTCAGATTTTCCACCATAAAGTGCCAATGACAACTGTCTGCATCTAAATCCCCAAATATTAAAGTCTACCTTCTGTGCCAAGCTCTTTCCCTGAAGTGGAAAATAATAAAAGATTATGCTGATTTCCGTAAGTTTCATTCCATTTCAAAATTTTCTCACTGCTCCAGCTTAGCTTTCACCAATACACAAGAAATAGTAAAAGATAGAAAAATAGAAGAAGGAGACTGAAAAATTTGACATAGTACACACATTATTAGTCCCCAGATAATTAATGAACTAATGAGGAATAGAACCAGAGAGTGTCTACTGTGGGATGAGCATTTCTTTGCGCCTCAGCCCATTTCTGTGACATCCTTGAAGTGGGCATTAGTATTCTTCTTTTACAGATGAGGACAGTGAGTCCCAGAGGCTTTAGTCTCTTCCCCAAAGTCACCTAACTAGTCAATAGTAGTGCAGGTTCAGCGAGGATTCAAATTCAGCTCCGGCTTCTCTGGACGCTACACTCTATCTAGTGTCCTGTGTGGGTCTACAGCATTCTGAAGCATCTTTTTTCTGATGTATCAACATGCTCTATGAAATGTTAGCTCATTAATCTTCAAAATCTTTTTGTGATGCAGTGAAATCCCCACTGCCTCTTTAGGTTTCAAATGAGATAACAGTTGCAGGGAGCTCTCAGAGAGTCTGAAAATCTTATTGGAGTGTCTGGTGATTTGGTGTAAGCATAGTATATGTGGGGACAGCGAGTGAGAAAGAGGCTGGGGAGGGCACTGTGGAGGAAGCTGCAGGTCGCTTGCCCACCATGGCAGTCCAACACCCCTGATTCTCTCTTTGATACAGGATGTGCTTATACATAGGTTGACATATAGCTCCAGGCTCTAAATGTTGCTGCTTGCATAGTCTTTTAAATTTTTTGTTTTTCCTTCAGAAGTAACAAACTCAGTTTTTATTTAGAAAAAAATATTTTCACATACAAGAAAGTTCTGAGAGCATGACTACTCTCTCTCCAAAGCTCTCTTTATGTAAGTTGGATCTGCCTACATTGAATTTTCTAGTAACCAGGGGAACAAAAATCTCCATCGATTGCAGTTTTCATATAAACTCTTCCTGGTTAATTTCAGTATTGCTATTATGCATGAATAATATTTTTTAAAAATTAAAAATAAAAGAGCAGCCTGATAACATACTACTTGGATTAAGATAACTTAGCTTGGCTAAGAAAATGATTAAAATTATATGCTCATATTGTGAAATGGCCAATTTCTAGTTATAAACATAAGTTACAGGAGAAAAGTTACCAAAAGAATAATTTATTTATACTTTCTAGTCTTTTTTCCAAGGTAGAGTCACCAATCAGGTCACTTTTGATAGTGAAAATGGGTGCTATTAATAATAGGTCAATCAGCAGGCATAAACTGGGACTGTCAGAGGTAACCCAGGAAGGATACTCACTGTATCTAAAAGGAAAGCCACTTTTACTTCTGTATATTTTGTAAGCAACCCAACAATCTGTGACTTAAAAGGCACTGTGACTTCTAACACTCCCCACTGCAGGAGTGGATCCTTTTAATTTTTTCTATTCTTTTCCTTTCTTTCCCCCCCATTTCTTGCCCTTGATGATGGACAGGGCAGGCTGCTGGTCAGGGAAACTGGTATCTCTGAGGGGCTGGCTCTTGATGGGGGTCCTCTGTCTCCCCTGATATTGAGAGCTGGAACTAAGTCCTGGAACCAGGAACTTGGGCCAAACCACAGCCTGGGCCTCCTAAATATGGTCTTTGAAAATCAGTATGTTTGAGGACAATGTTTTCCCCTTACCTTCCTATTCATGCAATCTGTCTATATGACCTCTTCAGCTTCTGTGGCTTGGGTCCTTCACCCAACATTTCTGTGGTTGGAGAACGGGAGACCAGCTGGCTGTGCTCTCCTGAGCCCTGGCTGCCTCACTCCCAAAAAGGTCCATCAGGACTGTGACCCCTGAGCATAAGTCTTGTACCTCTAGGACACCACTCTTATGCTGGAAGGGTACATGGGCATCTAAGTCTCTTGGTTTCAGACAAAAGGGCATATTGGAGTTACTGAGTTCATTGCTTGCTGGGGCAAGCGCACTCCCCTCCCCATCCCATGAAGCTGTCACCTTGAACTTTTTGCCTGATAAGTAATTGAACAGGTAAAACCCTCCTGCTGGTCTGAGGAATTTGAAGGTGGTGAGGACAGACTGAGGGGCCCTGGCTCTCTTCTCTGAGGGCACCAGAGCCCAGGATGGTTGGCTGTATTTTCAGACTGTCCCATAGGAGGAAGCCTGGGGATGTTTCAGAGCCTCTGTGGAAAGGGCACCCCAGGGCTTATTTATGAATCATGAATGGCAAGAGTGAGCTACAAGGAGAACTTCTATAACTAGGGAACTGACAGGCCTTTCTTCTGTGTTGCCCATATGTGGGTCATTATGTTCAGCTGTGGAGCTCCAGCTAAAGAGAGATCTAGTTCAGAGAAGAATGTTCAGGACTTCCCAGGCAGAGAAAGATTGATACTATATGATTTCACTTATATGCAGAATCTAAGGAACAAAAAGAACAAACTAATCAAAAACAGACTCACAAATATAGTGGACAATTTGGTGATGGACAAAGGAGAAGGGGGTTGGGAGGCTGGGAGAATGGGGTGAAGGGTTAAAGAAGTAGCAATTTGTAGTTGATAGATTATCATGAGGATGGGGAGCACGGCATAGAGAATGCAGTTAGCATTAATATGATGGCTAAGTCGAGGGCCAGGGAGCAATCGGGGGGAACATTTTATGAACATTATAGATGTCTAACCAATGTACTGTATAATTTAGATGAATAAGTTTATTAAAAAAAGAATGTTTAGGATTCCAATAATATTGTCTGACTTAAAGGACTTGGGGGTGATCAGTCTGGGGTTGAGATGGCCTGATGAGCACAGAAGAGCTGCTTTAAAAATGCAAAGCTCTGTGATCTGAAAGAGGGTCAACCTCCTTTGTGAGGTCCCCAAATGATAAGAGAGGCCTTTTGAAGGAGTCAGCATGGTGAGACAGGCCAAGCATTTCCAAAATAGCTTTAGAATAAATTAAATAATAACAGCTATTATTCATTGAGTACTTTCCCTTTGCTAGATGCTTTACATACTATGAGAGAGATTACTAATTAATTACCCACCATCAAACTTCTCCTTTTTAAAAAAATTAATTAATTTTTTATGGTGATATTGGTTAACAAAATAGGTTTCAGCTGTACACTTTAACAGTAAGGTGTATATATATATATTTATATATATACACACACACACATGTACATACATACATACATACATATGTGTGTATGTATGTATGTATGTATGTATGTGTGTGTGTGTGTGTATATATATATATATATATATATATATATATATATATACATCCATATATATATATTTACACTGTATTCACCTCCCATAGTTAGATTTTTTTCTGTCATCATATATTTGACCCCCTTCACCCCATCTACCTCCCTTTTTCCCCCTCCCCCCTCCCCTCTGGTAACCACTAATCTATTGCCCATGACCATGAATCTGTTTGTTTGTCTTTTTCATTTGTTGCTTTTAGGTTTATATTCTACGTATAAGTGATATCCTGTGATTTTCAACTTTGTCTGGCTTATTTCACTTAGCATGATTATCATGAGGTTCATCCATGTTGTTGTACCCTCTCCTTTTGCCTTTACTGTTTGGAGTGGCAATGTGACCAGCCAAAATCCTAACTTTTCCAGTCTCTCTTGAAAACAGGTATGGTCAATGAATTATAAATAGAAATTGTGAGGTGGAGCATCTAGAAAGACTCTTCAAAGACTCAGCTGGGAGGCAGGTTTCTTTTTCTCTTTCCCCTTTCTTCCTTATTTCTGTTTGAAATGCAAACATGATGGCTGGAACTGCAGCAACCATCCTATAATCACAAGGTAATCTTGAGAACGGAAGCCACATGCTAAAGATAATATGGCAAAATAAAGAAGGAAACTGGGGACATTCTTGACGTTATAGAACTCCTTTGCCGGCTTAGAACTGCTACCATTAGACTCCATATTATATGAAGGAAAATCACCCTCTATAGTGTTTAAGGCACTGTTATATGGGTTTTCTGTTATATGTTTACTGACTTAATCCTGAAACACATATTATTTCATTTAATCCCTTCAATGATTCTGGATGACAGGTTTTATTATATCCATTTTATAGATAATAAAATGGAGTCTCTAATTGGTTAAATAACTTGCCTAAGGAAAGACAAGTAGAAAGTAGTAGAGCTAAGATTTGATCCCAGGTCATTCTGACCCCAGGTCCATCATATTTCCATGTTGCCTCTCTTCTCACAGAGCAGTTAATGTGTAACAGCAAATTCTATTTCAAGCCATTGCATGGACATCTTTTGCTGTCTAAATATGCTCCGGTCCATCAGGCAACCATTGCTATGCTTGGCCCATGCCGACCTGAGTAGGGAAGTAATTGATCATTTATATCCTTCTGACCTCAGTCCTAGTTCATTCTAACCATCCCCATGTTAACATATATTCTCTCTTTTTCCCACTCACACATTCCTGCTTGAAATGGATAACAAGGCTAAGTGCTGTTCTGTCATGAGTTACTGGACCCACTGCTTCTAATGGCCACTCTGTGTCTGCACAACCTGAGCCACATGGGCAATTCAAAGAAAGCAAGTCACAAGCTGGGGCCCTGTGCTTTCTAAGCTCTTAAATCTTGTTTGAATGGTTTATTAGCCAAATCTATTTTTCTTTTTTTCCCCAGATTTGTGGGCATATCAGCAAATGTGGAGGTCGACTTACACTTTGTATTTTGTTCACTCACTGAAGTGGAGCGAACAATTGAAAGGCTTATATCAAACCCATTTATTACCAGACACATTCAAGATTAAATTAATTTTAAAACACTATGGGCTATTTAATGTTTCTGAATTTTGCTTTACAAATCTATAGTAATCTTTATGGCATAACATATATTTTATCTAAAGCTATTGCAGACTTGGAAATGCAATTTTTATGTAAAACATTCTGGGATGAAATACATCATGAGAAATTAATCTCAGAAACCAAAAACTGCTTAATAAATACAATGACCTAGAAACAATTGATGAAAAGGACTCAGAGTCATAGAATGTTGTAGCTGGAAGGACCTAAGAGATTACCTGGTTCAGCCCTCTCATTTTAGAGATGGGAAAACTGAGGCTGAGAGCAGATGAGTGAGTCACATAGCTAGTAAGGGGAGAATGGCCTAGAACCTAGGGCTTCCAAACTTGTCATTCAGATGAAAGGTACTTACACAATTAAAATTGTTTTGCAATAGAAAAAATTTTGAAAGAATTCATCTTCTTTCTCTGTATTTATTAATCTATGAGCTGTCGGTCACATTCTCCACATACTGTTTTGCAGGACCTTCCTTATGTCTTATAGTATATACCATCACTTATTCTTATTTTTGTGCATCATGTATAGACCTACTGTTGGACCTGTCTATGATCATTTCCTCATGCAGACTAGAGTTCTGAGGCCTGAAACTCCATGGTACTTGGGTTTGTATCTCTTGCAGGGTAGAGCCCCAAGCTAGTCATATAGTAGATGCTCAAAAACACTCCTTGGTAAAATGAACAATAAAAACAAAGCAATCTTTGGTTATCAGCCCACTATCCTTTAAATTCTCCCACCAAAGTCCTTTCTCTCTGTGTTAACTCTTTGCTGAAGATCACAGATATTTTGAATTTCTGTACCATCTAGGACTCTCCCAAGCTGATACGGTTTACTTAGTTTTAGGGGCAGACACATAGGGGTTTGTTAACAGACCATTGTCAGCCTACATAGGGTGCCTTTGTGAAAAATAGAAAATGTTACTCCTTCCTCTAGGCCAGTGGTTGTCAACCAGGGAAAATTTGGGATCTTAGGGGATGTTTGGCAATGATTGGAGACAGTTAGATTTATTATAACTGAGGAGTGCTACTGGCTTAGAGAGCACAGAAGCGAGGGACACTGCTAAACATCCTATAAAGTGCAAGATGGACCCATCCCCACAAAGAATTAACTGGTCCAAAGTGTCAGTAGTGGTGAAACTGAGAGAACCTGCAGTGGAAGGCAAACTTTCAGAATTAGACTAGAATAAAATTTTAGGGACTTTCTTTCTTGCCTGACAAATGTGTTTTTTAAGAATCTAGCATTTCCTGCATCAAATATCCACTTGGACCAAGACTACCTACTTTGACATTTGTGTTTAGAAACGTCATGACTACACTAGAGTTGTACTAGGCTCTAAGTTTTCCATCTTTGAGAAAGACTCTTCACACAAAGATCACTTCTGGAGCACAGTGTGAGCTCTGGGCTACTGCAGCCCCATCCAGTCAAGACGTTCTTGAGGAAACCTCCTTAGAGGGATAAAGCTCCATTTATAGTAGTTGGGTGTGAATCACTGAAATATCTCCTCCACCCTCCTCCAGGTGATTGTCTACAGATTCTAAGTTACAACTCCTTATGCTTTACCAAGTTGGCCCTTTCTCTCCCTGGTGTTGATGGCTTCTTAATACATACAGGCTGTTATCATCTCTACCCCACAATTCAGGGGAGCTAGGTAGCTCTCCAAAACTCTTGGTAAATTTACCGCCCTTTGATTATAGTATTTAATCTGTTTTTGCAAAGTGCTTCACTTATGTTCTGATTTGTGTAGTTTATTGTATCTAAATGAGATTTCACTTGGAGCTGGGAGAACTGGTTATTTTATTCATTTCTTTGTAAATCCTTGCTTTTATAACTCTTGGAGCTCTGTTACCTTATTTCTTTAAAGATGGCAAAAATAAGGTTATAAAGCATTATAGTGAGGTGGTCACATTGTAAGTTAAATCAGATTTCCTGAATTCAGTGTCCCACCTCATTTATATCATATGGAATGCATAAAATGGGTCTAGTCTCTGTTTTCCTGAACCTTTGGGCCCAGGGAGGTATGATTATACCTCCTGGATGAAGATTTGGCTCTCTCTGAAAAGCAGGACAGGTAAATGTAATTAGGGGATAATTTTGGGGTTCCATTTCAGAACCAAGAGAGTATTCCCCACCTCAGCCCTCACTTCAAAGTGAATTTGCATTAAACTGCCTCTGGCCCACAGTTGCAAGTGCTTCAAATCAGAACTCTTCACTTCCTTGCCTCTTGTCCTCACTTGAAGGCAGCCCTGCCATGCTCTTAGCTGGGACCTGTGCTGCTCAGAAGCAGTCCAAAGGACCTTGGAGGAGGAGGATATGGGGCAGCCTCACTTCCCCCAAGTCCTCACCACTGTGGACACTTGCTAAAACCACAAAATGGATTTTCTCTGGCAGGCAACCCCCTGGTACATTTATTTAAAAATTCAATGCCACATAAGATATTTTTTCAAAGGCAGAAAACATGCAATAAAAATTACTCTGAGTATCCAGAAGGAATGATGTTAATAAGATGACTGAATAATACACTTGTCACTTGTATCTACCCCTCCACAACAATTTGGCATCCATCCACATATATGAAAGTGCCTTTGCGGGAGCTGTAGGATTCAGGTAGGAGACTGTGAAATCCTGGTGCAGTCCAAAACTGATTCTATGACTATGGTCCTAACTATAGACCCAGAAACAGGTCTGTAACCATAAGAACTAGGCTACAAGCCTACTTGGTTTTGGTTCTGAAACCAGTACCATGGGCCAAGGGATCAGGGAGGAGCCTTGCCTACTTACTCCTGCATCAAGTAATAGGCATATGGATCTTAATACGGCTGTGGACCCTGAGTGCCTTATGAACCAGCTCCAGCCACTCTTGGTGTGGTCTGGGAGCCTCTGGAAGGCACTATTTTAGACAAATCACCTCCAGAAAAGAGAGCCTTTGTGGAAGGCCAGGAGTCCAGGAGAGAAGTTCCAGTCTACCACTGGAACAAAACAAAACAAAACAAAACAAACAAAAAAAAAAAAAAAAAAAAAAAAAAAAAAGAGAGAGAGAGAGATTAGATTCATGGAGAGGGTAAGAGAAACAGTTCGACTTTATCTGTATCGCACCTTCTCTCAAGTGACACAGGTCAGTGGCAAAAGAGCCTTTGGTGGCTTGTGATTTCTTCCATGGGGGCAAGTTAGAGTGTGTAGGTGGGATGCTACCACAGAGGCCCACTTCTCTTTTGTGAATTGTAAGCTGCACAAATGGGAGGCTGGAACATATCAAGAGGATGCAGATCCTACTAACCACATGAGCGACTCCATGGGGAGACCCACTTATGAGTCACTGGGGATGCCTCACCCACACACCCCACTACCCTATGGCTGACTTCCTGTGAGTATTTCTAATGACAAAAGAGTGAGATTTTGCAGACGGCTTGTGAGTCTGAATCTGTGGGCCTGGGAGAAGTTACAAACTTGAACATTTAGCATGTCTCTTGGGAAAACAAAAGGGAGGTTGTCATTGCATGGCCTGGCTCCGCAGGATTGAGAGAATGCACACAAGCTTAAGAATGCTGCCACAAGAGGGAGCAAGAAGCACGCAGTAGGTGTATGCACAGAGGATCTGAGAAAGCCTCAGATCCCTAGCAGGGCTGACAGATTGATAGTCTCTCCTGAAGTTAGTTAGTAAAGTCTGGAGGAGGTGACCACTACAAATGTTAAGACAGCAATGCAAGACTCCAAGGGATGTGAAAAATCAAGAACATATGGCACCAGTGAGGGGACACGGTAGTTTTCCAATAGCCAATCCCCAAGAAATTGAGTTCTGTGATTTACTCAAAAGAGAATTCAAATAGAATTCCAAGGAAGCTCAATAAGCTATAAGAAAACAAAGAAAGCTAAATCAACAAAATCAGAAAAAATGACACAAGAAAAGTCAAGAAGTTTAACAAAAAGAAAAAAATCATAACAAAATAACCAAATAAAAATTTGGAGCTGAAGAATATAATGAATAAAATGAAACAGTGCAATAGAGAGCATCAACTCTTGATCCAAAATGGATCAAGCAGAAGAAGAATCTGTGAATTAGAAGATAGGAACTTTGAAATTATCATGTTAAAGAAGAACAAAGAAAAAAGAATAAAAGAGAGTGAAAAGAGCTTACATGATCTATGTGATACCATCAAAATAAACAATCTGTGAATTATTTGAGTCCTTGAAGGAGAAAAAAGGGAGAAGAGGTCAGATAGGTTATTGAAAGAAATAATGAGTGAGAACTTCCTAAATCTGAGTAGATATTTGGACATCCAAGTTCATGAAGCTTGTGGATCCCCAAACAAACTCAAAGAAATTTCCAAGACACATTATAATAAAACTGTCAAAAATCAAAGATAAAGAGGTGGCCTTAAAAGTAGCAGGAGAAAAGCAGCTTGCAATTTACAAGGGAAGCCCCCATAAGGCTAACAGTGGGTTTCTTAGCAAAAACTTCACAGGTCAGGAGAGGGTAGGACAAAATATTCAAAGTGCTGAACTTAAAAACTGTCAACTAAGAACTTACTCTCTAGCAATGTTGTCCTTCATAAACAAAGAAAAGATAGAGACTTTCCCAAACACCTACATTAAGGAAAAAGAAATATCTCCGATAAACAACCTGATTTTACACCTCAGGAAACAAGAAAAAGAACAAGCTAAATCCACAGTTAGTAGAAGGAAGGAAATAATAAGGGTCAGAGTGAAAATAAAAGTAACGGAGACCAGAAAGATAATATAACAGATCAACAAAACCAAGAGCTGGCTTTTTGAAAATATAAACAAAATTGAAAAATCTTTAGCTAGACAAATGAAGAAGAAAAAGAGAAGACTCAGATAAAATCAGAATTAAAGAGGAGACATTGCAACTGATACCACAGAAATACAAAGAATCATAAGAGACTACAGGCATACCTCAGAGATATTGTACATTCAGTTCCAGATTACTGCAATAAAAGGAGTATTGCATTAAGCGAGTCACAACTTTTTGCTAGTGGTGGATCTTGATTTCAATTTGTAAAAAATGCATCACCTGTGAAGAGTAATAGTATGAGGTATGCTTGTACTATGAACACATATAGCCTACAAATTGGGTAATTTAGAAAAAATGAATACATTCTTAGAAACATTCATCCTATCAAGATTGACTCATAAAGAAATAGAAAATCCGAACAGACCAATTATGAGTAGAAGACTGAATCAGTAACCGAAAACCTCCCAAAAAGGGAAACCCAGGATGGCTTCCCTGGTGAATTTTACTAAACATTTAAAGAGGAATTAATGCCAGCCCTTCTGAAACTCTTCCCAAAAATTGAAGAAGAGGGAACACTCCCAAAATGATTTTGTGAGTCTAGTGTTATCCTGATACCAAAGCCAGAAAAGGACACTATAAAAAAAGAAAACTACAGGCCAATATCCTTGATTAATATACATGTGAAAATTGTCAACAAAATATTAGCAAACTGTATTCAACAACATGTTAAAGGATCAGACACCATGATTAAGTGGGATGCAAGGATGGTTCAACATAAGCAAATCAAAAATGTGACATACTACATGAACAGAATAAAAGATAAACATCATGTGATCATTTCAATAGATGCAGAATGCATATCAACATAGCAAAGGCCACATATGACAAACTCACAGCCTACATCATACTCAATAGGAAATGGTTGAAAGCTTTTCCTCTAAGATCAGGAACAAGACAAGAATGCCCACTCTCACCACTCTTATTCAACATAGAACTTGAAGTCCTAACAAGAGCAATCAGGCAAGGGGGAAAGTCATCCACGTCAGAAAAGAGGAAGTAAAGCTGTCTTTGCAGATACATTATCTTGCATATAGAAAATCCTAATGATTCTACCAAAGAAACTGTTAGAACTTTACTGAATGACTTCAGTAAAGTTAGGGGATACTAAGTCAACATAATGAAATCATTTGCATTTCTGTATACTAACAACAAACTATCTGAAAGAAAACAATCCCATTAATAGCAGAATCCAAAAGAATAAAATACTTAGAAATAAATTTACCCAAAGAGGTAAAAGATCTGTACACTGAAAACTCTAAGACTTTAATGAAATAAACTGAAAAAGATACAAATAAATGGAAATATATCCTCTGTTCATGGACTAGAAGAATATTGTTAAAATATCCATACTGCTTAAATCATCTAGATGTAATACAATCTCTATCAAAATTCCAATGGGATTTTTCATAGAAATAGAAAAAAAACCCCCTAAAATTTGTATGGAACCACAAAAGACCCTGAAAAGCCAAGGCAATCCTGAGAAAGAACAAAGTTGAAGTTGTCGCACTTCCGGATTTCAAACAACATTATAAAGCTGTAGTGATCAAAACTGTATGGTTCTGGTAAAAATAAAATAAATACGTCTACCAATGGAAGAGAATTGGGAGCCCAGAAATAAAGCTTTGAATGTATAGTCAATTAAAATTTGACAAGGGAGCTAAGAGTACTCAACAAATATTGCTGAGAAAGTTGGATAATCACATGCAGAAGTGTGAAAATGGACCCCTATCTTACACCACTTCACAAAAATGACCTTGAAATGAATCAAAGACTTAAACATAAGACATAAAACCATAAAATTTGTAAAAGAAAACAGGGAAAAAGCACCTTGATGTTGGTCTTGGCATGATTTTTTTTTTTTTTTTGTATATGACTTGGAAAGCACATGCAACAAAAGCAAAAATAAATAAGTGGACTTACATAAAAACAAAAACCTTCTACACAGTAAAAGAAACAGCAGAATGAAAATGTTGGGAAGAAGTCACCTGGGAGGTATTTGAAATGCCCAGAGGAAAGGAAAATACAGTCAAGTGGAAGCCTAGAGAGAACTGGAGGTGTCTTTCTAGGCTTCTATCTGGAATTAGATCCTGAAAGGATTTAAAATCAATTTTTAGGACAAATTGGTGGAAAAATTAACTGTGTTTGCATTCCTTGGTAGCGGGTTCCTTGCAAAGGAATGGGAGGTGTTTCCCTTCACCTCTGAAGGGAATGTAGCCAGGACCTTACAGCATAGAGGTCTTGCTTTTTGCTTCTCTGCCTAGGGAGGAGATAACGTAACTCCCCCGAGCCAGTGCTCACTGAGGCAACGTGGGTCGGACTGACAGAGTGAGACGAGCTGCCTGGCTGCAGGGAGAAATAGGTTCTGTGTGAAGCTGGGAGGACGCTGGTGTTGCAGATTCTATACATGCCTTGCTAGTAAACTAAAGAAAGCTGGGCATGAGGTGGGCTGCTTGGGAGCCTTGGCCAAGACCCCTGGAAACACCGATTCATCACCTCATAATTTTGTCAAGGGCTTCACCCTGGCCTACACTCCTGCCAGCATCATCTCTGTTACTGGTTTGACAAGGCGTGGTTGGCTTCTGAAATGTTTCATGGGCATGCAGCTCACATCTCTTTAAGTATCTTCCTTTTCCTGATGAAAACCCAGAGAAGCATTCAGCTACTCAGATACTGAGCTGAAGCACTGACACTTTCATCTGGATCTGTGGTACGCTATTAGCACTTTGCTCACCCTTTCATTCATTTGCTTCTCTTGCAGAAGAAGCTGCCTGTACAACTTTTTCACCAAGAATGATAAATGAGCTTGGCGTTTCCTACTCTCAGTTTTTGCATGGTCTGTGAATGCACTTGCATTTTCCAATTTTCAGATATAACATGTCCAGATGTGTAGGAGCGAGAAGGTGCAAAAATCCCAATGAGCCCAATTTTCCTGCAGAGAATGTTGCAATAACATAAACACGGAGCCCAAATTGTTAAACACACAAGGAAATAGAACAGAGACAGAGCTTTCTCTTTCATTTAAAAATGTCACTATCAGTTTATTCTGAGCATTGCTTTGATCTTAGTTCCCCTTCCATCAGAGGCCTGGTGACAGTGGGAAGCGCTGTGGCAGCTAAAGATTTTCCATAGCCATGCTTGTTTCTTTGTAGTTTTTAAAACTGATTGTTCCTTGACACACTGTCCACGTACCTTCAAAAACACAGACTGCAGTGGTGGATTTGTTAAGATGCTGTGGAATCCCTATTTAAGTTATGCAAATATCGATGAGCTCTGCTGTAAGACAACTGGGATCCTGAATGGTAATGATTACTTTCAAGCAAAAGGTTTCCTGTGAACAGCATTTACAGTGATGAATTTATGCTGTGGCATGGGGTTTTATTGCTGAAGGACATATATTTTATGTTACAGGAGTAATACAACTGCTGCTTTTTATGAGAGGAGGAGCAAAAAAGCCATAGGTTTCTTACTGCAAAAAAGTTTTTTTTTTTCTGCTGGGATACTGAGAAATCATACAGAATCAAGGGGCAGAGGTTTTTGTGTGTGATCATGTGGGAGCCTCCCATGCATACTGAGAAAAGGTCCGCCCCCTCACCCCCCACCCGCTGCCCACCCCTCCAGATCTATATGGCCAAGAAGAATATATTCTTTTGGAGACAGATAAAGGACAGAAGATGTTTGCATAAAACT
This sequence comes from Cynopterus sphinx, assembly GCA_030015415.1. Taxonomy (NCBI): domain Eukaryota; kingdom Metazoa; phylum Chordata; class Mammalia; order Chiroptera; family Pteropodidae; genus Cynopterus; species Cynopterus sphinx. Next base: position 41,233,071 of record CM057391.1, on the reverse strand, counting down.
GAATTGCGGTGCGCTGTGGTGGATTCCTAGTGGTGACATGGTAATTGTGATGGTTGTAAATAGAGACCATCTGTTCTGGAATTATCCTCAGAAATGCAAGCACATTCCCTATCATTCATGTGATTTACTACTTTCTTAGCAGGATCAAGATGAAAAATCTTCAGTTGCTTTTATAGGGATCAAATTAAGCTGATATTAAATCCATTTAGTAATGCTTGGAATGGTTTGGGGCTTTGCCTAATGCTTAGCATGTAAAATAAACATTATGAATACCGATGGGGCCATGATATATTTTCTCGTAAAGTTCTATCTAACTATGAATTGTACAGGCAGCTTCTTTTATGTAGCAGTCATAGGATGAGAGAATAGAATCTCAATGTCAGTGACAGCATTACTAGAGATTAAAAAAGAGGAAGAAGCCTAAATATTAACATTTAAAGATAAAATTTCAGGGATCTTGAGTTTGTACAGGAACTACTACAGCTTCCTTACTTTTTAAAAACGCCTTTGAGTGAGTGGGGGAGGGAAGGAGGAAGGGAGGGAGAGAGAGAGAGATAGAAGGAAAGACTTACTAAAACCAACACACACACAAATCCAATCCATATAGAAAACCAGAAGGTGAAATGTCTTCTCTACTTTTTTGTCTTTGCTTCAGTTCCCCCTCTGAGCACTCTGAGCATCTAAAATTTAGGTTATTAATTATTTTACTTATAAACTTGAGTCCAAAATGATATGTTCACCCCAGGGTCAAGTACAAAAGAGTTTTGCATAAAACTGGAAGTACAATGACTGACATTAACAAAACCAAGAAGAGAAATATTTAAAGATGCACATGCATTGGGCTGCCCAGGCCAGCTGCCTTAAGATGGCGAGGGATCCCACAACCAAGGTTAGACTTCAGGGAGAACTTTCTGGCTGTGCTGATTGTGTCAGGTTCAATAGATGACCCAGAGGGGTGGTGAAAAGACTTTCCTTGAAATTGACAGAAAATAAAACAGAGCAGGAAAATGAACCACCATATTCCGCAGAGAAATTTAGACACACTCATCCCTAAGAACTCTGAAATGAACTGGATGACCCTGCTGGCTCAATATTATCTTCCTTACCCTGGTGTCATTACTTCTCTTGCTTGTTTGCTCTAAGCACACTGTCCAATAGAACTTTCTGTGGTGTTGGGAATGATCTATATCTGTGCTGGCCAGTGGTAGCCATTAGCTACACGTGGCTATCAATCATTTGAAATGTAGCTAGTGTGACTGAAGAAATAAATTGTATTTAACTTTAATTTTTAACCTGAAATAACCAGCACAGGTCTAAGTGCTTGGTATTAGAATAATGTTTCAACTACAGACTGGATCAGCAAATGGGAGGATTTTAAAGGACAGTTGATGATGTTGTGTGAGGCAGGATTGTTTGGAGCAGGAGGGTTTAATGGTGTGGCTAAGGGGGTTCACTGAGATTAGAATAGAACAAGTGGTACTGTCTGAAGGAGAAGGCTTTTGTGAATTTATACCTAAAACTGTCAATCTGTAAAGACCTCTGTGTTCCTAGTGGATATAATAAAGCATAGGCATAGTTTTATTCTCAGGATTCTCCCAGTCTAATAAGGAAAGATGAACAAGAGTGAAGATTATACTATTGACCTAAACACAAGCAAATATGTATACCAAAAGATTGGAAAAAGGATGGATTCCAAAGATTATGTTGGAAAGGAAGTTTGTTTAAAAAGGTGGAATTTACATGAGAAAAGTTCCTGAGAACAAGAAAGCCATGCTCTTTTCTGAGTTGGAATTTGGCTGGGCCAAGGCCGCAGTTAGAGAAGATGAATCAGGGGAGGGGTGAAAAGGGGAATCCTGTGTGGGCTAAAATGAAGACTAAGGGGTGAGGTTAAAATAATTCGAGCCTCACCAAAAGAAATTGTCAACAAGGTAAAGAGACAACTGTCAGAATAGGAAAATATATTTATAAGCAGTGCCTCCGATAAAGGCCTAATATCTAAAATATACAAAGAGCTCATACGAGTCAGTAACAACAAAAGAACAAATGATCCAGTCAAAACATGGGCAGAGGACCTGAACAGACACTTCTCCCTTGAGGACATACAAATGGCTAATAAATATATGAAAAGATGCTCCACATCACTAGCTATTAGGGAAATGCAAATCAAAACCACAATGAGATACCATCTCACACCTGTTAGAATAACTATAACCAACAGGACAAGTAATAACAAATGTTGGAGAGGATGTGGAGAAAAAGGGACCCTCATACACTGCTGGTGGGAGAGAAAATTGGTACAGCCATTATGGAAAACAGTATGAAGGTTCCTCAAAAAACTAAGAATTGATCTACCATGTGATCCGGCAATCCCTCTAATGGGTTTCTACCCCAAAGACTTGAAAACTCATATCTGAAAAGTTATTTGCACACCGATGCTCATAGCAGCACTATTCACAGTGGCCAGGACATGGAAACAGCCAAAGTGTCCTACGATAGATGATTGGCTAAAGAAACTGTGGAACACATGTACAATCGAATATTACTCAGCCATTAGAAAAGATGAAATACTGCCATTTGCAACAATATAGATGGAACTCGAGATGATCATGCCAAGCAAAATAAGCCAAACAGAAAAAGTTGAAAATCACATGGTATCACTTATATGTGGGATATAAACCTAAAAGCAACAAATAAACAGGACAAACAAACAGAGCCTCATGGACATGGACTATAGACTGACTAGTGGTTACCAGAGGGTAGGGGGTGGGGGAAGAGGCAGGAGGTAGAAGGGGTAAAGGGGGTCAAATATGTAGCGACAGAAAGAAATCTAACTATGGGAGGTGAACATACAGTGTAAATATATATATTCCTTATTGTTGAAGTGTACAGCTGAAACTTACTGGATTTTGTGAACCAGTATCACTATAAAAAAAGTAAATAAATAAATAAAAAAGCTGAACCTTACTTCACACAGGAAGATTGAATTCCCAGCCCAGTATGAGCATCATTTGTGACCACAAAGTATTAGACAGGGGTCCACCCTCAGGGAGATGAAAATGAGGACTGGCAAACAGGCTCTGCTTAAATGGAGATAAACAGCAATGAAAAACAACACAAAGTGCTCAGGTGGGCAGAGGCAGGGAACTCCCATCTTCAGAACAGGGAGCAGCCATTGTGGATTGGGGTCACTGGGCGTACAGTGGAGGAGGGAGAAGGGAAAAAGTTAGAGAGGAACTGCAGAATGGCTAGAGGAGCTAGTTGTTCAGAAGTTAAGGTGGTCCAGGTCTGAAGTGTGTGCTTGAGGACTCTGGGAACCCAGAAGACACAGTTCATGAGGCAGGCTTGGAAAGTTCATTTTCTTGACAACCGTGGTGGTGTTAAAACAGTCCAAGGCTGGGAGGCGAAGGGTAGGAAATAACTGGAGCAAGATGAGGTGTTTCTTAAACCAACAAAGGCTGTTTAGGTTTGAGCCTTCTGCCAAGTCGAGTGCCTAAAAAAGTAACTGCTCGGTTCTGACAGCCTCTATCTGCCTTGGAAAGCAGGGTCTGGAGTTTATTTTTTAAGTGAGTTGCTACGCAGACCAGTACAGAAATTTCAGATGGGTTTAAGAGATTAAACACAACATCTCCTTTATACAACTGCTCACAGTAATTGAAAGAAAGATTCTGAAACCATGGTTACCACAGAAAAGTAAAATTAAGATCAAAGGTGATGATTTCAATTCAAGGAAATAGAATAGGTTCAAGCAAGACCTCGCATTTATGCTTTGTATAGACTATCTGATTATCTTTAGCAAATGAATCTTTTATGAAGCAATCTCAGGGCATAGTGCAGAGGTTCGAGCAGCTCTGAAGCTTCGTGCAGACCCCCAAATCCTGGGTAGCAGGATGCAATCTTGCTAGGCTGAAAGGAAACTAGGTTTGTGACAGGCATGAGGTTTTTAGACATGATTTTCACCCAGACTGCTGATTTGTGTCACTCCTGGTGGGCCTAGTAGAAAAGCTTGGAATCTACTAGCAAATGTGATACATGAAAACTATTTTCCCAGGAGAATTAAGAATAAATATTTTCCTATAGGACTCCATTCTTCAAGTTCTTTCAAGCAGTGATCTCCATCTCATAACTCATAATGAAGGTCAAGACTGTTGCAGAATGTCCTAGAACAGGTCACAGAAAGTATACCATGATGCTAACTCTCATTGTTAAAAAGGAGGTGCTGGCCTGTATGGGTTGTTGTCATCAGCTACAAGGGGGAGTTTGGCCTCTTCATTCTGAGTGAGCAAACAGTTCCATGCATAAATCCCTCATTCTTCAAAGAGAGAGGTACATTACCAACAATGTAAGCTGGGTGGGAGGCCATTCTCACCAATGAGCTTCTTCCCCAGTACTGAGGTGGGACATCTTTCCTATGTTCCCCAATAGCTATACCTTTGGTCTTTCATTGTGTCAGAAGCCAAGAGAGGGCCCAGTGCATAAGACTCTACTGTGAGTGGGGTTCGGGGCAGGGGAGAACGGAGTGGAATTAAAAGAGTTATCAAAGAGGGAGGTGGCATTGAGGAAGAGCTCTGAATGGAGGGAAGAAAAGACCAAGCTGGAAGAATTCTGGTTCCCTTTGGATAAATCGTTTGTAATTAGAATTTTAAAATGTACAAATTTATGTCTCCCTGATATTGCTACTTAAATAGTCTCTTTATCTTAAATATATCTCTATCTCTATCTCTATCTCTATCTCTGTCTCTGTCTCTGTCTCTATCTCTATCTATCTATCTATCATCTATTATTTGTGAAGTAGAGCACACATTCAGGAAAGTGCGTAAAATACAAACACACAATTTAACAAATAACTGTAAAATGAACACCCGTGTAACCACCAGCCAGGTCAGGAAACAGGACACTGCCGGCATTGTGGAGACCGCATGTGTCCCTCCTCAGTCATGTGCTCTTCTCTGCTCCTGGGGAAACACTAGCCTGACTTTTATGACAATCACTTCCTTGCTTTTCTTTATGGGGTTATCAGCTATGTTCCTATCTCAACAACATTCCAAGTCCAACTTTGGCTCCTAGAATAATACTGTATGTCTTCTTTTATGTTTTTTTTTCCTTTACTTAACATTGTGTGTTTTTAAGGTTCACTCCTGCTAATGTGGGTAGCTGTTCTTTTATTTTTACTGCTGTGTGGTATTAATTGTATGAATATACCAGTTCATTCATTCATTCTATTTGGGAGGGCCACTTGGGTCATTTCACTTTACTTTTTGAGATCATAGTTTTCTCAGCAGCTAGTGGCTCTCTATCAGCAGTGGTCATGCTAAAGAAATAATGATTTAAGTTCTGATGGAGACCTTCTAGACTGTCATGAAGATTAGTCACTAAGAAAGCGTTACTGATCATTTTTCAAGTAAGAAAGCATATGCAACAGAGGGCTCATTGTGTCGCGGACACTGTGAGAAGCCTGAGCATCCACTGGCGACTCTTGAATTTTCACCTGCTGCAATTTCCTCAGCATTAGAGAAATAATTCTCTGTATTATCAAATACTTATGAAATAATAATTGAAACTTTAATATTTATGGGCTGTATTAATGCTGCAGACAAACTGCACAAATCCTTCATTGTGTGCATTCTCTGTAACAGCTTCCTCTTATGATAATATAATCAGCTAGTAGATGACAGAAGTAAATATCTCCATGTTATTTCAGGTTTAGCCTTCAAAATGAGAGAACTAAAAGGGGAAAGAACTTTAATATATGTATTCATGTATGCCAGCGTTGACAAAGATGGATGCTTAGCATCAGCATGGCAGCTGTCATAATAATAATGATAATTGCTAATGATTATAACAACCACAGCAACAACATGCTGTCATCCAGATAGAAAATGATGCCACTAATCCTGAGTCAGTAGATGAGACTTTTTCCCCCTCCAGGAATGTGTTCATCCATCCTTGCTCTCTCCGTTGACTCTATTTAGAAGTGTGGCCTTTGATCACCTTCACCCTGACTCTAAATTTGAGCTGCAGACAGTTCTCCTGGACACACCCAGGCATATTCCTGGACCCTCTGATATGAGATGTGCTATAAGGAAAAAAACAGAGCAACAATCCTTAGTTGCCAGTTTATCTTTGCATCTCATTGAAACAGTTATAAAATGCGTCTTAATTAAACACGTAAAGCAATTGGAAAGAAACAACTTCCTTAACTGTTTTCCTGGTGGTGAAATCTTTGGTCAATAATTTCATCTCAAGCTCAGACACATCTGCTGCTTACTTGACATCTTTACCTGAATATCTTATTAATACCTCCAACCTGAATGTGTCCTCAAACTAGAATGACCATGACTGGTTTGCCAGGTTCAGGCTCAGTTTACGTTGTCCCAGTAGCACCAATAGCGCTTCCTTTTATTTTCAAATGTATGCCAGTCTGGACAATAAATGATGTGCTCGCTCTACCCAAAAGGAACTCATGTCTTTCCTTCTCCAACTTCCTTCAGTGTCTCCAACTCATTATGCCACTGATATCTCCTTTCTCAGCTACTGGCACCTTCATCCTTACTGTGGCTCGAAGCAGAGAGAACAATGACTCTCTCTCACAGAACCTTGTGGATTCTACCCCTGAAATCTCTCTTCACCCAAGCACTTCTATCTGCTTGCCTCTGCTTCTGCACATATCACCATCTTCTGCCTGGGTCATCGTATGCATCCTCCTTGCTGGTCTCCTTGACTCTAGGCTTGCTCCTCTATACCTTGATTTCTACCCTTTAAACTACAAGTCTGATCGTGTCACCTCTGCTTAAATTCCTGCAATGACTTTTCATTGCCCTTGAATGAAGTCCATCATGGTGAGCCTTCTGGTTGCCCCTTTGGCATTTCTTATGTCCTCCTTTACCTCCCAGGCATTCAGGACCTCAAGTGTTTGGAAGTACTGTGCCCATGCTCTCTCTGAGTCACTGCACATACGATTCTTCTAGTCTAGCACACTCTTCCCCTTAGCCTGTCTTGCTTCTTAAGATTTCAGCTTAGTTGTTGTTTCCTCTGAAAGTCTTCTCTGACACTTCTAGACTAGGTTCAGCATTCTTGCCAGGTACAGTCTGCATTTTCTCTATAGAAGCACTTATCACAATGTATTCTAATTGCTTTCTAATAGACGACATGCTCTGGAGTGGCCAGGAACTATGTTCATCTTGCTCATCATTGCATCCCTAGCACCTGGCTCAGTACACAGCACATCACTGATGCTCAGAAAAGATCCATCAATGAAATGACTAACATTCAAACCCAGGGCATCTGAACCACAGTAGGATGAACTTCCTCTGCATTGTTTGGGTCAGATGCTTCTCTTGCCTTCCAAATAAGCTCTTTAAGCTATCCATTTAGTACTATATATATTGAGACTCACATTATTTGATACAAGGTTACACATAGGACATACTATTTATCAGTAATTCAAAATTAAAAGTATTGTTTTTGTGAGAGCACTGGTAATATATTTTAAGAAAGAAGGGTATCAAGAATTAGTAAATGCAGTTGACCTTGGATCAAGAGCTTTGGAATTTTTATCAATGGAAAATCTGTCCTGTGCCCAGGCCAAGTCCCTCGAAGGCAGATGTGGACTGTCTGCAACATTAACTAATCTGCTCACCTAAGAGACGATTAGAAAGAGCTTTTCACATTTTGTTCACTCTCTTTTGCATAAGTACTAAGAAAAGACTCTGAAGGCATATGTATTTCTTCTGCTTGTCTCAGGAACCTACCATTTAGGAAAAAAAATGTTAAATGATTTATAATCTTCTGGAAAGATACAGGCTGAAAAACCTGCTCTTAATTAAAAACAAATTTCTCCCAGCTTTATTGAGATATAATTGACACATAACGTTGTATAAGTTTAAGGTGTATGATGTGTTGATTTGGCTCCCTTATGTATTATAAAACGATTACCCCATAGCATTAGTTGATGCCTACATCACATCATATTATTACTTTTTCTTTTTTGTGGTGAGAAATTTTAGGATCTATTCTCTTGACTTTCAAGCACCTAATACTGTATTGTTAACTATAGTCATCCTGTTATACATTAGATCCCCAGAATTCATTCATCTTGTAACTGGAAGTTTGTACCCTTTGACCAGCATCTCCCCATTTCTCTTACTGACTGGCAGCCACAATTACTCTGTGTTCCTATGAGTCTGGCTTTTCAGATCCTATGCATAAGGGATAGAATACAATATCTGTGTTTCTCCAAGACTTGCACTTTAGACTCCTTCCTAAACTCTTAGAAAGATGATCCAAGATCCGTGGGTTTTGCATGATAGGGCATCAAATGACCAAACAGTGATTAATGAATAGTGTTTTGTGAGGGATTATCCTAAAACCAAGAGATAGTCCAAATGATAGTAATCCTTTTTGTTGCTATTTATTCGTTTTTAAGAGTCACTGGTCTTAAGGTAGCTAATAAATATTGCCTTGCTGCGTGTGTAATTACTACAAGTTGGTAGAATCAGCCATTGGTAGAACAAAAAGAATAAATAACTATCTTTCAATCAGAGCTTTGGTCTCAAATTTCCTTCTTTGCCTCTTCTCTTCCTATTCTAGAGAATTTCCACCATGTTGTATGTAGAAAGAGTGCAGGCCACGAAATACTTATTGAGCATCTACTATGAACCAGGGACTGGGCCCTAAGCAGGCCCGTCACAAAGGCATTGGTTTAGATCTCAGCTCTGCCACTTCCTACCTAGGTTACCTTGGGCAATTTTGCCACCTATGAAATGGGTGGTACTTTTTGAAATGGGAATAATACATCTTCCATGCTGGAAGTAGGGGTTGGTGGGATCAGCTGGAATAACGAACATGAAATAAGAGGTCAACAAATAGTATCATTTGCAATAACCTGGACATTCTGGTTCTCTGGTAGGAAGTGAGCATAGTTTGCTGTTTTGTGCCTCCTCATCTCTAACAGAGGAGGAGTCTGGATGAAGGTGAGAAGTGTAGGCTGAGAGTCAGACAGCTACTTAAATCACACGCACAGTGATTTAAGTAGTGATATCACATCACTTTTTCCTCTTCTGCTTGGTTGGAATATAATGCTTGCTAATGAGGTGGAGTTCCAGATCACCTGACAAGAAAAAATACTTCTGTTGATTGCATGAAGGGACCCAAGAATTAAGATTTTCTCTTAAGGGTGTCCATTTGTGATTAAATACCAGTGTCTGCCAGGGTGTTCAGTAAGGACTCAATAATGAGTCTGACTTATACTCTTTGGGTGGGTGGGTGGAGAAAGCACAAAGATAAAAAAGATGTATATCTACTGAGACTGTTTACATCTTTTGTATTTCACAGAAGGGAGCCAGGCTTAATCAATTCATTTTCTTCTTCCTTCTGCTTCTTTTGCTGCTGCTGCTGCTGCTGCTGCTGCTGTTTCTTCTTCTTCTTCTTCTTCTTCTTCTTCTTCTTCTTCTTCTTCTTCTTCTTCTTCTTCTTCTTCTTCTTCTTCTTCTTCTTCCTCCTCCTCCTCCTCCTCCTCCTCCTTCTTCTTTTCTTCTTCTTCTCCTCCTCCTCCTCCTCCTCCTCCTCCTCCTCCTCCTCCTCCTCCTCCTCCTCCTCCTTCTCCTCCTCCTCCTCCTCCTCCTCCTCCTCCTTCTCCTCCTTCTCCTCCTTCTTCTCCTCCTTCTTCTCCTTCTCCTTCTCCTTCTCCTTCTCCTTCTCCTTCTCCTTCTTCTCCTCCTCCTCCTCCTCCTCCTCCTCCTCCTCCTCCTCCTCCTCCTCCTCCTTTCCCCTTTTCTGCCACTACAATCAGCATCATCCTAATTGTCGTCAGCAGTAGCAGCACCATTAACTTTTATTGAGAACTTGTTCTGGTCCAGGTGTTGTGCTAAATGAACTTTTTACATGACTTTGAGAAACCTGTGTATTCCTTGTTAATCAGGCAGTTTAGAAGAGAGGTTTGATCTTGAAATAAAATTTGGCTAGTTCAGTTTGCTAGCGCTGCCATAACAAAGTACTATAGGTTGAATAGCTTAGATAACAGAAATTTATTGCCTCACAGTTCTGGAGCCTAGAAATCTAGAATTGAGGTATTGGCAGGGTTAATTCCTTCTGAGAGCTGTGAGGAAGAATATTTCCCAGGCCTTTTGCTAGCTTCTGGTGGATTGCTGGCAATATTTGGCATTCCTTATTATCACCAAGTAAACATCACCCCAAATTTTGCCTTAATAGTCATATGGTTGGTTCTCCCTGTGTGTGTGTGTGTCTGTTGGTGTTTCCAAACTTCCCCTTTTGTAAGGACATCAGTGATATGAATTACGTCTTGCTCTATGACTGCATTTTAACCATATTCCCTTTGCAAAGACCCTATATCCAACTAATGTCAAATTCTTAGGTACTGGGGTTTAGGATGCCAACACATCTTTTTTTTTGGGGGTGGTGGGGGTGGTGGCACAATTCAACCACAATAGAATCATAGGAATAAGTGAAATTATTAGAAAGAACACGTAGAAGGGGGAAAGGACAGAGAAAATGAGAAGACAATTCTAAGAGGCATGTTTAATGCCTGAGAAGCACTGGGAGTGAAATGAGGCCACTGGCTCTGGTAGTTGAGAGGGTGAAGGCAGATGCTTGATCTCAAGCCTAGCCCACAGTGGGTCTTTGCTGGGTGCCCTTTCTTTATTCCACACCGGTGCTTGAAAAATATTCTGTTCACAACTAAAGGAAAGCAAAAGGACCTCCTTGCACTAACAAATAGTCACCGTTCCAGAAGTGTCAATGGAATTTAATCAATTTGATTTTTATTTTCATGTTGAAACATTCAGTCTACAGCCATGCTACCCTGAACAAATCTGATCCCTTCTGATCTCGGAAGCTAAGCAGGGTTGGGCCTGGTTAGTACTTGGATGAGAGACCACCTAGGAAGACCAGGTGCTGTAGGCATAAAAATGAAAGATAAGAGACTGTAAGCAGACAAGGTCCTTGCAATCTGTGAGGTCAACCAGGGCTGCCTTGCATAAAAAAAAGAAAGAAAGAAAAAAAAGAGAAAAAGAAAAAGAAAACATTCAGACAACTTTCAGACAGAAGAACATAATGGATGAACATCCTAAAAAGATCCTAAGTGCTCTTCATTTTAGTAGACACTCAAGAGAAAGTGTTCACAGTCACCAAGAACACATGTATTGTTATTGAAAAGAGAATTATGATATTTGGTTCCCATAATCCACAACTTGCATTTTTATCAAAAACTACTTTGGGGTCAATGCAATCTTTTTTTTTAGTTTAGGAATCTGTAGAGATCCAGAACCATTTGAGGATTCGTGGGGTAAGCTGTCATGAAAAAATTTCCCCTAACAGAATGAGTTTTATCTTGACTTAATAATTCAAAATATGTAACGCATCTCTAAACAGTCTATGAGTAACACAGTCCTGAACTAATTGAAACTTAAGTATGAGTGAATCATTATGCTTTTAGCACATAGCATCAGAATTCTGGGGAAAAAAACTCTCAAAGCAAAACAAATACTCAGAACTTCCAAGTGGTTATGACCCAAATAGCCTAAATGTCAATTAGAAAAAAATTAGTGAGCTTTTCCTCCACAATCCTGTTCTTTTTCTGAAAGCTTGCATGTATCAACAGCCATGTGATAGGCAGAGCTGTTTCTTCACCAAGGATTGAGGTAATTCCTGCACTGTCAGTCTCATGCAGGCTTTAATTATCTATAATTGCACCCATAAATCACAAAATATATCACTGTTTACTGTGTAATGTGATGGAGATACTATGCTGAGTCGCAGAATCACAGAATCATAGAAGACTAAAGCCCAGGTTTCAGATAAAGCAAGGTGGCTGTGGGTTAACCTGGTAAATGCTATTCCCGAAAGGGTGAGGGATTCAGTCTAACAACTGTGACTGGGCCGAGAGATGGCTGTGAGCAGAAACAGGGTTTGGGGTCTGCCTTGAAAGTCCCACAGGAAAAAAGAAATATGACCCCCCATGTAGGTTTATAGTTCTCCTAAGAGCTGAGAGATGCTGAAGCCTGACTGAAGGAAAGGCTTTGTGCTTTGGTGGCTGGAAGCTTTTGTGCAGGCCAATGAATCCTTCCTCAGTGCAACTGCAGTCTGAGCTCTATGGGGCTGCAGCTGTTCTTTGCTGGAATGAGAAAAAGAAGCCGGGGAAGAGGAAGCGACCAAAGACAAAAAAAAAAAAAAAAAAAAAAAAAAAAAAAAAAAAAAGGCTGGTATGGGACCACAGAGGTCGACTCTGGCCATTCATGTTGACTCCAGGTAGTAGAGGACCTCTAAAAGGGGACAACTGTCCTCATCATCACAGGCAGTCATGACCTTCCATTAACAAGGATTAGAAATTCATTTGAATCACTTCTCTCCTGAAGAACAGTTATTTTGGAGTCCAAAGTTTTTCCACGTTATTTAGCTCTGCACCCTCACATTATGTGTGGGCCTACCTTTTGCAGCTGAATTTGAGGAGTGCCAGAGGGGCCCAAGATAACATCAATAAAAATGTCTTTTGGGTTAAGACTTGAGGAACCTGTGATAATTGGCCCACTCAGATGCTTCTCTGAAGAGTAAACTGAGGTCAGTGTACATGGAAGTGAGGGAAATTCACGAGGAACAGGTAGAGCTAGGCCTTTCTATACAAGCCCTCTGTTGCTCAAAATTGTCACTGGATCCTGGGTAGAGAGAACAGAACAGCTCTGGGAGAGATTCTGAAAGAGATGTGGGAGAGAAAAGGAAGTGTGTTGGTTACCTACTGCTGCATACAACAATGCCAAACACTTAGTGGCTTCAGGTACCACACATTTCTGTGTCTTCTGTCTTAGTAACTCTCACAAAGCTGCAATCCAGGTGTTAGCCAGAGTCTCATCTAAAAGTTCATCTGGAAAAGGACAAACTTCCAAGCTCAATGGTTGTTAGCAAAATTCAGTACTCTAAGGACAATTGGACTGAGGGCCAAATGTTCCTATCCAGAGGCCACCTTCAGTTCCTTGGAATGTAGGGGTTTCCACCACAGTGGCTTGCTTCATTAAAGCATGCAAGCCCAGAAGGCTGTAGAGATAGTCTGCTGGCAAGATGGAAGACACAATTTTACTCACCTTAATCATGGAAGTGACATTCTATTACTATTGTCATATTTAATTGGTTAGAAACGCATCACAGGTCCCACCCACACTCAAGGAGAGGATATTATAAAAGGGAACAATACCAGAATTTGAGCATAACTGGGCCACTTAGAGACTGCCTACTACAGGAAGAACAAAGGTTAGCAGACATCTACTGTTTTTATTCTGCTTTCTATGCATTCATCTTTTTTTCTGGTAATTCTACATAGAATTTTTTTGAGGGACAGTTCTCTCCATCATCCCCCAAAATGACTCTGGAAGTCCCACAGCTTCAGATGTGGACCTGAGATTCAAGCCTGGCCACTTAGAATATCACGTGTCTGGTGACTGGCCTAGAATTGGAAGCACAACTAAACAAGAGCTAATGGCAAACCATAAAACTTTCTTAGAGATCCTGCAAAGATATTTCCCATTTTTCAGACTGACTAGAAACTAGAGAGAACCTAGAACCTGGAGCCGCTGCCTCCGTTTACTATGATGTAAACTCCAAGGCCGAAAGCAACAGAACAGAAGGAGAACCAAGAAGAGATACTGAGGCCTGCTGCTATTATTGAACAAGACTTGGATCTAGCTATACCTGAAGTAAATTATTCCTAACGTGCTCTATCCAGTTTGGATCAAGTTTTCTATGATCTGCAAATGAAAGATTCCTGACACAGAGAAAGAAACTAACATTTATTTGACACATTTCAGCATCATGAACGTCCTATATCTCATCTGAAGGTACATTTGAACTTCTACAGTTTTATTTAGAGTTGACAAATTATTTTACCTACATTGATAAATATTTTACCTAAAATATTTAGCCCATAGTGAATTGTCTTAACATGAGGTACACAAGGTTTGAAATAAAAGGAGTGGTTGGTTGCATATTTATCACTTTCCTATCATGTTTGACTTTGGTATTTTTAGCAGTCCATAGAAACAAAAGAGTCCCAAAATACATATATATCTTGAAAAGGAATTTAAAGCTTTTCTTTAGTAGATTTATGGCTAATATACTTTATTTCTTTTAAAATCAAGGTAGGCTACAGCACAATGCTTTTACTGACATGCATGGTGTTCTTCGTAGATTCTAAAATTCTCGTTCTCCCTTTCCAACCCTCACTTCAGAAATGAAGGGCCATATGCTACCATTTCCAGTTACCTCAACTTGCACCAGAGTCTTTTGTTGTTTTTTCTTGGGCTCTAAGTTGGCTTGAGGGCTGAATGTGTGAATATGCTGGGTGGGATGTGGAGATGCACACACCAACTGCCAACTGGTTATATGTTAGAGACATTAACAAGAAACAAACAGATTTGTAGTTTAATAAGTCACAAAAATTCCACCAATGTTTGAGTTGCTGTTATTTTTATGATTTAGTCAGCTGGTGCTTAAAATCTAATCTCTGAGTATAGTTCACTTATATTCAGAAACATGTTGGAGATAATAGTTATATTGCAACCATCAAAGGCATTACAATGTTTTTCAAATAATAATGTCAATTTTATTTAATAAGCATATATTGAGTGCCTGTGCTGAGTACTCCACAAAGTGCTGGTAAATAATTTTTCAATGATGTTGCAAATTATAGGATAATAAGATTCTGTGGTTAAGCCTGACATTAGTTTATTAATGGCACTTTGAAGAATATTTGATTGGTGGATATAGTGTGTTATTAAAACTATGTAAATGACAGGCACACAATTCATGTAAGAAGGACAAAGGCTGGGGATGTTTCCTAGACAAGTTCATTCATCAATAAGGATTTATTTTGCCCTTATTATATCTTAGACCCCAAGACTGTTGCATATAGCTGGGCGATTTGTACACTGCACAAAGGCATCTAGCCAAGGGGGCATGTCAGAGATGACACCCTTTGCCCTGGGTGGAAGTGGACCCATCATGGGGTGGGGAAGTTCTAATTTGCCAATAGGGTGGCTGTCCTTCTGTTAAGCTGAGTAGGGTGGAAGGAGTGACCATGGTAGAAAGGTGTGGCTATAAAGATGAATACACATATGATTCCTGCTCCTTAAGACTATAATTTTAGTGCACAGTTAGATATACAAACTGAAGATCATGATCCAATGTAAGAAAGGCTCACAGTGATTGGCAAACGTGGCCGTGGCCTTGGAATCAGAAGTTGAGGAATGTGGTCCACAAATGTTTTTCTTCTGTTTGAATGGGACAGATTTTTTGAAATTGGTACTTGTGGTTTCCATAGGCTTATATTGGTGTAAAAGGAACAAAGGAATTGGTGATGAATTTGACTTGGGGAATGAAGAGGGAGAAGATGTCAAATTAGTGGTATGTTTGATCTGGATTTTGAGCAGAAGAAAGGTACCCTAAACAGGAGAAATAACAAGTACAAAGAGTAGCAAGTAAAACACTTGGTCTATTCTAGAATTGGTAAATAGTTGCTACGACTTGAACTTACAATGAGTGAGAGAGGATGGAGTAGTAGTAGGGCAGAGGCTGGAGTGGGACTAGCCCCTAGAAACGACCAGATATAGAATTTGAACATCACCCTTTAGTCACGAGGAGTTATCCCAGATTTTAAAACTGGGAGCAACATATTTAAGGTACTAGTCCCCAGGCTGTGGACTAGTACCAGTCTGTGGCCCGTTAGAACCTGGGCCGCACAGCAGGAGATGAGTGGCAGGTGAGCAAGCAAAGCTTCATCTATATTTGCAGCTGCTCCCCAGCGCTAGCATCACCGCCTCAGCTCCACCTCAGATCATCAGGCATGAGATACTCATAGGAGCACTGGTCCCTGGTGCCAAAAGGGTTAGGGACTGCTGGTCTACAGCCTCTTGTCTACTGTTAGATGGTGGTAAGAGTGTGGTAGGGGAGAAGGGTTAATGATGGTTTTTGTATAATAGTGTCAAAAATTTGCTACTACAACTCAAGTTGTGAAAACAACCCTCTAGCTTTTTTATTGTCTACTTCTTAATCGTCTTTGGTAGCTCTCAACCCAGTGGTAAGGGAGAAAAACATAAACTAAAGAAAGTCTTAGTGCTGGGTAAAGAAACCTCTCTTCCAAGTTAAAATGGTTCCTCTTAGGTTAATTCTACCTCTGCTGCTTAAACTCAAACATTCAGTGTATTTACTCTTTATCTTGCTCTCCAACCTCCCCTTGTATGGGTGTAGAGGACACTGTATATGTTCTCATGGTGATGGGAATGGGCATTTCTTTGAAGGCCTTAGCTAGACTGGGCTGGTCCTGGGCCTGAGTGCTTTGTCCCTGAAGTATGCATGGTCACGTTTGGTCCTTGGAGTCACCTGCTGCTTGCGTTCATCATATCAGCCACATCCTTCCAGTTCAAAGTCCTCACACTCTGTGGCCTCTTTGTCCAGATTGCAAGGTTCTGCTGTACCACTGGTGTTCTTAGAACCTGTCTGGTCCTCTCTGGGATAAGAAGGAACTTCTGAGATGCCTTTGGGAAACTGGAAACATATCCTTAGGCCCATCTACCTGAACACCTCCTTCAGCTATTTCTAACCCATGGCTCAGATGCCAGATGAATGTAGATTTCTTTATAAGAAGCATATCATGACACTACCAGGTAAAGCCAGGCAAGGCTCTATCTACTCGGAGGCCTCCAGAACTTATCTGGAGTTTCTATTGCACTCTACCTCCTGTACCCTCCTTGATTTTGGTCCCAGAGTTGGGGGTGTGTATAAGAACTATAGCATCTCAACTCCTACCCCTTTCTCTGACTCCTCCTTCCCACACTATCTCTCTAGCTATAAAGGAAAGGAAGTAGATCACTGAGGAACACTCAAAAGATTTTTGGGTAGGCTGGATGATGATGGTGGGAGGAGGCACAGGTTTGGGTGGGGAGATAAAGGGACAATTGGTTCAATTTGAAAGGTTGAATGTGAGATGCCTAAGGTATTCCAGGACATCCTGCATTTGGCAGTTGGAAATAGGGTTTGGAGAGCAAGAGTGGTTGTAGCTGGAGTTGCTAGTTATGCTGGTTAAAATAATGGATGAGTTTAAGGAGGGCACAAGAAAGGGAGGGAGGGGAGACAACACTTTAGGAAGACAAGCTGGAAGCACCCTGGGAAGTAATGGTGGCAGAGGCAGGAGGTAAGTTCTCATTCTGTTTTAGGAATGAAGCCTGAGCCTGTCACACACAAATCCCAGAGAGCATGAGGCCTCCTGGAAAACTCACAACACCTCACCTAAACAGCAATACCTAGAGTTTATTTTGCTTTTCAAGTAAGAGAGAAGTATATTGGGCAAACTGAGATGTGAATTCAGTTACCAATGAGGCAGGTTTTCCAAGGGGAAGCAACGTTAGCCTCGAGTTTAAGGACACTCCTGGTTTAGGGACAGCAGTCCTTTCATGACCTGCCTTTGCTACCAGTAAAAACTTCAGCTCATTTGCATAACAGCAACAAAGGGCAAAGCTTGGACCTGGCATCATGCACTTGCACAAAGAAGGTTACCTGCAAGAGCAGAACAAGAAACTCCAGCACCACATGGCCTTGGGTCAGGAGGAAAGCTGCTGATGCAATTGCCAAGAAAGAAGATGGAAAACAACTCCCAGAGATCATGACAGCTGAGTTTATGTCTGGGCAGAGGCTACAGGGTGAAGTTGTGGGAAGGCAAACTTATGAAGGGCATTAATCAAGGTAAAGAAAAGGAAAATGAGGTGCTTCAGGGCACAGTGTGTGAGAAGCAACAGCGTGACAGAAATCGTTAGGAGAGGTGCCCAGGGCTCCATCGCCCAGCAGGCCCTTTTGTCAGCAGAGTGTTTGCTTCTAGCTCCTAAGGCGGGGGTAGAGAGGCCAGATGCCATGATGATAAATGCCCAAGGGTGATCCCGGGAGAGGCTGCCCTTCCCTGACTGTCCTGACACAGGGAGGCCAGCGTTGGGGGCTTTGGGATGCTGTTTTCTCTGGACTGATCACTAGGGACTGACTGGGCAATGCTGGTGCTTCACCGTTCCATGTTGACCAGACGGACCCATGAGGATCATTTGTCCAAGGAAAAGAAATCACTTTTTGAGGCGAGACAAGTGTGGCTGCCTGGGCGTAAATGCGCTGAGTACCTTTCCCATCAGCAAATGTCTGAGAATCTACTCCTGTCCAGATTTTGTGACCTGAGTGTCAGCCAGCCAAGACCAGAATCCAGAGCCCAGGTCTTCTGGCTCCTTGGCCAGGGCCCTTTCACAAGCCAGCAGACAACATAGTAATAATTTCCATGCCTTTGTATTTTCATTTCTGAAAGGATAGTAAAAATAGCTCATAGATTGGGAATTATGACTACATTTTAGAACATAGAAAAAAAAAGATCTAAAAAATGAACATCTTGTCACTATGCAATCATAACATATTTTGAAGATTGTGACCTAATCAAAATTATCCAGGTATTCTCTTCTGGAAACTTTCAATGACAAGATAGAATATTTTCAAATTCAGTAATAAAAATTATCTATAGGAAAAAAAAACGACTGAATCTTAAACACGAATCCCATTCTCACTGAATCTCAGGGAAAACAACAATAACTTCTTTATATCATTCTCAGATTACACCAAAGAATTTCACACAGTTCATTATTGTAGAGATGGTTAGAAACATTTTACAATATACACAGGTTAGAGTTAATCCAAAAAAAGCTGCAGCCATGACTGGAGTTATTTTTTAAAGATTTTTAAAGAAATAAAATATGTGAAAGAATATATGGAAGAGGTATCTTAGCTATTAATCACTAAAACCTTTTGGGACTTTTTCTATTTTAATTTGGTAACTATGCTTTCAACAATCAAAAAATACCCAGAGACTTTATAGCACTTATTTTTCTTGGTAAGAATTATAAGATAATTTAATCTACCTATTTGTTCATACTTTTAAAATGTTGTTGTTTTAGAGAAAAAGACAATTAAAAGTAGAATGGTGGTTACCAGGGATTGGAGATGGGGGAATTGGGGAGATTTTAAGGGTACAAACTTGCAACCAGTAGATAAATATGTTCTGGAGATCTAATGCACAGCATAGGTTTTATAGACAACAGTACTGTATTATAAATTTCAAAGTTGCTAAGAAACTAGATCTTAATTGTTCCTACCACCTCCCCAAAAAAAAGAAAAAAAAGAAAAAAAACACCCACTATCAGGTGACTTGACAGAAGCGTTAGCTAACACTGTAGCAGCAATCATACTGCAATGCATAAACACATCAGAAGAACACGTTACACACCTTAAGCTTACACAGTGCATGTAAATTATATCTCAATAAAAAGTCAATTGTAGATGAAATGGTATTTAATTATGATTTTATGGTAAGACTATCAGAGTAGTAAATATTGTTATGTGTAGTTATATATGCATGCCACTTCGTGACGAACTTCATGTTTCAAATGCATTTCAAAAACTGAAATTTATTTTAATAAATGTGAGACTTAAAATTTTTGTTTTCTGCTTTGTAGCTTATTTTTTCCATGAATACATTCCATGAATAGCAGTATCAAGAATAGACTAAGCTATGTTGGAGTAAAAAACAAAAAAAAAACCTTAGTAGGTTTTAACAACAAAGGTTTACTTCTGGCTCATCTTTGTCATGGGTTGGCTAGGGGCTCTTTGCTTCCTTGTTCGGGGATATATGCGGAAGCAGCCACCACCATCTTGAGCATTCATTTGTCTCCCAAGCAGAAGTAAATGTAGATCTAGAAGCCTCACACTGGCAATTAAAGTTTCTGGCCTAGCAGTGACACGCATCACTTATGCGCACTACTTATTGTCTGCAAGTCTCATGGCTTTACCTAACCTCTAAAAGCCAGGAAATATAATCCTATCATGTACCAGGAAGATGGAAAGCCAGAAAGACTGGTGAAGGGTATTATATAGATTGTTATATCACCCATACAGGATACATCTCTTTTTTCTTCCTAGGAGAATGCTGACTTTGATTAGCTATCTCTCTCTCTCCCATGCTGTCCATTAAGTTAGGTAAACCCAGCCCTATTTCCTATTTCAGGAATGGGCCTTGATGCATTTAAGTCAATCAAAATAATCTTAACCTGGTTGTAATTGGCTCAGGAAAGAACATGAAACATAATTCAGTCCAATGAGATACCATGAGAAGTTTGTAGGGACTTTGGGGAAAGTTTCTTCTCATTCTTCTAGGGGTAACTCCTGTGCTTTGCCTGGATGTGAGGGAGAAAGCATGGAAATCCAAATGCTACTTGCAGCCCTTCTGCGACTTAGTGGAAACTGTTTTTCAGGATGAAGCTGATACCGTGCATGGTAAAACAGAGAGTGAGATAAACCAGGGGTCCCTGATGAAATGATTAGCTATTGGATCAGCCAGCTAAAGCCCTCCCTACCTTTGGACTTCCAGTTCTTTCTGTCAAAAAAGTCCGTATTGTATAAGGTGCTTTGAGTTGTATTTTCTGTTACCTGCAGCTGAAAGTATCCTAAATAATATATCTGCTTAACTAGGTTTCCTGTAATGTCCTTCCTGCTTTATTTGTAGCTCTTGTTTCATTCCTTACTGGCTGCCTCTCCCTCTTGTCACATTTCACTTGGATATAGATTATAAATTTGGCTCAAACTCGTAATATCTTATGAATTCCTCCCTTTGCTTATTGACTTCATGACCTTCCAATATGGCTTGATGAAATTCTACTCTCTGCCTCCAACTGCTTCGTCCATTCCTGGCCTGCCTTCACTGGCAGCCCCTACGCCAATGCTAAGGAGACTGACTTCTCAAGGACATTTTTGCTTCTTGAAAATGTGCCCTTTGATCATTAAATTGTATCTTGCCTACACACTGGTTGAAATTGAAGCAGCCCACATGGTCAAATGCTGTATAATAGAAAAGGTCAGTGGAGCAGTCCCTCTAATCTGTTAGCTGCACGTACTATCAGAGCTGTGAGCTTTGTGATTTAATGACTTGCTCACTTGAGTCCTAAATTGGGGCTGCACTATTGAAGTCTTGGCAAGCTGGTTTAAAGCTGCCATTGAAACATCCCATCACATGCTGTACATGAGCTGAAGGGTGACAGCAGAGCCCATTTCCATGGCATTTGTCATAGAAAAAGGCAGAAGAGTCAGCACTAATGTGGGCAGGGGTGTGCTATTTAGATCCAGATTTTAATGGGCATATTTTTGGGGAATTTGAATAGGCATAAAGTTAACACATTTTGTGTGTCTCCCAGCCTGCTTCATTCACCACCATAAATATAAAAAGCTATGCCATGTTAACTTACCTCAAGTAGTTTGGGAGGAGTCAGGGACAAGGCAAAGCTGTGCATAATTTAAGAAATAGAAACATTCCTGGAGCTGTGTGTGGGCGGAGGGCATGGTGTTACTGATGTGACTAGACATGTGGAGCCTGAATTGGCCCTTTTCTGAATTATTCGTATTTTTTAAAACCCTCTCATAGAAAACCTGGACCTTTTAGATTTACCGTCCTTTTATTTAACAAGGATGATTTTAGAGAAATTTCTGGCAGGTTCTAGGAAAATATTCTGGAACTGACAGTTGCTTTGGGGAATAGAGACAGCATGTGTCTTTTTTTTTTTCTTCCTATCCCTTTTCTTTAGCTCATTTTATCAAGTCATGCAAAGCTTTCACTAATACAATTGAGGCTTTCAAACTGTTAGAAGAATCCCTGTCTTAATGAACATCATTTATGGAAGAGAGGAAGAAAGAAAGGAGGCGAGGGATGGGGAGAGAGAACAGAAGGCTGTTATCTAGCTGGTTTGGCTCCCTCTCATCCAGAAGGCTAACTTTCCGGCAGTGGGAAGGAGGATGGGTCAAATTATGGTAATTAGGATCTTATGTGGCAGCTCATGAATTGCATTTCCTTCATTTCATTGTTTCCCTTTATGTTTGCTGGAAAATTAAATAATGCACTTCTATGTTTATACCAAAGGGTTATTCTTGGGATTCAGAAGAGGGACTGGCCATCAGAGAGCATGTCTGGCCTAGTTTTGCAGAATGGTTTTCAGAGGGACAAAGGCAAGTGGTTTAGTAGAATCAGGTGACTCATCTCTAGGTGACTTTTGAGACTTTAAAAGAGATTTTAAGAATTTCCCTGTGGATACATTATCCAGGTGCTGACCACCTAGACTGATTGTGCAGTGGATTATCAAAATCTTTTATTTTTCCCTTCTGCATTTTTTAGTAGAACTAAATATTGTATATTTAGTAGAACAAAATACTAAACATATTTTCCTTCTAAGAGACTCAAGTTGTAGGAAAACCCACAGTGAGTTAGGTATAGTTCATTTTCTTAGCAAATGGAGGTTGCAGTAATTTCTCCAGCAAGTGCCCTTCAGCCTAGGCCCTGGACTTTTCCCATCCATATGAGATGTGATTGGCAACTTTTCACTGATGACATAGATGCTGATTCTTCTGAGCTGTCCATCAGACACTTTACAGGTCACCTTTAAATTCAGTATATTAAACAAGAAAGGAAAGGAACAGCTTGTAACCCCAACTGCAGGATTGGTTGGAAGTTCTTGTAGAGTGTTTTAACAGAATCATATTTTCCAGCAGCTAAATTTGAGAAGAAATTATTAGAGAAGCATTGGCTTTGAAATTTAATGTGATCACACACATCGCTAGCTGTGTGATGAACAGCTGCTTTTAAAGTAGGAGCCCACACTGAGAGAGCCCTAATCCTACTTCTTTGATATCAACATGTGCCTTGTAGTTCCAATTATTCTACATCATTCCCCATGTGGCAAATTTACACAGTATTCTGTGCTTTGCCTTTTCTGGGAAGGTCTGTGACAACTTTGTCCATGTTCTGATTATTATTCAAGTCATTAATAGAAGAAATATCAAAGCTATGCATTCATTATGTGCCAATGATGACGGCGTTGGGAAGCTTCAGGGCTGGGATCATCTGGTCTAGCTTCTCATTTTGTCGGGCTTAAGTGACCTCCCCCAAATCCATTGGCTATTTAGAGCAAATCTGGAAAAGGAATGCAAAGGCTTTCTAACATTAATGTGTTATTGAAGCATAATGTGTATTATGCTTCTGTAGTATGTACAGAAATGTATGCACATCACAGGTCTAAGCTCAGTGAGTTCACGATGTGGGAACACCTATCTAGACAGCACCCGCTGCAAGAAACAGAAACAGAACCTTTATGCTCCCTTTTGCTGTACCATACCCTTCTCAGGGTGACCTCATCTTGACCTTTGACTAATTTTCCCTGTATTCAGATTTCATATTAGTGGATCCAAAAGCCTTTAAAGCAGTACTCCTTCCACCATCACAGTTTGGCCACCACATTCTCCTAAAGGGTAAAAGTTTTCAGCAATTTCAAAAATGAGACCAGAAGGAGAATTAAATTCTATTTTGAAGTTAGATTTCCATCATATTCAACCTGGCAGCTCTATAATCTTTCACAGTGAGGTACAAGACCAGTTCATTGGAGCCAAGTTGCTAAAAAAGCAAACCAAACCAAACCTAGCTCCTGTCTGGTCAGCTGTGAGTGCAGGGCCGCCTAGTTGCTTCTTGGCTGCTCTGAGAACTGTTACAATCCTATAAGTGTGAATTCCAATTATTCTTTAGAAAAATTTATTACCTCTTTGTGGCTGCTATTGATTTTCTCCCTGACATAGTACTATCTTTGGCAATATTGCTTTTTCATCACTGACATCTTAAGTAGATCCAGAGACAGAAATATCACTAGAGTACTTTCTAAATTTCTTCACAATGAATAACCAACTTTCAATGTCTCATTCCCTAGTAGGCAATGTTAGTCTTTCTGTTTGTTTGCTTTCATTTTGATTTAAACACTTAGTTTTCTATGATAGACATTTCCCACCTCTCCTCCATTTTCTCCTCTTCTCCAGGAGGAAAACTATATGCTTCGCTTACCATCCAGTTGTGCAACCGACTGCATCTTATAAATGCTAGACAACAGCAGAATCTGATAGACGCATAGTCAGCTCACAAGATATCTGTGAGATTTGCATTTGTTGGTCACACATACCTCTTCGCCCAATCAGATACTCGCCAAAGCAGTTTTTATGTACTCAAATATAAGCAGTTGCTGAATTGTGTCTACCAGCTTTCCAAACATTTTCAGCTTATCTGTGGAGCATCTTATTTTTTTGCTCTATAAGTTATGGGGAAAACAGAATAGATCCTCTTTATCTAGTAAATGAAGGGGAAAGGTACAGTAGCAAAAACAAGGTACAGGAACAAAATGCTTGGGTTTGCTCTCCAGAGGGCATTTTTTTTTTCAGCCACGTGCATTCCCTTCCAGATGCAGCAGAATTCTTTTGATATCTGAGTTTTGAAGAACTATAGGAGCCAATAGTGAAAAAGCTATTTGGTCATGGATAGTAGCATGTCAAAGTGAACTGAAATAAGTAGCCGTAACGGAGGTTATTAATTCATCTGTAACAGAGTTTGGACTCACAGAGAATTCTAACAGTTTTCAAATTCAAATGAGAGAGAGACATGTTGTGGCTTTCAGGAAAGAAGCTGGCCATGAGGAAATGTTCTCTCAGATTAAAAAAAAATTTTATGGGCTGCCAACATTCTAGTGAATTAAGAGGCTAAAGGCATATTCTTCTATCCATTCTCCTTTCTAAGACATCTACCTGAGTGTCTCTATCCATTGGATAGTTGTAGGCAGCAAGCCCTTGACTTGGTGGGATAAGGGAAAGGGGTGAAAGAAAGTGGAAAAGAAGGCAGTGGTGACACTGATCAAAAAATTATCTTTGACTCTGAATGGTGTGTGATGCTTCCTTTCTATCACTGGTAATGAAACTTCATTACTTTGAACTTCTTAAAGATCCACTATCTCTCCACAAACCATGGAGAAATTAGGAGTAGGCAAGCTCTCCCAGAAAGCTCTCAAGTTCCTGAGAGTATAGTATCACAAGAAAGAAAAATTGCCCAAATCTAGAGAAACAAGCCATATGACTAGGGAGAAATCCAAGAAACATCCTGCAATGGCAGAAAGGAGGATGAGGCGAGGATGCGAGGCTGCCCGGTATCGAGTGGCTGAGTGAGATGGAGGCTGAGGCAGCGGTAGAAGCCTCTTGAAGAGGCCATGTCTGCAAGTGGATTTTTGCAGTGATGGACCTGCTGGCTCTGAGCACCAGTGGCAGGGGGCTTCGGGGACTTACAGGGAGACTTTGTCAGAGTGAGAGCCGAGGAGAACTCACTTGGTACAGAAGTGCCCACGATATCCATTGTTCCCTGTTGTGGCCTCCCCCTTTCCAATGCATGAACACAGCACTGCCAAGACATCATCAAACTGAGTGACAGAGGTCGCTCAGCCAGGAGGATTCCCTGAACCCCTACCCCTCCAACTTGTGGCCCCACTCAAGCCATATCTAGGTATATCCTCAGCGAGTCAGGTGCTCCCTGCTGAGCAGCACCTAGACTTACACTGGTGTGGCCTTTTGAGGCAACTATAAGCACAGCATCTGTGGATTGCTTGCTGAATCTTAACAGGTGGCCCCAGAGGGGTAGAGGCTTGGGCTAAGTTTGGCCTGCAGCTGAACCTCTCTCAAGACTGTGCCACTGGACACCTACTTCACAAATCCACACTAATAAGACCGGGAGACTTAGGAGGTTCGCTTAGTACATACAAACAGACACGGAAAGGCAGCCAAAATGGAAAGACAAAAAGCAGAAACCATATGAGAGAACAGAACAGAGATCCAGATATAATGGAGTCAAGTAATCTAACAGTTGCAGAGTTCAAAACACTGGTTATAAAGATGCTCAATGAACTTGTGGGAAGTGTAGACAAATTCAGTGTGAACTTCGTCAAAGAGATTAAAAAAAACATAGAAATGGAATGAAAATTATGAAAGGGAACCAGTCAAAAATGAAAAACACATTATCTGGGATGAGAAGTATGTTAAATGGAATAAACAAAGTAAATAAAGAAAAGGATCAAATGCCCTATCTAGAGGACAGGAAAGCCAATAAGACACTCTGTTGGAATGGCAAGAAAATAGATGCCAAGACTATAAAAATAGTTTAAGGAGGATATGGGACACTATTAAGGTTCAAAATATTCATCTGATTGGTGTAACAGAGAAGAAAATCAAGATGTTGGACAGCTGTTTGAAGACATAATTATGGAAAACTTCCATAACCTGGTGAAGGAAATGGATATAAAATCCCAGGAAGCTCAGAGAATTCCAAAACTGGGGATCTCAAGAGGCCCACACCAAGACACATCATAATTAAAATGCCAAAGGTTAAATACAAAGAAAGAATCTTAAAAGCAGCAACAGAAAAACAAATTATTATATATAAGGGAACACCCATATGATTGGCAGCTAATTTCTCCAAAGAAACTATGCAGGACAGAGGGCTTGGCAAAAAATATTCGAGAGGATGAAGACCCAGGATCTACAACCAAGAATAATTTATTCTGCAAAGCTATCATTTAGAGCTGAAGGACAGATAAAGAGCTTCCCAAACAAAAATAAACTAAAG
Source organism: Cynopterus sphinx (assembly GCA_030015415.1). Classification (NCBI taxonomy): domain Eukaryota; kingdom Metazoa; phylum Chordata; class Mammalia; order Chiroptera; family Pteropodidae; genus Cynopterus; species Cynopterus sphinx. The sequence continues at coordinate 41,206,535 of CM057391.1, read as the reverse complement.
GAATTTATTACCACCAAGCCAGTATTACAGGAAATGTTGGAGGGACTTCTTTAAGAAGGAAAAACATGTATCAAAAACAGGAATAAAGAGTGGTAACAACTACATTCCTATCAATGAGTAACTTAAGTGGAAAAGAATTAAATGCTCCAACCAAAAGATAGAGTGGATGAAAGGATAAGAAAACAACACCTCTACATATGAGAAGGAAGGGGATGGAAAAAGATATTGCTTTGATGAACCTAGAAGGTATTTAAGACAGAGAAAGATAAACACTGTATGATTTCACTTATATGCGGAATCTAACGAATAAAAAAAACCAAAGTAATCAAAAACAGACTAACAAATATAGTGGACAATTAGGTGATGGACAGAGGGAGGGGGATTTGGGGGACTGAGAGAATGGGGTGAAGGGCTAATTAAGTACAAATTAGTAGCTGATGGATGGTCACAGGTATGGGGAGCACGGCATAGGGAATGAAATTAGCATTAATACGTTGGCTAGGTGGAAGGTCAGGGGAGGGAGGGTGCAACTGGAGGGGGTTCGTTTTATGAACTATATAGATGTCTAACCAATGTACTGTATAACTGAGACTAAATAAATAATAATTTATAAAAAACTTTATGAGAAAGAATGCAAGGAAGATAACTATCTCAAATTTATTTTTCTAAAGCTTTCTATTGTTTTAGAACACGTGACTGACTGTACTGGGGATGAAATAACTTTAATTTCTGACCCTACAGCTGCTGTATTCCAACAAGTTGCCCAAATTATACTGAAAACAATTACAAAACTTTTCTATATTTTGAGGGAAGAGAGCATAAGCTGAATAACATGAGGCTTCAGTGATGATATTAAGAGCATTTCTGGGTGGTTGCCAATGCACTGTGGGAATACACCCATTTTCGAAGTGGAAGACTATCTGCCACAGTGCCCAATGACAACATTTAAAAGACAACAAAACAAAACAAAGCATAAAGGTAAGTGGCTTGCAATAGCAAAGATATACCTTAATAATTACAGATTCCAACTAGGCCTAGTCACATACAAGGTGCAATAAGAGAATTTTCTAAGATTTTCTTGTTGGTTCTGAACAACTCTGGGCTTTTAGTAAATTTATCACATTGTTTCTTTAAAAGTTATTTTCTAATAATATAATGCATTCATATGAATGATCTGGGTAATTAAACTTAATTATGTGATTTGAACAAATGAGCAGAATTAGATTGCACTAACCATATGTAATAACATTATTAAGTATATAAATCTTTTCTGCAAGTTTTGTATGGAACACACACACACACACACACACGCACACGCACACGCACACGCACATGCACACGCACGCAGAATGTAGTCTTACTCAACAGGATCATGAACCTTCATCTTACTGTGTTATTCCTGATGGCACTTATTATTTCAGTTCCTTTTATTCTCCTAACCACATAGAATTACAGAGTGGTGCTAGAGATGTTAAGAAGTCTGCTGGTGATAATGCATGTGTAAGTATCAGAAAGATAAAGTTGATTCTATGATAATAATAATAGCTGCCATTTATTAAGCATTACATTATGCTGGTATTGGGTTAATCATTATACATCATCTCATCCAAAATGTGACTACTCTGTGAGACAGGTGTTATTATTATTTTATAGTTGAAGAGGCTGAGGAAATAGTAATACAGCTACAGATACTTCCAAAATGTGAGTCCTGTTACGCTACTTTGATTGTGATAAAATTAACCATTTTAATTCTAATTACTGCCAAAGACTCCACTCCCTGACCTTGTATCTTTCTTGTGGATAGCTGAATTTTGTATAAACATTTCAGTCTGCAAACCACTAAGCTGGTTGAAGCATTGTGTGAGGTAAGAACATTTTCAAGGTAAAATTGTTTCTACCATGGCTACATATTGCTCCTGGCTGAGTGTTCACTTATTACTCATGAATCATTAATTGTTTCCAGGAGAAGTTGGGGGTGGTGAAGAGTTTGTCTACATAGAAGGTGACATGGACACAGACATGGGGTTATAAAAGGGCCTGGCCCGCCAGGAGATGTATGTCTGCAATGTGGGGGCACTTGGGGTCAGGGAGCAAAAACTGGAGGAGCACGTAGGAGCCAGAATACAGGGGCATCATTGGCTCTGCCAGTGTTTGTGGAATTAACTCGATAGAACACAGAAGCCTGTGGAAATGCTTACTGGGATTAAATCTTAAGCAGTTTTGCTACATGAGACTTACCCTTCAGAAAGAAAAATCTAGCACTAGTGTGGAGAATGAACTTCTTGGAAGAGCAAAGGAGACAGAAAGACTGCTGCAGCAGTCCAGTTGAATAAAGTTGAGGCCCCAGAAAATGAGAAAAGTGGTTAGATTCTCAGGACATTTTTAGTTGAAGAGCAATAGGGTTTGGATATTCAGTGAATGCACTTTGGAAGAATCAAGGGCAATATTAACCCAAGATCATGAGAAGGAGCCTTTTTTTTTTTTATTACCTAGGAGAGGTTAAATAAATTAGATTTTGGATGTGTTAAATTTGAGAGACCTATAGGACAGTCAGTTGGAGGTGTTCAGAGACTAGCGCTGCAGCTTTGAGTTGGGTAGGCAGTAGACGTCTAGATGTTCATTTGCTTCACAAATATTTGAGTACCTATTAAGCTCCGAGCCATATTTTAGAGATTTAGGGTATAGCAGTGATCAGTCATCAACATGTATGAGGCTGGTAAAGCTGGAGGTATGAAGAATGTGAGAGCAAGAAAGAGAACGAAGGAGAGAACCCCAAGGAACCTTGACGACCAAAAGGAAGGTGGGAGAAGAAGAGGAGGTGACGAAGTGGGCTAAGATGGAGGGATGAGAAGGGCAGGAACGCACAGTATTAGAGGGAACAAAGAGAGGAAATTGAGTCCACATTTTTTTAATTAAAAAAAAATTTTAGTGTGGTAAAAAACCACATAACCTAAAATTTACCACCTTAACCATTTTTAAGTGTAGAGTTCAATAGTGTTAAGTACATTGACATGGTTATGTAATAGATTTCCAGAACTTTTTCATCTTATAAAACTGAAACTCTATACCAATTAAAAAACAACTACCCATTTCTCTATCCTCCAGCCCTTGTAACCAACATTCTACTTTCTGCTTCCATGAATTTGACTACTTTATAAACCTCATGTAAGTGGGATTATAAAGCATTTTTTTTATGACTGGCTTATGTTTTTTGCATAATATTCTCAAGGTGCATCCATGTTGTAGCATGCGACAGGATTTCTTTCTTTTTAAGGCTGAATAATATTCCATTGTATGGATATACCAAATTTTGTTTGTTTATTCATTCATTCATTCATTCATTCATTCATGGAAATTTGTGTTTCTTCTACCTCTAGGCATTTGTGAATAATGCTGCTATAACATGGGTGTACAAATAGCGTTTCAATTCTTTTAGATATATATTCAGAAATAAGATTTCTGGATCATATGGTAGTTCTATTTTTAATTTTTGGAGAAACACCATATTGTTTTCCACAGTTCACTTGGATTTTGATAGCATTGTCTAATTCTGAATAGGAAGAATAGAAATCTAATATTTTAATACGCTAACATTTTGCATATTAGATTTACTTTCAGCAGAATATGTGCATTATCTTATTTAATCCTCAAAAAAATGTTCTGAATAGGTATTGTTACAGGTGAGGTACAGAAGTATTAAGTAGGCCAAAGGGCTAGTTAGGATTTGGGTCTTGAATTTAGGTCTATCTTAATTTTCAGATTCAGTCATTTGCCATTTTATTTCTAAAGAGAAGGGCCCATTTTCCCACCTTCCCTAGTGATTAATGAAATGTTTTTTATTTTGTAGGGTATTTTGCCAGTCACAAGGTTACATTTAGAAGGATTAAGAGTCAGTAATTACACTGCTACTCTATGGTAATTATGGCACCAAATTCTTAAATAGTCATATCTTTCCATGCAGAAAATAGAAGCAGTTCATTCTTACAGATTACCAACAGAACTCCAGGTTAGCATTACACTGAACCTCTCATCTTTGGCTTAGTGTCTGCATTGTACCCAGTTGCTGCTATTGTGCAGAATTAATGAATAGTTTGCAAACTAGCATCATTTCTGTGAAAATTGATGGACATGTTAATTATACTTTATTTAGATTTCACAGTTGCATGACCCAGATTCTTTTTTTCTGCCAAATTTCCAAAGATTCAGTAGCATTTTAGAAATTCCAGTAAACATAGTTAGACAGTGTATATTATAATAAAGGAAGTGGCCATGCAGAAACAGGAAAATGATAAATTTAGTTTATCTGACTTTGGGGCTAGAGTCAAGTGGTCCATTATCAGGGTTTTAGGTTAATTCAGCAGTGCATATCTTTTCCCTCTGGGGTTTTATTAAAATCTTTTGCAGGAACTGTATCTACTTAGTGTTTCCTTTCTTTTATGAAAGGATCAAAACATTTACTTGAAGCGTGATCCCAGCTGCTATCAATATTCTCAGCGCATTTACATCTCTTGTTTTTGGAGTTTGTAGTCTACTTTTCTAGAAGATTTGGATGCATTTTGGGGTTTGAATCTTGGCTTCACCACTTCTATTGAGCTACTACTGCGAGAGGCATTATGTAGATAGTGGGGATATGGCAATAAACAAGATAGAGTTCCTGCCTATGAAATCTCAGAGAGAGCCCACTATGGTTAAATAAGTAAGTAGGCAATTACATTACATTGTGATAAGGATATGATCAGAAAAATTCTTATCCCAGTAGTTGGGTAAAGAGGTAGATCAGGGGAAGCTGCCTGGAGCAAGTGTTGTCTAAACCAGTGTTTCTTAGACTTTACCATGACCTGAATCACTGGTGTTGGAGGTGGGAGAGTGAGGGAATGGGAATTGTTATAATAAATATTTCTGGGCCCCTTTTCTTGAATTTTTGATTCAGTAGGTCTGGAGTGGGGCCTGAGAATCTGCATTACTAACAAGTTCCCAGTTGATGCTGATGCTGCCTGCTCTGGGACCACATTTTGAGAATCACTTGTGTAAACCAAGATCTGAAAGAGGGTGAAAGTGAAAAATGTATGTGTGTGTGTGCTTATGTTCACCTACAGGAGGTGGAATGTGGGGTAAAAGAGTGCCCAAAGAGAACAGAATGTACAAAGGCTGGGAGATAAATGGAAGCATGGCATGCTTAGGGACACCACTATTGTGGAGTGTAGAGTATAAGAAGTGAGAGGAAAGATAGTGGTATAAGCAGTGAGGTTTCACAAAGGACCTAATTGGCCATGCTAACGAGTTCAACGGGAAGCTGTTGAGTCAGGAGAGTAATGTGGTATGATATGCATTACTGAAAAGTTGCTCTGATTTCATTATAGATAATGGGATAAAAGGGGCTACATTGGGAACAGGAAGACCTGTTAGGAAGGCATTGCAGATTCAAGAAGGAAGATGATGGAGACTGGTTTTTATTGAGGAGAAGTTTGTGCTAGATCGATGATGCCCACAAATTCCTGGACCCCTTTTCTCATTGAGAGATGGAGTTTATGTCTCATTTCCTTGAATGTGGGTGGGCTTATGACTCCTTTACTGATAGAATGAGGCAGAGGGAATGCTGTGCCAGGCTCCAGGCTCAGGCTCTAAGATTTCTCCGCCTATCTCTTGTAGCACTTGTTCTGGAATCTCTGAGCTGTCTTGTGAGATGACTGATGACCTTGCTGGAGAGACCACATGGAGAAGTCTTGAGACTCCACAGAGAGGGATAGGGTCCCAGCCTTCTGGTTATCCCTACCAAAGTCCCAGGCATGTGAGTGAAGACATCTTGGAACTTTCCACCCAGCCCAGCCACTAGCTGAATATTATCAAGTGACCCTTGTCTATGCCACGTGGAGCAGACAACATTCACAATGTTGTGAATGTAATAGAATGGTTGTTGTTTTTAGCCACTAAGATTTGAGGTTGTTTGTTTGTTCTGCAATCATAGGTAACCAGAACAGTTTCAATAATTGAGTCACAAAGAACATTAATATTTAAGGGGAAGGCTGGGGAAGAGAGATTTTAAAGAAAATAAGGAAAGCAGATTTTAAGGAAAATAAGAAAATTTTAAGGAAAATAAGGAAAGTGTGGTGTCATAGAACCAAAAGAAGAGATGACTTTAGGTAGGAAGGAGTGGTTATTCATGTCAAATGCTGTCAAGAAGTAGAAAAAGACAAAAACAAAACAGTGCCCTTTAGATTTAATGGCACAGAGGTCACTGGTGAGTCCGGTAAGTCCTGAAGACAGTTTGCAGTGAAGAAGTGCATGAGGAGGCAGAACGTGAAAGTAATTCTGTCATGAATCTTCATGATGAAGAAACAGGGTCGATCTGGGGGTGTATAGGGTTGAGAAAAGGTTTTCATTTTTAAGTTATTGAACTTGAGTATACTTCAATGATGATGAGAAGAACAGACAATGCAGGGAGAGGGTGAAGAGAGGTCCTGCTGGCAAATGGATATCGTAAGATTCTGCAGAAGATGAAGGAGATGTGGTCCTGGGTACAAGCAGAGGGATTTGTGGGACTGGAGGGACCATTGTTCCACTAAGACTGGAGAGAACAGGAAAATGATAATGGAGAAGAGGACAAATGTATAGAAGGTTAGTGGCTGTAAGGTGAGGGGTTACTTTATCTAAAGGAACCTATTTCTTTTCCCCTGTGTTAGGAGAAAAGTGTTCAGAAAGTGCGCAGGCCTGAACGGTTGCAAATTAAAGCAATGGGGAGGGGCTGCGAGAGAAGCAGACTGGTGACACGAATCTCAAGGAGCCTTTTTCCCCTTGTTTGTTTTCACTTGCATGTGTAAGAATATGCCCGGAAGCAGCACTGGATATCAAGGAGGATACTTAAAAATCTGTGGGACAATGACCGTTTTCCTCTGGACAGGGCTGAAGAAGTAGGGTCTTCAGGGCAGGGCTGGGTTTTAGTTGAGCTAAGGAAAAATTCAAGGAGGAGGCTGAGAACTTAGGGAGTTTATTTATTACAGAATGAGGTGCCAGGGCCTTGCCGACAGTGGGAGTGGGGTGCCTTCCTGGGTCCTTGCTTTGGCTCTCCCTTCCAGGAAGTCTTGGTTCCCAGGAAGGAAAGTGAGGTTCTACACCCACTTAAGAGTTGGAAGAGGCCACAAGTGTTGGGGGTGGGTCCTGTTCTTGTGCATATGGATCCTCCTACCCCAAGATGGAGACACACCTGTATGAATTTGCATGAGAGGAGAGGTGTGACAGGGGAACCAAGGGCTGAGCATATACTTGTAAAATTCAACCTTTCTTCTTTCAGTTCTGTGCACAATGATAAACTATGAAGTAGATTGAAGATCACTAATAAAAACAAACAAACAAATTTATAAGATTTAGAGGAATTCAACTTAGGAGTCTTAGCCACAAAGCTGTGAATGGCTTCTTAGAGATAGACTTCAGCTAGAATAAGAAGTCTGTGGTTGTCATTTAGTCAGGCCTGCTACATGTGTCTATCGAGTTTGCCAGTGACTAACACTTGTCAGTGCAGAACCCAGAGAAAGGAAGAAATGAAGGAAATGAAAATAAGAGATTAGGAGTTCTGGACTATAACCTGCCAAACTACATTTTAGGTATGGCAATAAAAACAATAAATAAGGCATGTCCTCAAGGAGCACAATGTTTTGTGTGAGAGAGAGACAAGTGAACATGCGCCGATAAAGACTATGCTTATGTGGTGTTTACTGTGTTCTTGGTACTGTTGTCGTGCTTTCCAAGTGTGACTTGCTTAATCCTTACAATCACACTATAAAACGAGTCCTATCATCTTTATTATACAGAAGAAGAAACCAAGGCATGGAGACCACACAGCTATTAAGTGTGTTAAGAGCCAGGCCTTGAACCCAGGTAGTCAGGCATGTTCTACAACATGAAGCTGCCAATTATTACAATACAAGTAGAAACAGCTGTCAGAAGCGTCATACAGGGAACAAAAGAGGGAAGGATGGGTTCATACAGGACACATATGACATTCAAATTGGGTCTGGAAGAATAATGATAGCTCACATTTATTTAACCAGTCATTATGGCAAGCACATACAATACTTCTGCTGAGTGGACCCTTCCTGACATCCCTCTGCAGTGGGCTCTCTTAGCATCATCCCCATTTTAGAGAAGAGGACATTGAAATACAGAATGGTGTAGCACTTGCTGAATGTGGCAGGGCACGTGTGAGACCTTGAATTTTAACTGAGACAGTCTGGTGCCAGAGTAAGGGCACCCAACCACTGCATAGCAGGTGCCCCAAGCCAGGAGGTCCAGGGGAAGAAATGGCGGGTGATGGAGGGAGGGGACGGGAGTCTGGGGCAGAGGGGAGTGTGCTGGCTAGGGTAGGAGGTGTGTGTGGGAAGTGCAATGGATGTTAGTGAGCTCAGGGAGTTCCTGCAGGGGACATGTAATTGTTGAAAAACCAAAGAAACAGAGTGAAGAATTTTAATTCCACTTGGAAATCAGGGTCATTGTTCCTTCCGTGTAAGTATGTAGAACTCAGGGTACCTCTTGGGTAAAGTTGTGGGGTGGTTAAGTCTCTCTTTGATGTCCTCTTGCCTCCCCTTTCTCCCCACACCAGACATATATCCCAAACGTCATGCAACTTAGCTATTCCAATAGTTAATGGATTCTGGCTTAGTGAGGTAACAGCTGACGAAGGCACTCGAGCCCCAGGAATTACTGTCAACAGCTCCACACAAGGTTGTGGAAGAATGAGCAGTGGGATTGGGCTTTAGATGAGTCAAGGAGGTGTGACCATTGAGACCCCACAACAACGATAAATCTAAACCCCATCCAATCTTCTGTTTTCAAAAGCATGTGAAGGATAGTGTGAGAAATACGTGGGGCTCAGGGTCTCTCCAGCCACAGCACCTATGTGCACCTGGGCTATTACCCACTCAGTCCCTCTCCTTCCTCTAAGGAAAGACTCTAGTTCCAGGAAGCTGAGTTAGCACTGTTTGGGCAAGGAGAACAGATTAAATATAACCCAGATTCTCTCTTAGACATCAAATCCCGCACAGGCCAATAAGCAGCTGGTGAAGTAGGCTGCCAAAACAATTTGCTTAAATTACAAGGGATCCCAGCCCTCCCTTTTCCTTTCACTTGAAGGAATTTCTCAAAAGAATGTGATTTCTGCTGTGTTCCCATTCCAACTCAGTCACTCAGATAAGAAAGAGGAGAAAACGAATGGTTCGTCTACAGCAACTGAGCCAAACACCAGCCAGCCAGACTGGATGGTGAAGTGGCCTCCCTGGTTTTCTGCGGAGTAATTACACGAGATGAATGGCTTTCTCTGAAGCGTGCAGGCACTGGCCATTTCTGGGAAAGTTGTCTTTGGGGGTTTGGATCAGGCCAAGAGAATAATTATCTGTAAAGGGAAATTTACAGATACTGCAGACATGGCAACCTGCAAGTGTCCTCTGGAGAAGCTATGGGTTCCTTGTTCCCAGCAGACTCCAGCCTGCAGTTTTCTGACTCGATACCTTGACAGTGATAGGATGAGGCCTGATGGGCCACCCAGGGGTGTCTGCCAAGGAACTCAGGGCTTATTAAATTGCCATTCCTGCTGATCCCTGAAATGCTGTTTTCCCTGGGAAGGAAAACGCCACATGCTCAAGCCCAAGTGTTCATCTCCAAATGCATCAAAGAATGTGCCATTAAAAACCATACATACACGATCCTTTCAAAATAGAAAATGAAGACCAGAGGTGGCTCCTTTCTCTTAAGGCCACACCATAATCTCTGCGGCTCTAGTTTAGCTCCCTGTATCTCCTTCCTGTGGCCCAGACAATCTGAGACTCCTAGAAGTCACGATATTTGGAACCAGATAGAAATGTACCCTCTGGGTAATGTTGGAGCATCATGTTCCTTTTCAGATAGGTCTCAGGGCAGAGTTTACTATATTGAGCATCATTTTATTTCTCAAGTGGGGCTTTTCACAGAGGGGTTTGGGGTGTATAGCCATAAGTAGGTATGCTTATTCCCCTTGTCGTAAGAGCCTATCGCAGTTTGTGACAGCGTGGCAATAGCTAGCCTTCAGTCTAGCAGCCCAGCCATCCAATCCAGTCCTCACAGTTCTACATGCTATAAAACAGAAAACCAAACACAGAAGAAATATGCAATGAAAGTAAAACATCTCAATGTCAGTATAAATATTTGGGGCATTAAAACGGCACTTTGTCGTTAGTTTAAGACTAGAAGTTATTCAAGTGTGGTCCTGGGACTGGCAAGACCACAACACCTGGGAGCCTGCTAGAAATGCACATTCTTGGGCCTCGCCCCAAACCTTCAGCCTCAGAAACACTACTAGGGGCGAGGTCCAGTGCAGGAGGAGCCTTGGAAGGTGATTCCGATATGCACTGCTCGGTGAGAACACTGGTTTAGACCAACCAGAGTAAAAGGAAGCGGCTAGCGGGGTCCTGTGCCTGCACTAGGACTTCGGGGTGTTCCAGATCAGGACATCTTTGCTAGAGCTTCGGGGGAAGTCCTGAGGAAGAGTACTGCATTGAGGGGATCCATGGGTGCCTTGGTGACATCTAGATTTAGGGTGTCATTTTAAAAAAATTCTGTTTTGGCATTATAATCATGGCAGTAGGCTAAAATATTTCCAAATACATTTTCTCGTCCGTGTGGGCATATAATTGCAGTTGCAGCTTGAATGACTTTGGACACCTAAGGATGACGCACTTCCTAGTCTTTCGTATCTATGATGTGCACCACACGAAGCTTCAATGTTGTTAGAAATATATTTAGATTTAGGTCCACAGGACATCTTCTTTTTGGCTTTAGTCTGGTACTAGCCACTTCACACCTTAAACCCAAACTAAAGAATATGAACAGAGGCTATTTTTGGAATTACATTCTTCAAAACAATGCATTCTAAGATTCTGATGCAAATCAAACACATTTTAAAATACACATGGAAAATCAAGATGTAAGAAAGTGAGCATGCATATTTTTTTATATTCTGAGAAGCTAAGGAAACAAGATAGAAGAGAAAGATGAGAATTGAGAAGAAACTCTGAAGAATAAGCCTTTTAGGGAGGAAGAAAGATTGTTAGTTGTTGCTAATGTTTAGAAGATTTGCACTTTTAAAGATAATGAGTAAAGTAATAAAAGCTCCCAGTTAAATTATTACAATGGCTGTTTGCTCCAGGGCCAGCAAAAAATCTTTGAGGTTTTAAATCCCATTCCTTAGTCTGGCAGGAGAGGGCATTTTAAATTCTTGCAAACTATTTCTTCAATCTCTGTAACTTTTTCTCTGCCTGGCCTCTAATTCTCACAAACCTGGCAAGAAAATGAAAAAAAGATTTTTTTTTTTGAACCAACTAGTGTGAGTATTTGGGCACAAATGGGAAATATTAAGAGTTGAGGCTTCCTTGGAAATATTGGTTGGTTAGTACCCTTTAAAAAATTAGTAGCTGTATTTCATTGCCTGAAATGCATCATATTATGGTTATCCTATTTTTGAGCCTTGATGTGATTCAACTTTTGACATGTATGTCGACAATGGGGCAGGACCCTTGAAGTCGAACGTGCCTCATAAAAGCCAACAATTTGCTGTGACTATAACACCAGAGCTGTCGGCTCAGCATCTGTTTTGCATCAAAGAGGGAGGGCAAATAGAAATTTTACAGTGTGGTTTTGCTCCAATTTATAGAGACGCTAAGACTCCTATATTTTGCCTCCTGAATGAGGCCTTTAATCCAGCATGCTCCTTGTACTGCACAGAGATCCTCAGAGCAAAACTCCATAAAAGGAATATGATCAGAAAGAATTTAATATACAACAGTACTTGAACAAAATGAACCACATCTTGATGTCCAGAATATAAGTATTCAAAGCCCTCTTTTCCTACAACGCCCAAGTTCTGGAAAAACACTGAGACATGTGATAAGCATTTGTCAGAGGCTGCACTGGGGTTTAAGCACTGGAAAAGCAAAGGCTTTTTTGGCCTCAGGTTGTAAAGACCTGTTCTCAGGACATGACCTGAAGAAAGGTATAGAAGCATACAGACAAGGGGTTAGAACTGGTCCTGGATACTGACTGCTTGGGACTACATCCTGCCTCTGTTGCTTATTCACTAAGTGACATTAGACAAGTTATCTAAAAATTTTTTGTTTTAATGTTTTCATCTGTACAATGGGGATAACAGCCATACCTAACTCATTGTTAGGGTTAGGTAATGTATGTAAAATACTTAGCACCACGCCTGGCGCATAGCAAGTGCTCAATGAATTTGGCTACTACGACCAACATAATTTTAATTAAGGAGAGCCGTGTAAGAAAAAGGAAGAGAAGAGGAAGCACCACTTTCTTCCTGTTTTTTTTTCTCCTTTTCCTTTCCTTCTGTCACCTTTCTCTCTTTCAATTTCTATTTCTTTGCTTCATTCTAAAAAGAATCTCAAGCTGAGGAATGAATGTTGAGAATGTTTAGTGTTACGTGGTGGACAGAAATGGACTGGAATGAGAGGCCCACCCTACTCCAGTGTGACATATCCTAACTAATTATGTCTGCAACGACTTTATTTCAAGATAAGGTCATAATCTGAGGTAACGGGGGTTGGATTTCAACATATATATTGAGGGGAGAGCATAATTCAACCCATAACACGGGGAGGCATTTTTCAAAGTCTCCTGGATGTTTCTGTGCTCTGAGATTTTTCGTAAAGTATGCATGGTGTTTCTCAAACTTACATAACTGAAGTACTTTTGTTCTGCTGTGGAGAATTGTGATGGCTTTGTGCTAAGACTGTGGCTTTTTGGACAGTGCTGATGGGGCTGTTACTTGCTATCATGAATGTGGTCAATCAGGGTTGATCATAGCCAGGCACAGGAAGTCCCTCCTTCTCAGAGTAGAGCCCATCCTGGCTCTCTCTCAAGGTTCCCTTTCTGTCTGTCCTTGGTTACCTTCCTGGGATGATGGGTGAAGCCAAGCCAGCAGCCCCTCACTGCTCTGCTAGTTCCTGGGTGAGCAAGAGTCCCCCAGGGAATGCTCTGGCCCAGAGGCAGATGGTGTGGATGCCAGGGAGGCTAGGTGACTGCATTTTCATGCAAGCAGCTGTGATCCCATATAAACCAGAAGGAAAAGCCCACAGGGAGAAAGTGACTTAAAATTTTAATAAACAGGTTAAAAGAAAAACCTGGTTCAGCTTCTTTGTGTTGCTGCCAATAAGTACCTCTCTCGTAGCTAGCTGGCATTCTTGACAGCACTCCAAATAAGGTAATTACCCAATAAAGTTAATGTTAGCTAAAATGCACAGAACTTGAATTAAAAACAATATATCTGATTGCAGGACTGAAGCCCAAGTCACGTGTCTTATCCACTAAACGTGCAGTTTGTTTGCCTCAAGAGTAAGAAACATCAGGGAAAAGAGGCTGCCATTTATATTCTGAAGGTGAACTCACTCTCGAAGGAGGAGCCCCAAGGATGCTTTCTTCTCTACCTCGAGGCAGCAAGAGAATGAGATTTCTGCTTTCTACTTTATCTCTGAGATGTTGCTGTTGTTTACTTTGCAGGCAGCAGTACAATTTAGCACAGCCCTTCCGTTCCGATGAAGAGAGTGAGCTGAAATGACATCAGAATAGGAAAGGGCACTGCTGCATGGGTTCCAGTGTCCTTGCAGGGCTTGCTGTGAGGAGGCAGCCTGAGGTCGTTGTCTGAGCTCTCTCATCTGCACAACCTGGGGCTGTGTGGCTGTCAGACAGCTCACACGAAGACCAGTAAGTTTGAGCAGAAAGAGTGCAGGACCTGGGGTCAAAAGAATTAGATTTTAATAGGCATTATGTCATTAACTGATTGACTAATTTTGGGCAATTCAATTCCCTCCTTTATGCCTCATTTTCTCATCTGTCAAATAGGGTTTACAAAATTTGCTCTACCCCTCTCAGGTGACAGAACAGAAAGAATAACAAACACAGAAGCATCATGAATAAGTAGTTATAATTAGCCGTAATGATGGGCCAGTAGGAAATTGTCAATTTAGAATGTTAAAAAGACAAGAAGAAAAAAATCTGAAGTCTCTTATTTTCTTCAGAGAGGGCTGTATCAAATCACAAGGAAATCACTCAAGCAAATCACTCAAGGATGTGGGTTATGAGCAACATAAGCAGTATTAATTAGTAACTATAAAACAGGGCCACAATATTCATTGGGCTAAAAAATAACAGAATGCTACCTCTGACATGAACAAATCCTGAGAAAACCACCTTTGTGGCTTTGTTTCCTCACCCATAAAATGGAGACAATTCCTGTCCTATTCAGCTCATAGGTTTGAATGAAATGAAATACATATCTGAAAAAACGAAGTGCCATACACCTGTGAGGTACCATTAATTTAGCTATTTGGTCAGATCTCTGTTCTTATTCTAATTTAATTCAACAAACACTGATTGAGGGTCCATAGGCTGTGTGATAAGTTCAGTAAAGAAGTTATTCATACTGTGTAGCTACGTGAAGTGAGAAGGGAGTGAGGTGGCCTCTGGTTGGAAGGGCTGGGGAAGGTTCATTACAGAGCTGATGATGTATGAGTCGAGCAAGCAAAGATTCATTCATTCATTCATTCATTTCATCAATACCTATTGAGTTCCACCCCTGTGTCAAGCACTGTTACAAGGCTTTGGGAGTTCATCAATGAAGAGAAGGAAGATACCTGCACTTAGGAATTTACCTACTAGTGGGGCAGACGTGGGGGGATTGGGGACTGGGTAGCTGAAGAAGTAAGTTGTAAAAGGAAGGAGAAGTCGTTTAATAGGATATAACAGCATTAACAAAGACACAGAAGGGGAACCCACAGGAGCTTTGGAAAATAGTCTTCATTTCTGGTTTTATTTCAGATTGCTTGATAGAGGCTTTCTGGAACTTATGTTGAAAAAGACTCTGAGACTTCCTTCTGGCTCAGGTTGAAGAAATAACTCTTACAGTGTATTTAGGTTCCAGAATATCCTGTACAAGGCTGACTTCAGGTTTTTGGTTGGGCCTTAAAGGTAGATGAGGGTTTGAGAGAAAACCCTATTACTTAGCCCTTGATAGGTCAAATAAATAAATTTAGAAAATCCTTTTTCTTTTGAGATTGTATTGCTTTTAAGCCATTGTCTTGGTGCAAAATTCCATTCTGTATGTCAAAGGTAAATTGTTAATTGTTTTTGTATTAGATTCACTACAGGAAATGGCCATCTAGGTTAAAAAAAGGTCGACTGTCGGCAATTTCTTATGGCTCAACCTAATATTTGTATACCTTCTTTAACAATCCTAATCTTTAGGATCTAGGCTTTAGGCTCTTTAGGGAGAATATTTTGTACTTAGAAAGGCAAAAGAGGAATGAACATTGATATTTTGTTTAGACATGTCTCTTGGCCTTCAAAACCCATTCTTCCTGTTTCTTCCTTAATGACAGAAAAGCTGCTCAAAGGTCTTTCTTTCCAAACTTGAAGAGTTGTACACCCTTCAACTTGGCTTTCATAGATGACATAAAGGTAGAAGGCAGCTTGTCCCCTTTAGTATTCACTGGTTGGATGGAAAAAGGAAGTGTTTAATGAGAAATAGCTGGGATGTTTGAAATGCTATCCACACCTCTATTTGTTTCCCAAATGACTGAGGGCAATCTTGTTTCTTGATTAACTACTAAATAACATCTATATTTAACAGTTATTAAAACCATGGAGAAAGACTAGGCTGGTGTTCAGAGAAATTTTGTGCAGGGTTCCCATTCAATTTCCCTCATAGAATCCAACAGTTGTGTATGCACGTGGTTATGGAAGTACCCGAGCGTTCTGACTGACAGCTATATGAAGGATTGCAGTGCAACAGAATAGGCCAGCTGGAGAAGGCTGTTTCCAAAGGAGGATGCTAGGAGTACTGCTCTGTTCCTGGAAATAAAAATCAAACTAATCTCTGAGCGATAGAAGTCTTGCTCATTGGCCCTATTTCTCATCATCTGAAAAATGTCAGTCATAGAAATAATGTAACCAGCTGGCTAATTAGCAGGGATTCTGCTGCTGAGAAGAAGAGCATCTCTAAATGACAAAGGGATACCAAGAGACTGTAGGAGTTCCCTGCATTGTCATTTCATACTGTTTAGTCACAGAGTACCTCTAGCTGTGTGGGCGAAGGAGCGGATTCAATTTGGCTGACTTCACTAATAAAAATGGCAACACAGAGAGTAGTTTTTCACTCCCTAGAGACAGGATTGTGAAGTCAGTGCACAGAAGGCCAGTGAGATTACCCTCTGGTGTTATCTTTTTCTTACTGAGCCAAGAAAAGTGTTCTCAGCAAATTCTCAGGATCCCTCTACCAACTGACCAGGTCACTGTACTTAAAAACAATAAAGGACATGAAGATCAAAACCAAAAATCTGAGATATTTCCAGTAACAGGAAGGAAGAGGTAATGTTTCTGCTCCCCCCCCCCCCCGCATAGAAGAATTACAATGCTGTTTGGTTGTCTGTTTTTGTCTTTTATGAGTATTTTTCTTGGAGGTTGATGTGGAAGAAGTCAGTAGCTTCTTTTTCTTTGTTGAAAGTGTCATTCTTTCAGAGATTTAGAGATTAGAAAACTGTAGATACCACAGGGTGGAGATGAGAGGATAGGAAACAGAATCTTGGAGTACTTGCCCAGATAAAATCACATGCCTTATTTATCTCCTTTGTTCTACCATCTTCTTAAAGGTCATATTGCATGAAGATAATATAAATAAAAATTGTCTTATGAGTAAGAAAAAACACCCAGATCTGGTGATCTGATTGTCAGGAAAGTAGAAGCTGTTGAACTCTGGGTTTTATTTTTAAACCAACCTGTGGATTTGGTAATATACTTTGGCCAGTCCATTTAACTTCCATGACTTTTTCAACAAGATCACTCCCATGTGGAAGGCTGGTTTAATTAAGGTGTGTCTCGTGACAGGCTTAATGGAAGGTACTTAGTAATACAAAGTAGTGTAACAGAGGATGCTGAGGATACCTTATGAAAGAAATGAAAATTATACACACGTATCTAAAACTAATTTTGAAGAAGCCTAGATGAACTTTATCCAGAAATGATATAAATACCAGTTGGAGAGAATCGGATCATCTTCCTCATAATATCAGAGATGAAGCGATTCTATTAATCTTGTTTCTCTGGTTGTTGTCTCAATTTTCAGACGTCCTTTCTAGGTCCTCTCCAAGATGAAAACAATCTGCCAGAGGCACCTCTGGATTTACAGATCCTCCAGCATTCATACTTCATCTTCCAGAGCGTGTTCCCTGAATGTAAGGCCAAGTGGCCTTTCTCAGCTCCAGCTAATACTCAGCTGCTCTAGTTCTGACTCCATATTTGATCACTACCAGTCTCCTCACTGAGGGGATTAAACTAGAAGACTGCAGAGGCTGTACATCATGGTTACCTTGACACATATCTTCAGAAAGTCTAAGCTTATCCCATTTGATCAGGACTTTAACCTTTATTGATGTGGATTAAAACTTCATCATTCAAAATTTAGAGATGTTCAGTGATTTTTATTTTTAACTTTTTAAAAAGAAAATCCAAGGTTCTTAAGACAAGGAATTATAATGCTTCCCATTTGCTCTGCTAAATGCAAATAACGGAAATGGAATGTATAAACTTGGTATGCAAACCAAGACTAAGCTACTTTGGATTTTGTGCCAATCAGAGATAATGACAAAAAACCCTTAAGTGGGATTTCCTCCCCAAAGTGGTTTGAGTATGATTCTTCTAGGACATCTTATATGGTTCTCCAAACCCACAGTTTGAACTTGGCCATAGCAAAGAGAAAAATTGAGGAGAGAAGAAAATTAAGAGAGAAAAAAAAACATGGGAGTGGGAGGCAGAGAGGGGAGGATAATGAAAGAAGAAAGGAATGTCTGCTCTTTTTCTCATTCTCTGATGTCACACTTCTGCCACTCATCTGAGGGGTTCAGAATTGGAGGGTTATGCACAAGGCTAGAAGTATGGCAGTGTTTTTCAAACTGTGTGCAAGGCGCCCCAGAGGTTCTTTTCAGGAACTGCCTCATAGGTGGGGAGGAAGAGAAAGGCTCCATGCTCTTTTCCCTAGAACTTTCATGGGTTTGGCAGCAAAATGGAATCCTAAAGAGAGAGCCAATTAGAGTTTTTCAGGTGAAATTAACCGATTTAATACTTTAGTTTTAAAATTAAGATCATCATAAAATGAACAAGGTGGAGAAAATCAGCAAAGACCAGAATAGATCCATGTGAAAGGTCTTCTTTTATTGGTCTTGCCCCTCATGGCTGACCTTTCTAAGTAAGCTCAGGACTTGGACAAAGAAGGTGCTTCTCACGTTGGCCTCTGCCAAAGCCTTGGTCTTATGGCATCCAGACACTAGTTCAGCTTTTGATCATCCAACTCCTAGCTCTCCATATTGTCTCCCATGTCTCTTAAGTCTCTTTAATTTTTTCTCTAGAAAGACAAAATAACAAAAAGCTCAGCTTTACCATTCATGGAAATTATTGTAGGGTCATTCCAGACAATCACGGATTTTTGTGAAAACTCAGGAATGAAGAATTTTGTTACTCAACGATGACATAGCAGAAGAGATATTGAAATAAACCATTAGAGTTTTAGAGATAAAAAGAGCTAACTATAAAATGGCGAACAATATACAGGAGTTTTAAAACAGTTCCTAAGTAGTGGTCAGAAATGCAGTGAATTGGATCAAGCCTGATGTTGACCATAAAGTTGCTGCCAGCACTTTTCCAGAGTTCTGCACAAGAGAGTGGAGCCCGGACTTCCATCACTGTACCACAAATTAATCAGATATCTGCTTTGCATATAAATGGTGGGGAGTGGAAATGCCTGCCGAAAACTCTGCTGACAGAGAATTCCAATAACTGAGCCTTCTATCATGGGGTTCTGTCCTGCTGCCGCAGGGTCATCATGGGAGAAATAATGGAGCTGCTCACAACATTTAGCAATATTAGGTCCACTGCCTGCTCTGTATTGCGCTTTGCAGACGACGGCAGCTCAATAACCATTAGTCCAAGACTGTGCAGAAAATGCCTTTGTAATTTCTCATGGGAAAAGCCTTTTTTTTTTTTTGAAAAGTTAGGTTTAAAAGAAAGGCTAACTACTTCTAAAAGTGATTTTGAGAAGCAAGAATGCATCTTTCATGTTAATTCTGTCCTCATACAGAAATAATTTTCATGATGTATTAACATTGGAAGGTCATCTAGGTATCTCTTGAAAGTACAGATTAGCAAGACACTAAAGCAAGGTCTTTGGTCAAATACTGAGCTCAACAGCAGTGCATGCTGATCATAAAACTTGGAAGGAAATAATTTAATTCTATTTGAGGTGTGTTTTATCAGCTCCTTAGTAACCTGTTAGCATCATAACCTTCCTTATCATTTTGATAAGGGAGTGGAGAGACTCTTCCTTCATAGATAGGCTAGAGTCCTTTCCCTTAAAATTGCCATTTATTTAGAGTTATCAGAATCCTAAGGTCCAACAGAATTTCCCCAACCACTTTGTCAAACAACAACAACAACAACAACAACAACAACAACAAAAACAAAAACAAAAAAACCCCAAAACAAAATCAAAAAACCAAAACCAAAAACAAAGTGTCATCTTCTTGTTTTTCTTAGAACCCATTTTCTTAGAACCCAGTGATGGCTTTGAGATATCAAATCTGATATCCTATGAGATTTAGCTCCATTTACATTTTGGCTTTTCTCATCCCTACCCCAACATAAATTCCTGTAACAACCAGAAGATGGAGTTTTGAACCTTGGCACCAGCTCTTATGAAATGTATGACCTGAACAAGTCACCTAACTTCTGTATCAATTTTCTTATCTGTAAAATGGGGATAACAATAACAACAAGACTATTGGAACGATCAAATTAGGTGGAGGATATAAAAACACATTGTAAATTGTAATGCACTGCACAGATATAATTATAAATACTAACGAGGCAGTAATAATATAGCGAAATAAACATTGAATTGGTGGTCAGGAGATATGGGTGTAAATCCTGAATTTTCTGCTCAACAGTTGTGTGATTTGAGGCAAATCATGTAGTCTGTTTAAGATCCAGTTTCCTTAGTTGTAAATTTGGGTTATTAAACTACTAAAAAACGTCACAGGGTTTTGTAATTGAAATAAGAGCCAACTGAACCGGGATAGCCATCTAACCTAAACTATGCCAAGCAGATTCTCTCCCTTAGGAATTTGGAATTAGGATTAAAGGACTGTCCATCATTTCTAAGCAAGTATCTCAGGGAGAGGAGAACTCAAAGTACATCATATAAAAGGCTGATTAGTAGGCAAAGGAGATTTAAGGAGACAGAAGAATGAAGTAAAGGAGAGAGACAGAGAAATACACAGAGTATGAAGGAAAAAGTACTTTGATTTCTTTTCTACTTCATTTATAGGTGACATCCCCAGTATCCTTATTGTAAAGTCCTTCTGGATTAGTCAAGGTTCATTTGCAGATAAGAGAATCCATTTTAGCTAGCTTAAGGAGAAAGGGATTTAATGCAGGAATTAGATACTTACAAAGTAGTTGGCAGGGAGAGGAGCAGGCTCTAGGCCAAACTTTCAGGACTATTCCCAAACAAGCCCACAGAAATGGCCTACCGAGGAAGTTAGTGCCCATTCCAGAAACCTGGGGAAGCAAGAAACTGCTCCTACAGCCGCTGGCTTTAGACCCACACTGCTTTTGTCAGGATCCATGCCAGGAAAATTCTTGATACCTGTGAAGCCAAGAACCGGCTGCGGACATATCTGTTAACACTTGCACCCCGACCCCACACACCTCCCCTCACCAGCTCCGGGGCATGTCTTCCAGTTCTTGAGGTAAACTCTGCTTGGTAGAAGCTTCATGGTGTGCAAAACTGCACCCTAAGGAGTCTGAACAACTGCTATCTCTCCAGTTCCAGCCTGCAGCCTGCCACAAACCATGCATGGCATACAATGGGGTTCGGTGAGCTAATCTGCGTATCTGCACCATATCTACCTTGCTCTCTTTCTCCTCAAACTAGATCCAGTCAATTTATGTTCATTTCAACTGAAGAGTAGACTCATCAAACACCCACGTGACTGTCAGGTTCTTGAAAATGCTGCAATAAAGCCATTAGGTTTCTTGAAATGAGATATTCTGAGACAGCCACTTCTGAGACCAACAGAGAAACAAGGGCAAGGTCTGGTTAAGGTTGGGACATTGCGGCCTTTACAATATCGCGTCTGTCTTCTTTTAAGACTTTTTGTGCTCAATTACTTGTTGAGAAGCCTAGAGCTTAAGATATAAGAACTGAGATAATTGTAGAGGTTAACAAAGAAACCGGATTATTTCTGGCATAATCACAGTTCTGAATTGTAGTCTTAATAAATGGCAGTTCTTTACTATGTCACGCAATGCCTGGCATCCTACCCTTCCCTCCCTCTTCCATCATTAATTTAGGCCTCTTGTTGCACTGAAGGCCCACCTTCTTCCCTGGATCTGGGGACAGATGGCAGGAGCCCTGGGTTAGGATTAGGTTACACCATCTATGTGTTGCTAGGCTGCATGAAGTCATGGAAAGAACACAGAAAGTGAGGGCCTTAGGCAAGGGGAGAATCCCTGTGAACCTCAGATATCTGTCCATAATGGAGTCATAATGTCTGTCATTGGTACTGGTGAGAATTACATGAGAGAGTAAATACGAAGCCCTTTGCAACGGTGCCTGGCACATAGACCATGCATGTTAAATATTAGTTTCTTTAGGGCTGAGTTTTCATATCTTTGAATTCAATCATGTTTCTGAAGCTCCACTTTAGGAAAATGGATCCTTGTTTTGTTGCCCGTGGTTTGAATCTGTCTTCCAGTTCCCCACTATCATCTTGTTCTTGCCAGGATTCATGGCTACCTTTCCTTCCTTTCCCTCTACCCTTTGTCTCCTCTTCTGTGTTTTACTCCGTGGCAAAGTATCTGCCTTCACAGACACCTGATATTTTTGAGACTCCCCGTGCACATAACTTTGCAATGATCATGACATCCTAGATGGCTACTATTTGATTGCTATTTGTTATATTACTCTCTGGATACTAAGTTCCACTTGCCTTTTTCTTGTCACTTATAGTGGGGTCCTTATTTTTCCTCCTGCTACCTGCCATCTATCTCTATTCCCCTCCTGGTGTAGTGAACAGATCTATTCTCAGATCCTGGATATTAACCCTCTCATGTCAGGTAGTGTTTTCAGATATGAAACGGAGCCTACTAGGTCCTTGCTGCTCAAAGTGTGATGCACTGGTATCACTCGAAGCTTACTCTGAATTAGAATCTGCATTTTAACAAGGTCTCGAGGTTATTCATTAGCACATGAAAGTTTGAGAAGCACTGAGCTATAGCAAGGAAATGTGGCTAGGTTAGCAAATCCTTTGGTGGTGCTTGGCAAAATCTATTAACCTTCCTCCCTGTGATGTTTTAGAGACAAACATCTGCTTCCTCATACAGCTTGCTGGCACTTCTATCAAAAGAACTGTAATATGGCATTCTGTGTCTTTTCACCCGGGGCATGGCTTTGTGTCTTAAAGATGCTAGGCTTGTGTTGAGATGCAGTTAAATAAAAATTCTGGTAGACTATGTGTTTGAGGAAATCACTCCAAGGCAGGTCCACTTGCTTTTGAATCATAGAAAATGAAGGGATTCTGCATTTCTAAACTGTGCTGTAAAGAAAAAGAACTCTTCAGGTTTATTTTTTATCTTATGGTTTTTCCCTCTTCTTACTTCAGCCTCCCCCAAATCTTCCTTTCATGAATTTCCCCACAACCAGCATCCATGAACAGGACAGAGCACAGGGGTATTGGGAGAAATAAATGGTGGGGGAAAGTTTGAGAAAGGGGGTATTTTTGGTGACATGACTGATTTGGTGGCCTTTTCTCCTAATGTTTTTGTTCAAAACATGTCTTTGTGATATTGGGGTATTGTAATTTTTATTCATTTATTCAGATATACCCAAATCCCACCCTTCCCCTTCTTAAAAGTTCTAAGTACAACAAGGATGGGCTATTCTAAAATTGACAACAAACAAACGATTCAATCACTCCATCTTCAGATAAGGAAACAGGCTTCATGCATCTGTTAAGTAAGGTGCAGGCTGTGAGCAAAACTGAGAGACCTAGTGGTCTCTCCCGCCCAAGCACCCCACACTATCTTACTTTCATTTATACTGTCATCAGATGACTGAGGAAAACGAAGCCTGCCTCTCTTTTCTGTTTTGAACACACAGATGTTACCCATATTTCTGATAAAGCCTCAATGAAGATGACTCTTCCATTTTTGGCACTGAGTTTGACCTGGTTCTAACCAATCAGCACACCTGGGCCTGCTGTCATCTTGTGAAAATGATGGGCTCTATCATGTGCGTCAGGCAATCTGTTGTTTTTCTTCAGATGTGACAGAGTTTGAGAGTTGGAGTAGAAGAGAGGGCTTAAAAGCCATCATTAAAGATAATAGGAGGAATGAAAATAACACTCCCTTGCAAGAATGAAAAGGATTAGAGGTCAAAAGGTTAAAAGTGCCCTCAAATCACTTAATAAATTAAGAGGTGGTAGTACTTACAGTCAGGTAGAAAGGTAAATAATTTCTTGCTTCTTGAGCACGGCAGTGTTGGTTAAAATATAGTAAGTTAAATTTCAGACTCAGATCAGAGTTTTCTAAGCTGTGGTAAATACAGTGACTGTCACTTGTCTTTAAAAAATGCCACTAAGAAAATATTTGATGACGTGGCAGCATCTGATAAAACATACTGCATAAATTTTTCAAAAGAAAGTAGTGATGAGTTGGAAGTATGTGTGTTTTAGAAAAGACTACCCAATGTTTGCATGATACAAGACATCCACATGTCTCATTTCTTCTTCCCTTCAGGAGCTGAATAAAGAGGTGAATTCTTCCCTACTTGCAAGAAAGTCTTTATGTTTAATGGCTAATTATAAGTGAGTAAAAAGGTTCATAATGAGTGGACCTATCCTAGTTGGGTTTGTGGTAGCCTAGGGAAGCCTCATTATTAACTGAAGGTAGACAGATCCCTGTCAAAGGTATCAGATCCAGTGTACACGGCAGAGGTTCTCAAAGTGTGGCCCCGGGACTGGCAGCATCAGCGTCTCGTGGGACCTTGTTAAAATGCAAATTCCCAGGTACCATTCTGACCTGCTGAATCAAAAACTGTGGGTGTGGGGCCCAGCACTCAGTGTTTTAACAAGACCTCCAGGTGATTTGGATGCTCACCAGTTGGAGAATCACTGATACCTAGTGATGTCTGAGGGAGCATGATACGGGGAAAGTGCCGTGGCCCCGAAGCCAAGCCTGAGTTCCTCCCCCGCTTTGCCAAGACCAGCTGTGTGACCTTGGTAAGTCTTTGGTCTCCAAGAATCTTGATTTTCTCTTCTGCAAAGTGAGGACCATTTTTCTCTCTTCACAGATCTGTTGTGGGGCAAATGAGAGGACCTACGCTCTGGTTCAGACAGCAGTTCAGAAAACACTGGCGCTTTTCCTCTTCACTTCCTAAGTTGGGTTCCTGCTGGGAAATCCAGCAGGTAAGATAAAACAATATTTATGGATAATTAAGAGCACTTTCTCATACTCATGAACATTACTCAGGGAAAGCTGGACATCTTATATTAAGTAGATTATTTGCTCTGTAGGCCCGTGCTGTCCTATACAGGAGTCACTGGCCATGTGTGGCCACCAAGTACTTGGAGTGTGCATGTGAATTTGAGACGAGCTGCAAGTGTAAAATATACGCTGAATTTTTATGACTTAGTATGAAATAAATGTAAAGTATTTATCATTTCTATATTGATTACATGTTGGATTGAAAATTTGGATATATTGAATTAAATATGTTCTTAAAATTAATTTCATCTTTTAAAAAACTTTTAAAAACGTGGTTATAAGGAAAGATAAAAGTACATATATGGCTCACATGACATTTCTGTTGGATAGTGCTGATCTAGGCGCCCCCAGGGTCACTGCATTGCCCTCCTGCCAGACCCAAGGAACAAGTGGAAAGTTTTCTGCTAAAAATTACTTATTAGATTCTTGGCTAAAAAAATTTATGATTTCTGTAGAATTGTTTCTTATTGTCATCTTTGCAGCATTTTGTAGCTGTGAAGGATTTCACAATCTTTTTTACTGGTTATTCCTCACAACACAGATGTGAGGCAGTTCAAATTAATAGACTCATTAAGATGATCATCACTCAAAGGCCAGTGGAGGTCTCCAGAGACACATACCTTTGTACAGAACTGAGATTGCAAAGGAATAAGAACTGCAAAGCAGAGGCTAGGATGGGGAGCAAATGCAAACACAGGGCTAACTCAGAATAACTTGAGCTTGGTAATAATGTCCACTCTTAAGGAAAGTTCACAGAGAGGTCCCCCATCCCTCCAGCATTATTATCTCTCTCCCTCATCCTCCATGTTTTCTTACAGACAGAATCTAGAGATTTGGTTAACCTTTCAGACATTTTTAAAAGTCAGTTTTTAGAAATAAGAGTTCTTTAATCATCTTCTTTAACAAAAGACAGTGAACAGTTTCCTTATATGTGTATTTGTCTTCAGTTCTACTGGAAAATCTGCTCAGGAAATCATCTGTCAATCACATATATTGCAGAGAGAAACATTCATGGAATTACCTGAGTTGAGATGTTTCAAATGACGATTTCGTATTTGCACCTCTTAAATTATTCAAGGCAACACAAGCCTGCTGTAATCGTTAAAAAGATTTTAGGATTAAGGAAATGTGGCACTCTGTGTTTTAAACATTTAGTGTTATTCTAAGAACCCAACTCTTTGAGGAGATGCAGAGAGCATTCTTACAACAGAAGGAAGTTCTCGGTGTGAGTATCTAGGAGGATGACATGCATCTGTTTAAATCTCTTTGGGGTGATGTTTCTCTGTGAAAAGCAACCAATGACACAAGGAATGGGTCGAGTGATAATGCTAGATGAATCTATGCCTATAAAATTACATGTGTAATGTGTGTAATATCTGATCATGCTTTCGTTTTAGGTTGTTTTGCTGGGGTGCAGAGTTCCCAGTTAGTTAAGTTCAAAAATTGAGCATCTATTAATGCCAGGCACTAAGCCAGGTAGTGAGGGTGTGGAACTGAAAGAGACAGAGTCCTAGTTCCAGCCTGGACTATAAGGAAAATAAATAACAATATACATATCCATGATTATTATTTTATTGATTTTCTTATGTAAGGCTCATTGCTTTCTTTTTTTTTCATGCTTGCAGGGCACTATTCTAGGTACCAGGTTCTTGGTACAACAATGCCATGTTTTTAAAATATAAAAGACATATTTAAATTTAATTTTAGCAGCAGAAAAATATTTTACACACAATAGTGAAAAAAGTCTTTAGAATCTATATTTGGTATTCAAACCAAGAATGCCTTTTTGAATGAGTGAATGCTTCTTCAAGAGATTAAATTTCTGCGTTTCTAATGTAATATGAATATACATTTCAGGCTGTTTGAGCAGGTGCTCTCCCACTCTGGGACAAAGGCTGTATTTATTTCTTAAAAGAGACTTGTGGATACAAAACTGACAATTTTGTATTTAAATGTCATCGATGCCAGAGTGTAAGTATTGATATTAATATGAACATGAGCATTAGGCTATGATAGTAAGTCTGTTCAAGGTCCAGGGTAAAAAATGGCTACTTAAAGGTTAGGGACAAACTTTATAAAACTTGTGCTTTCACCTCAGTCCTTAGTTAACATCTCTACATTTGCTCTGGATTCAACAGTTTTGTTTTATTTTTTAATATCTGAAAACAGAATTATCTATCCAGTTCTCTTTAAGTACTTCATTCAGGATAAACATCCATCCCCCTGCACCTCACACCCCCAGACTCCATAGTAAGACATCTATCTTGCTGGCGCTTCCACCTAACGTATATGAGTGTTTCTGTGTGTGAGAATGAGAGAGAGATTGGCTGGGGCCTAATTTCTGCATCCTCTGGTATTCAAACAGTTTTCCTGCTTTTCCAGCTAGGCTGTGTTCCCTCTCTTCTGTCACTCATAAGAAATAAGCGGCCTCCTCTGTGCTGACCGCATGAATGTCCCCAATTCTTCCCGCTTCCTTGTTCTTTGTCTGGTAACTTTACAATAGTGTCTTCCTGTGGTTGGGGTGTAATCCTTTACCTGTAAGCATGGCCACGGGACCTATTTTGACCAATAGGATGTCAATAGATGTAACAAAGCAGAGCCTTTAAAGGTCCTTATGCTATTGAGCTTGATTTTTCTGTGCCCCTTTCTCACCACAGGAAGGATGCCCTCGCCTATTAGTTCCAGGAAGAAGATGAGAAACACATAGAGCAGAAACAACCCAGGCAAATCTAACCCAGATGCTCCAAACACCAGGTAATGCACAGACTTGTGAGGAAAAATCAATGATTGTCTTTTTAAGCCACTGAGTGTTGTGATGATTTGTACACAGCAAAAACTGTCTGCTGTCCTCCCTACTTTCTTATCACAACAGATCCCACATTCTCCCTTTTCTACCCTTTAGGCTTTTCCTCACCTAACATCATTCTGTCCTAGCACCTGGTGGCAAAAAGTGAGAATTTTTGTGGTACTGGGGAAGTAGAAAAGAAAAAAAGGGAGGAAATAAGGGTAAAGGAGAGAAGACTGATGCTAATGGTGGGATTCTCACGGGAAAGATGGAAAACTTAATTGTCATCATTCTCAGCGTGCTTATGCAACTGTTGATGAATGCATTTTTATTTGAAAATATTTTTGTGCAAGATGGATGGCTTTTGGGTATGCATTATATTTTACATAAATGATATTTTATTACCTTATTGTTTCCTTTTTCTTTCTTTTTTACTAAGCATCCATTTTTAAGATCCATCCATGTTGCTGTGTGTTCATTTACTTTGTTGTCTCTGAGGTGCTAGTCTATGGTTTCCACTCACCTCAAATTACTTATCCACTCCTTTATAATGAACATCCAGATGCCTTACCACTCCCCACTATAAATAATACTTCAGTGGCCCTAGTGAAAAATTCCTGCATGTAAATATAGGAGCAGAACTGTTAGGTCATAGGTATGTTTAAAAATGGGACGAGATTGCTCCAGTCCACACTCCCAATAGCCACACATGGAAGCAAATCCCTGCCTGTTATTCTGTCTAAATTCTGCCAACCTGAAAGATGCAAATTGATAACTCATTTCTGTTTTATTTTACCTTTCTCTAATTACCAATGACCTGAGACATTTCTTCACATGCTGTTGCTGTTTTCGAGTTTCCTCTCCTAGAAACTGCCTGTTCATAATCTTTGCTCATTTTGTAACTGAGTTTGATTTTTTCATATTAATTTGGAGGAATTCCTTGTTTATTCTAGATACTTGTTAGTTTGACATGCTCCAAATAACTTCTCCTAATCTGTCCTAAATATTCTTTATAAAGGTTCATATAGGTTTTTTTTTTTAACTTTAAATCACTTTATTTATTTTATTGTATAAATATAATTTAGCATCTTTTGGGTAAAGGGCTGAGGAACTAAAGCAAAATAGTCACAAAGAAAGGTGATAGAATTGATAATAGCTACTTAAAAATAGAGATTGCCTTAATATCAGGACATATCGTCCCTGTAAAAAGCAAATGCTAAGTCCTACCATTAACTCTAATATCAAACAATTGATTACCACCTCCCTTCCCTTGATCTTTCCTCCATTATCACCTCTTTCCCAATGATAAGCCAGCTGTAATATAACCAAACAGATGGTATTTTTTTTTTTTTTTACCATCAAGGACTTCTCAGAGACATAAATGGGCAACCCTAAGGCTTCTGAAACATCCCACAAATTTATCAAAAGTGAGACTCTCCCTCATCCAACAGTCAGCAATATGATATAGGAACTATTTCCTTTTTGCTCACCACCCTGCTCCCTGTGCCCAGCACCCAGTGTGCACACCATAAATATTTGTTGGATAAATGCCTTTGTTAATAAGGAATTTTTGTAATTCTTGAAATCAATCGGCTGTCATTTTAAAACAGGGCGATGATGTTGGAACAGGACTAGAATCCGGTGTCAGTCACCAGCTCATTGCACAGAGCAGGCTATTGACAGGAATTTACTAACCAAACCCACATTCCAGTAGGGATGTAAAGCATCTCTACAGCCCCAGAGTGTAAATATCTCCCTCCCCCAACTGCCTTTGAAAATGCTTTCTTAAAAAGTTCTTCCTTTTCATTAATAAAATCTATTTTAAAAAATAAAAGTGAATTGGTCCTAAATCAGAAACAGAAATGAGAATAGATCACCAAACTCAATCCTTGCAGGATCTCATTCATTTAGCAGGTCACGTAAGTAAAAGGACCATTATCTATGGCTTTTATGAAAATACATTTCCTTCTTCAAGGGTAAAGATTTTAAATTCCTGTAAAGCACTGCACACCCACACACCCATTAATAAACCTGTGGCTCTCCTCTTCTCGCTCAGTATGTAAGGCCAGTCTGCTCAAAGCTTTTTTTTTCTCTTTAAATTAAGAAAACCCTGCAGTTAGGGGTCCAAAAGGGTAAGATGAAGTGAGGGAGGTTTGGGAAGATTTTGTTCCCATTAACATGGTTTAACACACTGGCTTCAAAAAAGTTGGCCCATTTCCTGAGCAGCACTTGGACCCCACTCTGGTCTCAGTCTTCCCCCAAGAAGAAATCTCAGCAATGTGTCCACCATGGCTACCTGGCCTGGAGTCTGAAACCCTTGAAAGAGCTGTGGTGTTGGTGGTGTGACCATAGTCTCTAGAGAACAGAAGTCTTTTTTTTTAATGTAGTTCAATTAATATACATTTTTTTTTTTGCTTTTTGATTTGTTTCTTTAAAGCTTTATTTAAAAATCCTACCAGTTCTCCAAGTTTTAAAAATGTATATGTATTGTCTATTGACTTTAGGGTTTACATTTCTATTGCCTCCTTTTAAAATGTGATTGCTAAAATGACCTTATTCCTATGACAATGAGTGAAATTAGCTTTGAAGGGCAGGTCCAAGAACTTGATTATTGTGTACATCAACTGTTTCTATGAAAAATACTCTATGTGAGTTCCAAAACACGGATCTAGAAGTGAACTTCTGGATTACAGCCTATTTATGCATTGAAGGATATTTATGAAAAGGAATGAAGTAACAGTACTGGTCTGGCTATGGTCATTGGCCTCAGTGTCATTATATTAGAATACAGTGTTAATCGATTACAAATGTCCTAGAGCAGCATTGCTTCAACTGTGGTCCTCAAATCAACTGCACCACTTTTACTTGAATTTACTTACTAAAAATAAAGATTTCATTTGTCAAAGCCCACAGAATGTACAACCCCAAGAGTGAACCCTAATGTAAACTAGGGACTTTGGTTGATAATAATATGTCAATGTTGGTTCATTGGTTGTAACAAATGCATCATACAAATGTGGGATGTCGATGGTGAAGAAGGCTGTGTGTATGGAAGGGGGCATGGGGGAACTCTATGTATCTTCTGCTTAATTTGGCTATAAATCTAAAACCGCTCTAAAAAAGAAAGTTTATTAATTAAAAAAAAAGATTCCAGAGCTATTTATTAAAACTTCATTTTATTTCATTTAAAATAAGCATCCCAGGTTAATACTACGCTCATAGAAGTTTGATATCAAATATCTGAAAATTATTTTTGAATAATAATAATTACAGTGATAAGGCTTGCTGTAGGTATTACCTAGTAGGTATGAGTTAGCTGGGAAGGGATCAGTTCAGAGTGCATCAGGGGAGATAACCAGAGAGAAATGGGTTTTTGAAAATTGAGGAAAGAGTCCCTCACGATTTATTTTAACTTCTAATAATTCTGTTACTAATATTTGTTTGACACATGGATTTTATTTGTCATGGTTATAGTGAGGAAAACAAAGACATGTCCCAAC
Source organism: Cynopterus sphinx (assembly GCA_030015415.1). Taxonomy (NCBI): domain Eukaryota; kingdom Metazoa; phylum Chordata; class Mammalia; order Chiroptera; family Pteropodidae; genus Cynopterus; species Cynopterus sphinx. The sequence goes on along the minus strand of CM057391.1, from coordinate 41,175,626 downwards.
CAGAACATAAGGACCTGCTAGCCTGGGGGCATTAAATTGTTATCCCCACAGAAGAACTGAAGTGATCACATCATCCCACTTTCAGGGGATTCTTGTCTTTATTGCTTCCTATGCCTGGGTGGTAGATTCCTTTCCCTCTGTCACTCTGAAGGGCACCTCTCACAGACATTTTTAAGGCCTTGGGTATGTCCTTCTCCTGTCCAGCAATGCAGAGATGGAATTTTTAGTTGCATTGAAAATGTGTAACATTGCAAGGAATGAGTCACATTTCCGTCAAGGGATCATGGACTTTCCTTGGTGACTGCCATTGAATTTACAGAGCCAGATACACAGTCTGAACTCTCTGGATGACAAATGTAAAATAATAAGCTCCCCAGCTCCCAGTCCTGAGATAATGGGCATGTGTAGGCGGATTACAAACAACAAAACCAAACCTCCACCCAACAAACAAACCCTTACCAGTCTTATTAAAAATATTCATAGAGGTACCAAATGAATAAATTACATTCGAGTATGGGAGGGAATAATCTCCAGATCTTAATGAGGCCTCCATCATGACAGAGTTTCAGGAACAAAGGGAGACAGCAGGGCAAGGGAGTTAAGGCTTGGGCTCTCTGCTGCATGAATCATGACACATAATAAGCACTATATATGTGACTGCCAAGTAAAATCAAAGCTCTAAAAATAACAAAGTTGATATGTGTCAGACGTTGTGACAAACAGTTTACATGCATTATCTCATCTTGTTTTCACAGAATCTCCATGAGGCAGGTTCTATTAATGTCCTTATGTATGAGGATGCTGAGACTTAGGTTTACCCAAGTTCTCAGAGCCAGTAGGTGGCACAAATCAATTTTTCAGTACTTGGAGGGAGATATGTGTCCAAAAAAGACAGCAGTGGAGAGGTGATGATTAGCTATTATTAAATGAAACTTGAATATGTCATGGATTACCCACTGATTTCTAATTATAATAATTCAAGCTGATGAGATGTTCTTTATTTCTCCTCTCTGTGCCTCAGCATCCTCATCAGTAAAATAAAGGTGCTGAGAGAAGCCACTGGTCTTCAATCTTGGCTGCACATTGGAACCTCCTATGGAGTTTGTATACCTGGATCCACCTCAGAACAACTGAATTAAACTCTCTGGGGGTGGGGTCCAAGCACTGGAATATTTTTTAAAGTTCCTAGGTGATTGTAAAGAACCAGGTGACTTCTCACTTTAAATGTCCTCACTCTGTGATAGTATTTCAATATTTTTGAGATGAGAGGAGAAAGTTGGGGTCACTATTGCCCCAACATTTGAAGAGTTATTGAGCCCACCATTAAGACTTTTCTTTAGGCTGAACCACCATTTCCTTCCCCCCGTCCCAAATAGTCACTCATGCTTTTAGAAGATTTTTCTGGAAAAAACGTGAGATAGCTTCATCTGCTACCACGTAATGATCTATATAGCATCTTTGGGCCTCACCAAGGTCAGAAAAAGTTTTCCTTTTTTTTTTCTTTTTAAATGTGTAAACTTGAAACAAAGCTCCCAGAGACCAGAAAACTGCATTTTTCCTACGTGAACAATCAGAAACTGGTTCAGTTTGGACTTTGGCACCAAAAGGCCAGCCTCTGGTGAGGAACTATCAGGCTGGCAGACACAGGTTGCTCATGTGACTTTTAGGCTTGCTACCTTCTCTGGGAAAAGTTGTTTACGTTCTCTTTGGCAGCTGCCTCCTTATGAGGGCACTGAGTTAGAGCCTGCCTTTTGGTGAGTGCTGCGGCTTCACCTGCTGCCTAATGGGCTGTATCCAGCCCCTGCCTGGGGTTCTCTCCGGTGACCTGTCTGTATAGTGGCTCTGTCAGAACATGTGCTGGGGTGGCTGACACTAACACCACAGCTTCTTTTCTCCCTGGTTGAATTCTGCCCTCCAGATCTCTTGACAACATCGTCACTGTCACTTTTGCGGGATTTGACAACACATCGACTTGCAGACAGCATCGTATGCTATTTGCTAGGATTCATATTTCACTTCCTGATTATTCCAGGCACATCATCAAAGGTGACAAGGTCAAGTTAAGTTAGGGAGATGATAGCTACTCAGGCCAAACTGATTTTTTCTGCCCATCAAATTTGAGGACCAGATTATTACCGGGCAGTAAACTAGGAAGAAAAAAATCTGTAAAATGCATAAACACAGCACTTGCTGATTATGAGCTTGCTTGCTGACTGTAAAGACGTGGTTCAAGAGTGATAAAGTTGACAAATACAAATGACTTTTCCCCAGAACAATTTCTGGAGTTTAGATTTTAAATAGCCTGATTTAATATGAATGTCTTAGCAATATGAGAAAAACCTCCATCTCTCCTGTCAGCCTTCCTTGTCCTTATGCCACACATATCTACTGTATTTTTGTTTCTTCATAGTTATGTTCTTTGTTTAATACTAATTTTTCCAGAAGCGGATTTTTTAAAGCCTCCCAGCGGATTAAACCTTGTATGTCAAATTATCCTTGTGAGGCAGTCTTTGCTTATTATAGCATCTTTCGCTGGTTCTGGAAAAAGCCGGCTGTCAGAAAATGGCATTCTTTCATTTGATACAGAGGTGGCACCAACAAAATGCCCTCATGAAGCCACAGATGGCAGAACAGGATTGGATCTCAGAAATATAACCTAGAACTTGTAACACTAAAAGTCTTCTCCAAGGTTTCTTGGGAAAGCCCTGTGCCACTCATCTTTGAATCTCTGGTGCCTATCAATAGGTTCGGCATGCTTCAGACACAAAAGAAATGTTTGGTAAGTTGAATACTGAAGCTTTACCCATTGCTTAGTGCACAGTACATTTTTGTAGCTGTTGAAATAAGGCCTCAAGAAGTGCAGTGATTTGCCTGAAGCATCAATTGTTTTAATATGCCACTCCTTGGTTCTTTTAAAATATGTTTATCTATGTAAAATGTGCAGGTAAATTTATTTCCTTTGCAATCAGTGAAGTAAGGGACAAACTGCTTCATGTACAGAAGACATACTAAATATGAGTTAAATATTTACACATTTTTTTCCATGAAATTGATTAATAAAAATGATAATAAGTGTTCAAATTTAGTAAGCACTTGTTATTATGTCATAGGAACTATGTAACACTGGAGATAACAGATAAAACATAGCCCTTGTTCTCAAGAAACTTAGAGCAAAAAAAGAAATTTGTAGCTTTTTGGGGAGTCATATTTTGTGAAGCACCAACAGAGGTAACACATATTTCTGCAAACTTTACCTCAACACTTATTTTTCACAGCAGTATTTTGCTTCTACTGTGTTCTCATTCGCCCTGCAAGATGCTAAGAATAATTATGTTTCCCTTTGCAAGGGGCAAGTGAAGTGATAGGTTACATTTTCATTGTGTTCTTTGACCTCACAATGAAATCACTAAACATGTAGCAAGAATGTAATGATCCACTCTGCTGAAAAAGTTCTATGAATGTTAAAAAACAAATCTGAGTAGGGAAGCTGAAGTCTATGAAGATTTAATTAAAATTAAAATTAAGAACCCTAAGGTTTCACTTAGTATCTGTATTCTCTCCATTGGGCACATGGAAAAGAACTAGAGACCCTAGGATGGGTAAGAGAGGAGCTAGAGGGGTTCGTTGCTGAGAAACTAACTAGATATATGCAGAAAAGAAACGTCTTTGGGTATACATACGTGGAAAAAACATTTCATAGGTATATTTGTGGTCTAAAAGTTTAAATTTGTAGATAAAAAAGGCTAGAAATGATGGATTTGCCTGGAAATAAAAGCAGTTTACATTAATGAGCAGGTCTGTATTACACACTAAAATAAAAGCAGTAAATTCCAAAAGACATAACTGATCACTAGTTAACGTCATATAGTGAGGTGTCTACCAAAGCTACCCAGAGTGCAGAGATTTGAAATTAGACTCAGTTCTTATGATGATGCTGTTAAAAGGAAGGAGGCGAGAGATGGAGTGGGTAGAGAGTGAAGCTAGTAGGTTTGCACCTAACTACAAGGCTTCATTCAAAGTTGTCGATTGAAAATTTACTGGTAGAGCTAAATCTTGAACATCATGGCTTTGTTGTATAAGGTTTCTCTTTTATTTTTTATTCCCTTTTCCTTCCTTTCTTCTAACTGGTTTGATATTTACCCAGAGAGCCTTTCTCAGGGACTAAAAATATCATTGAAATGTCAAAATTATTTTAGCCATTGGAATAGAATGAATAATAGAGCACGTAACAGCCACTCAAAGTCAGCACTGCCTTTGCTCTCAGATTCCTAAACTACTTCTGACTAGAAGTCCACTAATCGGGGAAGACTGAGAGGAGGGCGCTGACTCTGAGGTTATCATTTGAGGTTAGATACAGGTCAAGGGGTGCTCCCTCTTTGAGTGCAGCATGGTACATCTATGATCTTAGCATGTATTTGTCGAATGGGCCAGAGTCAATTTCAGAAGTTCAGATGTTCTCCAGGCTACTTCTAGGCATGGAAGGTAAATAGAAGGAGACCATCTCCAGCAACACATCCATGAGCGACGCCTGAAAAGTTCTCTTCCTTCTACTACACCTTTGTATGTCCTCACCCTCTGCCTCTTCCCCACTCGGGGTGACCCTCTTCCCTGGTGGATAGTGGACAGAACTGACAACATGGGTGTCTCTAGATGCCCAGCAAGACATGGAAACTATACCACCTGGTGAATGTGTAAGTTTAACCACTACAGACACCATACCTGTTTCTAAATACATCAATAGCTTAAGGTAGAAGAGGGAGTAGCAGTGGGTTGACATTACAAGGAGGTACATTTCAACTGAATGGAAGCAAACATTTTCTAAGGTTAAGATCTGTGCAACGGTAGAAAGGTCTCAAGATTATTCTAGGCACTGCCTTTGTGCAGCTTTTCGGAGGGGAGGCAGGCAATTAAGAAAAGGAGGTAAAATAGAAAGTGGGTTAGATAAAGTTATCCAGGTATGAAATTTTAGAGAAATTGCCAGGGGACACCTCATTGAGAAGGCAACGTTTGGCTGAAACTTGAAAGAAGTGAGGGAGTGAGCTTGATTTTTGAGGAAGCACATTTGAATCAGAGAGAAGAGCAAATGCAAAGGCCCTGAGATGAGACAGTTCCTTGTTTATTTAAGAAACAATACTGAAGTCAGTTTGTCTGGAGCAGAGGAAATAAAGGAGGAAAACAGAGGAGGTCAGAACTGGTGGTAGATCTGTATAGTCTAGTAGATGGTGGTGAAGGACTTTGGGTTTCCCTCTGAGTGAGATCCTCCAGTCAATGAGGATCTCGAACTGAGGAATGGCGTGATCTAACTAACTCTTTGACAAAATAACATTGCCTGTTCTGTTGAGATTAGACTGAGAGGGTGCAGGGGTGGAACTGGTGAAATCATGTAGAAATGTCTTGCAGTGATGGCCTGGGCCAGGCTGGCAGCTGTGATGGGGGTGAGAAACGAGAGGATTTTAGATATATACACGAAGGTGGAGCTGACAAGAGTTTTGGATGGGTTATATGTGAGTTGTGAGAGAAAGAGAAGAGTTTAGAATGGTTCAAGTTTTGGCCTGAGCAGTTGGAAGAATAAGGTTGTCATTAACTGAGATGGAGAAGATTGCGGGAGGAAGAGGCTTTGGGAGAAATGTTAAATTTGAGATGCTAATTAGATACTCAGAAAATGGTATCACATAGGCAGCTGGGTATAAGAGACCAGAGTTCGTTGGAGAGGTGGAAAATGGATTCAGCTTGAGAGTCATTAGGGTATAGATGTTATTTAAAGCTATGGCACCAGATAAGATAAGCTAGGAATTGAGTATAACTAGGAAGAGTGAAGAGATAGGGAGGAATTAGCAAGAGACTACGCAGAAAATGCTTCCGAGAGGTAGAAGAAAATTTAAGCAAGGGCAGCTACTGGAAACCAACTAAAGAAAGGGTTTCAAGGCTCATCCAGTGGTCAACTATAAAAGGGTTGCTGAGAGGTCAATATAAGAATTAAAAATTGACTGTGAGATTTAGCATTAGGAGACTGGGGGTGACCTTCACATGACAGTGTCTGTGAAATGCTGGGGTGCGGGGAAAGAGTTGGAGGAGAGTACTTAGCAGCAGTAAGTACATAAAACAAGTCTACGAGGACCTCTAGGGTCTGCTCCAACTCTCAGATTAATTCTAGCCCTTCTGAAAAAGTGCCAGGATATATTCAATATTTGAGAGGCAGATTCCAAGATGCCTTGATGACCATGAATCCCATCAGCAAATAGTTCACTATGGCCTTAATAAAGTTTAAAGTCAAAACATTTGTCTGACCTTCATGATCGGGCCTCACTAGGTATTTTTTGTTTGTTTTTTAAAATTGAGGTATAATTGACATGGAACATTATATTAGTTCCAGGTATGTAATGTAGTGATTTGATATATGTGTATGTTGCATAATGATTCCTACAATGAATCTAGTTGACGTCCATCACCACACATAGTTTTTCTTCTTGTGATGAGAACTTTTAAGAACTACTCTCTAAGCAACTTTCAAATGTACAATACAGTATTATTAATTATTGTGCATTAGTTAATAGTGCTGTACATTACATCCCCGTGACGTTTATTTTATCAGTGGAAGTTTGTACCTTTTGACCACCTTCACCCATTTGCTCCTGACCTTGCCCCCACCTTTAGCAATCACCAGTCTGTTCTGTGTCTCAGTGTGTCTTTATAAAATTACATAGTCAAGCAAGGGGATCAGTTATATAGGCTATTCCTCATTCTCAAGTGTATTAAACCTTTGATTAAATAACATTAGCTAAAATCTACCAAATGAAAATAAAACAAAACTTTTAAAGACATAACCTGTATAGGGCTGACTGGTAAAGTTGAAAACAATAGAATCAACATCTGTTAAGAATTGATTACGTTATGTTGTGTACTAGAATTTGAAATTTCAAGTAAAAGGATTTCCGTTTGAGCCCTTCCTATGAAAATTTAGACAAAACATTTAACTTTTGTGAACCTCAAAAACTAGGGTAATAAACATTTCACAGGATTATTATAAAGATCAAATAAATGTTATATGGGAAAATGATTACTAAGTAAAGGCTATATACATACTGATTATAAATTGCTTCCACACACATGCTTTTTTTTTCTTGGACTCTCCCAGCCATTTGCAGGAGGCAGGGTTGGGTATTATTATTATTATCACTTTAAGGAAGGGGAAGCTGAGGGTCTGAGATGTTAAGGGACTTGCTGGAGTTGAGACCAGAAACAAAGTTTTTACCTTTGATCTGGAGCTCTGTCCACTGTCAAGGTGTCCACATGGACACCACATAATATGGGAATCCAGGGAGGCTCTTCTGCTGTAGGCGAGAGTTTCTAAATCTGACTCATTCTGCTCTTGGTGGTGTGAATGAACAGGGCTGTGACAGCACAGTTCACTGGGTAGGTAGATATCTGGCTGAGGGAGAACCCTAGCCATCCTAGAGTTTCTTCCCCTTGAACTTTATTTTTCCCTTCTCCTCGTCACTCATGCATTGCTAACAAGTCCCTAAACAAGCTTTTAGTGTGTTCACTGCTCTGAGGGCAGAAGATCTTGCTGCCCTCACAGTGTCTTCAAAGGACACCTTTGAAGGTATCCTCAGAATTGGGATGTTTTATTTCTGGAAGAAATTTCAGATGCCATTTAGACAAGACTGCATTTTATGGACAAGGAAGCTTAATTCTAGAACTATTAAGATATGGTGCAAGGCTCCTCAGGGCATGTCAGAGAAAGCACGGCTCTGGGTGGTGCAGGCTCTTTCCATTACAGCATTGGGCTGGGGCATGGCACAGCACCTTAAATCAAAATTCTGAAGAGTTTCTCAATTAGTTATTTAAGTAAAATGAATTTATTTTAACTCCCTGTATTAGAGCATTAAGAAGAGCTTAAACCACTTAATAAATAAATGGTAGCTGGAGTCACCACTTGATGGGTAATCATGTTTTCTCATTTGCAGTTTAAGTGCTAGAAGACAAAGTGACTTTAAAACTGCTCATGAGAGGACCCAATTATCTGATAAGCAATTCCAAAGACCATGTACACAAGTAAAGAAAAAGACCTCTTTATGGATGGTGTCTCACAAGGTAAGAGATATTTGTGGCACAGGAACGCTGGAAAATGTAATTATTTATCCTTTTACAACTAATGAAAGTAATAGAAAATGAAGCTTTCATTTCAAATCCGTTTTATCTGGATGAAACTTTAATTTAACATAATTAAATTGACTTGACAGTTCAGTGTGTTAAAATATGCAGTTAAGCAGTGTATTGAGGTTAAATGCTTACTGTTGTTGGCTCATTTAGAAATTATGCTGCGGAACTCCCAAACAGGAATGAACACCTGCCTATTCTTATTCCCAAAGCCAGGACAGCACACAGTCTACAGGGCTGGCTCCCCAAATTCAGAGTAGGCAGTTGAATTTCCTTGCCTGTGCCAACTCCTGCATAAACTTAGTTGGATGTTTAAAGAGTTTTCACTCTTTGTTTTTCAGCGAGGCTTTTTCCTTTTTTTAATGAAAAAATTTTCTGAGACTTTGGAGTATCATAGATGATTAACATTATCTCTTACAGAATTTCCTTCAATGACAACACTTGGATCATCAAAGCTGTCTTCTGTTTGTCGAAAGTATGTTAAAACTCCTTCATTTCAATTTTGCCATGTCACAATTTATAATACATTTCAGCTAAAGACCTATTTTAATTTGTCTTTACTTCCTGGAAAAGGAGAGGCTTAAGAAATGTTGTGGGAGGTATTGAAGGGGGACAATGAAATGTGGTTGAGGTGAGGTCACTGGGGATTTATCAGTGGTCCTATATAGGTGAAGTCATTCAACTGTGTACCTCCCCCTTGTTCTCCCTTTGAATAGCACCTTTGTGATGGTTAATTTATGGCTCAGTAGCATCCTCTATTCCCTTTCATCTGAAGACTCTGTGAGTGGAATATAGTTCAACTACAACCGAGTTCCCTTTCCTCCTTTGATATGTTCTAGAATTCACGTAATGTTGATTCTTGTTTCATCCATTGGGGTGGTTGTTGTGAAGGACTCATGGATTTAAGCAATATCCTTACTGTAATGATACATGGAAAACCTGAACCCATTTGGAGGCTTTCCTGATAAGTGGGGAAAGTGTGTTGCTAGATTAATTACAAAAATCACAAAAAGAATATATGATCATGCCATGAGACTGCGTAGAACCTGAGGCTGCTCAAGATAAACTTCTCTGAATTGGGGGCACATATTATATTTGCATGTTTATTCTCTCTATAATGCTTCTCCTACTTAATACATGATTAGCAGACCATAAAACTAGAAGATTCCAAAAGATACTACAGTGTGGATAGTGATATAATGTATGTAGGAATGTCTGAATATTTTACTCTTTTGAGTCAAGGATTGAGATATGGTATTTTCTGCTTCCAGAGGCATGATGGAGTTTAAAAATTTTAAAATTTCATGAGCTAGATTTGCCACTGTCTCATTGCATTGTCCTGGGACCCAAAAGAAGCCTTGACTACCAAAGGATAAGTTGGTCATTTTATGGAAAAGAAAATTAACAGTGAAAAAGAATGTTTTAGTAAGCAAAAAGTTATACTAATATATCTATGCAAATTGTAAAAGTACTCATTCATAATCAGCTTCCTAATTACAAATTATTCTTATTAGATATTTCTTCTCTTATGATTTATAGATATTAATGCTATTTAGTTTTGGTTACAGCATGTACTTGGAAGCCATTAAATTGCTGTTTAGCAAAACTACGTTCATACACAAACATACAACACCACTGATTGGTCTTTCCTCAAACTTTGGGAGTTACAACACCGAACAAGTGTTTAAATAATGCCAAATAATCTAGGCTAATTCACATGGCGTCTATAAATCTTGTACCACTGCTCAGAAATACGTAGGTGTGATTACATTTTCCACAAGGTTTAGGATCCTGGTCTCATTTAAACAGAGCCTATTGTATGAGGATCTGAAAGGCCTGCAGAGTAGAGCTGTTCAAGCTTTCTCAGCTCCAGATAAAGGAATTCCAGTTGTGAAATAAAAATGGAGAACAATTGAAATGTTTCATCAATGTGGCCTGATACTTTCTGCTACTTTATTGGATCCGATTTGCTACCAGTGACCTGCTATTGATTGCAGCCCTTTATGGAAGATACTATGGATACATGTGACTATGATACATGCAAATGGAGAAGATGATGAACACAGAAAAATCATACTCAGTCCCTAAGCCTTATGTTGGCCTCTTAACTTTCCTTCCCATCAGCACTTCACCAAGGTATTTCCAATGTATCATTGAGTGGAAAATGATGCTTTCTTTAATGAAAACCTCCACAGAAAAGATAAGGCATCAACATTTAACTGAGTCAACCAGAAGAGAAGACCCTTTTTGAAAACTGTTGAGTGTTATTCTGTAAGCCTAGCTGTTCCTTTCTGAAGCATGAATTTAGAGTCATTGTCACTTGTATATGTGGACAGGAATTAGAATTCCCAGTTGCCAAGTAAAAATGTTCCTGGTTTTCTTTTTTGTTTTTGTTTTTCTTTTTCTTTTTTTTTTTTTTTTGAACTTCTTATTTGTGGTCAAAGTATGTCTGCAGAGTTAAATGTTCTCCATATAACTTAGAATGTTTAGTTGAGCATTCTGCTTCACTCCTGGGTATGGTAGAATTCAAGAGTTTGCAGAAAGAATTTTCTTTAATTCATTCTTTATGGAAAGGCAACTTATTTTAATACTGAGCTATCCTTATTATTAACTTCAAAGTGAAGTTACTGGACAGAGACCTATGTACATCTAACAAGTCATAAAGACAACAGACAAGGGCACAAAATTAATGAGTGTACGTGAAAGCACTTTAAATCTGTAACATGCTTTATGAAGTATAATAATTAGCTTCATATTATCCTTTTTATTTAGAAAGGGCAACTCAGAGAGAAGGGGCTGCATTTTTAGAAAGTATCAGCACTACTTCTCTGAGATAAGATTGTCTTTGTGTTTAGGATATTTTTGATATAACTAAGCCAATTAATATGTGTTCTGTACGTAAATCAGGGAGAAAAAGGGTTTGTGAATGATGGCTGCTCTCCTGGAATCCTCAATTTTCTCTCCTTACAGTTCATAGTTTAGAAGCATAAGCAGTGATGGTCTAAATATAAAGCTTGCTATACTATCATTGCATGGGATACTCATGTAGATACTAATATGTGCTTATATGTGAGGCTTGTTGAAGCAGTGAAGAGTTCCTGAAGTTAGCAACTACTTGAAATAAGCCAAATTTCATAATTCGAGAATAGACTTAATTCCCAATTAAGAAAAAAAGCTAGAAGGAGCCACTCAGTTGAAACTACTGTTGTAATTTTGAAGTTTTAAAGTTAAAGATAATATAAAGATAAAAAATTAAATGAATCAAAGTATATAATAAAACTAATACAGTAAATTCTATCCTAAGAAACTGGTTTAGAAATCTGGAAAGAAAATTAAAAGATGCATCCTGAATAATCACTTACTACCTTACTGGCCTGCTGTAATATTTCTGTATCATTCACTAGTCAATGTCATTATTTCTATCCTACTTTCTTTGTGTTTCAGGATACATTTTCTTTTTTGAAAAGAAATATGATGACTTTTGATTACCCAGATAGCACATTTAAAATCCATCTAATTAGGTAATTACTGAAATCTCTAACTGTAACTATTTGGGGCCAGTATCTCTACCTTTCTCTGAGACAATGAGTTTGACTTTAAATAAAGTGATGTGAACAGTTTAATAAAGTTATTTATATATCATTTTCTGAGATTCCCAAAGCATTTTTTTCAACCTAGAAAATAACCTGGAAGCATTCTCCATTTAGTCGAATAGACTGCAGACACAAAAAGCTATATTCATAACCATTAACTCAGAGAAGAAAGAAGAAACTAGAAAAAAATTGTATTTAAATAATAACAATGGACTCAGCCTCTGAAAGGTAAATGTAAAAATATAATATTTTTTATTTTTATTAAAACATAGCTAACTTACAATATTGTATTAGTTTCAGGTATATAATACACTTATTCAACATTTATATACCTAAAGAAGTGATCACTATGAAAGTCCAGCAACCACCTGACACTGTACTTCACTATAAAAATATTGACCATATTCCCTATGCTGTACACCACATCCCCATAACTTCTTTTATAACTGAAAATTTGAACCTCTTATTCTCCTTCACCTCCCTTTCTAGTCCCCACCACTTTTTAATTTTTCAATTACAGTTGACAAAAAATACGATATTTTACTTGTGTAAACTTCTTGAGTTAAGCCTGGGGGAAAGTCTGTGAACTACACAGTGTTAAAAGATGCAACCAATTAAACTCACAAAGGAAGTACTGGTACTTGATGGGAAAGGTGGAAAGTGTCATTTTTTTTGTGGTTAGGTGTCCAGGTAAAGAGTTCTCCAAAGCAATCTTACCTTTGTTTTCTGCCTTCAGTTCCTCTGCCATCAAGCTGTCTTGTCGATTACCAAGCACAAATGCCAGAAACGAGAGGATCAGGGCATCCAAAATCCCAATAATGGCCAGGATGTACGCCCAGCGGACTGAACAAGCCCCAAGAGTGTATTTGTCTGTCTTTTCTCCACACATCCGTTTCACTTCTTCGGAATCCCAGCCATCAGGGAAAATCATACAGCCAAGCACAAGACAGGCAGCTGAGAGAGAGAGAAGAAAAAAAAAGTTAACAAATTTTATCAAATATTGGTATTGTTTGTCAAATCACTGCTTCAAATTCTTGGTTTAATGACTAGTGAATCTCACCACGTCCTACCCAGTGCTCTTCCCTTCCCTGGTTAACTTAAAAACAGCCAGGCACTTTACAGGAATACACTTCACAAAGAGCCCAAGCATCTGAGAGAACTGAAGAAATACTGATCTATAAGAAAATACTTAAAAATTGAATTAAATGTGTGCATTTGTGGAAAGGTTCCCATTGCAAATGGGAATCACATGCATAAGAAATCACAGCACAGTGAAATGACAGTTCAGTGCTGGATTTGAAGAGCTAAGCCAGCAGCTGGATACAGGATTAAGATAACGAGTGTATGTTAACTTTGAATCACAGTAAAATATAATTTCATATTGCAACCCCTCCCCCAACACAAACAGAAAAGTTTCCTGAAACTATATTTTTCACGTGCAACGCACTCTGATATTTTCTATTCTATTCTCTTCACTTTTAAAAAGGCATAAAAACACTGCAACGTGGTGTGGCACCACACCGCTTAGGTATTTAAAGGCTCCATGATCCAGCCACCACTTACTTTTCCAGGCCCCCTCCTTCTAATACTCTCCACTTCACTTGGGTTACACTAAACATGACTCCCTGTCCACACACCAAGTTCTTGGATCTCTATTTTCTCTTCTACCTGGAGTTTTTCCCACTATTGTCCTTATATGCTCCACTCTTAAATATCTTTTAACATTTAAGTCAAATGCAACATCCTCCACAAAACAAGCCATCTGAAATTCTAGGATATTGCTAAATTGATGCTAGTACCAACTCTGGTGTGTGTGTGTGTGTGTGTGTGTGTGTGTGTGTGTGTGTGTGTGTGTGTGTGTACGCATATGTGTATGGGTATTCCTTTCACCCTAACAAACAATATTTGGACACCAACTGGATGTCCTATAATTCAACTTAATTCTAACACTATCTATGTGGAGATAGGGACAGATTCCATAGGTCACTGGTTCAGTTCTACAAAAACCACTTCATTAATGTAACCAGAGACACCTTTATCACCCTCTGATTGAGGAAATTACAAGGTTTTAGAAACTCTGTCAGGAACAGTGGATAAAGACTAAACACATATTTCTTTTTATTTTTAGAATTTTTAAAATTAAATTTATTGGGGTGACATTGGTTAATAAAATTAAATAGATTTCACGTGTACAATTCTATAATCCATCATCTATCTATTGCATTGTATGTTCACCACCAAAAGTCAAGTCTCCTGTCACCAAACATTGACTCCCGTTACCCTCTTCTACTTCTCCCCCACCTCCTTTTCCCTCTGGTAACCACCATACTGATGTCTGTGTCTATGAATTTTTGTTTCTTTCTTATTTTAAATCATAATATCATAATTTCCCTTCTCTGCACTCTCATGGCTGTTGATTGTACCTATGTTAGAGTCTACTTTCTACATTTGTTATTTATTTAAAACTATTGTGGGTCCCAGGTCTGGCTATGATCCAGGCTTGTGGCTAGGGATAGGACTCTGGATTTAAAATGTTACATTAATGTAGTAAGGCACCAGCGCCTAACTTATGCAAGTATGACTCAGCTTACTGTTTATTATGTATGTGTAGCAGAATGCCACTACTGTTCTCTGACATAAAGCCCATGAGGTCCCCTAGCACAGAAGTGCGCCCTCCTGGCAATAAGCTTGGTGCCTGCTATTTCATTCTCATTTCGGCCTCTTGTACAGTCTTCCAGCTGGGCATCTCACCATCGAAACCTTTCCTTCTTGATCACCTCTGCACTGACAAATATTATCTCAATTAACAGAGTATGTATGAGCTTTCCGAGGAAAGAGTCTTGGTCTGTCATCATATTCATAGCCCTAAACAGTGCCTTATACATAGCAGGCACTAAAACACTTTTGAATGGGAAAGTGAATGACTGAATAGATGAACTACAAGAGCTAGTATAGTTTAAAATATAGTTTATAGAAGTCAATATTACAACTACTCAAGGTCACAAAAACTACACAAGGTCTAGTTAAAGATGGATTTATATTCAAGTGCCATATAACAGAGACATTGTTATAACTAGACAATAGACTGTAAGTACGTGGGAGAATAATTAGAAAGAAGTGAAGTTAATGATTTGAAAATACTTTCAAATTCCTATTCCCTTTGTATCTCCCAGCACACAGTACCAACATGTTATCAAAGGCACTGTCTAACAATAACAGTCTATGAATTTTAAAAAGATGACTTCCATGAGCAAAAATTCATATATTTGAGAAATTGCAGATCTTTGAATCCAAACCATAGTTCAGAAAAATCCATGTTAATTGGAATATTTAAAAAATATTCTAAACACCTTTTAACATATTAAATATCTTTTATCTATGAGAAAATTACTTTTTTATAAAGAAAAAAATACTTTTTTTTTACTTGGAGGATAACTTATAGTTTTAGCTAAACTTAATATAAATCACCAAGTGACAGGTTCATGCATGTTATTGGACATCACAGGACAACCTCACTAGAAGAGGATGTTTGTGGAAAGCCATCTTTTCTCAAGGTCTTCTGCATCGAGGGTAGACTATCTTTAAAAAAAAGTTTCCATTTCTGGAGACTCTGACTTACAAATTAAAACTAGTTACAAATTGAAACTAAAACCACAAGAGAATATGAATGGCAAACCCTTGTTTTCTATCTTCAAAGTCTATGACTTTATCAAATTTTAAGTAAAGAATCTGGGAAAACAAATAACAGCATTTGCAATTGTTTTTCATTTTATGCAATGGGTGTTTTGCTGAAATAAAATTTTAAAAAATGCAATTCTTATTTTCAATAGTCTAAGGGATTTGGTTGTTCAGCAAAATCTTAATATAAAAAACTGGGCTACCAAGGTCAGAGTTTGGCCTCCTGGGGAAAAAATTTTAACTCCCCCTTAACAAGTGTACTCCAGCTGTCCTTCAGGACACAAGGCTCTAGATTTTTTACTTCCTTCTTGTTTGCCCTCTCTTAAAATAAAAGCTATAATCTTTTTCTAATTTAGCTGTTTAGAAAATCTGAATGGTTGTATAGAAGGATACTAAAAATAAAATAATTGCATGTAAATGCTTTTAAAACTTCGTGAGTGAAATCTGTAATTAAAATCCAATTTTTAAATAAAAAATTTTATCCTTTTGAAGGCTGTGCTCCTAGATGGCCACTGCATAACAAATATTATTTTCTGACAATGTATTATCAAATATACATTGTCTTCTCCCTCTATTTCTCCTCCCACATTTTCTTCTTCTCTTCTTGGCTGTTTTATTTTATATTCGAAAGGTAGAAGGTCCCAGAAGTTATAATGTATTTAAGATTAATTTAAGCCATTAAAATAGTTTATGCTCTATTGGTTTTTTTGGGGGGAAAGTATTACTATTATGTTCTGCATTAATGCTTGAGTGCTTTAATAAATTCTGTTTTTGGCATTCTATTAACCAAAACCTTATTAACCTGCATGATTTGTTTAGCCACTGAAAACTAACAGCTGTCCCTAATCCTAAGAAGTGCCTGAAAGATCCTAGGCTAAGGTCTCAATGAAAGATTAAATACCATTCCTCTTGGCTTCATAATTAATTATGTCTAATTCTTTACAAATTGTTCACCCTGTAATATGTAACACCATCACTAAACATTAGAGTAGATGAAGCACCAGAACATTTGATTAATTTGGACATGCTATTTCTTGATCATGAGGAATACTGGAAAATCAGTTCCAATAAGTCTATTATCCAAAAGTGGGTTTCCTATTAGAATGTCACCTAGAAAATGACTATCCTATTCACAGCTATATATTCCTTTAATCCAGCAGCAGGTTTTCTGCAAGTATATCAGAGAACATTCTTGAATGCTAAAGAGGAATGAGAGCTCACAAACTAGAGGTGAGCAGAGAATAATGATGAAAAGAAACCCATGTCTTTACAGTATGACATCATAATATCATCTAAAATACATAATAAAAGCATCTTTGTGAGGGCGGGACTGTTGATTTAAATTTTAAGCATATTCCAAATGGTTAGGAAGCATTCTGAAAGGAACCTCTGTGCTGAGAGAGGCTGATGGATATCCACCCGGGTTCTTCTGAAATAGGACACAAGCAGCTAGTGGCTTCCTGGAGCCACTAATCGTTCTGAAAATTTTCTTGCCAAAGAGCTGAACGTAACCTCTGTGAAGAGAACATCCTTAGAAAAATCCACAAATGTTTTTAATCGGGTCTTTCTCTAATGGAAAATGAAGCAAGACAAACAAAGTGAGAATGGGTTTATGGCCTTGGTCACTTGGGCCTGCTGATATCACTGGTCCTATTGTCCTAACCAGGACTGTTAACGTTGAGAACCTTATTTTTTGGACAGAAAGAGAAAGTCTAAGTTCATTCTTTAAAAATTCTATGCTCTGTTGCACAAAAATCATGATAAATTGCCTCATGTTGCTGAAGCACTCAAGGGGAACTTGGTGAAAAAAAAAATGGAGCTGCGTCACTTAACTCTATCAATTATTCAGGCATACAGTAATTGCAGAAACTGATGCCAGAGAGCTGCCAGGCTATGGAGGGGGAACGTTCACTCTAAACACCTGGTAAAGGAGAAACAAGAACACCCTATGCTACTTCATGAGCACATGGCTGGCAAACTTGAGCTGTGGTACTTCTATGTCTAGAAAAGGTATTACATTTATACCTCAGTTTACTTCTGGAAAACTGAGTCACTCGATAAGCCAAAACATGAAATACTGTAGTTTAGAGTCCATGGAGAAAACAAATTTTTTCTTGATACATTTTGGTTTTAAACCCAGTATAATTTTGTGGGCATTAACTTGGGGCTACAACACAAAACACACAACATGGGGGAAGAGAAAGTATAAATAAACACCAGGCTCTGAACAGAGAAGAGGTGGAAAGTTGTGTGTGATAAGAAAAGCTTTGCTACTTTCTGCCCAGCAGCTCAGCTCTAACTGCCTGAGTAAGGGCATCTGTACCTTTTTTGCTGAGTCAGCGCTAAAACCCCCAGTGGAGAGAAAACGGGGTGATCAGGTTTCACCTACACCTGTACTCAGGAGCTACAGAGAGAACTTGCTTTTATATAATGATACCAGACATAAGGAAAAACATTTAATTGTACAACATAATGATAATATACTCAAATTTTGAGAGTTAATAATCAAATGTAATACAAACCAGAATTTAGAACTTAAAAATACCATGCAGTTCTGATCTCTCTACTGCAACTAGCTGGCATTTGATATGTATTTTGAATATAACCAAATTCCTTGAAATCTTGATAATGACAGTTAATAATACATTGTAATAATAGCTAATATTGACTGAACACTCACCATGAGTGGGGCACACTGAATGTGCATTATCTCATTTAATTCTCAGCGCTAAGGAAAACACGAGAGCACCTCTTTCTGGCTCCTCTATTTTTCACAAAAAAGGAGTTTTCCTGAAATACCCTCAGACCCTTATCTCATACCTTATTTCTCTCCATGGAGATGGAGTGAGAGTTCCTGGAGGACTCTCTGGAGGAGAGGAATTGGGCATACCAGCCCAGCTCCTTCCTCTCCTTGCCTTAGGAGATGTTTGCCCACAGGCAGCGTATGTCCCTCTCTGCTGTGCTTTCGATTTTACACAGGGTGGGCCTGACTTTCCAGTGCTGTCTAGGAGAAGGAAGGTAAATATGCCTCTTGGCTAAGAGATCCAGAGCCATGTTTTTCAACCTTTCTCATAGTAAAGGAGATATTTTGACCTCTGTCTGCCTGCTCTTCTCTCATTTGGCTCAGAGCTGGGAGAGTCCACAGTTCTAGTGGTTGGAAGTTTGAGGTCAGAGCACCAGCCTGATATGGTTCTGGTGAGCACCCTCTTCTGGGTTGCAGACTGCTGACTTCTTGTCATATCCTCACATAGTGGAAAGAGCTAGCTAGGTCTCCAGCCTCTTCCTAAAAGCGAACTAATCCCACTCATAAGGGCTCCATGTTTATTAACTAAAACCTCCTAAAGGCTTACTTTCTAATAACCATCACACTTAGAGTTTCAACTTATGAATCTTGGAGGGACATAAACATTCAGCCCACTGGAGAGGGGGTACAGAGGGTTGTCATTCATTGCTTCTTCACTAATCCCAACAGTATTTTCTTTTTTACAGATGAGGAAGCAGAGGCACTGACATTTCAAATAGCTTGCTGAAGGTCCAAGAAAGCCCTCAAATGGTAGACCCAGGATTTGAATTCAGACGGTCTAGATTTTAACACCATCTATGCTATTCTTATCAACAATAACGATGCGCATGAAATTACTTTAGAATATTGGTTTTAGTACTAACAGCACTTACAGAATCTCGGCAGTGCTTAACATGTCGTTTAATTAGACATTTATTCTTTGAGTACAAGAGCTACTACTAAAATAATACTTAGAAACTGTTAGCTTTTATACGGATAAATATTTCTTTTTACACTAGCATTTCACCTAATCAGAATTTCACCTTATATGTAGTGCCAAGAACATTAGAATAATTATACATTCTAAATGTGTGGAATGGGAATTAATAAGATTTTATTGGATAAATATATGTATATTTGATTTTTACACATTTCACAAGGAAATGATCCTTATCTTTTGGCTTGATATTTTAAATTGGCTGTGTGTTAGTCAAACATTTTATATGTTTTTAAAAGATATATATATGTATGTATACACATATATGTATATATATGTATATATACACACACATATACATGTGTATATATACATATATACACACATACATATACATATATAAGACTATAAATATATATGTACCTTATTAATTTAAATATGATTACTTATATGAAGAATAATATCTGCTTCAGGTAAAATTCATGTCTTTTATGAATCAATTAGATTCTATTTAAGTTTTTGTGAAATTTATTCCCCTTAAGTAACTTCTTTGGATTTTAAAAGAGGGTTTTAATGAACTTTTCAATACACACAAAACAAAAAATGCTGTCAGATTACAAACATGTCTGAGATTTACAGGTGAGCCCTTGCAAGATTCAGGCGACATTTTCACAGGCTAAAAATCTAGACTGCATTTCAGACATAGGATCTTAGCAGAAAAACTACTGTCTTTCTTCATGGCCATATGAACAGGACCCTGTGTCGCAGTACATCTATCACCATTCTCCCAACAAAATCTGCTTTAGCCACAACACCAAAGCAAGGCATGGAAATCAATGGTTATCCTGTCAGCACTTTCCAAGTGCCTCTTTTGTGCCATGGCTACATCATTTGTAAAACAGAGTGTGGGCTCCAGGCCTGGCTGGCCCAGGCCTGGCAGACACACCAGGCTGGCGGCTAAGGCATGACCCCAGATTCAGCATGTTTCTTTAAACGCAACAGTGCTCCTGCACCTAGCTTATGTAAGAATGACTCAGTTTGCTGTACCATGCATGTGCGGCAGAATGCCACTACTGTTCTCTGGCATATAAAAGCCTATGTGGTCCCTGCAATAAAGGGTTGGTCTGCCGTCTTGTTCTCATGTCAGCTCCTCGTACATTCTTTCAGTTGGGCGTCTCACTGCCGAAACCTCTCATCATTCAGTTCTGCGCTGACATAGGGATGCCCAGGCTAGATTGCCTACTGGTTACCTACTATTTACCTTAGAGTATTCAAATTTAGAAACAAATTTGTATTCACTTGATGCTCCAGACATACGCATGTTGTGGGAAATAATTGTGCTCATAGAAATAATTCATGAGCTCATTCAACGTCTTCCTGTTCAGCAGGCAGAGAGGGTAGCCCATTCGCTCTCCACTCTGACCACGGGACTCTGGGAAAGTTGCCATTGGCTGGAATTAGACAAAATCAGGAATCTCATGCAAATCTGGCTACCAGAAGTTCATTTCTTGGCAGAAAAGGGTGACCTTAGGAGCAATGGAATTTATCCTCAGTGAGGATGAACTTTCTCGAGCCGACTAGACCCCTTGGGAACAGTGCCCATTCTGTTCCTGAAACAGAATTTGGCACCAATACAGCCTTACAACAGTGAGCTTTTCGTTTACACAGCTTGCTCACTTTTAATTTTATTCTCTGGAAATAGCATTGCTTTAGACATTTCAAATGGTAAAAATTAACTGTTCAAAGAAAACACATGGAAATAATATTGCACACTTATAATGTTGAAGTGGATCCAAGTTCAAGAAAGATGAATGCTTCTCCAACCATCCTTAATGACGAAGGATCTTACTGCTTTCAAGGGGGCATCATATGCACACATTTATACATTTAATAGGCTTCCAGATTATACTTTTTCACAGTTTAGCTGATTATCTACCTATCTTCCCCCCTTATCTATCATCCATCTCTCTCTCTCTCTCTCTCTCTCTCTCTCTCTCCCTCCCTCCCTCCCTCCCTCCCTCTCTCTCCATATCATCTATCCATCCATCCATCTTTTTATCTTTATCTATGTATTTCTCTGTCCCAGTCCTGGTGCTTATATAGTTTAGGAAAAGTTGCATAAGCTATGGCGTGCTGTCGATTTCTTTGCAGACAGGGCTTATAATATCATTCAGGACAGACCTGATCTACACTAAGCACTGAATTATTTTTTTTGCCATGTTAAAAAAGCAGTACAGCACCATAAGGCTCTGGATAACAAAATCTTCCAGCTGACTGTTCTTTACACCTAGCCTGCTCCTCTTTCATGTCATTTCTTCCCTCTGATCCCTCGCCCCAGGATATTTCAGATCAAGGTTATATGGACTCTAGGGGACTGAGTTATTACATTTAAAACAAAAAACTGCTAATGAAAAAGATCATTGTGGCAAATTATTATCTTTTTAAATTTCTTGCTTCCTTTCCCCATCAGATTTCCCTTTTTTTTTTTTTTTTGACTTCCATTCTCCTTGCTACTTCTTCAAAACAATTTATTCAGACTTTGGAAAATAATTTGAGATGTGTTAGGCCATAGTCAATCTATGGTAATATCTACCAGTAATTTATATATTTATTGAGAATGCTGTTGCTTTAGAACAAGAAGTTTGTCCCCAGAGCAACTGAGTTGGAACTGTCAGGTATCAAAAAAAGGTATAGGACAAAAACCAGGTCAAGAAAGGGTGAGAGAAGTCAGCATGTTAAATGTTCTGTGAAAAGATTTCTAACATCTTTCAACTTCAAATTCTAAAAGCAGTAGCCTAAACTTTATAGATAAAACTTTGACCAATGTGACATTTGAAGAAGAATGCCTGAAGAACAATGCCTTCCCCCTTTACTGAAAGGGAATTTAACCCAGTCTTAACCTGCCAGTGCAATGCCCAGAAGGTGGTTTTGTTTTGAAGATGTGCACTAGAGTAGTTGAGGAGAAAGTTCTAGAAACTAAGCAGGGAGCTTTGGCTTTTGCTCTTTGCACATGGGGATCTTCCCTTTCCTCAAGGCCTCTGTACTCTTTACCCTTTAACCATAGCCCAGGTTCCTTCTTGTCATTAAATATAGATCTATTGCAATTCATTTGACACTCTCATAACCAAGGCTGAGGCGTATGGATGGAATTATAGTACTGTGATGACATAAAGCATTTAATTCTAGGATGAGGTTCATATAAATTACTGATAAACTCTGCTAGTTAGGAATATTTAATATTTAATATACGATGGTATACTTGTTCAAATATGTTTCAGTAAAGAATTTCTTTTTTCTCCTTTCCTTTACTTCCTTTCCTTTACTTCCTTTCCTTTCCTTTCCTTTCCTTTCCTTTCCTTTCCTTTCCTTTCCTTTCCTTTCCTTTCCTTTCCTTTCCTTTCCTTTCCTTTCCCTTCCCTTCCCTTCCCTTCCCTTCCCTTCCCTTCCCTTCCCTTCCCTTCCCTTCCCTTCCTTTCCTTTCCTTTCCTTTCCTCCCTCCATCCCTCCCTTCCTTCCGTACTTGAGCGGAGCTCTAGGGACTAAAAAGAGGTTAAACACACATTCTCCACCCTACAACACACACACTGCCTGCTCTTCCTTTTTAAGGTATCCTTTATAGTCTTTAAAGAGAAGTTGATTTTTTTTTTATACATAAAAGAAGTATTATTTGGACAAATTGTGGTTTTATTGATTTGAAAGAGTTTAATCTAGATTTAAACATTTCCTAATTTGTAATGTGTATTCATTTTCTGCTGTAATAAATCACTACAACCTTAATGGTTTAAAACAACACGAATTTATTATCTTATTGATTTTATAGATTAGAACTCTGAAATGAGGCCCACTGGGTCAAAATCAAGGTGGTTGTAGGGCTATATTCCCTTTTTTGGGAGGGGGATTGACATTTTTTAAAATTTATTTACTTAAATTAGTTTCAAGTATCCAGTACATTGGTTAGACATCTATATAGTTCATAAAATGGTCCCCCCCATTTGCTCCCTCTCTCCCCTGGCCCTCTGCCTAGCCATCATATTAATGCTGACTGCATTCTTTTTGAAGGCTCTAGAGGTCAATCCATTCCCTCGTCTCTTCCAGCTTCTAGAGGTTGCCTGCATCCTTTGGCTCACAGTCCCTTTCTATCTTCAAAGCCTGCAAAGGTGAGCCCAGTCGTTTTCATGACCCTCTCTTTTGCCTCTTCCACTTTTAAGGGTTTATGAGATTAAATTAGGCCAACCCAGGTAATCCAGAATAATCCCCCCATTGCAAGATCAGTTGATAAGCAAACTTAGTTGCACTGGTAAATTTAATTCCCCTTTGCCATGTAATTTAACATATTTACAGGTTCCAAGGATTAGGGTGCAGATGTCTTTCAGGAAAGCAGTATTCTACCTACCACATAATGCTCCACACAGCAATGTGTTGTTATAATCTTGTTCCTCGCTTCTGATTTGTACTTAAAATGGTCGAGATCAAGGGGCATAAAGCCCATTGTGGATCTATTATGTGGTATAAACTCCCAAGCATCTATGCTTCCCAAGACTGGTTTTTCATGAGTCTCTGCTGGATTTTCTCAGCTTGCGACATGGTTCTGTCTTGGTTTTCTGATTAGCTTTATGGCTTCTTTTATGACCAACATTTGACCTTAGTTTGAGCCTGTTTGTCTGGAGCCTGATAATTTGTCTGGCTCTGGCTGTGTAAATTCTTTATCTTAAACCTTTAAAGGCAAGCTTGATTCTTATTCTGAGGACAGATCACCTTTGACCAAAGCAAGTGATGTTCATAAAGGCCATGACTTGGGGGCCTTCTTGCTGTGGAATCCAATCCACTGCTTGCCAACCTCTCTGCCTTGGATATTGCCTCCAGCTTGAATCAAGCCTAACTTTGGAATAGCTATTGGCTATTCCCATTAGTGACTCTGTGTAAGCCCTGTCTTGCTAGTCCCAATTCTCTCCCTTTCAGCATTGTTATTTCTCTTACACACAGTTGGCTGACCACATCTAAACCATAGCAAACAAGGCTATTTCATCAGGTCTAGTCTTATAGAGAAGGGGTTCCAAACTTTAGGACCACAGAGTGGTATTGGTCTGTTGCCTGTTATGAACCAGTCTACATAGCAGGAGGTGAGTGGCGGGTGAGCCAGTGAAGATTCATCTGTATTTGCATATGCTTCCCAGTGCTAGCATCACTGTTTTCAGTTTCACCTCAGATCATCAGGCATTAAATTCTTATAGGAGCACCAGTCTCTGGTGCCAAAAGTGTTGGGGACTGCTGCTGCAGAGGCTATAACCAAAGACTGTATTATCTCCATTCTTCCAAAATGTCAATCAACATGCACATCTCTGCTGCCTGCAGAGTGACAGTGCTAAATAAAAATTTCCTGAAACTTTTGCCATTTGTCACATTTGGAACTTTGAATAGGGTGCAAATAGGTTCTAGGTACTGATGCACTTAATCTGTGGGCTCAACCTTCAAGCTTATCTTCAGAAAGATAGGCAACATATTGGGAGGTCCAGATGAAGCTGCATGGAGTTGGTTATGGATCTAGTGTGTGAGATGAGCTCAGTATCTCAGTTCTTACCCATTATTCCCATTTTATCAGTGCTCATCTCTGGATACTAATGGCATTACTATTTTTATATAAAGCCAGCGTCATCATTTGGTAACTGAGAGTCTCAAATCCCTAGTGAGATGAGAAGTTTGAACAAATGTTGAGAAAAATAAAAAATCTGTCAGGGTAATTGGAGCAAAAACTACTAGTGCTTTCAGTTTTTGAAAATATTTTGATAATGTAAAAATAATTTTTAACATTATTGAGCACTTGTGTTAGGCACTCCCTTTTATGGAGCAACTTGTTTAAACCTCATTACAACCCTATGAGGTATGTACTAATTTTACCCTCATTTTATAGAAGTTTAAACAATAGAGAGCTTAAGTAACTTGACTGCTGTTCAACCTCTTAATCATTATATAATTAGAGTTTACTTTTTACTATTTCAGGAAAACACAGAACCTACCTCTGATAGTAAAATTAGAATACCAATAAAGAAGTAGATTCACCTAATACCTGGGGAGACTGATGTAGATAATCTGACAAAAGACCAGTTTTGACTTAACTAAATAGAGCCAATAATATAATTAAGGTCCAAGTAGTTTGGAAAAAAATGCAAAAACTGGACTCACCAACAAATATTTGTATTGCAGTTCATGGCTAGAAGGCTATTACTGAGAAATGGTCTTGTGGAACAAAACTGGAGTTCCCATGAGCTTCAACTAATGGACCATCTTATCTCAAAGTATGGGCTTTATGAGTTGTCAAAATGACATCCCTAGAAATAACTGGTAATTATAAATCAGTAAATTAAAATGCAAATTAAAATGATTTCTGTTGTCATTGAAGTAATATATTCCATTATGGGAGTTATCAGGGCTGATGAGTCTTAAGAGGTACCATTTTTGTATGGCCAGAAATAAAATATTTTTTACATATCTTTAGCAAATGAATTTATCAGTCAGACAACTATTACTTATGTCCCAGGTCTGGGAATAGTGGTGAGTAAGACAAATCTAATTCCTTCTCTCAATGGATTTGTAATCTAAAAAGGTATCCAGTTTACCTGTTGTAACGAGTAACCAACTGAGAAATAAAGGGAGACATAGGCTACTTAATGTAATACTTTGGAATTTCAAAATTTACTGAAAGAGAGAACTTAAGATATTTAATCCCAGATCATTAGTCTTTCAAACAGATCTAAGAGTTGAAGGACTGGGGCACAGAGGACTGATAGTTGAAAGAGAAAGGTAAAATGGTACGTGTGAATGTGGGTAGGAGGCATGGTTTTAAAATTATAGTATACAAATATTAAAATATAGGTATAAACATAACTATTGAGAATAAGAAGGTAACCAGTATAAAAATTGAAATATGCAAAATTTATAATTACCAGGTAGAACAAAAGGGATTTTAAAAATGGTAATAATTCTAGCCAAAGGAATGTGAACTTGGATTACAGTCTCAAGCTGAGGAGGTTGAGGGATGTCTCTGTAATATCACAGTAAGATTCAAACTCTAGCTCCCTCTGTCATTAGCAGTGTGGTATGCTATCCATTTCTTCTAGTGGGGGTATAGTAAATATCAGCTCTATACTTTTCCAGAATGAAAGTTATGTTTCCTTGAAAGAGTTTAAGTAGCAGGAGAAATGGTTTACCATACTCATATTTGGGATGAGGACACTCCATATCTTTTTTCAGTGTCAGATCCTAGACTGCTGTCTAGAGACCTGAAGTAATCTATGGATTGTAAAAGCTGACAAGAACCTCACTTTTATGTTTTTCTTCACGGTGATGGGTGTTTGGTTCTTTCCACCAGCCCTTCAAGCTTGCCCTTGTAAGTGAGGGGAAAAGAGTTGTAGACACTCAGATTCCTGCTGTCCTCTTACCTTTTATTTCTGATATATTCTAGGTCTTTGGCTTCTCTTATGTCCCTCTGGACTTTTTCTTAGCATTTTTAGAATGAATTACCATTTCATGGTTTTAGATTACTCTTGCTTGGCTTGACTTGGCTGGTAGAATCTTGGTTGAATATGTCCCCCCAAATCTTACCTTTTCTCTTTATTTTTTTAATGCTACCTCCTTCATGCATTGGGTAGGGAATCACTTGGTTCCTTAAATCCTGCAAGAAGTGTTTTCAGCCATACAGATGCAATCAGTGGAGAACTCAGCAAGGCCATTATAAGCCAGAATGGAGCCAGCATACAGAAAAAAAAAGTACTAGAGAAAATGGAAAAGGTACAGCTTTTACCCAAAACTCTTCATGGGTCAGAGGAGAATGAACATCTTTCTTGTGGTCTCAGCAAAACCTCTATCAGGGATGATTAAATCTTTAAGTTAACTGAGATTCCTTGAGGTTCCAGCTGACATGTGGCTATAGCAGACTGGCCAGTGCATTCTTGTGGTTTCTACAGGTCAGCTTGACTAGACTATGAAGATTCCCCACTTGGGACATGAGGAACGGAGTTTATTTTATTCATCTCAGGCTGATATAATCCTAAATTGACAGAATATATTTTTCAGTGAACTGGCTGGTTAGCAACTCTAAGTTTCTGGCTCTTCCCTGACTGAGCTCTCTGTACCCTGAGAAAAATGTTGAGCTCTAGAGTAAATTAAGGTTAATAGAGCATGAACTTAGGTCTCTATTCATCTGTTGTCAGGCACATTTGTACACTGGGTTTGACTTGAGGTGGTGCTTTAAATGTGGTTGAGTGATAATGCAACTGCTCTTCTGGCATACCTGGGATATTGAATGATATTGATGTGGGTGTCAAATTTAGAATAAAGACCAACAGCTGCTTTTTTTTCCCTTATCATCAGGTACTGAGGGGCCAGTATGTTGGTCAGCATCATATACTAGTCTACTGGAGCATCAGATCTTAGAGGTATGACCCCCTACCTCCTCTGGAGTCTCACAATTATAGCTACTCATGTTAGCCAGATGTGGTTGTTGTTTTTTAAAGATGTTGCCAAGAATGAGAATTGTGGCTAGAATTCTTGATTATTCTTAATCTAGAAAAATATTAATATCATTGCTGACCACTGGATTTTCATCGTTGAGACAAACACCACCCAGACAACTGACCAATGACTACCTTTCTCCCACTTGAAAGTTAATAAATGAGAAGGCCATTATGGAACATTTTGTAAGGTATGTACCATGGACTTGAAAACTGACTTCTGGTGTATAGCTAATACCTACAATTTTTACTACCCTAATGCACTAAGTTTATACATTCTCGAACAATGTGGTTCTGGGATGCATTCTTTACCAAACCTAAATTTTGACTCTGCCTCCCCCTGGAGTCAGAGCTACACTGTGGATGCCAACACTCTTGCATGTGAGAATACTGTCCATCTGGCCCAACTGGTCTTGTTTTGACAATATACAGAGGTGCTGGTGATCCTCTTACTCAGTGATCTTTGGGATGCCATGTCCCAGGTTAGAGATAGTAGTGTCTTTTTAAGGCCTTTGTTTGTAAGTGATATCCCTGTCTGGTTCACCTGCCAGTGGTGTCAATGGCTGGTAGGAGTTTATGTCCTGGAAGTTTTGAGGTAATGACCAATACCACATCTCCTGTTGCTTTGGTCTGATGATGTTGAGCAGCTACCGTAACAATGAAATAGGTCAGATTGTAGGTTTATAGCATTGCCAATTGCTTTGCCACTAAAAATGTTTACTGGGACATGGAGGATGGAGAACATATGCCTGACTCGTTCCTCCAAGTTCCTCCTCTGAAAATATAATGAATAAATTGAAGCTGCTAGCAGAGCCAGAAGGCCTAGTGCCAACCTGAGAGTTAAGGTCTTTGCTTTGCTTCCAGTGGTGTTGAGGAAGAGTGGAGAGGGTTGTAGAGTGAAAACTCCAAATTGCCTGCTGTTGAAGGGCACACAAGCAGAGGCCTGTTTGCATGTGCAACATGTGCTCCGGGGAGGCGCTATCAGACTACATGGCCTGGAGGAGGATACTTTGGTAGGCTGAGCTGCTTCCATTTATTTCCTTAGTGAGAGAGGACTGCTGTTTGTTCCCAGGGAGGCCCCCTTTCTGCCTTAGTGGAGCAACTTCTAGCTCACTTGCTTATCACTTGACATATACATAAGTTTTCATGTTTAACTTCATAGCCTGGAGAACCTCAAAGTCCTGGCTGAATGGATGCTAAAGGTCAATCCACCACGAGGAGGCAAAGAAATTACAATTTGTTTAAGAAGCATCAGAGACCCAAGGGAGAAAGGGAAAGCAGAACTGGACCTGGAAGCCCCTTCTGCCATAGAACTGAACAAACAAACGGGAGAGAACTGTATCAGTACTCTTGAGGCTAGTTGGAATACATAAGACTTCCTAGAGCCAAACATAATCCTCAATTAAAAAGGAAAAATAACTGAAGATGCCTGGTGTTGAGGACTGAAATAGTGGTTTGGAAGACTGGATAGAAAAAATGGCATAAAAGAACAAAGTTCCAAGGATGAGATAAAAGATAAGTTTGTTGGTTAGAGACTTAAAATGTAAATATTAAGAGCTTTGAGAAGAGGAAAAGGAATATATGGAGAAATAATTTTTTAAAAAAGAAAATTTTTTCTGAAGACAAGTTTTTATATTAATAAGTTACTAAGACTTGGATGGAATTAATGGGAAAAATTGTGTTACTAGTGATTTCTTGGTGACAATTATAAATTCCTTGTATTAAAAAAACCCTATAAGTTTCCATATATAAAATTATAACAATGACAACAAAAATTTTGAAGCAGTCCAACAAAACCTACAAATTTTAGTGGAAGCAGAAATGCAGTGGTGTACTTGTAAATAAGTAACAACTGACTCTGGAAACACGATGAACAAAAAAACAAAGTCCTACTTTATAGTGTTTGCCAATTTCCATGGTGTAAATACTCCCACCATGGCTGATTTCAAGTTATCAAGGTGATGTCATTGAGCACAGAGTTTGAACAAGATGATTCAGTATGAACCAGCTCCAGGATCCCACTGTAGAGAGGGGTAATGTAGATAGAAGAGGTTATAACAATCCAAAAATATCTTTGTGGTATGCTGGATGAATAGGCAAAGAAAATACCTTGGTGGGAGGATATTTTTGATTTTGATAAATGTTAATAGACAAATAGATTATAGCTGTTGGGGTGAGAAGGTAAGCGTTGGAAGAATTGAAAACAATTAACACTTCCAAATTAACAGGGAAAAAATCAATTAAGAGAAAACAGTTGAAGCCAGAAAAGTAAGCAAAGGGACTTCTGGTTCTTTGTCCATCATGTAAGCAGCTTAGAAGTCACTACTCTGTCCTAACTATAAGTAAAAAGCTGAACAAACTAAAAAATCAACAACTCTTCTTAGATCTGTCAGGAAACTGAGGTCACAGGGCAAATTGTTGCTTCCAAAATTAGAGAGACAGATAGATGAATACAGAGGCAACTTAACACAGCAGAAACCCAAAAGCAGAAACCAGCGCTGGGGTAGGAAAATGTGAACTATAATTGATGAATAGCTGGGATTGGTGTGGACAAGTCTTGAGAGTCAAAAGCCTCAAAGGGAACCACTCATAGGGTGGCCCCCATGCTTTTGTGAGTTTTACCTTTTGGAGCTCTGCCAGGTTCTCATGGTGAAGATAGGGGAAAAAATCCCCTTTTGTTTCTGGCAGTGGGAGGGGAAAAGAATACACCAGGCACCCCTGTTCTTAACCAGGCCTGCCCTCAAAGGAAACAATTTCACTGAGTCTAATCAATTAGGGAGAAGGGAAATATCCACCTGCAGCCCCTGTAGCCATTCTGTCTTACCTAAGGGGGGGAAAAAAGTGAGAAGCACTTATGAAGAAAAGTTGAGGGAACAAGAACAAATGATGTATGTTAAATATTAAACCTAAAATAAATGGAAGGAATAGCACAAAGAATATCAGTTATCACAATAAATATGAAAAGTCTGAGTTTCCCTATCAAAATACATTATCATATTCAATTAGACAAAATCCAACTATAAGTTAACAAGAATCATAGTTAAAATAAAGTGACAAAGAAAGATTGAAAGTAAGGGCATGGACAAAAATAAACCCAATTAATGCAAACAAAGAAAGCAGGAGTAGCAGAATTAAAAATCAAAAGCATTTAATGGGACAAAAAAGGTTATATACTGCCAACAATGATATCCAGAGAAAAATAAGCCTGGTACATGCACATAGTAGACAAATACATAAGGCAAAAGTTGCTAAAAAGTTTAGGAGAAAATAATAAAACCACATTGAGAGATTGCAATAAACTTTTTATTGGCATTTATAGAATTTTTATTATAGAATTTTTAATTGAAGGTGTCTATATGGAGCTTGACAGATAAAATAGTGTAAAAATAAAGCAAATAAAAGGGTTTGAATAACATAATCAACAAGGTCAAGTTAATTGACATTCATAGAATTTTTACCCTTCAAACAGAATAGATAATTTGAATCTGTAGAACACTTACAAACATCAATTTGGTGATGAAGACCTAAATAAATTCATCAAAGATGGGCTTGAGAAGCTACATCTTGATTTGAAAACAGCAGAAATGAACAATAGAAACTTGACCAGAAAAACAACTTGGAAATTAAATAGATATTAGAAGTTAAAAAATAATCTAGAAAAAATGGGAAGGTGGGCTCTTTATACCAAAACCCTCAGGACAAAGTTTTTCCTTTCAAGATAGTAGACTAATAACACATGTTTACTGTTGTGAGTCTCTAATTAAATTGACTATATAGGAAAGAAGATGTAATCCCACAACAAACAAGAGAGTAGATGGAATGGGAGGGTTGTTATTGGCAGCTGAGACCTTCTAGAATTACACTAAAGCATGGAAACAGATGGAAGAGTAGTGAATGATAAACAAGTTGGGAAAGGCCACAGCTTAGAATACGAGATGAAGGAGGAAGGCTGAGGAAAGGCCCTATCTCAGGACACTAGATAAGCCAGGTAGAATTGAGGATGAGATAGGAAGTAGAAAATAGGGGTGTCTATATGGAACAGTTGGCCCTATTCCCTTCTCAGGCACATAATACCCATCAGTCAGGAGTTTATATCGCAGGCAAAATAATTGGAGAGTTTCCCCAACAAAATCGAACTGTTTAGGAAGAATGAGTCAACCAGTGTGGCAACTGGCTTTTAAGAGAAAAGAACTTCCTGTTTTGGCAGTTTTGTTTCTTAGTGCGAAGGTCAACTCATCCTAAAATTAAGTCCACCAGTAAATAAGCTTTATTCAGATGTGCGGGATTCACAGTGAGCTTGTTTTTGCCTCATCCTGAATTGTGAATGAAAAATGAAGGATTAGTACATATTTGATGAATACATGTGACATGAGTGAGAACAATAAACATAAAGAGAAGAAATGTCACTGAAGGTATAAGAAATAATATAAGGAAAAGGACAGGATTACTACACGAAAAACATAATCCTACCTGTTTCCCTTGATACACAATTAATTCTGATTACTTAAAGAGTAAGAACAGAGTGCCATAAAAAGTCAGAACCAAAAGGAGTTCTCATAAATACAGAATTACCAAAAGCTGAAAGATGTGAATTTTTGGATTTAAAAAGCTCACTAAGTGCTGAGCAGGATGAGTGAAACAAGACAAGACATGTCGTAAAACTATAGAATGTCAGAGAAAGGAATGCTAACAGTTTCTAGAGAGAAAAAAGGTCACATATAAAGACAAGCATAAGACTGACACCAGGCTTAACAGCAACACTGGATATTTGAAAACAATACAGAAATTCATTAAAAATTCTAAGAAAAAAATAATTTTTATCTCAGAATACTACACCAATTATTCATCAAGTGGGAGAACAGAGTAAAGTCACAGACACATACAAGGCTCGAAGTTCACCACCCACACATCTATCCGTAGGACATAGTCCAGCAAAATGAGAGTGTAAACAAAGAAATTGTGTAAGGCCTGGGACCCCTAAACAGTAGATCCAAACCAGGAGAGCAGTAAAGGGAGTTTTTTGGTTACTGAATGTGCAACAGGCCTGGAGACTAACTGGTATAGATTGGATAGGAGACAGGAAGGTTCTAGAAAAACAGGGATTTGACAGAATATGAAATGTGATGGATAAAAAAATTAGAGGACACCATGAAGTCAAATAATGCAAGGCAAAAAAAGATTAGAAATAGAAAAATCAAAACTGTAAACTAAAATATGGCATAAATTTAAATAACCAGCATGTAAGAAAAGTGAATCCATTAATTCCAATGCAAAATACATCCTCCTTGAAGTCGCTCATACAGAAAGGAAATATAATCAAACATAGCATGTGACTCAATACAAAAGCACATTTATAAGGCATATTAACGTTAAGGCTGTTAGACTTTTAAAGTTAACCAACGGACAAAGTACAGAAGACTTAACAGTGTTTGCAGAGTGTGTCACATGAGAAGTCACATCCACTCCTGAGAAGGCGTGGAGAGACCTTCATGCTGGTAGAATCAGGAGAGGGAGAGATTCATGGACAGAGTTCAAAAAAGTGAAGACTGGGTCCCTCATGAATCTAATGGCTGCACCTATCTGAGCCTTGGGTAAAGGGGTTGGATAGGTGGAAAAATCATGGAAACCTCAGGTAGGCTAAAAGGAAAGCCAAAGACAGAGGGGTTATGTACTTTTTATTTTTGATTTATTTTTTTGCTAATCACCTTTGAGCCCTTAATGGGGAGGGACAGGAGAAAATGAAATGGTGACATGACATGTTGATGTCAAGAGAGGACTTAAGGCAGCTCTTAGTGATTCTCAGTTGTCTGTAGACCCTGCAGGGTCCTCATGTGTGGGGATTTGGAAGATACCTACAGATGCTGACTGGTGGCCTTTCCAGAATGGAGTCATTGCAGTAAGGGGTGAAGTGACCTTGCAGCCAAAGACTGAAGTTTGGACTTTCAGATTGGAGACTGAATAGTGATTGCAGCAGACCTGAGGGGACCTGTAAGGCCTAATGGCTGAGGTGGGGGGGCCTACTCATCAGAGATAGATAGCAAACTTCTTGGGAAAACAGACCAAAGATATAATGCTGGAGGCAGTATGGCCAGAGCCTCCTTGGGTCAAGTCACTCAACTGATGTCAGTATGCAAACCGAGGGCCTGGCACCAGTGCTATGAAGATACCTAAGTTCTGGGAAGGAGGACACAACCTGGAGAAGCCTGGAAAGTGGGGGAAAACTGCCCTTATAATTTTTTTTTAATTTCAGCAAAGAAAGTATTTATGACATAAAATTACCCTTTTAACCATATTAAGTGTATAGTTCTGTGGCATTAAGTCCATTCACTTTGTTGTCAATCATCACCACCATCAGTGTCCAAAACTTTTTCACCTCCCAAACTGAAACTCTATAGTCATTAGATACTATGTCCCCATTCTCCAGTACCCCTGGCCCTTGGCAATGACCATTCTACTTTCTGTCTGTATGAATTTGCTCTAGGAATTTCATGTAAGATGAATCATACAATATTTGCTCTTTTGTGACTGGTTTACTTCACTAAGCATAATGTCTTCAAGGTTCATCTATGTTGTAGCACATGCAAAATTTCCTTCCTCTTTAAGGCCAAATAATATTCCATTATATGTGTACTGCATTTTATTTATCCATTTATTCATCAATAAACACTCCTACATTTTAGCTACTGTGAATAATGTTTCCATGACCATGGAAGTACAAATATCTGTTTGAGTCTCTGCTTCAGTTATTTTATTTTTAGTGGTGTATACTCTGACGTGGAACTGCTAGATTATATGGTGATTCTTTTTTAATTTTTTTGTGGAAAACCATACCATTTAGTGGCTATACTATTTACATTCCCACACAAAGGCTATAAATTCTCTATATCCTCTCCAGTGAGATTATATATATATATATATTAGCCATCCTAATGGGAGTGAAGTAATGTGGTTTTGATTTGCATTTCTCTAATAACTAGTGATATTGAGCATATTTACATGTGTTTATTGGCCATTTGTATATCTTTTTTTGGAAAAATGTCTATTCAAATCCTTTGCCCACTTTTAAATTGACTTTTTTTTTTTGAGTTGTAGGACTTTGTATATATTCTACGTATCAATTCCTCATCAGATGTATGGTATGCAAATATTTTCTCCCAAATGGATTGTCTTTTCACTCTGTTGATAGTGTCCTTCAATGCATAAAACTTTAACATTTTGATAAAGTTCAATTTACACGTGTTTTTATTTTGTTGCTTATATTTCTTCTGGTCCTTGTGAGGTTTGAACAATTGAACTGACTGACCCAAAAGAGTTTCAGTCAACTCCTTAAGAGCTTAATGAATAGAAAAAAACATGGTTAACTTTCACTGGAAAGCTTATGATTGCTAAAATTTTTTGCTACTAATTGGCAATGGGAGCTCTAATGAGAATTAGGATCAGTTACAGAAAATGAAAACTATTTTTAGTTTTTGTTACACGTCTGAATTTTAGTGTATTCATTTTTGGCCCTCGCTCAAAAGGATGGCAGAAAATTCATAAGCAAAATGTAACAAAAGCCCCATAAAAACTTTGACAGACTACTGTCCCACACCAAGTACCTGCCTGAAAGAGGCACAGCTGGAGTGTGCCTCTTGGCATTTTGAGAGTTATACACAAAGGATATTGGAGGAAGCTTTGAAACTTATTTAGGTTAGTTTGTTTTTCCTTCTCAAGAACATGAAAACCATCGCCCAGAGAATAAGAAACCCATAATACAACCATGGTAAAAATGAGAATTTAAATTGAAAGTCATAAAAGGCAAAAGAGAATTACAGAAGGAATCGATGTGCTATTGTACCCACTGCCTTCCCACCAGGTCCCTAGGACAACCAATTCATTAACTGGGGATTCTCTTTGCTGCTGATGTCTCATGAATGCAAGTTAAAGAATCGACAAGCTGGCTTTTGTCCCTTCATACTTAAGAACAAAATAGTGCATCAGCACTAGGCTGAAACTCAATTATAAGGACAAGTTAGATGAAAAGCTCAAAATAAAAGTTTTGCTCTATAGTTTTGCTGTGCTTCTGAAATTAAAGAGAAACTGTTCCAATCTCCAAAGTACACTACTTTTTATTTGTGAAGAGGCAAATGAATTATTATACTTACATTCTTTGACCTAATATACTGCAAATCTGATTTCTGTTCTATTGATGCTTCAAAGAAGGCTATAAACCTCCTTTTTGCAGGAAACATCACTCTATATTTTTTATTCATGTGCTATTAATTCTCTCAGGCAGTATGTTTGCTCAATCCTTGTTTATGGATTCTTGTAACATATAAATTATGTGACCCTCCTCATATATCTGCCAACTTGAAATAACTTGCATGTTCTAATATATATTCTCAGAGCACTCAAACTAAGGTCTTTCTCAGAGCTTATCTCTTGTTGGTCATCAATGCTTGCCTTTATAATTAGAGACAGTATTTTCTTATTGCATCATTGTCCATTTCTTCCTGATTTTAGAACTATTTCCTTGTTATCAAAGGTCTCTTTGACATGGAAGAGAGCAATCTTACCCAGAGTGACTGATTCTCTCCCATGAAATGGTGACAAAAATAGTTTCTAAGAAAGGGATAAAATGATGGGTAATTTAATTTTATTTTCACCTGCTAACATGGCTTAGACCACATTTATCTTTTCACATGGTTCCTATTCAGCCTTTCCTAATTAGTGTCATTTGTGAAAGTTCATTCCTTTGCTATGAACCCCCTTTCCGAAGAGTCTGTTTGCTGCTACGCATTTATTTATTTATTTTTTTATAAAGCAGCTCAAATGTCAACTCCCAAATGAATTCCTGGTTTAGAATACTTCAGGGAAGCCCATTTTATCAGGTGCTAAAAAATCCTCAGAGCCATCAATTTCCCCATCTTTTGTGAAATTGTCTTGAATTTTTCCGTTTTTGCTGTGATTAGTCCTCTTTAGTGATGATGAAGCAGGGACTTACACTTGTTTATGTCTTCCCTTCTATAATGTTTCCTCCCCTCCCCCTTAGTAAGATAACTCATAATCTCAGAACACTGTATAAGGTTAACTTTGATACATTTTTCGAGGTATGCACGCGCGCGCGCGCACACACACACACACACACACACACAACTTAGTGACACTTTATCTTTTTATGTTTGATCCATCCAAATTTCACCCAGCTCCTTATTTAAACTCCCATTTGCTGAACACACTTATTAGACACTGGTGCTTTGCAGTTCATGTATTCTCATTTAATCCTCAAAATAATCTTGCAAGTAAGGATTATTCTTGGTGTACAAATAAGAGGTTTGAAGCCCAGTATCACAATCACCTGGCAAAGGGCACCCATACTTAGAAAGTAGGGAAGCAAAGATGTGAGCCCAAATCTGTTTTTTCTTTCTTCTATAGCCTAATACTTTGTTTCTGGGTTCCAGGGCTTCTGCTAACTGCCTATTGACAGTGACTACCTAAACCAGGTACATGCTAGATCTAGTAAATGTATTGCTATTGCTTCAAGGCCCAGTGGGTCAATGGTATGTTTCCTCTGGACACCTTCCACTCCTTCTGTTACCTTACTTCATCCACATGGACCTCACCCAGCAGAAACCATGTATAAATCTTCCAGATATGAAACATCCAGATTCAAAGCCCTGGATTTTCCAAGTTTCAATAGCTTCTTTGGCCTTGTTTACAAACTAGGATACTTTCTCTTGTTCACTTGGCATTTCTCGCCAGCTAATTGTTCTTACCACAATACTGAGGATTCAAAATGCCAGGAAGCCTAACAGATAAGGTTACACTCTTTTGATAAGGGTCTCGTCTGTCTTCTTGCTTCTTTGTTACTTTGCATCTTTTATTATAACACTCTTAGTTCTGGTTATAGAGAGATGGCCATTATATTGAGTGAACATAATTAATTCATTCACATTCAATTAAAAACCTGACAAACTACTTCCCTTTTCCCTTTTGGATGGGGTGGTGGTGATAGGCATCCACAGAACTGTATTGTTATCCTAACCACAAACCTTTATACATTTCTATGCCCACCACTTCTACTTACAGAAAAAAGAAAAGGAAGGGTTTTTAGGTTTTTAATTGAATAAGTGAATTAACTATGTTAATTCAATGGGTTTGCCATATTGCCTTTAGTAAGTGTTGTTTTTTGATATACACAGGCTGAGACTATTAAATCTGGTTCCTAAGTCTTTCATATAGCAACAGAACAGTATTTCTTAACCTTTGTTTCTTCATTACTCATTCTAAGGAGAATTTTTAGATATTTTCCCCAATTGCCTCCTTCTCCCAGAAATTTTGTAGAGTAGCCCTTTGGGAGAAGGTCACAAACCACTGTAAATTGATGTTGCCCAAAAGGTAAAAACTATGACACTTTAGAAGTTAAAAGATTCCAGAATATTTTTTATGGTCGCTGCTGTTTCTGAATAGGAAAGGAGAGGGAAACCCTCCTTCAGTTATAAAACCTTATTGGTAGACCTACCTACATCCTTGTTTATGCAGAACATAAACTAATTCCTAATTTTGCATGTGGTTATTCAGAATCTCAGACCACAAATTCAGGTGTGCAAGAAACCCAGCTATCTGTATTTTTCTTAATTTCTCTCTCTCATTCTGGATGGTAGAAATTTAATATCAGGCAATTCAAAGTTCTCATTTGTCTTTTCTCTAGGGTTCTGTTTAAACTCCAGGCAGGCTTACTGAACTCTGGTCCTGAGTTTCCTATTGGTGTTGGTGTCTGATGAGACGCCTGGGCTTTCAGTTGCTGGTCCAGTGGGGGCACTGTTACTTGCCCTGTGTCCAACTATAAAGCACTTCAGGTTGGCCAGCTCTCTACCCTCACCTGTCTCACTCTTGGAGCATGTGGATCACGACGCTGCTCTCATACCACTGTGTTGCAGTGAGGTCTACTTCTCTCCTCCCATCAGGCACCAGGGCTCACCCCCAGTCCTTATGGGTGGTACAGGGAACCCTGGTGGCAGGCTGGGGCCTGTCTGCCTAGAATAAACAACCATGTCATATGCTGTTTGTGGGGCTGTCCTCTTGGTGGCTCTATATACCTTGAGGGTTTGAGCAAATACCCGCCTGAGACATTGTCTTGAGGTAGGGTGCAGGATAGGACTTCTCTTCAGGGGCCACTTTTACTCCCTTCAAACCTCCTCACACCTTGAAGGCCCTTTGCTCTCATTACTGACAATTCTTCCACATCTTCTGTCTTAGGCCAGGGCTAAAGCTCTTGAAACTCAAAAGACAAGAATTTTACTCTGGTTATCTGTGTCCTGATGTATTATCCTTTATCAGGGGGAATGAAGGCATCATTCTGCCTAGCTTTCTCAAATATAGAAAGAGCAGGGGTGATGTAAAATACTAGAGGTGAAAACATAAATTATTCTGAAACAGGATCTCACCAACCCTTGTGAGACTGCACTGGGACTTGGGCCCTGGGCTGAAGGAATACGGTATGGCCAGGAGGAACTCTGGAGAAGCTGACCACAAGAATGTCACCACCTCCTCCCCTTACCTCCCTCTGTTAACTTCCAAACAAATGTTTAAACCACTATTCTGCCGTTGATCAAGGTTTGACTGCTATAAGACCTTCCTGAGGGGCAGAGATGGAGATAACCAGCATCCTTCCGTTTTGCCCCACAGCTCAGGTGCAAACTTGGTCATCAGGCAACATAACAGGTAAAGAAAGCCTGCTATTTTCCAAAAGCCGGCCTCCCCCCTCCGCCCCGCCCCGCGGAAAGCCGGCTTTGTCCTCAGCTTATAAAAGCAGCCAAACAAAGCCAGCCCAGTTATTTCGGAGGGACTTCCTTTCTTCTGTGTTTCCAACCTTTCCCTTGAACATTTGGAAATTTTTTTGGGGTTTCCCCTCGATTTTATTTTGAGAAACTCAAAAACCCCAATGCAGCAAAACCTGGGTACTTAATTTTCATGTTCTTGTCTAAGGAACTAGTTATTAACTTTTTTGTCTATACTGCTTCCATGCTGAACACATTACCATCAGTAAAACTATTTTAATAGGGCCAGACATGCCCCACCCATTTGCGAATCAGAAGTCCTCCACGAATCTAGTATATTGTGCCCATTTATATCTTAAATGCTTAAGCCTCCTGAGAATCCTTCCTTCCTTTCTCCCTCCCTCTCTTCCTCTTTCCTTCCTTCTCTCTTTCTTTCCTTTCTTCCTTCCTTCTGAAAATATGCTGTGTTATCTGAACTTTTAACTTATACTTAGTGTCTAGGCCTTGGAAGCAGAGGCCTGACCTTGGACTGGGGCCTAAGATGGTGGCAAAGAACTGATTTGATCCCATTTGCACTGTCATTCTTAGAAATTGTTGAAGAGGGCAACCCAAGAAGAAATAGACATTTTTGGGGTCAAGCAATTGGGGAGCTTGTAGTATTAAGACAGAGGCTAAGAGTATGATGTTGGCCATTCATACTTAGAGCCTGGTTAATTCTGGCCATGGAGAAATTTATTCTGAACCTGGCCTTGAAGATCAAGCAGAACTTCTTGAACATTCTATTGAGTGTTTGGAACTTTGTTTTTACAGCTATTCTCTGAAGAGAGACAAGGCACTAAGAAGTATACATGCAGTGTACAGAGTTTAAGTAGAAATTTATTCTCTTGACCAGAAATTTCAGAAAGCATTCACCTAATAGAAACTCATTTAAAAAGTACCCCTCTAATTTGCAATAAATTCAGGATCAGCTGCCATCCTCTTCCTCTTCTTTTCCCCTCTGGCTAAATGATATGCTCCAGGCCTCCATTATCCTCTGCAGCACCATGGTTACTTAAATGGTATTTCTGTTTATCAAGGTAAAATGCAATCAGCTTGCTGCAATGTCTACTCATGTCTTGCTTGCACTTGCTATCCATTTTCTCGATTCTCATCTAAATCTTCATAGACATTTAAACAACGACCTTAAGGAGCGACTGATCTGCATATGGGAACACATCCAACTTCACTAGGCAGGTCTGAAAAGTGACCATGCATCATATGTGTACCATGGAATGTGTGAGACAACACTGTATAATGTCTGTTGTTGGATGACTAGAATTTAGAGGCCGAGGGTCCTGCAGTTATGATGCATGGTTGATCTCTCATGGCTACAGGTACCTGGTTATATCTTATGGAAGCTTGAGCATCTATAGCACCTGGGTGCTCTAAATCTCTGACTTAAAAAAAAATGAGTGAGTTGAGGAGATGGGAGGTTGGCATTCAAGGAGAGGGCATGGAAGCTCATTTCGTCCATCTGGATGTTCATCTGTATCCTTTATCATGTTTTAGAATAAACTGGTAAAAAGTAAATAAACTTATTTCCTGAATTCTGTGAGCCCCTCTAGCAGGTTAATCAAACCTGAGGTGAGGGTTGTAGGAACCTCTGATTTATAGCCAGTCGGTCAGAAGTACAGGTGACAACTGGGTCTTAACGATTGGCATATGAAGGATGGTGTGGAGGGGGACGTCGTATTGTGGGACTGAGCCCTAAACCTGTGGAATCTCATGCTATCTCCAGCTAGATGGTGTCAGAATTGTGTTAAATTGTAGGACACCCACCTGGTGTCACAGAATTGCTTGGTATGGGGGTAACACAGTGAATAAAGGAAGAATAAGGTATTTTCCAACATAATAACACATGGAAATTATATGAAGTTCAAATTTCAGTGTCTTATTGGAAGTTCTGTTGAAACACAACTACATTCATTTGTTTATGTACATATTGTCTAAGGCTGGTTACTACAGTGTCAGAATTAAACAGCTGCAATAGTGACCAGTATGGCCTGCAAAACCTGTTATAAACTTTACTATCTCTCCCTTTATAGAAAAAACTACCTGCTGTATTATTGTTTGCAGAAAAGATTACATAAGTTCTACTGAATTGCGTTAACGTGCTTTATTAGTCTTTATTAATCATCTACCATCTCTGGTAGAGTGAAATATGATACAATCTCAACTAACTAGAAAAGCTGCAAGTTCTAAAAACACAAATGACTCACCCATGTTATACTGTCTAGTGGTAAGGTGGAAGATCTTTTAGAATTTGGCTGTAAGATAGGTTAAAAGTTCCATTGAAAATATGTCTATCAAACCTACCCCTCAGAGGAATATTAAAGATGTTTCAAAGAGCAAGAATCAGATTCTACTCTGGAAGGACTAGTGGCATTTCATTCTATCCCATTTTATTCTATTTATTTATTTTACTACACAGTCTTTTAGTTTAATAGAAATCTGAAGTAGAAGCATGAAAAACAGGTAAGAAGCTGAGCTGAGCTGAGCTAAGCTGAGCTGGTTGATGGGTAGACTGGCAGTTATGTCATGAGAAGGGGTATCCAGAATCCTACCTCTTCATCATCTTCACCTTAGAAGGTCTCTTTGAAGAGGGAGTTTTAGGGACTTGATTTTGAAAAACCCTGAGCTAATATAACCATATTATTTACGTGAGGATTAGGTGATTCAGCTTGAATCTCATTTAAGCAGGAAAGAATTATTTACCATGAATAAACTCTAGCACCACAACAATATGGGAAATGAAAGGAAAATGATAGAAAGCAAAACTTAAATACAGAATCGTGAATTAATCAGTTTGGCACTAATGTAAATCACAGAAATTCAAGTTTTAAAAGTAATCCTGGCATTCCCTTTATTATAAAATGAAGAGGTTAAATTCTACACTCAAACGTAGATATGCTTTTTCACAAATGTTAGAGAAGTAGCTATCAATAATAAGATTGTATATACCATAGCCAAGACCCCCAAAATTTGATTATTTAATTTGAATAAATGAAGAAGAATGTCAATTTCATAGCCAACAGGACTAAATGTTGTATAAATGTCTATTCTTCCTAGCTCAAATTACAGCGCTATGGAATTTTGATTGCTTTTGATTTCATAACTTGGTGATAATACTAAAGTTTACTAAGAAACAAAGAATATAAATCAAAGTAATTATACTGACATCAGTATATTGCTCCTGAAATATAGTAGAAACTTAAAAACATATAGTAACCGCCGAGTTTGTTTAGATTAGTACTTACACTGCTTTTGGGACCATAAACTGTCAGTCTTTCTGGAAGCTGACATTATGTATGTAAAGCAACCAAATACCTTTTTACTCAGTAAATTTTGGAAGGAACTAAAACTAATATGTCATAAATCATGGACAAAGATTCTTCTTTATAGAGAAGAATGTTCATCATAACATGATATAAATAGTAAACAAAATCAGAAACTACATATCCTTTCAATTGGGAGCGGGTAAGTTTTGATATAGTTGCAAAAGAGAATAATTGAGATCCATCTAATTATCTTGAAATTACACAATGTAACAAAGCATTCAAGACAAGTAAAAAAAGCAAGTCACAAAATTCAACAGTATAATCCCACATTTGCCTGAAATAAGAGTGGCAAGAAAGACATGTATGTTCCCAGCAATGATTTGTGTTTTCTAACTCGTCTACAATAAGCATGTATTGCTTTTACAGTCAGATATAAATAAGCACCCACAGAAGAAAAATATTCCATCCAAGATAAGCTTGAATTCAAACTGTTGCATATTAAAATTACTATTAAAGTACATGACACAATCAAATCCTAGCAACAACTGAGTAGTTAAGAATAAACTTGCAAATACACATTAGAGAAAAGGAAGGGGACATATTTATCCAAAAATTGTTTTTCTAGTTGGCACAGGACCCTCTAAAGCCAGACCCTCACCTTGACTCTGTAGTGTCACAACACTTTGGTCTTCCCAGAAGCTTCAAGGTTAGGGGTTTGGGGAATAAGGAACAAAATCTTGTTGAGCACTGTCAGGCACCATGTAGGGCCCTTTAGTTTTTACATTTTACCAGATGAGGTTGATTAAGGCTAAAAGCCATGCTTCTCAAAATTCAATGTGTGGATGAGTCACCTGGGTATCTTAAATGGCAGATTCTGAATCAGTGGGTCTGGATCTGGACCCGAGATTCTGCATTTCTAACAAGTTCCCAGGTGAAGCCTGTGCAGTGAGTGCGCCTCAGATGACACTTTGAGGAGCAAGAGTTTATGGAGGGAGGCCTGAGGTCCAAAGTCACACAACTAGTGGAATATGGGGCATGGGAGCACCTTTCTATTCTACTGGCTATTTTTAAATAAAGTGAAATAAGTTTGAAAAAGAGACATGTAAAACATTAGCTTTTTCAGGATGCCTACATGAATTATTTTCCATAACTTGTTAAGCTGTTAATAACAGTGCTTGGAAATTATGTAGTTCATTATATTTTCAAGGCTTTTTTGTAACTATTAATTTGCTAATCCACCAACTTATCTAGAAAAGAGATAACGATTATCATCTGTGCACTATGATGACCCAGCTAATTAATTGCACGCAGTATCTCCAAATCCTTCACAGTAGGCTGACTGCAGAATATGGATTTAAGTTGATCTATTTAGGTATTATGTACAAGTCACGTAGACATGTACGAGAATCTAAGCCAGGACCATATGTGTGGCCTATGTGTGCCCTAGAGTTGCCTTTTTAAAGTTAAGAGAATATTTGTTGAATGAATACATATGAGAATCAAGTCCTTTGTTACCTGAGTGATTTCGGCAAGTTACTTAGCCTCTTCAAGCCTCAATATTCTTATTTGTAAAGTAGGGATAACAAGGCCCTGTGGAGACTAAACGTGATGTGTCCTTCCTTCCGCCGTTCCTTTCTTCATTTTCCTCCCTCCTTCCTTTCCTCTCTCTCTTCCTTCTTTCCTTCATCTTTTTTTCCACTTCACTAGGATGTAGTTGACATATAACATTATGTAAGTCTAAGGCGTACAACATGATGATTTGGTACACTATTTACTGAGAAATGATTATCACAGTAAGGTTAGTTAACACATTCTTCACCTCACATGCTACCATTTACTCTCTTAGCAACTTTCAAGTGTACAATATAGTATATTAGTTACCTTGCTGTAGATCCCAAGAACTTATTCATCTTATAATTGGAAGTT
Source organism: Cynopterus sphinx (assembly GCA_030015415.1). Lineage (NCBI taxonomy): Eukaryota > Metazoa > Chordata > Mammalia > Chiroptera > Pteropodidae > Cynopterus > Cynopterus sphinx. Next base: position 41,130,967 of record CM057391.1, on the reverse strand, counting down.
TTACCTTTTGACCTCCTTCTTTCTTTCAATAAACAAAAACATAATTTCTGTCAAGAACTATTCTAGATGTTGCCTAGAGATACAACAGCAAGGAAGATGGACAAAAGTTTCTGTCTTCCTCCTATGGGACTTAAATTATGCTGGGGGATATAGACAATACACAGGGCATACCCCCCAAAAACCTCAAAGAAAATGAAAAAAATATGACTTTCACTTAATAACGGACTAATTAACTAAAATATTGTTGTTATTAATACTCTGGGATAGAGACTATAACTCATATAACATAACCTGTTCAAGTATGTGTTTACTTTTCTATGTAAAATAGCAATATTTCAAAAGCTTAAGCTTGGTTTCAGTTTGATGGATACCTGTAATTCTATGCATTCAGCCGGTAACTCATTCATTCAATGAAGTTTAGAACCAGGCTAATTTTCCCTCCTTTAAATGTCTCCCTTCCTGTGTTTTGGCCTTCAGGTAACATTTCCCTATCTAGGCAACACCCAAGCTTCCTTTTTTTTTTTTTTAATCTTGCTTTTCCTTTCCAACTTTTTCTGTTTTATTTTTTTTTGGTCCTGGTTCTTCTAAGCAATGATCGACAGGAAGCATCTCATAATGAATTGTCGCTGCTAATGTGTAACTTTGTAATGTACACACTCTTTCCTATACAATCATGGAGCAAAACCTACAAAAGGCTTTCAGGATGGACTTCCCTAGAAGGACCTGAGAAATGTTAGGCCCTACAAGAGGAGTTACTTTTAAGGCCTGTGAGACATGACTGATATGGTGAGAACCAGAAAATAGCAGGTCTTAACAGGGAGATTTTTTGGGGGTGAAAAAGGACTGCAAGTAGGCTGAAATCATACCATCAGAACACTTGCTTATGCCGCCCACATAATCCTGGGCATAAATGATTGATGAGTAATCCCCTTGCTGGCAAATATTCCTGCAGCCATGAGGGATGATGAATGCTGTCACATAGAAAGTGCCATGACATCCCAATAAGGGAAATCTGTTTTCAGCTTCCAGCCCAATCAGGAAATTACTCTTGCTGCAAATGACTGGGGACACAACTCTCTGTCCCCTCATCATGAGGAGGAGCACAGCCTAGGCGGGAGGTAGGATGACTAAGTAGCCACATCACCACACGTGCAGAAACAGCTCATTTTCAGGGGGAGCAACTAGCGCTCAGCGTTCTGCATGCGTAGCTTGCCACTTTTCTTTTTCCCTGTGACTCTGAAGGAAATGTTCTGCTTTGGACATGGCAGGTTTGAGAAGCTAATTAATCATCCCAGCAGAGGTGTTGAGTAAGCAGCTCGATATATAAGTCTGAGGACCAGGGAGAGGTCTGGGCTGGTGATAAAAATTTGAAATTTGTTGAGTTGCATGAGATCATACGGGAAAAGAATTCAGGTAGGGAAAAAGCAGAGGGCTAGGAGTTACTTCATATAGAATGTCTTCTATCAGTGAAAGGAAAGCTGCAGAGCACCCACTATTATACTTTTTTGCCTCTTTCAGAGTAGAGAGATCACCTGAGCTCTTTTGTAATGAGCCTAGGAGAAATCTTGGAAAACAGAGGGTAGCATGTGTGTGTGTGTGTGTGTGTGTGTGTGTGTGTGTGTGTGTGTGTGTTTTGACTTTTGATCTCCCAAAGATACATCCTTAGCAGAAAAAATATGTCAGTGCTGTGTAACAAAACTCCAAGAAACATGGGGAGCAAAGGTATATTGCAAATCTGACATTGGGCTATGAACCTCAGCATGTAAATTCTACTCAGGTTCTAAGTATGGCTTTGCCTTTTTCTATTTGACTATAGCATCATAAAATAAACATATACTGATCAAGCTAGTAACAGCCTAAAGAATTCCATGTATGTTATTTATTTAATTTGATATTTTTTACCATTATTGGGGGGACATTGGTTAATAAAATTGTATAGGTTTCAAGTGTACAATTTAATAACATGTCACATGTATATTATATTGTGTTTTCACCCTCCAAAGTTAAATATCCTTCTATTACCATATATTTGACCACTTTTACTCCAACCCCCACCCCTTCCCTCTGATAACTGCTGATCCACTGTCCATGTCCATGAATCTCTGTCATGCTTGTCTGTTGTGTTCAGTTTTATATCCCATATATAAAGGAAATCCTATGGCTCACACTTTATTCTGCCTGACTTATTTCACTTAGCATGTTGAACTCAAGATCTATCCATGTTTTCATAAATGGCAGGATTTCACTTTTTCTTATGGCAGAGTAATATTCCATGTACATTTTGATTTAAGAGAAGTATACACATTTCTTGAGACCATCGTATAACCTTCAAGAGGGAGAGCCTCATTCCCTACCTCTTGAATATGGGCTAGACTTAGTGACTCTCTTCTAATGAAGAGAACAGGCTCTGGGGGAAGTCAACTGACATGTAGTGAGGACAATAAAGCAGCCCTGTGGAGAGATCCATGTGTTGAGGCCTTTGCTTCTGCCAACACCCAGTAAGGACAGAGGCTTCTTTCCAACAGCCATGCAGGAGGAGCACCCTCTGCTTGGAGGCTCCAGTTAAAGCCCCAGATGACTGCAGCCCTAGCACACAGCTTGACTTCAATGTCATGAGGAACCCTGAGCCAGAACCACTTGGCTATACTGGTCTGGAATTCCTTATCTTCAGAAACCATGAAACATACACGTTTTAAGCTGCAAAGTTTTGGTTTAATTTGTCACATAGAAATAGATAACTAAATACACTGTATAATTATGAATTATAATAGCAAAGTATAGTTTCTTTTACTTTTTGCTTGTTTTTAAAGAAAATTTATTTATATTTTGATTAAAATTTCCAGGAGTCTTCTTACTAATGTAAAAATTCATGAAAAATGAAAAAAAATGAAAAAAAATTCATGTTATTTTTAAAAAGCAAGTAACAAGTGAAACTGATGGTCAAAAGTAGCGTTAGTATTCAAATGCAGAGTTAATTGCAATGTAATGAAAGCCTAATTGAATTTTTTTATGGCTATATAATTATATCTAAATGCTTCTGCCATAATTTCATTATTTTAAAAACATTGTTCTCCCCTCGTATAGCAGTTACATTACTTTAAGTGCTATAAAATTTAACAATCCTGGTTAAGAAGGATTAAGAATTGTGTCTTTTTCTTCTAGTTAAAAACAAATAGTAGATTTTTTGGAAGCTTTTAAACACTTAAAGCAGAAGGAAACAGCTTTTAAACCATAGACTGCAAAACATAATACCAAAAAGAAAGAATTTCTTTCCTTCCTCCTTTTAAGAGGTTATTACATAGTAGTTCTTCAATTGTAAATCTAACGTGCAGTATGTTCTGACAGAAATAGCCTATTTGAAAAACATCATTTGATAAGGTGTGCTGTTTACCTCCTCTGGGTATCAGAACCTTGCCTGTAACAAATGAACGGGACAAACAGAGGCTCACGGACATGGACAAAAGACTAGTGGTTACCAGAGGGTAGGGGGTTGGGGAAAAGAGGAGGTAGATAGGGTAAAAGGGGTCAAATATGTGGTGACAGCAAGAAATCTAACTATGGGAGGTGAAAACACATATTGTTTTTGTTACAAGTGTACAGCAGAAACATCGGATTTCATTAACCAACATCACCATAAAAAAAAAAGAACCTTTCCAGTAATATCAGGATAGCATTTTCCCTGTCCAGAATTCTATCTTTTCCAAGATCCAGAAGAGTTCTTTAATTATACATTTTATGACTAACCAAATATATAAATTAAGAAAAAAACCTACATATGGAATAAGAACTCTATATGATTTAGTTAGTTTATGCCTAAATCACATGCATCTTTGAATTCTCTACATTGGGGTGGGAAATAAAACTCCAGTTTCTCCTAGAAAACTAATGGATATCCTAACTCCAATGGGGCCGATGTTCTCAGATCTTGACTAATTTGGAGCTCTCCTTGACTTGAACAAGGTCTGCTGATTCTTTCCTCTATGCCCCATGACAGTCTGTTCAATACAGTAACCATTATCTACATGTGGATCTGTAAATGTGATTAAAATGAAAAATCAGTTTTGTATTTGAACTAGCTACATTTCAAGTGCTCAATAGCCAATGTGGCTACTGCATTAGACCTCAAAAATATAAAGCATTTTCATCATTGTAGAAAGTTCTAATGTATGCACTGCCCTAGAATGTTGCTTCTGTGCTATTTTTGTAAAAAACGCCTAGCCTTTTCTTCTGTAATTGCTCTACATGCCAATGCAACTAATACATATATGGTGGAAAATTTGAAAGAGGCAAATCTAATACAATTAAAATCATTTATCTCACACTACCCAGAGATGAACATAACATTTTGATTTTCTTCCAGTTCATTTTCAAGGCATGTGTAAATAGAAATAAGTCCTATAGTTTCACTAAATTGGAAACATTCTTCTATGTCATTACTTCTATGACATCATTTTTAATTGCTGCATAGTATTTTATCATTTAGACATTTCTGTATTGTTTATATTGTTCACAACTATTCACAGCCTCAATTGTAGATAATGTGAACATTCTTGTAGTTAGACCTTTGTCCTTATCAATTACTGTTTCTTTTCAATACATTCCTAGAATCTGAATTTGTAAGGTGAGGACTAAGAATCAAAAAGTATGCCAAGTTGTCAGACTTTCGATACAAATCGACACACTGTCCCACAGAAATCTATGTCTATTTACAGACCTTCCAATATTGTTTCAGAAAGACCTTTTCTATACCTCTTAGTTCACTCTTTTTTATTTTTATTCTTTGCCATTTTGGTAAGGGAAAATTTTTATTTCATTTATAGGTATTTATATATCAGTAAGGCTATCCCAATGGTATTTCTATGATGATTTGTTTCCTCCAATTAAAAAAAATTAAACAAAAAACCCCCCCACCAGATATACTTGATAAAATTTTGTCTACCAGAAAAGGATATGCGCATCATAAACACATGATATGGGAAGTTTCTTGATGAAACATTGTATTATATTTTTGCTTTTACATTAGATTATACACTTAAAGTGTTACATTTTCATCTCTTTGGAAGCCAAAGATGGATTTTTGCTAAAGTAAAAAGATGACAAGCATAAAGCTTATGACTTCCTGACTTTACACTTGTTCAGATATGTAATCCTTTTCTCCACCAAAGTGTTAGTTTTTTAGAGATTTTTGAGTTTTTTATATACCAGGAATATTAACTCTTTGTTCAACAGTTTCCCTTGATCTAGATTTTTGCCTTTAGATTTAATGTGCTATATCCTTAGAGGCATAAAATGACTAGGCAAGCATGAAAGCAATGGAGCAACCATGTAGCAAAATTTGACATATCTGACTACATAAAAATTTTACTTTTATATACTTCTCGGTTTTCTTTGCTGGCTTCTTGTCATCAGTTGGGCTCTAAATGGAGTGCCCCAGGCTTGGTCTCAGACAATTTTTCTTCTCTCTACTTCTTCAGCACCTAGACAGAGATCACTTCTGGTTTCAGGCTTTAAAAAATATCCATATGCTAACTCCCAATGTCTATCTTTAATCCCATTCTTTCCTCTGAACTCCAGACACATACATCCAACAACTTTGGAGGGATTCCTAAAATATAACATGTCTAAAAGAGAGCCCCCGAGTTTTGTCAGTTGTCCCCACAGTCTTCCTCATGCTGCAAATCAATGATCCATGTTTATAGCTGCTCAAGTCAAGGAAAACAAAAAAGAGGTGTCATTTGAGACTCCTCTCTCACACCCCATATTAGCTCCTTCAGTAATATCTGTTTACTCTGCCTTCAAAATCTATCCAAATTTGATTATTTCTCACAACTCCTTTTTTATCCTTAGTCCATGCTACCTTCATGTCCTACCTGAATTGTTGCAATTGCCTTTTAATTGCTTTCTCTGCTTCAGCCTTTGTGCTCTTCACCTTTTTCCCGCATAGCAACCCAAATAATGATCCTTTTAAACTTCCAAGGGCTTCATGTCTCCCTCAGAGCAAAGACCCTGTATGCCATCATCCCATCTGCTGATTTTCTGATCTCATTGTTTGTTGCTCCATTCTGCCCACCCTGTTCACTGGTGGCTCTTATTTTAAAGATACAGGGCAATTGCACCTGCTATTCCCTCTCCAAGAAAGCTCTACTCTTTTATATCTAATTGGTGAGCACCCTCTTTTCCCTCTGGTCAAATGTCACCTTCGTAGGTACACAGCTTCCCAACCCTTGTGAATCCTTATTGCTCTACTCTGCTTTATTTTTTTCCAAAATACTTATCACCATTGGTCATATTATATATTTAATTACTTTTAAAATTTGCTTCTTGCCTGTCTATTCACATCAAAATGTTTTTTTTTTCCATGAAGGTGGAAACTCAGTCTTCTCTTTACTGTATATTCTTCCACCTAGAATAATACCTTGCATCACAGTTGGTGTTTATTTAATGAATACATTTGTATTTCTTTTCTTGTGAATTACTCAGTATTTGATTTCTTTTTCTTTTAGGGGTTTAGTGTTTCCTTCATGGATTTATAAGACTGATTATATTTGGGATATACTTACCCTTTGTTGGAAATATTTTCTTCTAATTTTGATTTGCATTACATTTTATGATGTTTTCTGAAGTATAGAAATATTAACATTTTATACTGTCATGTGTGTCAATCTCTCCCCCTGACCCAGAGTTGACTCCATTGCTTTATGCTTACAAAGTCCTTTTCCTATTTTAAATATAATAAAATAATCACATGCTTTCTTGTAGAATGTTTTTAAAATTTTGCACTTTTCAATTGATCTGGATTCTCTTTTGCTATGTGTTTGATAGTTAACAATGAGGTATGTGGGAAATGACCAGAATAGGATGAAGAAATAAAAGCTTCTTGAACACATGATTTTGATATTGTTATGAGCCACACAATGATGTTTCTGTCAGGGCGGGCCACATACACAATGGTGGTCCCACAGATTACAATGGAGCTGAAAAATTTCCATTGCCTAGTGATGTTGTAGCCATCTAATGGTGGAGTACATCGTACTACTCACGTGTTTGTGGTGCTGCTGGTGTAAACAAACCTACTGCACTGTCAGTATGAACATATAGCCCATACAATTATGTACAGATAATAAACAACGATGTTACCAGCTTATGTATTTACTATATTTTTTATTGTTATTTTAGAATGTACTCTTTTTACTTATAAAAAAAGTTTGCTATAAAACAGTATGCCATGTTATGTTGGCAACAGCCTCATACATTTTGTGTTCTTTCCTATAGTAATATGCTATACAGGTTTGTAGACCAAGAGCAATAGGCTATACGAATAGGCCAGGTGTGTAGTAGGTTCTACCATCTAGGTTTGCATAAGTGCACTCTATGAGGTTCACATAATGATGAAATCACCTTACAACACATTTTTCAGAACATATTCCCATTGTAAAGTGGTATGAAACTCTATTTCAAAGAGCATTTATTCTGAGCTTTTTCTAACCATGGACAAAGCAGAAGATGCCCCAGTTCCTGCTACTGAGATCCTCCTCTCTCTAGGCTGTTACTAGAAAAGCCTCAATGTGGCCAAGAAAGCCCCAGTGAACAACAGAGCATGTCTATTGCTCTCTTCTCACCAGGATCTGAACAGTCCTGCAGAAGTCCTCTTCAGCAACCCAGTTTCTTCCCTTCTTAAATGAGCTGGGCAATATTGTTTGATGAGATATCCAGACAGGCAAAAAGTTTCACACAGATACAGTTCCAACACAGAGTGGTTAAAGGGGCTATGCTTTCATTGCCTTCCCAGGTCTGATTGAAGCTCTAACTAGAAATTAGTTGTCTTTATTGTTCTCATTCAGTTCTGAGCACCTGCCACCAATTGAGGATTAATTTGGCTTTAAGCCATGAGATGCACAGTTTACTGTGGGCAATGTCTGTAAATTCACATGGCACTCACAGTCTCTATCAAGCAATTCTGCCTTCCTTCACAGCTTCTCTTCTGTACTGTTGCCCCATACCAGCATGTCTTATTTCCTCAAGTATTTTTGTTTGTTTATTTTTTCAATCTAATGCACACTGCTTTCAGAAAACATCAGAAAGCGTCACACTCGGCTCTATTTGAGCCAAGATTTCATACAGCGCATGTGGCAAAAATGCAAAGACGGTTAGTAGCTACCAGCCAGAAGGTTCCCTGCATGTCGCCCTTGATTACAAAGATCTCTGATTATGCATCAGCCATTTTAATCATAAGATTACATAAAATCAGTGACCTTCCAGAAAGTGTCAGGTGAGAATACATAACACAGATAAAGGCAAATAATTTTATACTTAATATTCTATTTTGGAAATTCTTAAGGCAAACTAACAAACAAATGCTAATTTAGTATTTCTAAAGAACTAAGAACTTTATATTATGTGTGGCTAAGTCACCTTCGACCTGTGTATAAAATCTTTATGTAGTTTGCTTGAGTGTTTTAAAAAATTAAATTCTGATTTAGTTCAGATTTGAAGTCATCCCCAGCCTTTTAAAGACATAGGGCCTATGCAGAGGGCAGGCTGTGAACCTGCAGGGGGTCTGCTGGATGTCTTAATAGATTTGCACGTAAATGTAAATTAATCAGCAAGTGAGCCATCAGTGCAAAGGATAAACATCTAGGGTTAAATGAAAGCGGAGAACATTATTTCATTCAGATTAGACAGTCCTGTAGAGAAATAACCACATTTTCTCCTTTACTGATGGGGTAGAGAAAAAGATACAGGAACCCTGAGGGCTCACTTGCTATAAAGAGGAGGGTAGCAATGCAAAGCTAATCCTAGCATCAACCAAAATGAGGGGAAGAAAGAAAGGTGAAAGAAGACCAAAGCAACTCCACAAAGATTCCGGTGAACTGACGGGTGTGCTTCTTTTGAGTCCACAAAACAAGACTAGATTAAATTGTGATTTGAAATAAAGGTTCAAGACTCAGATACCTACCAATAGTTCAGTAAAAAAGGGGAAAAAACAAACATTGAGTTCCTACTAAGTGAGAGGCACATTCATGATCTTATGACGTTAATTCCCTCATCAACTGGAGTAGATGCAGGAAGAGGAATCAGAGCTGGTGCTGTGATTTTCTTGACCTTGAAGAGATTATTCATTTCTCTAAGCCTTGGTTTCATGTCATGCATTCTTCAGTCATTTTTTATTCATCTAAACATTTATTGATCGCATACATTGTGCCAACTACTGTGCTGGAACCAAGAACACAAAGATGAATTAAGATATGGTCTCTGACTCCCAAAAGCCCTAAGTCTAGAAGGGGGAACACACACCTAGCAGATAGATTACAAAACAAAATGGTTAGTGCAACCGACAGAGAAGGGCTCCGTGAGCCCAGATCATTTATTGTGGGATGATATTCAAAATATTTAACATCTCAGTTAATGTGGTGAGTCAGAAAGGATATAGTCATAAAAATATCAACTATCGACCCCCTAGTTCAATCCCTCCCATGCCTACTGGCTGAATCTTAGCCCTGTTTATATCCCACCACATAAGAAGTTTGCACAAATAACTATTGCAGCAGCATCAACGGCAGCAAAAGATACACTTGGAAATAAAAGTGAATTTTCTAAGAAGCAAAAAGGTATTAGGAGAAAATTAAACCCTCTCCCTCTTGCTTGTATCAACAGCTCTTTAGTAATACTGTCATAATCTACAAAAGAAATGAAAGAATAATTCTTTCAAAAGAAATAAGGACGTTAATATTAGCTGAGGAAAAAAAACCCTCAAACACCATTTTAAAAACTAAATTATAAAATGGGAATAATAACACCTTGTTAGGTTGTATTAGGAAGTAATTAAATAACAGATGTGGAGCAGCCATTTCCGTGCTTAGCACCTAGAGGTGCCTGAATAAATGGGGATTATTAATGTCTTTGTTACAAAGAGGAAACTGAGAATGAAAGAGTTTTAGTAACCTGTTCAATTTCACATAACTAGTTAATGTTGAAGCCAGAAGTTGATATCACTATGTGACTATATAGTGGAAAATTCTGTAATTTTTCCTTGTATTTCTTTAATTACTCTAGTAAGTTGTAAGTTGCAAATATAATGGCATGTCAACTTTATTATTATTTACCCTTAGCTATTTTGACAAATTTAATGTTATACACCAAATGGACAACTAATATTGGTTATGCTGATATTTGATCCAAATATAAGGCTTTACAAGAGGAGTGGCTAAATTGACCTCAAGTTCATCACCCAGATGACACCAGTCCTGCTGCGGCAGCTAATTGAAATTACAGGCAGAGGCACCCAGGAGGATGGCAGGAGCTGCTGGCTTGTGAGCCTTGAAAAGTCAAATCTATAAAGTGACAGCAATGGCCCCAAGCATGTGATGTTTAATACAGGCAAGGAGTGTGAAAGTGATTTGTGATTACAAGAACCTGGGCATAGCCACCATAAAACACCTTTATGGGCTCATTTGTACCAGGTGCTATGCAAGCCAATTAAGGACTTTTCCCACAGAAAAAAAAGGATAATTGCAGGAGGGGATATTTGCACTGGGAATTTGCACATTTAAAAAGGTTTCACCAAGAATCATTAGAAGCCGTAACGAAATATTTTAAATATTTAAATAGGATTTGTAAAGGTAAAGCAAGGTACATGTGCAGTGAGTTTGGAGTTTGCGCTTTTATGACCAGAGAGAGAGATCTTCAAGAGAGAGATGTTAGAGATGAGCAGTGGGAGAACTCCTCGCCTCACACTGAGTCAGGAAGTCTTCTCTGATAGCTAAGAGATTATAAAGACACCTGTCAATCTGAGCACTGGCAAAAGTCAGAGACAAAGCAGATCAGTTCTTCCCTCATCTGCAAGGACATGAGAGATAGGTCATTCTTTCCTCATGAATCTAAAATCACTCACCTTTGAGCAGAGATAAAACGTGTAAAGCTTCACTGAAAATAATCACATATTCTTTCAGAGAAATTATGAACAAGGGACACATGTGAATTACAGTGTCCATATTGTAACTTTTGCTGCCTTGGACACAGCTTTAACTATGCAAAGCAGAGTTTATGCACATAGATGAGTTAAAGTTATTGTGGAAACTACTGCTCAGAAACTCCTGGAATTTCTTTACAATAAAATGTCAATATGGTTGTATTTTTTTTAATTAAATGAATTATAATTAGAACCTGGCTTTTAAATCTCTGAACAATATTTTTCTCTCCGTCTGAAGAGAGCATTTTAACTATGGAAACAATTCAATGTCTGATCTTTATGGAGAGACCCACCTGCTGAGTGTTCTGATGGAAACTTTACAGAAAAGCCACCAAGTAATTATAGATACACAAACTACTACATTCCATTAGGAGCTATATTTATAGATAACAACAATGTTCCAATAAAAACATGACATATTATTTCCAACACAGAATGAATTACCTCTTTTGAAAGGTAGTTTTATAATACCAGTGTGGGCCAAGAAATTCATGACCAGTAAAGTAGTGATTAAGTGCTAAAATTCATGTTGGTGAATAGTACCGCTTTTAAGAAATCTGAACTTCAGCATGCATTCCTTTTATAGAAGCAGCGGAATAGTGGCTCTGTGTGCGATATGCCTGTGGCTGACAAGGCTCGATGTCTATGAAGCACTCGTGTTTGCCTTCCACAGTGTAGGGTGTTATTGGGAAGTGGCTTCCAAGCCCAGGACTACTTTTCCTGGGCACCCCGGGATCTAGGGGAAACCATGAGTCTACTTCTCACCGATGGAAGTGACGTGTGACACTTTCAGAAAAAGGTGACTCAAGAAAGAATATGTGTCCTCCAATTTTTCTGAGAAGTTTCTGAGACCAAAAGTCAGGAATCAGCCAAATCTAGCCTGTGGGCTAAATCTAGCCTGCCTCCTGTTTTTGTAAATAAAATTTTATGGAAGACTGCCAGGCTTAGTCATCTACGGTTGCTTTCTGCACTACATGTAGCAACAGAACTGAGGAATTGCCAGGGACTGTGTAGCAGGCAAAATCTAAAATATTTACTATCTGGCCCTTTAAAGAAAAAGTTTGTCAGCTCTTGTCATTGGGGATATTAGAGACAGAGTATGGAAGAAGCCTGGGTTCTTGAATCACCCTGGTGAGAAAAAGTGCCTGATCAGGAACACCCATTTGAATCTGAAGGTGTGAGAAAAAACAAACTTCTGTATTTGAGGCATCTTAAATTTTATTTTTTTCTTTAAATTTGCTTTGTTTTAGCATGTGTTTGAAGAGAATTAGAGGGCCAAAGTTTAATATAGCTGAAAAAAAGAATCCTCAAATAAAATCGCTAATTTTGTACAAAGCTGGCTAATGTCCTAGGGCAATAAAAATGTAACCTTTGAGTTATCTTTTCTATGGGACAGAATATGGGACAGAAATTACTCCTATCTCCATTGGACAAAATTCACTGGATTGCTATCAGACCAGAATCATTTCCATCACTATCAGTTTTCTAGAAGTCACTCTCTATCTACTAACCAATAGTAAATAGTAATTCAAAGGAACATACCCCTGGAGAATCAGGTAATTCCCAGATAGGTACCTAGTTAGTGTGCCACCTAACACTGAAAATACATGCAGTAATAGCTTTGCCCTATTCAAAGTTTTGATGGTCCACCAGGCAAGGTGAGTAAATATGGTCTGAGTGACTAAATCGTTGAGCACTCATCTCCAAAGACCTCTTGTTTACTTGGATCCAATTCTGGAATCATGGGACTCTGTGACAGTAAATACGACTTTATCTTTGCAATACACCATGAAGTCCCAGATCTTTTAGTTTTCTAGTTGTTTTCTTTCAGTATAAAATATGTAGTTTCCCAAACTTGCTTTCCCAACATGGTAACCTGGACAATTTTGTCATATAGTATAACTCTCCTTGTTTTACCCATGACAGTGAGGCTGCTAGCAGGGCATGGAGTCTTTATCGCTCTGAATGTTGAGCAGAAATTCTCCAACCAGATGGTGTAGCCATGTTGTGTTTGTAATCAGCAGCCTGGATCTATGCTCAGGGAAGGATGAGTGACTCTTGGCTCTTCCTGCAGTTGGGGAATTTCAGCCAGAACAGCATGGCTTTCTTTAGCTGAATCCCTCCAAATAAAAGTTCAATTCTTCCTGAATTGGAATCCTAACTCTGGCTGCCCAAAGACATTGAGGAAAAAGGAGAAATCCACAAAGATTCTCTTTATATGCTGGGTATCTGTAGCTCCTGGTATGTTTTCTTTTCCCCTCAGTGTATGAGTTTGTCTTATAGCATATTGTTAAAATAATTTGTTTTTAAAATCTATACAGCATTTCAGATTCATATTTACATGCACTGTACACTGTACACAAGTTTGACTACGAACTCAGGAAGCAGAACTAAAGAATATTCAAGCTCTTGAGTTTGTGATCAAGGTTATTATTTTATTTTATATACTAATATTAATGTTAGCAGAACAGGCATTCAAATCAATATTTAAAAAAATGCCAAGCATGGTCAGATTTGTAAAAAAGCCTACCTGAGAAACTGAAATTAATAAATTATGGTGAAGAAGAAAGTATTTTAAAACACAGATGGTCACTACTTATTTGAGATAACTATGAGAGAACCAGTTCAAAATGTCTAAGTAGTGTTTCCAGAAAACCATACATTTTGACTTAAAACTTTAAAAACTGGTAATCTAATGGCAATAATATAAAGCTTTTGCTTTTGTTAAATTTTTTTGATCCAATATTTGGGAAGATAGTTCCCATCAAGAGTAACTACCTCCAATACTACTTTTTTTTTTCTTTTTTTAAAAAAAGCTGGTTGAATATTCATTTGTTTGTTTACTCATTTGTTTGTATCATTCATTTAATAAATATTCATTAAGTGCTTTTAAAGTATCTTCATTGCTCTGAGACTTGGGTGTTACCCACCATATCTCACAGAGTACATAGCCATAGAGTTGGCTTTGAAGCAAAGCTATCTGAATTAGACTGTAGTTGTGTAACCCTGGGCAAGTTATTAAAGGTCATCACACTCAGGGTCTTCTTCTGAAAAATGGAAATTAATAACAGTTCCTACATCACTGGGTCTTTGGGAGGATTAAATGAGATAATATATGGAAAATTCTTAGAGCAGTGAAGACAAACAATGAATCATAACATACTTCTGCTATAATAATTATCTGTAAGATGGTTCAGTTCAAACATGCCACCAGAACCGAACCATAAAATATTACAAGCTATGTCCTGTGGTCAAAATTTTAGTATCTATATATTACGAGGGAAACACATTTTGGACCTACCAAATATTTCCCTTTGACCCCATGCCAAAATAACATAGAAGTCTATTTTTCTCCTCTCAACCAAGTAAACTAAGACAAAAAAGTCAGGACATAGACATTTTTGCTTTCTGATTTAATTTCAGAGAGGGCAGTTCAGGTGGCCTGTTTTCTCAAATGGTGGTCTACAATGAGCCAGATCAATTAGTAACATTGTCACGGATGTTGGAACTATTTGGGGGAAATGACTCTGGGAAGAGAGTGCCTGGGTAGAATGGGTAAGACGGCCACCTTCTCATTCTTCAGGCAGCAGAGCAACACTTCCAGAGGCCAAGGAGACTGCGTATTGTTTAAGTATCCAGTTGCCATCACCACCTCATGGGAACCTCAATTTTTTCCAATGCCATCTTAATTGAATTCACTGTGCTCTGATTTCATAATCTCATAGACCATTGCTGCATCATCCCCGAGTGCCTGATACCAGTGCTGACATGGTCTCAATACAAGGCATCTGTCTCATCAAGAAAGTTAGTTGCACTATTAGAAATGTGATGTCTCCATGACCACATGGAGCAGCAGCACCAGTTTTATAATTTAAGTCCATATGAGTTTATATTCGTATGCATAATATAAGGATGTGTGGCATCTATTTTTAGGAGAAGTGCTCTAGTGTAATGAAAAGACCAGACACATGGTGTACAAAGGAGTGTGTGACCTTGGGAAAATGATTTGACTTCTGTGTGTTATGTATGATCAGATGAATATTGATGCCTGAAGGACTGTTGTGAAACCAAATGTAGTTTTTAAAAAAGGAAAGATCTATGCAAACGTAGTTTTTAATATAACCTTCAAGGCAAAGACGGAAGTCTTCAAGGATGACTTGACTGACATTGACTAGAGAGTAATCTATTTCTTGACGCCTTCGCATACAATAGAAGGTGACTAAGAAGTTAACATTAGGTTGTTTATACAGCAACTTTCTAACACACTCTGACATGCAAATCTTGTGCCTTCTGCTAACTTTGCATACAGTTGACAGAAACAGACAACTTGGCATAGTATAATAGGCAGCACAGTATGACTAACATTCTCCTGCACATTAACTGAGGGAAAAAAAATCCTTTTTTTGGTGGGGGTCCAAGTCACAATTGATCAGAAAGAGATCTCAGCCTGGAATTGGAGATGAGCAGAGCTGGGCTGGTTGTGCTGACAAAGCAGATGGTAAATGGATCACTTGCTTTATATCAAGTGCAATTAAACAAAAAGGGTTGCTTTGGAAGACTTGAGAGCCAGAAAGGGATCAATTATAAACATCTTGTAATGATAGGAAGAAAGTGACAGTGAGGCCTTTCTCTGGGGGCAGAGGGCCAGCAGGGCACATCAGGGGTCACTTCCAACTAACGCTTTCTAATATTAGTGACAGTTAGCCTAGAAATAGGGTCTGTAGCTAAGGCAAACAAAAGGAAGACAGCTTTCTATGGTAGCAGACAGCTTCTTCCCTGATTTTACCATCTGAACTTTCAAGAAGCAGTGAATGATGTAAAGTTCTTCCACCGTTCAGTCCAGTTGCTTATTTAGAACATTTCACTAGGTACCAAGGGAGTGGTTTCAGTTTTTGTGTTGAAAAGTAGTCTCTTTGGTCTGTTTTAGGGCCTCAAATAATTCTCCTAATTCTGCTAAGAACTTACCAGAATTTAAATCACCAGAAGCATCCAGAAAAAGTATGTGGCTATACTGTGTATTGCAGAGCACTCTTGGGAGGTATCTAAAAGTCCGTGACCCGCTGGAGCAGCTGGAATTTCCTGATGAGGAGGAAAGAGCACTGAATGGCTGACAGACGTTAGTGGTTTAGATCCTGGCTCTGCAATCTAGGTGCTGTTTTAGGAGGCAATCCCTAAGTTTCAGGCTCTGGGGGAGGCACTGGGTACCTGAAATGAAGCCTGCCATGGAGGAGGTGACAGCCTGTGGGGTACAGACAGGTGTAGAACTAGCCATCTTCAGTGTGGTAGATATCAAACTATCAGAGCAAGCCAAGGGCTCTGTGAGTAAGGAGAAGGTAATGCACTTTGCCTACCAAGAGCTGAACCCTAAAGGACGAGTCGGATTTAATCAGGCAGAGAGAAAGTAAAGGGGGCTCCAGAGGTCACGTGCAAAGGCACATGAGGACATCACTAAATCTCAGATTTTCTACTGATAAATTTCTATATCACAGGCCTGTCTTGAGAATCCAATAAGGGATGTTATATTAGCTCCTTTCTTTATCCTTTATCCAGCTTTTCTTGAAGTAGGATTTGGGGATCACCTGTGTCAGAATCATCTCAGGTACTTGTCAAAAATCCAGATTCCTGTGCTCCGAACCAGACATTCTGAATTTCAATCTGGGGTGCAGCTCAAGGAAGTAACTTTTTAATAAGTACTTCAGGTATTAGAGATAGAGAACCGCTGATGCCACCTCTAGGGAATCTGAGCCATTCAGAGGTGAACTAAATGGCTTTCACAGACTCGCTAGGTCAGCATGTTTTCAAAATTAGACTGGAGTGAAAAGAAAACAGAAAGATATATGTGTATACATATTGAGAAGAGGTATACCCCTGAGTCTTTCATCCTGATCTATCTAGAAATGCACTTGATATTTAAAAGAAGTCACAACTGAGAACTTGCAAGAATATACTTAGAGATATACTGTATTTAATGGTGTATAAAGTGCTATATGCATATTATTTGGCCAAGTTAGCACTAAATACCAAACAATTCTGTGATGCAGCAAGAAATTTGAAACTGCTCCATAATTTTTCTTGAAATAATGTATTATTTTCTTCTAATAAGCATTTTATGATTTAATATTATGACACATTTTTTTTCCTGCCAAAGCCTTTATTTCAAAGGCTTAGTACTGAAAATAACTGTACTAATATCTATGAAGAAAAAAACTTGATTAAGTGGGCCTACATATCACTGTAATTGCTTTCTACTGGCAAGTTAGTAACCAAATAAAATGAAATATTATTCAACTGTCAAGATTCAGGATTTACTATAATTAGTGCTGTTCAAGTTGAACATGGTTGTGGAAGTTTTCAATACAGTGGAAAAGGGAGAGTTTAAAGCCATGACCTCTGAGCTGAAAAGAGGAAGTCTATAGTAGACCAAGGAGGAAGCTGCAGGGAAAGAAGATGGCAGGACAGAGAGTGGGTGGGAATGGAATGCACGGACAGAAAGCCAAAGGTGCTGAAAAGAGTGTGGGATTTGGACCTAGACCTGTATTCACATGCAGGCATCTTTATGTATTTGTCAAATAATTAGCTATAAAATCCTCAATTTCTTCAGTAAAATGGGACTATTATCGCCTATGTTACAGGACTGCTAGGAAGATTTGATCTCTGCAGATATTGGACATTAAGCAAGGGCCAACTATTAATACTAAACATGGGTATATCTGACAGAAACTTAAAAGAAGATTTTATTTTTAATCCTCAGAATGAATTTCAACCAATGATTTGCTGCCTGAAGAATGAAACTTGAACTGCCTTTTAAATGTCATTAGCTACACATGGCTTTGAACAGGTGAAACTTGATAGGCAAGCTTACTAGAGCATGCTTTGGGAAGCAGGGTTTCTTTCATCAGCATTTCATTTAGTCTAAATTCTTCCAAGATGAGGTTGTATAAACAGCTACTGGTTTTAAATACACAGAGTTAGAAAACATGTTGGTACTAGAATAGTTTGATGCTTATAAATCACTTGAAGAGGGATTCATAACCTCAATTAGTATGTACATAAGAGTGCTCAGCATGTATTATCTTCTGTTAGATTCACATGGTTTAAAAAAATAAGGGGATGTAGAGAAATTGAGTCATCACAGTCAGCTAAGCTCCTAGTCATACCCTTTAAACAAAGGTAAATGGGAGGCCAGGGCTTTGTTTCTACCCAGGCATATTTTTCTCAGCTGTGGACTGGTGAACAACCACAGGTCCCAAAAATATAAAAATGTGGGATCCAAAGGGAAATGGTAGACACTCATGACCTTTCTTTAAAAAAGCTGTACGATGTGAAGATGCTCACATGGAGAATTAGAATTTCCATGTGATATCTTAAAAGAAAAATAAAATGTTATTGCAATTGGTATTACAACCAGCAGATATCCTGCCAAACAGGTTCACAGACCCTCATGGACTCCTGGAGAAGTCTGGGGAGGACGCTGAGAAGGATGGTGATCAGAGTAATTCTGTGGTGCATAGGCTCTGGGTTTCCTCTGGGCAGGTCCCTCTCAGGCTGAGCAGTGTCTGATGGGCAACTCTCTTTAGGAAGCCTGAAAGGGGATGCCTGTGTCTGTCATCCCTTCACTCAGGATCGTGTACCAGCTTCTGCCAGGAGATCTGGTCACCAGGTTCTAGGCAGCATCGAGGGAGACTGAGAAGCAAGGCTGAGAGCAGGAAGTCAGTAGTGTTATGGCCTTAAAAGCAGCCCCCGGGGTTGCTCATAGACACTTATTTCTCAGCTTATGTTTACCTCCTTTAGCTTATGTTTACTTCCTCTATGGCCCATACCAGGCCTCACAAGACTAATGGATTCACTTAGGTTAAGCTCATTGAACTCACTGTGACACAGAATGGTACTTAGTACTTCTGTAAAAAATACATTAATTTTTTGGAACAGGCCTTTCACCTGCACTCGTTAATCTGCATCTTACCTACTTTCCCCTGGAATCATATAAAACATTTAGTCAACTCAGCGATGTTGGAGAGAATCAAATGGAAAAAAATTAGCAGCAGTAATCTTGTTTATTTTATTTAGGTGGAGAAACTCAAATTATTTTTTGTACAACCAGATTGATCATATAGAGTTTTAAAACAAAGGTCAAAATTCTGGAATCTATGACAAGGGTAGTAAAACTTCTTCAGTAAAGAAAACTGCTATGCGTCATTTTCCATTCTATTGTTACTGTAGTAATTTTATTGAAAAAACAAAATACAGTGCTTTTCCGAAGACAAAAGGACAATCGCTAGTTCTAAACCTTTGTCAATGCAGCACAAAAGTAGAGAGATATTTTGTTTAACACTAGAAACCCACAAATGAAAACTGAAAGTCATTGGTAACCAAGGAAACTAACAATGAATGGTTGGATGTCGCTGGAACTCTTTCAAAGGAAGACAGAAAGGGCAGGAGGAAGATAATGCAACATAGGTTAAATCCCACTGCAAGAAAATATGCACTAAACCGAAGCATCCTGTAAATCATACCACCATTTGCATTTTGCTGAGTTTTTTGTAATAAAATTCCCTGCTATAAACAATTCAACACAAGGAATACCTACTTTTAGTCTTAGTCTCCAAAACTGTGTTTTATAATAAAAGACATTTAATGTTTCATATGCATGTGATTCTTTGGGTTTCTCCAATTTCGCCCTCAAGGGCTGTCGCCCCAAAGTGCATTTCAGACACTATTTCCTTCCAAAATATTTATCTGCTTTTGTAATAGCCAAGTTATTGTTCTTGGAATATAAAATTGTCAGTTGCACCTATTCATGATGCACACCCATATCTGCCTGCAGAATCATCTTTCTCCATTTTTAATCACCAAATGTACTCGCAGAATGCCAGCCATACGCCCAGAGGAAAAACAGAAGAAACAAGATGTAGATCCCTGTGCCAAGAAATAGATAACCTAAGAGACGGAACAAACATATGGAGTGAAAAAATAAAAGACAGCCAACTGGAAAAATAGCAAGAGAAAACATAGGAACTGCACTTTGCCAAAGCTAGCTACATAGCGCTATATGTGCATGTGAGAGAGGGGGAGTGAGTGGAACAGGGTTGTCATCACTCAGGGCTGGCTTCCTGGGCCAGCTGGAGGAGGAGGCAGGGAGGGAAGGAGCCGCAGGAAGCCCCTGCAGCAGGAACTGCAGTAGGTGTGAATGCTACAAGGTAGGTACGAGTGTGTGTGTGCATGTGAGTGACGGGGTTTGCTTAGCTGAAATGGAGTATGATCTGCAATACAAGAAGGGGCTGGTGGGATAAAGGCGTGTGTGATTTGGAATCTGGAATTTACAACATTAGAAGTAAAAGAGACTTTGAAAACAAAAGGCACATTGCTCAAGAAGACGAATATCCATATTGTTGGGCATGTATGGCACCTCCTTGCTTTTTATATTTTCTGAAACGAGACTCTATGACCTTATAAATATTATTTTACAACCGTTTACTGAGTGTTTTCTGGGTGCCAGAGGCCTCACTCGGAAGGTTATGAGTATTACGTCTAATCCTCATGATAATCCTGCAAGGTATGCATGATTATCCTCATTTCACAGATGAGAAATCTGTGGGTCAGAGAAGTTAAGTAACTTGCTGAGGGTCACACAGTTATTTTAATCAGGGATTCAGATACAAGGCTAATTTCCACCGTAGCATGCTGCCTTTCTCACAGGTACACTTAAGAGAGCACAAGATGCAGGAAACATTTTCTGCGTGGCAGCCCCCTCAGTCCTCTGGTTCTAGAAACATTTCCAAATATTTAAAACCAACAAAATTCTCAGATATTTTTATGAGCTGAAAGGAGCAAATTCCTTTGTCACCCCTTGGATGTTCTGCCAGTGACAGAGGGCAGAAGTGCCAGCATGATGCCACGGACACATGTCACATCTGCTTTCCTATTTCTGTTCTTAGACAACGCAGCTAAGTAAGAAATTTATAAATTAAATTGCACGTGGAGTTGTAGTCCGAGGGTTACCGACTTGTGGTTTCTCTTTGGAAGCAAGTCAGGAATTTCTTGGCCCGGAGTGAAGAGGCAGACCTTAGGTGCCATCCTAAGACATTTTTAATGTGAGTGTTGTCATGCAGGAAGTTGCTCCCAATTAAGCGTAAGTAGTGGGCAAGAAAGTGCTGTCTCCAGGGAGGCAACATTACCTGGCTCTGAATGGAGGTTGCTGGCATGCAGCTTGATGGGATGAATCGGGCCTGAAGATGTGGGGGGATGCCAAGCAACAAATTAGTTCTGCATCTAGTAGATGAGGTTGTAATTTCTTTTTCTTGGCTAGGAGGAAGAGATGAAATGTTGCAGGTGAATGTTCAGAGGAAGTTCCCACAAGCAAGTGGAACGTCAAAGTGTTCTGCGTAAATTTGAGGGGTGACCAGGGTGACCCTTTCTCAGTTAAAAGCAACTATATCTACCAAATTGCCAAGGTTGGAAATGCAGACACCTTTCTCTTGCTCCTTTCCCACATCTTATCACAAAACTTCTACATCCTGTGGGAGACACAGACAAGGTAACTGACATTTACCGAGCATTCATTTTGGGTCAGAAAACCACGGTAGACACCACACATATGTAATATCACTAAATCCTCACAACCACCTGTGAGTTTGGAATTATTAGCCCCATTTACAAATCAGGAAATCAAAGGTCCGAGAGGTGTCTGCCTTTCCCAAGGTCTCACTGATAGTGAGAGGCAGAGTGATTCAGAAAGCAGGTTCCAAGGTGCTTCTCAGCAAGATAAAAGCAGCGGTGTATATGCTGGAGGCTTGGACGGTGAAACCAGAAATGTTTCACTGTACATGGGCTTGGAGACAGAAGGAAAAATCTGGCTCAAATCACTTTAATTCTTCTGTGCACTTCTTTGGAAAAAATCGTGGTTCTGGATCTCTCGTACCCAGCCCAGCCCTGCCGGAGTGAAAAACAAAGGCAGGCACCTGCCTCCTTGCTCTCCCCGACTGCACTGCTCAGGGCGCGTGTCAGGATGAGCACATGATCTGCTGCCAGGCGCAGAGGCACCTAGGAGCAGGTGCCAAGGCCCTGGGGCTCTGGGCCACACACAAACGTGTTTCCCCAGAGATCCCCACTCCTTCCAGCACCTCAGGTGCACACAGCTCTGTGCATTCTGGCCAGCTGGACTTCGCTTTAAAAACCCTTATTTCTGAATGGTGGCCATAAGGAGCCCAGACAATCAAAGTGTAGTTCAAATTTCTGCCAGTTTTAGAGTGAGAAAGTTTGGATTTTTAGCTCATGATAGAGAAATCACATCACCAGAGAAAGTGCTTCTCAGTGTGGCCCATGAAAGTGCACCCTGCTTCCTACTCACTCAGAGACATGGCCAACTTCCCTCCACGGCTTGGTTCAAACTCGCCCTCACTGGTCTGCAACACCCAGAGACGGCTTCAGACTCTTAAAAGTCCTTTGAGGTGAAGACAGACTCTTACTGAAGCAAATCACTGTTGAGTCTGATTTTTTTTCCACCAGACTCTCTTTGACCACACGCATCATTTATTTTAGAGGTTTTATTGTGATGCTCCACAGAAATTTTGAATCGTCTTAAGTGACTGTCCACTTTGCTCCCATAATCACGTCTCCTTTTCCTGCCACTGACTTCTTTTGCATCTTTCCACAGTGTCAAGGACAGTCCTCCCTCCACACTGTGGAATTTCTACCTGCCCCCCAAAATCTGTGTTGACATGAGAAAGGGTAATCAGCAGCGCATAACATTAAAGTGCCCATTTTCTTCAGGGTGTAAACGTTTTACAAAGGTCACACACTTTAAGAGCCCTCAGGTGTAATGGAACCAATGCTTTCAGCAAGGAATTCACCAATCTGAATGGAATAATTTTTAATTATGTATAGCTATGCATTACTGTTATTAGCCTTGTATGAAATATTTGTCTAATATTCCAGATTCATTAAGCCTTGAAGATATTTAAATAGCTAACTCTTGCTTGAAGGGGCTGTTTGCGGAGAAAGAGGCCCTGAGGTCAATGATTTCTGCCATCACCCTTATTGTCTAGGAGCTGTCTGTGAAAGCGCCTCTCCCTGTTCTACTTCATGGGTTCTCTTCGGAGGCTTGCACCCTGTGTCTCCTCAGGGGATAGCACTGTCAGTGCCCGGAGAAGCCACATCTTTCCATGTAGGCAGCCTATAACTACGTACGACTTGCCCAGTTCACTGTGCCAGAGCACGTGGCAGCCAATCACGACAATTTGGACTCCCCTTTTGCTCTCACTTGGGCAACAGCAGATGTTTACTCTTGTTTGCTATCTTTCCTCATGAGAGGCCTCCTATTGGGACTCATTGCTTGGATGAGCCTTAAAAGAGACCCCTTTATAAAAATCTCTCGTCCCTGCATACTAGAGCTGTGCTTCTCAAACTTCAGCTGGCATGAGTTACCTGAGGATCCTATTAAAAATGCAGATCAAGTCAGCAGATCTCAGGTGGGGCTTGAGATTCTGCATTTCTCACAGGCTCCTAGGCAGTGTCAGTATGAACCACACTTTTGAGTACAGTGTCCTAGATTTGGTGACATAGTGCAAGCACCTTAAAGGGATCTCTCCCTAAAGCCGATGTTCCAATTTGAGATGCACAGGCACTTTCCCTGCTCCTGTTGCTCTTCATTATGTCACACCTCTTGCTAGGTGCACACAGATCCACCCTTCTGCACTTTCAGCAGTCTTGGGCCCTCTAAACAGGAGTTTATATTCAGTTTGTCAAAATCCCCAATCTAGCAAACATCCTGGCTTGGCTTGTCTTTCTCGGCTGGTCTCCTGCATCCTCTCTCACCCTACGTAGTAGAGGGCCTCTAAGAAAATTGTACTGATGCTTTGATCCGTCAGATGGAAATGACCCAGCCAACTGAATAAAAAAATTGAAGAATACACAACTAAATATCTGACAGAAACAGGAGATATTTCACTCCTCAATCTGCTCATTAGGAGACTTCCTCAGAAGACAGATGTCATTGGTGATACGAGTCAATTTGTTTTAGTTAGCATATGAGGCCAATTATCCATTTGTCTCGTTATCATCCACTAGATCCATGAGAGGAGTGTACAACAGACTCTGGTGGCTGGTTGGCTGACTCATCCCCTTCTCAACTCCCTTCCCTTTCTGGTCCAATGACTTGCCAGCAGGTCTGCTGTAGGTTCACTCAGAAACTTTTGCTTTTCTGATACAGATGCTGCCCATTTCTTTGCCTCCTTCTTACAGGGACAGAAAAAGGATGGCAGGAACTGGATATCTACTGATTGTGAGGAAAGGGACAAGAGAATCAAGGAGATTTCTGCACTGGCCTTGTAGATTTGTCGAAACAAATCCTAGTAATTTTACCTGAGAAAAACAACTGTTAAAGCCACACTCGTTGAATGTGCTACTACTTGCTGCTGAAAGCATTTTATAATTAATATAGTACTTTTAAGATGAATATTTGATGTGGCAAAACCCTGCAAATATGTGCTAAGAATGAATGCAACAACAAGAAGAAGAACCAATAAGTTATTTGAGACTATTCCTAGATCTCTGTAGAACTCGAATTCATAATTCCAGCCCTGACTCATTATATTTCCTTGGAGGCTGGATGGATACTTTCCTTGGGCAAGAGTCAGTACCTCAAGCCAAATTCAGCTAGCTACCAGAGGTCCAGAGCTACCCTGAGCTGGAAATATGTTAGCCTGACTTAGTTCAGATCATTTTACTTGGGGTGTTGGGTGACATGAGTCTTTATAAATGTAAGCTTTCTAGAGTTGGTCCAGAAAGAGGAATTCCTTCTTTCTGAAAAACTCACATGATTCAGCAGCGATATTACAAATAGCAAAAAACAGAGAAACTTGTGCTTTTATTCGGCTAAAAGAAAAAAAGCAAATGATTAAGACTTCCCCCAAGACTTCTAGACTGTTCTGGGGTGTCCGAGAGGTATTTCTGATACCTTTCACTGAGCATAGGATGAAATCTGTGACTCTGGGATAATCAGTACCTGTTCCTACTGGCTGCCATAGTGCTGAGCAGACTGAATTGAGATGCTCATGTTCACAGCTCCATGGGGGCTCTTGGTGTTGGAGGGGAGGGGCAGGTGCTGTGCTTATTCATCTTTGTATTCCAGCACTTAGCATAGGATCTGGTACTTAACAGAAGTTTGCTATGTATTGAATAAAAAAAATAGTTTCTATTAATAATGAATTGTAATTTAAATCTCATTGCTGTACTCTGAGTGTATTATCCTTGCAGAAAATCAACTTTGTGACTAATGATTTAGGTTATATAAACATTCAATAGCACAGTCCCCTATAATTATGTTTATGTTTGGTTAGGACAACTATAATTTGTGCCTGTTTATTTAATTTGTTTTAGTACAATACACATTAGAAGTAAACTTCAAGAGTCTTCTCAGTTAAAACAATTTTTTATTGCGTTTTAGAATCCATTTTCCCAATGGAAACCAGATATTGCAGCAAAAAATTTTTCAGATTTCTTTTCTGTTTGCCAATTTTTATATTCTACTTCACAGGAACAAAACTCTGAATCATAATTCCTCATCATATATATATATATATATATATATATATATATATATAGCACTATATTTCTTTGGTTATAATAATGTTGATGATCATTTAAAGAATGATTTCTCCTATAAAAATAAAATTATAAAAAGTATAAAAATAAAATTTCTTACAGAAAATAAAATTTAGAGTTCTTGGTGAGCAACCAACAACACAAATGGAAGTGAGCACATTCTTTAAAATACACATTTATAAATTGAACAGCTAATTTATTGACACCTTACAATACACCTGGTATTGGAGGTGTTGCTGTACACGATTTACTTAAGCCTCATATCAGCACTGAAGAGGATCAGGATATGCCATCCCCAATATGCCCTTTGACATAAGGATTATTTTGTACTGAAGGCAATTAAGAATTAATAGTGAGGAAGAGTTCCCTGTCCTCCCCTTATCTACCTAAAAGCAGGCGTCGACTTCCCCTCCCCCCGTAGTAAGATGAGAGTGACTCTTACCACTGTTGACCAAGAGAAGCACTGCGATGAGCCTGCCTAAACAAATCTCACTAAAATATCCCCCCTTACCTTTCTTTAATTTCTCTGTATATTTCTAGTCACTTCCCTACAACTTATCATCTCTTGAAGCTCAAACTCTTTTTCTTTTGTTAAGAAAGATATATAAACTACCAGGTCTAACTGCTTCTTTGAGTTTCATTTCTCTCCTGTTGAGCCCCATGTATATAAAATATCAATATATTTATGTTTTTTTTTTTCTGCTGCTAATCTGTCTTGTGCCAGTTAAATTCACAGGCCCCCATTCACTGAACCTAGAGGAAAAGTTTTACTCCCCAATAGTATATTATCCCTCTGTTAAGTAATCAGGAAAAGAGATTAAGTACTTTATTTTTGTTACCAGGTTAGTAGGAGGTGGTGCCTGGAGTTGAGCCCCTGCCCTGTCTGAGAAAAAAGCTCATGTACCCCCAGGTCGCATGCCTGGAGCAGGTCCGGGAGCCTCTCCTAGCCCCACGAGGCATCACTCCGCTTGCTGATGAGAAGAGCAGCAGAATGGAAAACCTACCCTCACAGAGCAGAAATGTTAGGAGCGTCCCTCACATTACAAGAAGAGCTAGACATGGTTTCTTTAGAAACATTTTGTTGTATTTAGAAATGATTTCTTTCACAGAATACTTCGCATTCTCTTTTTGTCAGGAACAAATTATTGTGCGATTTTCTAAGGGAACACAGCATTACCCAAGAAAATAAGAAAACAACAACATTCTTTTCACTGGGAGATTATATTTCATGTGATAAAACTAAAAATCATTCAGTCCAATTTCTTGTTACGATCAAGTGAAAGATAAACCTATTTGGAAAGATTCCAGGATTGAGGAACTGAGGTTGGAGAAGACTGTTCAAAAGGGTCAAGCCAACTATTACTATAAAAAGAAAAAAAAAAGACTCCTGTTTTATTTTTAAAATGTAGGTAAATTTTGTATTTTAAGATAACATGTTTATTTTTAAAAAACTTTGTACTGAAAGTTTTGAATAGATTATAATACATTCATATGTCTCAGAAATAAAGTCTAAACAGGTTAATATGAAATCTCTATGCCTCACCACTCTCCTCATCTCTCCATTTGCTGTCCTCCCATGAAATAGGGCACAGCAAGTTTTAGTCATTTGTCTATCCTTTCAGTAACGTTTAGAGATAACCAAGTCAATACGGTGCATGTACCCTTACCCACACCCACACACGTATTCTTTGACTGCCCACCTTTAAAATATGTTTTAGCCTACAGTACACTTCATCCTGCACCTTGCCTTTCCTTCACAGTTGCTTTGTATTGTATTGTCTATATCCACCATAATTTATTTAACTGGTCACCATTTGATGGACATTTAGTTTTTAATTCTGTTGTTGGAATGAATAACTTTGTACATACAATTTGTCCACTTCCAAGCACACCTGTAAAAGAAATCGGTAGAACTCCAACTGCTGGGTCAAAGCACATATGCCCTTACAGTCTGATAGATACTGCCATATCTCATTCATTGGAATTGAACCAATTTGCTCCTCATAAGTTACACATGAAAGTTAATTTCTCCATGGCCTCAACACAATTTTTAATCTTTTGAAGTTTTGTTAACTTGATCAGTAAAAAATGGTATCTAAGTGCAGTTTGAATTTTTAATTTCTCTTACTATATGTGAAGGTGAACATCTTTTCATTTCAGCCATTTTCATTTAAGAGTTTGTAACTTCTCTTTTGTGACCTATATTTTTCATATCCTTTGCCCATTTTCCTTCTGCTTTATTTTTTCCTTTTGATTTCTAGGAGCTCTTTACATAACTGGTAAGTTTAGCTCTTTGTGAAGGAGAAATATTTTCCCCAGTTTGTTTGATTTTTGATTTTGCTTAAGGGTGTATTTTTTTGCCACTAAGAAGTTTTTCGAACTTTATATATTTAAAATTATTAATTTATTTTTTTATTTTACTGTCCCTTGATGTTAAAGCACAATTGGAAAGTCCTTTTTTATACTCTGACATGTAAAATTCTTTCAGTATTTTCCTGTATTTCCATGGCTTCATTCTTTATAATTTATTGTCACATTTGGTGCATCACACAAATCAAATTTTGGTTTTCTTTCCCACTTTCACTCAGTGCTCATTGGTTCTGTCACCACTTATTGACTAGCTCATCCCCACCAATCTGCAATACTGTCTTGGTCATATACAAAAATCCCATCTGTGTCGAGGTCTATTTCTGAACTTTCTACTCAATTACATTGATCTGATTCATGCACCAGTGGCACATCGTTCTACTTGTTAAGGCTTTATAATGTAAAATCTAGTGAGGGCTAGTTCTTACTATTGTCCACACTCCGAGTTTCCCTGGCTATTCTTTTTGTCTATTTTTCTACTTCAAAAAATGGAGAAAGTGCTTTTAATACCTTTATTTATTAGGATTGGGCTAAGTTTACAAATTAAATTAGAGTTAACATCTTCATGATGTTTGAGTGGTCTCATCTACATACAACACGGTGTGCCTGGTGGTTTGTACAAATGTTTATTTTAATATTCATAAAATTCTTCCCCACCTTCAATCATTTATCAAAATTGGGCTTCCAGGAAGAAAATACTACCAGTTACATTTTTGAATCATCCTGGGAAGTATGCAAACCTTCATTAGAGAAGTTCATGTTCTAAAGGGTTGTATTTGTTTGAGATATAAAATATTTTCTCCTTACAATATAGTTGGTTCATAACATGAACCATGACTTAAACTGTGGATTATCTGTGTCTTTCAAGTGACTTAATGATCCTCTTCAACTCTTCCTGGACCTCCGCTTCCCCACACCCCATACACAGTGGTAGGCTCTCAGCAGCCATTTTATAAAACATTGCTTTGCCCTGGTCTCAGAGATTAAACTTGAGAAAATCTCAGGACAGTATCTAGAAATTTAGAGTTGGGGGATTGATAGAGGACAACTTTATTTCTTTTGGTGGCTGGACCTGTTGTCAGCTAAGCTCTGCTATATGACTGAGGAGGAGACAGGGCTGATCTAGAAAGAGAAGAAGGAAGCAGATGCACAGAGACCGATGTGAGAGCAAAGGCAGGAGTCAGAGTGGTCCTTGACTGTAGTGCTTTCCAGGCTGCCTTCCCATCCTTGGATTCTATTAAACATCCTTGTATCCTTATAATAATAATTCAAGCTTCTTGCAACCAAAACTAATACAGACAATGCTTCCATATGAAGTAATCTGTCTTAATTCCATAATGATATAGAAAAAACTTAAAAATCTTCCAAACTTAAAAATGCTCTTAAATACCTAATCATAGCAACAATGAACATTAATCAGTGTTCATGTTTATCAAGTATTGAGTCTAAGCACTTAACATACTCCTTCAGTCAATCCTCTAAACTAGGTAATCCTATTTTACCGATGTGGATGCTGAGGCACAAGTATGTCAAGTAAACTGTCTACTCACAATTTTGAGAAAGTCAAGATTTAAATCCAGAGGCTGAGTTATCACATGTGAGTTACATTGCCTCAAACACTGACTTTGCCTTACAAGGAGCAATGGGAAAGTGTAAGCAACTCACTTGCAAAGCTGGCCCAAACTTTCCTCAACTGGGGAAACTTTCCTTACCTGGGCAGTTCTCTGATGGAAGAGTTGAAGGCAGAAGAGTTGGTCTGAGTAGAAGAACTAATTTGTGGTTCCAGGAGAGGCAGGGCATACTTCTTCCCTTGCCTGAATGAGAAGGCCCAAGATCAGAAATGTGCTAGGAACCTAGACACCAGGTATCATGTTCCACCAGAGAACTGCTTAAGAGGAATTGGTTTAAGTCTTGAGAAATAGAGCTATACAAAATAGAAAATGACTTCAAACTACTGAACTTAAAACAGAGATTGTGTCATGGGCATAACTGTTTAATATTAGTAGAAGAGCTTTTCAAGGTCTATTCTCCTTTCCAATAGATATCTGATCCTATTTTTCAGGTGTGCACATAACATTTATCTTAAAACAAAAGGTAGTTAATTAACAAAACATGGTAAAAATACACGCTTGAAAAACAAGCTTTTTGGAAAATAAAGACCTTGTAATACCTTTGGGACTTCTTAGCCATGGAGCCCTCCAACACTTCACCTCTGTTGAGCACCTGCAGGTAGAGGGATGCTCTGTGGCTTGGCCCTTGTTTCTAATTCTGATTGTGTTCACTAACATCTGGATTATATGCACACTATGTATCCTTGTCCCACTTTTGCTCATAATTCACTCTGGGATCCTGCTTTCTGTTTTGAGAAGAGTAACTGAGATTGCTCTGCAGGTGTGGAAGAAGCAAAGCATAAGCTGTGTCCACATGTACAAGGCAATAGGGAGAATCTAAATAGTCTAGATGCAACTGAAAATCCCAGGTAGTTGCCTCCT
The DNA here is from genome assembly GCA_030015415.1 of Cynopterus sphinx. Taxonomy (NCBI): domain Eukaryota; kingdom Metazoa; phylum Chordata; class Mammalia; order Chiroptera; family Pteropodidae; genus Cynopterus; species Cynopterus sphinx. Next base: position 41,100,538 of record CM057391.1, on the reverse strand, counting down.
TGTCAAGGTCTGGGAACTGTAGAAGGATGATGGGATGGTGAGGGGTGGTGGGGAGAGGTGGTGGGTAATGGACAAGAGACCCAGGTCAGTGATCTGCTTCATTCACTATATATCAAACCACATTGGAGCTTTAAAAAACATCAATACCTGGAGTTTTGTTTGTTTTGTTTTTTTGATCTGGCATGAAGCTTGGGCATCTATAATTTAAAAGCTCCTCCGGGTGATTCTTATGTTCAGCCAGGCCTGGGAAACCACTGTGATAGATGCTAGACATGTGGGAGGTAGAAAAGGAGAAGAAGGAGTGTCCTTAGAGGGAGCAGCAGGCACAGACAGGGGAGGAAAGCTGGCCCAAAGTCTCTCACAGCTTTGAGCAGGGCTCCGATGGCTAAGGATAAAGCCATTACTCTTGCTGGTTGCCAGATATCAAGGACTCTTTCTATCAGGAAAATTCAGTCTTGGCCATCGTTAAAGTGCTCAACTTGGCAGATGAAGAGAATGCTACTAAGTTTCATTATGACTGATTCTAGATGTTATTTTCCCAAGAGTGGGCATGAGTGCTGCTAGTTAATCCATGGTGTGTGTGTGTGTGTGTGTGTGTGTGTGTGTGTGTGTGTGTGTGAGAGAGAGAGAGAGAGAGAGAGAGAGAGAGAGAGAGAGAGAGCTTTTAGAAACAATTACCCAGTACTATTTATGCAGTTTGTGTTACAGGCAGTATATGAAAAAGAGGTTTGTTGGAAACTGTCAGGTTAAACAAAGTTGGTAAAGAACTCTCACAGTGTTGGTAGATTGAGCTTGGGTTAGTGTTCAAGCAAGAGCTCTCTCTGGGTGAGAGGATGTGGATGGTGCATGAAGTTTGCAGCTACAGCCACAGGATTGATCATTCTACAGACGCAAGTCTCCAAGTCTATTAGAAAGACTCAGAAACTGCAATTGTAATTTATGACAGCATCGGTTAAATAGCTGTCTGATGTTGAAGGAGAAAGTTAATAATTAGTATTTTGACTATTATGTGAAATCAATGACAAGTTATTTTGGCTATTGTCAATTCAAAAATGGGAAATGTTTTATCAGTGGCTACAGTCTCCTAGTAAGGTAACACCCAGCAAAAAACCAGTATCTGAGATCCATTAACAACGCTGGAACTGAACTACGTTAACTTACAAGGGCTCATTAGCAGACTTCTCAGGTCTGTCATGGATAAAATCATACTTCAATTGCCACCCAAGAAAGCCCTGCCATTCTTTCCACAATGGGTGGAGAGTTCCTTTCTGAATGCGCTACTCGCTGGTGTTTCTAGAAGCTGTACACTGAAGATAGAGCCCCAGGCTCGATTTTGCTTAGGTGGCTTAAATTTAAACAAAACAGTAGTTTTTAGCCTTGATTGCCCATTAGAATCATCTGGGGGGCTTTTATAAGGCCCAGGCTGTGTCTCAACCAAATAATTTAATATCTCTGGGGATGGGGTCCCAGCATCAACAGTTTGTAAAGTTCTCCATGTAATTCCAATGTGCATCCAGGGTTAGGCCCTAGTGACCTAGAGCTCACAAAGGGGCACTCAATTTCTCCTACGGCTCTAGCTTTACCATGGAGACTGCAAGATAAGAGTAAAAATTTCTAGAAACTTTTCAAGAAGATCTATAGAAAAGAATCATAACATATATTATTATAATAATAATGAATACAAAATGTATACGATTCTATATATAACAGACCCTGTAGTAGTGGTAGAAGTAGAAGAGCATAACAACAATAACTCATATAAATTATCTTAAGTATTTGTAAAAACATAAAGTGAGGTAGATACTATTCTTAAGTCTAAACACAAGAAAACAGGTTTATGGAGGCTACCGAAAAGCTAAGATAAATTTTTACTTATGTCATTTAAAAATTTTTTGCATGAGAACCAGTATAGAAGGGGTCAGAAAGAAACGAGGCCAGGGTAGCTGCCCCTCCTGCAGACAGAGCTAGATGAAGAGGTTGAGGATCCACCAACAGGACAGATTTGGTAGTTAAATGCCTCCCTATGAGCCAATTTTATCCCAGGCTGAAATTTCAGATCCTTGCATCATTCCTGGCCCTCTCTGCAGAATAATGACCAAGCTGAGTTTATTTTAAAAATATCTAAAAAACAAGAGATAACAAGTAAATGAACTAAAAAACCCACTTGGATAAATATCGCTAAAGTTAGATTAAAAAGGGGGTAAGCTTTTAACTTCATAAAACTAGAGAAAACGAAGGAGGAAAATCGCTGTGTATTATATTAAAAAACAACACCTCAAGAGGCAGATGCTGGGTTATAGTTCTACAATATTTTAACATTAAGAATGCCAGCTGGTAAAGGAGAAACATTCAGAGCTGAAACCTCCATCAGATGTTTTATAATCAGATCTGGCAGTGGATGGGAGCATGACGCTCTCTAATCCTCTTTTATCATGCCCTGCTTAGAGGTGTGGGGGACCAGGTTATGAGAAAGAATGTGGAAGCGGGGTAAAAAGTGGCTCTTCTTTCTACATGGAGGGGGAAGAAAACCCTCTACTAGTAAGAACGAGAAAGAAGAAAGAAACTTCACAAGTGAGATACTTCATTTTGTAAACATGAGATATACTAGACTCTGAAAATTCAAGGAGGGGAACAAAAACCATTTGCAGTTGGAAACATTTGTACTTATATTTGTTCTCTCTCATATTTTCTTCACATATGTTCTCTTCCCTATTTTCTACCATGTTCTCTACCCTAGATTACTCTAGAGGAGGGACAGAAAATAAAACAATTTGTGAAAATTTAAAGTTATGGGCCAGTAAAAATCTAATACGAAGTAATTTAAATTGTGCTCCCAAGGAAACCTTAAAGGTAATAACCAAAAGCTATATTATTCTCAATGTTTATTTGTTATGTCAAGGTACAAAACTTGGAATTCTTTTAATCATTTATGCATTACTTCAAAGACATTGGTTAATATAGTGAGGTGCAAAGAACAGATACCCATCATGTTCACGAGGAAGTCTTTTTTTCTATGTAAACAATAAAAAAGCTCTAATATATACAAAGTCAACTATATCTCAATTTCAAAAGTTCACCATTAAAAAAGGAGAAAGTTCTGTAAGTACCTAACTTTATGAAGCAGTTTTTCATATCCTGCTTTATCTCATCCCCATACTTCAGAGTTTGAGTTGTTCTTTCTGCCATTAACTTTCATATTTCTAAGTAATGTATGTATACTGCTGCCTCAATGCATCTGCTTTAGACACTCACTATTGAAAAAAGCTTAATTTCCTTTATGTTAGGTAAATATTCTCCCTCTCCTCCCAATATAATTATACTTCAGCTTTGGTTAGGTCCATATATATTCAGTTTTCATTATAGTAACTGCATAAGGGTTGTTTCCTGCAGAGCTAGAAAGTTAATATGATTTCATTTCCTTTCTTGAATTACATTTTATTGTTCCTATAGTTAATAGCTGGCTTTTTATTTACTCATCATTGGGAGAATATCTGATTAAGTCTTTTGTAATTTTAATTTTTCTCAATTACAGTTGACATAAAATATTATAGTTCCAGGTGTACAGCACAGTGATTAGACATTTATATGACTTATGAAGTGATTACCTGATAAATCTAGTATTCATCTGACACCATAGTTATTACAATACTACTGACTATATTCCCTATGCTAATTCTACATCCCCATGACTATTTTACTAAAATATTGCACCTCTTTATCCCCTCTCACCTTCACGCATTCTCCTATCCCCCAATCTGACAACCAAAATGTTCTCTGTATCTATGAACCTGTTTCTGTTGTTTGTTTATTCTGTTCTCTAGCTTTCACACATGACATTTGTCTTTCTGTTTGACTTACTCCACTCATCACAATACCCTCTAGGTCCATCTATGTTGTTGCAGATGGCAAGATTTCATTCTTTTTCATAGCTGAACTTCTATCTGTCTATCTATCTATCTATCTATCTATCTATCTATCTATCTATCATCTATCTATCTATCTATCTATCTATCTATCTATCATCTATCTATCTATCTATCTATCTATCTATCTATCTATCTATCTATCATCTATCTATCTATCATCATCTATCTATCATCTATCTCCCTCTCCCTCTCTCTCTACACACACACACACACACACACACACACACACACACACACACACACACACACAACTACTGCCGCCGGCGCCGCTGCCAACACCACCACCACCACCTCCTCTTCTTTATCCATTCATCCATTGATGGTCGGTCACCCAGGACACCTTCATATCTTGGCTACTGTAAATAAGGCTACAATGAACATACAAATTCACATGTCCATTCAAAGTAGTGTTTTATGCTTCTTCAGATAAATATCAAAAACTAGGATAGCTGAGTCATTCTTTGTCTCTTGTTATAGCCTTTGTTTTACAGTCTGTTTTGTCTGGCGTAAGTATTGCTACACCAGATATTTTTGTTTCCATTTTCATGAAACATTTTTTTTCAACCCTTTATTTTCAGTGTGAGTATCTTTCTAACGGAAGTAAGTCTCTTGTAGGCAACATATGTAAAGGCCTTGTTTTCTTATACATTCAACCATCCTATCTTTTGATTGAAGCATTAAATCCATTTACATTGAAGTAATTATTACTAGATATATAGTTATTGGTATTTTTTTACTCTTTTTTTCTTCTTTTTCTTAACATCCTCTAACATTTCCTGTAGGCTGGTTTGGTGGTGATTAACTCTAGTGTTTTCTTGTCTGAGAAGCTCTTTATCTGTCTTTCTATTTTAAATGACAGATTTGTTGGGTAGAATAATCTTGGTTGTAGGTTCTTGCTTTTCATCATTTGGAATATTTCCTGCCAATCCGTTCTGGCCTACAAAGTTTCTGATGAGAAATCAGCTGATAGTCTTATGGGAGCTTCTTTGTAATTACCTAAATGCTTTTCATTTGCTGCTTTTAAGATTCTCTTTCTGTCTTTACCCTTAGATATTTTAATTATAATGTGTCTTGGTGTGGACCTCTTTAGTTTCATCTTGTTTAGGACTCTCTTATTTCCTGGGCTTGTATATCTATTTCCTTCACCAATTTATGGATGTTTTCAGTCATTATTTCTTGGAATAGGTTTTCAATTCTCTCTCTTCTTCTTCTGATATCCCTATGATGTGAATGTTGGTGTGCTTAATATTGTCCCAGAGGCCCCTTAAACTAGCCTCCTTTTTAATTATATATTTTTTCTTTCTCTTTTTAAAAGCATTTTACTTTATTTTATCATAAGTTTCAAGTATACTGTACATTGGTTGGATGGATTCTTTTTTCTTGTTGCTGTTCTGATTGGGTGTTTTCTGCTGCCTTATCTTCTAAATTGCTGATATGATCCTCCACTTCATCTAATCTACTGTTAATTCCTCCTAAGGTATTCTTCATTTCAATTATTGTATTCTTCATTTCTGACTGGTTCTTTTTTATGTCTTCTATTTATTTCCAATTTTATATTTTCTATTTCTTTATTAAAGTTCTCGCTGAGTTCATCTACTCTTTCCCTAAGTTCATTGAGCATCCTTATAACAAATATTTCAAAGCCTGCATCTGGTAGATTGCTTGTCTCCACTTGGTTTCTTTTTCTGGAGCTTTGATCTGCTCTTTCATTTGGGACATATTTTTTTTGTCTTCCCATTTTGGCTGCCTACTTTTGTTTGTTTCTATGTATTGAGTAGGATTGCTATGTCTCCCGTCTTAGGATAGACTTATGTGGTAGGTGTGTTCTGAGTTGCAGTGGCACAGTCTTTCCTGGCGGGTGTGTAGGTCAGGACCTCTTAGGAGGGGCCCTGCTGCAGGCCAAGTTCAGGTGCAGCCTGTGCCCTTCTGCAGATCGGCTGGCATGAGCTACAAAGCAATCTGCAGATGGCCACCACCCAGGCTGGGCTTAGAATTGCCTTGAGAGGCCAAGCCTCAAATTGAAGCAAGCTGTAACTAGAACTGAGTTTGGGGCTGCTCAGCAAGAGATACGAGGCACATCACATACCAAGGCAAGATGCTGCTTGTTTAGGTTTTGTGAACCTTTGAGAGATTTTAGGGAAGTCCACAGCATGAGCCAAGATAGGCCTCTAGTATGGGAAATCCACTGGAGGTTGGTTGGGTGGGCCCACATGCAGGTGTCAGGGAATCACCCAGGGTAGGGTGACCAGTGTTAGCTATGTTGATGGAGACTCAGATATGGTGCCTGCCTGTGTCTGCAAATCAGGGGGAGGAGGGCTCAACAAAGGAACAATGCCCTCTGCCAGCACTTTTGTCTGGGAGAAAGCTGCCCCTCTAGTCCTCACCCCGAAGCCAGACAATTCAGCTTCTCCCTATATTTCTCTGGTGCCTTTTGTAGTGCTGCTTCAGAGCTGGAGTTTAGAGTGAGTGAGTCCATCACCAAGTAAGTCCACACACGAGCCCCTTAAGAGGAAAGCCTGCAATTCCCTCAGCCCTCCATCTTACTCAACCACAATCTCTGCTTGTTTTCACAGCCAGAAGTTGTGGGGACTTCTTTTCCCAGCACTGGAATGCTGAAGTCTGGTGGGGGCTGGGGCCCCTCGCTCTTCTGGGGGCACCACCACAGCCAAGATTTTTCTCAAAAACTACACACAAGTGTGGGACCAGCCTGTTTTGTCACCAGTCCTCCTACTAGTCTCGATATGGCCTCTTTTGTGTGTCCACTGTTGGACTTCTGACCTCCTAGACTTCAGGCGACTCCCAGTGATTGTTATTCTGTAGTTTAGTTGTAATTTTGCTGTGCTTGTGAGAGGAGGCAAGCACAGCATTTACCTACTCCTTCATCTTCACTGGAACTTGATTAATAGCTAACCTCTAACAGCTCTATAAAATATGTCTCAGTATGATTTTCTACATGATCAAATTTGTCATTTAACATATTGGTCCATTTCTCCCTTGAAGACATACCTACTAAATCCTTTATTTTTCTGCTACCATCTTGACTGACTGTGCTTTAACCTAGAGCAGAGCTGTCATGCTGGGACTTCCTTTCACTCTCACACCAGAGGCTTCCTTTGTCTCTTTCCTGCATTGGATCTCTACTTGCCTTCCTCTTTCTTAGTTCACTCTCTGTGGTTCTGTGGAACACATTCTTCAGTAACTTCTTGAGTAATGGTTCAAAGAAAAAAAATTTTCATGTGTTTTCATGACTGGAAATGTCTTCTTTTTACTTTCTTGTTTACATGATAGTCTGGCTGGACATAGCATTCTTGGTTAAAGATCATTTTCTTTCAATATCTTGAAGTCATTTCTCTATTGTCTTCCAGTATTTCTCCTGAGAATTCCAATACTTTTTTATTCCACTTCCTTTACATTTTGTCCATTTGTCTTCTTCAGAAGATTTCCCACATATCTTTCTCTACATTCTGAAATTTCATGATGAGGTACCTCGGAGTATACCAGTATACTTGTCTTCATTCATTATCTGGGTACTTGGTAGTCTTTTCAAACTAGAAATTAATATCACCCTGTCTTAGGAAATTCTGTTTCATTTTTTTCTCACTGTCTTTTAAGTTCTCTCTTTCAATAACTCCTCTTAATTAGATGTTGGGTGTTCTGGATTAATACTCAATTTTCTTACCTCACCTAACCCCCATATTTTCTGTCTCATTTTGTTCTACATTCTTGGAGAGGCTTCCATTGAAAAAATTATTTGGCTAGACTATTGAAAATTTGCAACTGTTCTTCCTTAGTATTTAATTATTTCAGTTTTTTTATACAGCATCTTATTCTTGTTTTGTTTTTCTTCTCTTAGCTTTTGAGCATTTTGTTAATAGTTTCTTTGACATTTGACTCTGTTCTGTTCTGTACTATTTCTTTTTCCCCTGGGGTCAGTTTTTCTGTTTATTTGTTTTAATTTTTGTATTTCATCTTGAAGACTTTATTCAAATGTCATCTGATTCTTTTCTGGCCATTTATTTATTCAAGTGAGACATCAAAAAGATGATTGGAAGTCCTGTGTATAGGCAGAACTGGTATACTAAAGGGCTTAACTATAGGGCAACTGGATGGCCAGCTGTCATTTTGGGAAGAATATCTGAATGTCAGGATCTGTAGTTCTTTGGTGTCATTCAGTTTCTTCAGAGAAGGATACTACAATCTTTTGTTTAGGAGATTTGATCTCTAACATACTAGAGCAGGGAAAGAGACACACTTAGATTTAATTCCTCCATTTAAAGTCTAATACACTTTCCTCCTTGGCACCTGGTGTCCTTGATTTCAGAATTTATCTGATTTACTTTTTTTAGGGTATAAACCTCTATTTTACATGAAGGTAGGGGGAAGATCTGTGTCAAGATTACACAAAGTGGAGGTAAAATTCTGTGGGATTCTACTTACTCCTTACATAGCCTTTTAAATACCTTTCCCTCTTTTTAGCCATAGCCTTTTTCCTCCTGTGGTGCTTAATCTCTCCAATTTCTAAGACTTTTAAGAGCCCCACAGAAGAGAACTTGGACTTGCTTGTCATCTTTCTTCTTCCCTTGCCTGTGATACACAGGATTATCTTTAGTCTTTTTGGATAAGTCATTTGCCATTCTTCTACTTGCTTTTTCTTTTCACATATTGTAACTTGGGATGTTATATATCTCTTTGTTTAATTCAAGAGAGAGTTTGTACTTTTGCTTTTGTTCTCTCTGTTGTCTTAGGTTTTTTTTCCCCCGAGAAATATTATGTTATAGGGTAAAAAGACAAGAGCATACACTTCCTCAAATATTCTGTATCCAGGTATCAAAATAGCTGTTCAACTTATTGGATAAAATGTTAGTCTAACAAGTTGTTTGCTCATGATATATGAACTGACAAAATACTAATAAAATATTTTCTAAGACAATATGGTATAAATGGAAAGAGCCTAGGCTCTGAGGTTAGAAGGGCCTGGGTTTGAATCTGAGTTCTGAATTTTTATAGTTTTCTCATCTTGGAAATTTTCTTAACCTTTTTGACCTTAAATTTGCTAATTTACTACTAAAGTCAAAATTGTATTAAGCATTAAATGAATGTGTGTAAAGTTTTTAGCATAGTTCCTGGCACTCTAGCTAATAGTTTAGGAATCCTGAAGACATAGTGCTATGCATTGAATCATGTCGCTCTCACTGTTCATATGTTGAAGTCTTAGACTCCAATGTGACCATATATGGTGATAGGGAGGTGATAAAAGTTAAATAAGGTCAGAAGGGTGGGGCTTTAATCCAATAAGGCTGGTGAGCTTATAAGAAGAGGAAAGACATTAGAGCTCTCTATCTCCACCTTGGAAGGACACAGCTGTGAGGCCAATTGACAATCCAGGAAGAGAACCCTCATCACAGCCAAATCCAACCATGCTGGCACCCTGATTTCAGACTTTCAGCCTCCAAAACTGAGAAAATAAATTTCTGTTGTTTAGCCCATCTAATCAATGGTATTTGTTATGGAAGCTCAAGCTGACTAATACACATAGTTGACCATATATTTTATGAAAAAAGGTTTATCAGTCATTGGACTTTACATATCTGCTGCAGAAAATGAAGAAGACATCAGTGAAGAAACAAAGATATTTGTTGTGTGTTCTTATGAAAGTTTAGGATAATAGTGGTACTTAACCAGTGGTGTATCACAATCACTGAACTGCGTATATGAATAGTGAGAAGTGATTGACACTACCAAAGTAATCTTTATATTCAGCACCAGCTGCTGTGTTTCATGAGTGGGCCCACAAGGTTGGTGCCAGAAAAATGGATGGATGATTGTTAGGCAGAAAAAAAATGAATACCTCATGTTGAAATAAATCAGCTAAATGGAGGCAACCTTAGTAGTTACTTTAACAAAGGAGAATATTTACAGGTGGCAAATTCTTCCCAAGTGAGAACTTTTACATCCAGAATAGATTAAAAAGATAAATAGCCTCCACGAATGTAATTATTCAACATAATAACAAGTTGTACATGCTGAGAAAATGATCCCTTATTACCGTATTATAACGAACAAGTAGCCATTCTGTCTAATAGCAAGCTTTAGGAAGAAAGCTGTAAAAGATGGTGATCTTAGGTGGTTTCTACTCTCATAGAAACAAAATATTCCTGTTCATTTTGGCTATACATTGAGCCAAATCGATGGGGGACAGAGGGCACTTATAGTCATCACCCTATAAAAAGGCCATAGGTAGATGCCTAAGTTATGGTTGCCTGTAGTTTACCAGTGGTTTTTCCAGCCACTTGAGTAGAAACAAACAAATAAAATGCTTGTCCCAAGGCAGGTGCTCAATTATCATTTGTGGACTAGAATAAATGTTCTTTCCCTTGAAATTTATATATGTTGAATATAATATAGAAACTCAGAATGGAAGACAAATCACTAAATTTTGCTTCCAAATGTTTAACTATCACTTAAGATTGACTGATGTTTTCTAGAGAGTATCTTACATTGAAAAACTGAATGACTTGCAGATGACCAAAACAGAAGTCTTAGCCAGGAGTGGGAATGTTTCAGAAGTCTCTCAGCAATAAAACTGGTCTCTAGACTACATTATCATCATTGTTATCATTATCTTCATCCTTAGTACTTATTGAGACAACACTTATCTGAGGTGCTCAAAGCATTATCTAGACTATCATAATAGTCATAGTTTTCATATCTATGCCTTTAACATTTAATACCTAACCCAGTGCCCTGAATGTATACAATCCTGACAATTTAAAAAGTTTATCTGTATGGAAAGCTAGGGAGATTTATCAAGTTTCTAAGAAAATGTTTATAAGATAGTTATTGTTCACCTTTTAAAATGAAATCAGGTTATTGCATAATAATTATATCTTAGAAATTGCTTCATGTTATAGGACTGTAATAATCTTTACACTAAGAATTTATATAATAGTTTAAAATAAACCATCAAATCCTTTATATTTATAATAATAATAATGTGTACACCCCGAAAAGTACAATCAAACAGTGGTATTAGTAATGGTACTATGCAACTTAATTATGTGCAGGAATTTAATTACTGGGGTCTCTAGGCCTGGGATGATTCAAGTCTTATTGCTGCCAAATATGAAAACCTGATTTTAGAGGTCTCTTCATTATTTTCTTCCTCAAAGAGATGTGACTTTATCACACCTCAACTTAGTGGATGTGTTAAACATGAGAGTTGAACCTGTCTTTTTGAAGGAATATTAGGGTAAGTAGGACTGCCTTGGCCTGTTCATAGAATTTTATAAAGGACCAGAGAAAGAAGGAAACCCAAAGAAATTTGTCCTACCTCTATCGAAAGAGAAGTGACTCATTACCTCTGAAAGCAGTCCCTGACCTTCCTCGATACTGCTAATGGTGAGAAAGTCCTTCCTAGATTGAATCTCAAGTTCCATCGCATAACATATTCCTGATGATTCCTCTTCTGCTCTCTAGCATGATGATGAATAAGTTAAAACTGTCTTTTGACATGAAAGTACTTATAAAGGTTGTAACCATGTCTTGCCTATAACTTCCTTAGGCTAATATCCTCAGGTTCTTTCACCATCCTCAGCTTCTTCATCACACTGTTTTGAAAGTGCTATAGTTCTTCATTATCTTTGAAAGAAAGTGCCTAGGATTGAAAGCAATATTTAGACCATAGCAAAAGCTCTACAGATAAAAACTAGGCCAGTATATCTCTTGTTCTGAACCCCATTAGTGTATCTTAAGATTACATTTGTGTGTGTTTTTTATTTTTATTTTTTTAGAGATCACATCAAATTGAGAGCTCATAGTGTATTTATAACAAACTACCCCCCTGCCCTACCCCCCATTTCCCAACCCAGGACTTTTTCACAAAGACTGGTAAACCGTTCTTCCTCCATCCTTTTCATGTAGAGGTGAATGGTAGCCCTACTGAATGAATATAATCATGTTAGTTTAGACCACTGGTTCTCAATCATGGGTCATGCTCCCTCTAAGGACCAATTGCGATCTCTGGTCAAAGTAGAGTTGGGTTAGTAGGTGTGACACAGGCGACTAAAAGCATATTCAACATGGTTTTATATTTGAAATGAGAAGGTAAGAGTATTTCAGTTATTAATTTATTACCTCAGGTGCAAATCACACTTTACCAACTGCTCTGCAAAAACTGACCTGAGCCTTTTAAATACTTTTTCTTTGTCAGCTAGTATGATGTTAAGCTTTGTCAGTAAAGGGTGTTACAGAGATATTGTAGGAGATGAGACACTTCCTGGCACCCGAGGGCAGATTTCCAGCAAGTGCCACCATTGCAGCACCACAGTTACTTTTCTGCCATGAAGTGAGTTACAGTTCTTTCTTCTTCAGTAAGTTCCGGATCTCAGTCCTGAGGTGGGAGGTAGGGGTAGGGAGGCTTTTCCTTGGATACTCCAAGCAACTAAGGGTAGTGGCTACTCTATATCTGATTTTCTTATGTTCTTTCAAGCTCTTTACTTTTTTCACTAATAAATCTCTTGTTCTGTTCTTCTGTTATAAATATTAATTTTTTATATTTATCTTTTCCAGTTTGAGTTACTATGTGGTTTTTCTCTCATAATTGGACCTTGACTGTATACAAGGGCTCTGAGAAAGAACTGGTTCCAACATGTAAAGATCAGGTAAGTAAATAACTCCATAACACCTGGCAAATGTAAAACAAAACAGTAGAGCTGTCCTTTGCCTTGAATCATCTGGTGATGAATTATTAGATTCAGCTCCTTTGCATGGTGTTTTGGCTTCCCATTGATAGTCTCCATCTTGCTCTGCTATCTTAGAAAGCTCAATTTTCATCTCCTTCCTGCCAGCACTCTTTAATCTAGACAAATCTGTATGCCACCTTCCACAAGATGACCTGTATTCTCACAACCATCTATGCCTTTTTTGCATGTGACTAGTTCTTTCTTGAATACTTGTTTTCCTCCTCTGAATCAATCCTATCACCTTATAAGCTTGGTTTACCATTCAATTCCTCTAACAAAGTCTTTTAAATGAAGCTTATCACATAATATTTGCTCATTTATCCTGCATCTGCCCTTGACACCTCTGTGGCCTTGGTGTACATGTGCAATATAAAATACACATTTTAAATGTTTAAAATCTCTTTTATAAGTCTGTTGTGACTCTGACAGTAAATTACACACTCCACCAAAACAGAGACTCTGTCTTCCCTTTTTTCTGTATGTCTTCCTTGAGGGGGTCTAGTACCATGCTCACTGGATGGAGCCTTCTCACTTAGTCTGAGCTAACTGAATGACTAGGGACAGCTAGAACCTTCAGTCTTTGTTAGTTCTTTGACAAATAATATACTGACAACTCTTGCAGAAAAATAACAATGCATAAAGAAGTATCCATACCTTTGAGGCATAAGTGACATTAAAAAATGCACATAGTCCAGTTTATACATTTCCTACTTAAGAGTTGTGGTCAGAAGTGAACCCCATCTAATGTGGCATCAACATTGTGTCAAGCTGAAGAGACTGCTAATGATTACAGAGCAGGGACGATATTTAAGGGCCAGTTTGGCTGGGATACAGACTGGCTATAGCTACTATAAGTAGCTTTTTAAATAGTTTACTCATACCTTTTATGTGTCAATCTGCAAGTCTGAGTCACGAGAAATGAGCTGGAACACAGCCACCCCATCAGTAGTAAAGCCAGGCTTAGAGAGTATCAGCTGTGTAGGGTTGGAAATGTACAAATGATAGATAAAAGAAGGCCTGCTAACCAGCTTCCATGTGAGATGGGAAGGGCGGGCAAAATAAACATGGTGAAGATTTCTTGAGAAAGACCTAAAGTACTGCCTACCTACCCTATAGATACTGCAGAAGCAGCAAACTAATCAACCTGGCTTGTGGTGCTCAGAGACAAAGTAAACTATTTTGACCTGTGGGAATACAAATTCTAGGGAGTTACAAAGCAGATCTGTGAACAGTGACTTAGCCAGCAGCTCACTTTTTAGATGATGTGCAATGAATGAGTAGAGAGTTAATGATTCCTCATCAGTCTTTATCACCATGCAAAAGCACATGAGCATCAGTGATGTCAGCAGCATTTTTCTATGAATAATACAAAGAGCAGCAAGTGAGAAAGGTCTAATATGTCAGAAGAAAGAAGAATAATGAGACTAAAGGAGAGGATGTTTCTGGTCATCAGCTAGTAAAACATATAAGATATTTTTGGTGGTAGTATTACAATGAAACACAAAAGAAATAAAACCTAAACAAAATTTATTTGACAGAAAACAAGAGAGTATTTTATTTAATGATATCCTTAGACACTTAGGCAAAGACTGTTTCCGAAATATTTAAGCTAATGCTGATATGACCAGTGCTGAGGATAGTCATTAACCCCCAGGATTTGAGAAGCCTGTTTCATATCTCATACTAAGAAACATTTCCACTTAAGCTGTAGCTTCCTGAAATTATGACCTAAATGTCCAAAGGCACCACTATTTATCAATGAGTCTAGAATTGGGGTCAGTTCTTAAAAAGAAGTAACCTTTAGTTAACATTACATAGAAAAATCCTATAAAAATGGTACACTTAATTTCAACTGGAAAAGCCAAATTTACCTCTAGGGAGTGTCAGTAATATGAATCAATCTCTCTCTCTTTTTTTCTCTCTCCATCCCTCCCTCCATCCCTCACCACATACACACACTGCCACTTATTTCCAAAGATCAGAAAACACTGCTTCTAGTTGTAATAATTTAGTAATTCTGCACATACAGTGAGATCCTTGGCAATTTTCACCCAATAGGACCACTAGGGAAGATTTATTAACCAAATTTAGTATTCCAACAACACAGGCAGGCTCAAAGTAAATATTATTTATGTCATCGCTGATATCTCCCCAAGAGATATGTTGTAAATATAAAAGGCTCATTAAATCATCAGATTTTAAATCATCAGATTTAAAAAACCATTGAACATTTGATTTTTGTTGCTTGTCAAATTCTACAACTTGATTTGTCAGTTCCTGGGGATTATATATGCTAGGGAAGTGCTGTGTTTTGATTTCTAGTGCTTTATCTTAGCTGACTGAATACAGCAGAGTTTCAGGGAAGGCTCAGTATAGGTAGTAGCTTCAGCAATTAAGTACAGTTCTATTTCAGACTTGCTTGGCAATGTACATAATACATTACCTCCAGCGAGATTCCACACCCATGCACAACTATCAACATTGATGTAAAACAGGAGTAGGCCATGTGTATCTGATTGTCAATGGACAAAGAACAACAGCTATTACTGTCACAGCTAGGACTGTCACACACCTCAAACTTGTGCTTCCCTCTGTCTGCTCTTTATGCCCTTCCATCCAAGGCATTCAAGAGTTACCTGTGTGCACAGCACCCTTGACCCCATAGAAATGTTAGAAACCCTGATTACCCTGATGATTCAGAATGAAAAGGGTCATAAATGTAATGCCTTCTGGTATGGATAATTCATGGTTACAGTTATTTCCCAGTATCTTTTATTGCAAAAGCAGCAGTCAAATGCAGAGGAGGCTCTTCGATTTTTCAATAACTCTGTCTAATAACACATAATGAATCAAAAGTGCTTCCTTTGTATTTTGTCTTAGGGGCAGTATAGTCTGGCAGTTTAATCACAGATCAAATTTTAGAAATTCAGAGTTCTAATCTCAGATTCTCAACACAGAGCAGTTACACTACGCAAGGAACTGTCTTAGATGCTGAACTCTTCCTTGTTTGTTACTCAAAAGTTCAGTACAAATAATGAAAGGGGTGGTATCTTCATGAGGGCCTAGCAAAAGTCAGAGGGTCTTTGCATTGGAAGAACCACCCAGGAAGAGACCTAATTTTGTGGATAAGCCTAATCACCCCAAATATGTCTTCTTCTGGTTCCTTCTGAAGATATCCCTTCTATCACCAGAACAACACACATCCCATAATTTGGTTACAAAAACAGCAGAAAGGGTGTTCCATCAATTAAATAATTTAATTTCTGGATGTTTTCAGCCAAAGCATACTAGTACTTCATAATATCTAAATCCTTTTATGTTATCACAATGCCCAGTATATACGTGTCAAAAATCCTAAATTATACACATTTGTATACTAGGTTGGAGACAACAGGTCACTAGAAAAGGAGCCATAGAAGTGAAGAATGGAGGAGAGGTAAGTAGTTTATAGTGCTTAAATGAAAGAATAAAGAAAGGATATTATGAAAACCAGAGCAATTCAGCTTACTGTAGATTTCTATTTGGGAAACTAAAAAAAAAAAAAAAAAGACAGAATGCAAGTCTAAAACCTTCTGCCTCTGATATTAACACTTGTACTGTGAACAGTTGGGCTCTAGAGGCAGGAAGTCTGATAACCAGAGTTCTAAGTGCCTTTGGGGTTGATAACGAGGCACACACACCACCCACTCTGGAAAGCAGTTGTGCGAGGAACAGACACTCATATTTAAAATGTGAGGTGCTGAAGATAGAGCATACTGTGAGTAAAGAAAAAATTACATGGACTTGGTGGGTGTTTTTCCTATAATGTTACTGTCTTATTTATAGTAAAGGAATGACTAAGGTACATTGTGCTGTTTATTCTCATTGAATATATGCCAAGTGTGAGAGTGGAGTCATTAAGGCCTGTCAAACAAATTGGCTCTGCAGGGCCGTGGAGTTGGAAGATGACAGCTGGCTGGCCAGGGTATTATTTTGGAAATTTTGATAAAGTTTCATGATGTGAGTACCATGAGAACATTTTAAACACTGACATCTTTGTGTGGGTAACTGTGATTGTATTTGGTTGGTAAAATCACATTTGGTTCATGAAAGATTCCAGGGTAGAGTCACAAATTGGTAAAAATTTCCTCTTGAAGTCCAAGTTTAGGTGGGCTAGAGACCACTTAAAGGCTGCAAGTTGTTTGTAATTTGGGAGCAGAGGACAGCTAATGAGCAAGGGAGGCTGATGTTCACATCACAAATGTTTGGCGATGTCACTCTCAACAGAGAGACCATTGATAAAAAGGATAATATGATCTTATCCTTCCTTTATGGATAATAGGGGTAAAAAATTAAGGGACATGAACTAGACACTTTGAATATAGAAAATGCCAAGTGTTACTTTGCTCTCTGCTAGAATGCCATGCTTATTACTGCTGCCTGGCTTTTGCTCATGAATGGGAGGACTTGGGTCTCGCATACCGTGCAATTGAGATGAGCAGCACTTGCTCATAGAACAAAAAGGCAAAATTGTAAGTTTGTTGTTTAAGCTGACTGTTTTCTGTGCTAGGCTCCAAAATGCTAAATGCAATTACAGGCATTGTTTTCAAATAGATGTCATAATTAATACAGAATGGTCACCTTCTTTTCACACATTTTGCTTGGTGAAGGACAATGAATTCAATGTAATTTGTATTTTTAAATAACTGTATGATACTTAACATTCTCGAGTATTAACACTCTCCATTTTGGTAAGATGCAAGGACCATCTTAGTGAAGAGTCATCTGGTTATATGTGATTTGTGAAGATGTTTTAAAAAAAAAAAAAACAGAAGAAGGGCTCTCTCCATATAATTTACAGGTAGGTGTCACATAAACAATTGTGGGAAGAATGAAGGTGACTTTTTAACTCTTCATAATCTTTAAGGAGGTGAAAGACAATGCTTGTTATCTATAAACCACCTCAATAATTAATATCCCATATGACCAGAAAGTCCTTTTTATACCTGAACTCAGATTTATTCTTCTTTTTTTCTTTATGGAATTCTCTGGAGATAAATATCTCCCATATGTGATAAACCAAAGGTACAATCATTTTTTTTCCACTAAAGCAAGAAAGAAGAAAAGCAGACCCTTCATAAATCTCAACCTGCCACTTTTTTCAATGCTTCAATTTTTTGAGTTGAAGAGGTACTGCTAAATGGTCTCTCAAAAAATATTATTCTTTCTCCTTCCTTCCATTCGTTAATCCATCTCTCTTTTTCTTCATAATAATAATTATTATAATTCAAAATTCCAATATTTAAGTCACAAAAGAGCAAAGCTGCTTTGGCTGAAGGGATGGTGATGAGGAGGCCCATTCACTGGCCTCATCATCCTTTCTTACCCTTCTTCCCCACTGAATTGCCTATGGGATTCTAGATCTTAGGAAGAAGATGATTCTAAGAAGTGCCTTGTGTCTGAGTGTCTATTAGAATAGTTGAAATTCCAAACGAGTTCCTGGTTTTCAGCAGGTCCTCCTTTGTCTACATACTACAGGAGTTAATTAAAGGAGGTCTCCGATTCCCAATATTGGCTTCTTGGCTAGAAGCTGGGTGGACGAGCATAGCTGCAGCTCCACGAACTCTACCCTGAATTGTTTTAAAAGGTGGATGTTCTACTTTTAGATGTGTGAAAAAGTCTCTGGATATTTGGTTTAAATTTGAAGTGATATAGCAGTTGAGAGGTCCCTACTGCCTAAATGACTGAAAAATTTCCCAACATCCATAATTCGAGACTTAGGATTCCAATTATAACAACAAAAAACATCAACTCTTCTCTAGCAAGTTTCTTTAGTAGATATACCCTTTAATTTCTGAACTAGACACAAATAGTCACTTTCCCAGTTTCAGTTACCTAATTTTGTGAAACTAACTGAAAACTTATTGGCTTAAACAACATCATTTTATTTGCTCATAATTCTGATCAGAAATTGATGCAGGGCACATCTGTGATGTTCTGCTTCGTGTGGCATTGACTGGGGTGCTGGAATACCTGGAAGGTCCACACTCATATGGCTGGCAGTTCATGCTGGCTTTGGCTGGGAGCTCAGTTAGAGCTGTTAACTTGGCTGGGGCTTCAGTTCCCTTTCATGTGGAGCTCTCCACATGGCTCTTTGGGCTTTCTCATAGCATGGCAGCTAGATCCAAGAAGAAAGTTTTCTAAATTTAAAGGCATAATCTGAAAATCTCTTAAGATATAAATTCAGAAGTTACTCAGAGTCACTTCTGCAATATACTCTTGGTCAAATGAGTCTGAGCCAAAGAGTCCAGCCCAGATAGAAAGAAAAGGTCAAAATCACATTGCAAAAGAGCATGTGGAAGAAGAAAATATCTGCTAGGCATATATATGACTTATATCTAGAATGTATAAAGAATTCTTACTACTTAATAACAAAAAAAAAACACAAATAACCCAATTCAAAAATGAGCAAAGAATTTAAATAGGCATCTCTCCAAAGAACAAGTATAAAGAGCCAATAAACACATGAAAAGAAGCTCAGCATCATTAGCCATCAAGGAAAGGCAAATAAAAACTACAATGAGAGAATACCTCACACTCACTAGGATGATTATAATAAAATAGACAAATAACAAGTGGCGATGATGTGGAAAAATTGGAACCCTCATTCACTGCTAGTGGGGATGTAAAATAGCATACTCGCTTTATAAACGGTCTGGTCATTTCTCCAACGGTTACACATAAGAGTAACCATATAGTCCAGCAATTCCACTCCTATGTATATGCTAAAGAGAAATGAAAACATATGTCTGCATAAAAACTTGTCAATGACTGTTCAAAGTAGCATTATTCATAATAAGAAAGTGGAAACTACTCAAATGTGCATAACCATTCATAAAAGGTGTTATGTTCATTCAATGGAATATTATTTGGCAATAAAAAAGAATAAAGTACTGATGCATGCAATGACATAGATGATCTTTTAAAACATTATGTTAAGAAGTCAGTCACTAAAAATCATATACTGTATGATTCCATTTATATAAAATGTTCAGAATAGGAAAATTTATAGAGATGAAAAGGAAATTAGTGGTTGCCTAGGGCTGTGGGATGAAAAGGGTGGAAGGGAAAAGGAGAGTGATTGCTAGTGGGCAGGAGATTTTGGGGGAAGGTAATTAAAATGTTCTAAAATCAATTGATGGTTGTACAACTTGTGAGTAACTAAAAACCATTAGACTATGCACTTTAGGCAGGTGGATTTAATGTTATGTGAATTACGTCTCCATAAAGCTGTGGTGGGAGAGAGATGTTGCAGCCATTTTTGGAAACACAATCTACCACACCCAGAAGGATTTTGGAAATAAAGGGAATTTAATGAACACATATGTTTTGTTTCTTTGGGGTGAAAAAGAGTATTTTTTTTTTGGTGAGTTGAAAATGATGTTTTTTTGTGTGTCAATGTGAGTCACTGAAAGACCAGAAGATTGCGCATAAAAGGCCTATCTTTTTTTAAAAAAAATTGGAAACCTAGAACTCAAAGTTGCTATAAAGTTTTGTAATCTCTATTTATTAATGTAGGGGTTCTTCCTGCCCTCCCTATTTTCAACAATTCTATGAGAAAATGAGAGGACTGAAGTCCTAATGCACATGCTACCATCTTTTTCCTATTTACAAATGCAATTAAAAAGCCAGTTATGACTTCTTTGTGAGAGAGATAACAATTCCTTAGTATGTCATTATCTTTACAGATGATAATAAGATAAAATGATCTGCCAGGTCCATGGAGGGAAAGGTGTCAATGTCAGCACCTCTGTTTGGAAGTTCTGGGCTCCCTTCTTGCTCAGCTCACTCTTCAGTGCTTTTTGTATTCATTCTTGGTAGCTCCTGCTTCTTTCAGTATATGTTTGCTGGCATGGGCAATGATTCAGTTTGCAAATGTGTTAACTCTGGGAGATAATATATTAGCATTGGGCTTTTAGGAAAGGTCACACACAAAAATGTGAGCACGCTTGTTTCTGGAATGGGAAACTCTTTCAGTGGAACCTCTCACATAAAATATTAGAGTTTTCTACTAATCCATCAAGAGTGAAAAAACCTGACTGATGTCGGGTCAAGAAGGCTGAGTAGGTAAACACTGTGCTTGCTTCCTATTGTGACCACGTCAAAATTAGAACTAAACTACAGAACAACCGTTACTGAGAATTGCCTAAAGTCTAGCTGAACAGAAGTCCTATACCTGAGGACATATATAAGAAGCCACCTCAAGACTGACAGAAGTAGAGATGTGAATGGGCTGGTCCCAAACCCATGTGTGGTGGCTAAACACTGGGATGATATCTTGGTTGTGGAGGTCACCTCTGAGGAGTGAGGGGTCCCAGCTCAATACCAGGGCTCCAGGGCTGGTTAGAGAAGTTCCCATAACTTTTGGCTATGAAAATCAGTGGCAACTGTGGCTGAGTGAGATGAAAGGCTGCTGGAAACCCAGGCATTTCTCTTAAAGGGCCCACACACAAGCTTTGTTCACTGATGAATTCAATCACTCTGAGCTCCAGCAAGCAGGGAGCAGCTCAAAAGGCACCAGGGACACAAGGGGAGGAATTGAATTATCTGGCTTCAGGGAAAGGGCTTCAGAGCAAAGGCAGCTTTCTCTCAGACAGAAGTGTGGGTAGAAGCTATTGTTCCTTTGTTGAGCTTTCCCCATATACAGGCAGGGTGCCATCCATATCTGAGTCTCCATCAACCTGGCTAACATCATTTGTCCCATACTGGTGATTCCCCCAAACTCTGCCCTGCCCAACTTATGGGCCCACCCAACCCTCTTCCAGTAGTTTTTCATTATAAATGACCCATCTTGGCTCATGCTGAGGACTTTCCTAATATCACTCTAAGGTTCACAAACCCCCAACAAGCAGCATCTGGACTTGGCATGCCTTGTACCTTTTGCTAAGCAGCTCCAAGCCTGGCACAAGTAGCAACCATCTGCAGATCACTTTTTAGCTTTAACCAAATAGTCCCTGGAAGGGACACAGTCAGCAGCTGACTTTCACCAGCAAGAGACCCTCCCAAGATGCCCCATAAACAACACACCCACTGGCCAGCTTCAGACTACACCAGAGAACCACCCAACCACCTCCACAAATGACTGACACAAAGAGCAGACTGGGCATGCACCAGAGCCCTGTTAAAGTGAATCCTGCTACATAGGGCCAGACTGCCCCTGCACAAAAGCTCTTCCACTGTAGTCACTGGCCAGTCCTCACAACCAATCAGCCTGAGCGTCAATCCTTCCCACTGATGTGCAAAGAGCAACCAAGGCTCAACTACAACAGGAGAGTACTAACAATCCACACAAGGGATGCACCTAGAGCATGAAGCTCAGGTGACCAGGGAGACTGCACCACTGGTTCCCATAGGATACCTACTATTAAGTCCACTCTTATAAGACTAGGAGACATAGCAGCTCTACCTAATACATAGAAACAAACACAAGAAAGCAGCCAACATGGGGACACAAAGAAACATGTCCCAAATGAAAGAACAGAATAAAGCTCCAGAAAAAGAATTAAGATTGAGACAAGCAATCTACTAGATGCTCAATTATCTCAGTGAGAACTTAAAAAAGAGACAGGAAACATAAAAATGGAAATAGAAAACATAAAAAAGAACCAGTCTGAAATGAATACTTTAGAGGGAATCAACAATAGATTAGATGAAGTAGAGGATTGAATTAGCAATCTGGGAGATAAGGTAGCATAAAACACCTAATCAGGACAGCAATAAGAAAAGAATCACAAAAAAAAAATGTAAGGATAGTTTAGTAGTCCTAATTTTTCCCCATAGATTGCCTATGTAAGAGAAGATGGACAAGACAAATGCCTGAACAAAGCCAACTTCTGGAAGCGGAAAATGAAGGTTTTCCTAAAGGAGGTAGAGATTTATACAGTAAAAGGTTGAGGGTAAAGCTTTCTCTGTGAGTAGGAAAATGAGACAGTTCCCCAACCTCAGGTCACTGAAGGTCAGCTTCAGTCATGACCTCATGATCTCTTTATCTGCAGTAGTACTCTGGCTACCTAAAAAGTAGTTGAGTACTTCATTTAGCCTTCTTGTTCATTGTTAACCCTCAAACTGGGCTTCCATACACGAGAATTATTGCCATTTCAAGATTCCCAGTGATGAGTCAAAGAGTTCTGGGCCATTGTGTACCTAGAGTGGGAAATCACTGGGGCAGGGGTCGGGGTGGGTGCAAGGGGGAGTGCTACACTAAAGATAAAAAGTATTTATATTTGGCTAGGATTGCTGTGTGATCATTCTGGAAACTTAGACAAGAAGTTAACACTGATAAGGAGTACCTGCAGAAATGTAATGAATGTTGATTTACAAAATATTCATATAAGCACAGAGTTGGAGGAAAAAAGCAAAGACTGTCATGCACTGATAAATGGTCAAGATGGAAGCAAGTGTACAATATGACAATGAAGCAAAGGTGAGGTAGAAGCAAAAAAATATGTAGCACAACCTCTCTATATTTTTATAGAATTTGTTCATCATTGTTCAACCTAGAACTTTTGACAAAAACCTTTATAAATCTACAGTAGAGTGATAACTGATTCAATAACAAATCTAAAGGATTAGTAGACCCCAAAGCAACCTCTGAATCGTCCAAGACCAAATTATAGTGAAAAAGATTTGCCTGAGTCTCTGATTTCCTAAGGCTGAGTCACAGGCTTATCTAAAGGTCTCCTAAATGCTGTGTTCTTACCCTCATTATATGACAATTGCCACACTATATGATACTTGTCTAGCTCCCCAAATAGACCATAAACTCCTTGGGCAACAAAGATGTGACAATGTTATGTTTCCAGTATCTAGAATACTGCTTGATTCAGGTAATAAATGCTTTCTAATTTAAAAGATTAATGAGCATTAAGTTATGTATGTTTAATATGGGTTATTTGAAAATTGATATGTCAGCATATTGATTTAATAAATATATAATATTCTTCTAACTAGAATAAATATTTAACATTCTATTAAACCAGAATATCTCTCATCCAAGTCATTCAAATTAATAAAAAATTCAATTGTATTTCATAAAAGAAACATAACAAGCACTGGCAAAGAAAATTCTCAAACAAGAAAAGGAGACCATAATTACAGCTGATATGTAACAATAAAATAGTATTGGCATTATATTAGACTTTTTAAAGCAAGTCACAGTAAAAGGAATATGTGAAAAGTAGCAGATGTACAGTGGAAGAATAAAGAAAAGCAATGGAATTAATGGTAGGATATTTTCTGTATTGTGCTCTAAAAACAGTATTAGAAATAAATATCATGAGAAACAATATAAGAAAATATATATTATTCTTACTAAAGTCATTTATATCTAAAAGAATCAATTTGTACAGTTTCAAAGAGCTTTCCCAGTTTCCCACACTCCACAGTACATGGGGCGTGCTTTCTTTCTCATTTCTCAAGGAGTCCAAAGAGAGGGTGTTAAGTCTGAGAAATGCTCCTGATACAATCATAACTAATGATTTTACTTGATCACTGAGTGAAAAATTACAAGGTGAGAGATGAACTGAGAAGCTACAAAAAGGCCTGTTTTTTTTTCGGCTGTTCTTCATTCTAGTGATCTACTCTGTTCATGCAAAGGGTATTACATGTCATTCTGAGCTTGATTAAGATATCACCCCCAAACTCAGCTAAGCAGCTGGCAAGATATATGTATACTAACTCCAGCTCTGCAATTATGGGGCTGTGAGACTGGCTAAGTCATGTGGCCTTTCTGGATCTTATCGTTTCCCATTGGGACCAAATAATCTCAATCTATTAATTTTTCCATTACTCTTCCCTCTCAGTATCTTAGTACAGAGTTTCTCTCCCTGAAAACAAGAACCATTTAATATACATTGATATATTTTGTATGTATATATGTTTCTTTAGGTTATTTAGGCCTATGACATAGCCCATGTAAGTTTTTCATAAGAAGTAAGAAGACATGTAAAGCTAAGATGATCAAACAACAATGCACAGTAGTGCCCCCCTTATTAGCAGGGTATACATTCCAAAACCCCCCGTGGATGGATGCCTGAAACTGTGGAAGGTACCAAGCCCTGTGTATGCTATGTTTTTTACAATATGTACGTACCTTTTCACTTAAAGGAAGCACTTTATGGCTCCTCTTAAGCATGTCAAATTCATTATTATTGTGTTTGGGGGCAATTATTAAGTAAAATAAGGGTTACCCGAATGCAAGCCTTGATATCATGGCAGTTAATCTGATAACCAAGATGGCTATTAAGTTACTAACAGTGGGGAGCATGCACAGTGTGGGAACGCTGTACAGAGGGATGATTCATGTCCCCAACAGGATGGAGCAGGACGGCTTTAGGTTTCATCATGTGCCTCAAGATGGTGTGAATGAAATTTATGAATTATTTATATCTGGAATTTTCCATTTAATATTTTCACACCATGGTTTACCGTGGGTAAGTATGTCTGTGGAAAGCAAAACTGTGGATAAGAGGAACCCACTATACAATAAATTGGAAGAGGTACAGTCTTTAAAATTAGGTAAATAGTGGCAGCAGAGCATGATCTTTAAGAACATGGATTGCAGAGCCAGACTTCCTGGGTTCGAATCCTGGTTCTGGCACTTACCAACTATGAAACTCTTGGCAAGACACTTAACCTCTTCATGCCTCAATTTCTCATCTATAAAATGGGGCCTATAATATTAGTACCTCACCATACGGCTGGGATAAGGATTGTATGAACAGGTATTGTAACGCCTGTAGTAAGCATTAAGTAAGGTTATTGATAAGCAAGCATCTGTTTATTAAAGCCCTGATGATACTATTTTCTTCATTACAGAATTTATTCTTACTTTTTTTCATGGTTATAAAGCACACTGTCCATAGTAGTGGGCATTGTACATTTTAATAAGCAGCCAGGGTGAAAAAAGTCTCTGGCTATTAAAAAAAAAAAAAAAAGGAATAGTTGTTTTATGAAGTTAGTATGGAAAGAGATTACAGGAGAAAATCAATGACCAAGAACTGAAGTCCTGTTGTCAAATAAGCATGGATTAAATCAACAAATACGTATCGAAATCCTACTTTGTGCTAGGCATTCTTCTAGATGCTGGGATACAGTGGTGAATAAAATGGGTAACTCTTAAAAAAACAATGACTTTTGGGATTGTTCATGATGTTAGGGGAAAGGTGTTGGGAAAACGGAACCTCTGTTTAAGCAGCAGCTACCACCACTACTACACCACTGAACAGTGATGTGAGCTTGTGTCAGTCTCTGCATACATCAAGTATTTTGACAGGGCAGACATGATTTTTATCTACACACATTTCTTGGCATAGTGTTTATTGAAGGGCTTGTCTTTTCACCACATAAGTTTTCATAACATAAAAGTTGCAATTCTCAAAGTCCCATTCCTTAAGAATAGGCAGGTGCTCCGATTAGATATCTTTTTCCATCATTCCACTAAAAAAGACTCTTCTCTTTGTCAAGGTCACCAATAAGCTCCATCCATGTTGCTAAATCCAGTGGTCATTGCAAACCTGCCCTTATTCTCAAGGCCAATTCCTGGCCAACCTTCTTCATCTCAGTCAATGGTGATTCTGTCCTGGTAGAGTGGCTCAAAGCCTCTAGAGTCATCCTTGGACTCTCTCCTTCTCACATACTATGTCCAAGTCTCTATCAGCAAATTCTGTTTGTGCTATCTTAAAAATGTATCCAGAATGCTACCACTTATCAGCTCCTTCACTAATACTCTGGGCCAGGCCTTCATTATCTGTCATCTGGAACATGGACTGGTATTCCTACCTCACGGTATTCCTGTGGCAGTCCTTGCCCACCTAGTGGCATTCAGAAAATAGCTGCTTATGAAAAAATGACTGGATGAGATCTAAAGATTTCAGAATATACTGCAAGTTGCCTAGACAAAGTCGTTCCCTCTGTCCTTACTGGTAGAACCTGGTTTCTTTGGGGCATATGATTTGGGAAAATCCTGATTATTCTGTCTTTTATGATCTCATGCTTCTTGAAAGTGGCTGGTTTAGGCCTGTCCATATGATTAAATAATATGATGCAACACGAAAATTGCTGGGAAAGGTTTGTTCCTTGGTTGATAAAAACAGACCTGTAGGACAAGTTTCCCTTCTCTGTAATACACAATGTCTGGAGTTGGGGAAGTAACCTTTTGGTTCCGAGGACAAGGAAGACACCTGGAAGACTGACTGTAGGACAGGAACAAAGGACAGTGATGATATTGGTAAGCTGCACATTCAATTAGTCTGGAACTGCCTCACCAGTGAGTTCTTGTTCAGTGAGATAATTTGATTCCTTATTATTGAAGCTTAAGGCCTAAGATGTTTGAGTTTATTTTCTTTTACTTGTCAGCTGCAAGTAATATAGTTGATTTAGTGTGCACAGATTGCAATTTCTCCTAAATACACAGACATTGGCTTAGATTTTGTCTTCAATAAACTATGGAATTACTAATGTCATAAATATATGAAGGAAAACTCTAAAAATCTACAGTCTCAGCTTGAAGTTATTATTGAAGCCAATAATAGTGAAGTGAGCTTTGGGGCTACTTGAAGTTAGAATATTTGGATGAAGTTAGAACATTCATCTGATTATTTGTTCACAACTGTGTGTCTCTGTGATTAAGGCATCTGGAAATATCTAGACATTAGATATCATCTAGAAAAACAACAGAAGGCTATTAATTAGATTTTCCTCCTCATATCCAGATACTTTAGCACTATGAAAACATGAATTATATCTAGGGAAAACCAAAAAAAAATGTTGATGCCATTATTAAAACTCTTCCAACTCTAAAACTTTGGCAAGAACCAATTAAATATGTGAAGGAATAAGTCTCTTGTCTTTACAGTGCAACTACAGGATGGTCCTGGCAGAAATGAAAGCCTTTAATTTGTGTTATGATTTAAGAATGCTGTTCCATGTCATGCATGAAAAACCCTGAGTAATTCTTGGTGGCTGAAGAAAGTTTTAAAATTCTAGAATCATTGTTAATAAAGTCTGCTTCATGGGGTTTCACATTCAGTTAACAATCATCTTTATTTTATTTAGAAGGCAGCTGAATCACTAAATTTAGGGGAACTATCCTTATGGAGGAGCTTGTGTTCCAGGTCCTATAAATACTGTAATTCTTCTATTAAAACTCATTCTTCTAGTCCAATGTTAGACTTGAGCAATGATTTAAAATGTTTGTAAAACTACAATGACTTTCTGAAAAAGAATGATCAATGGGGCAACTGTAAATGCTTTTCCTTGCTATGGGGAAGTATTTTTCAGAGAAGAAAAATGACATTAGTACAAATGTTTCCAAATAACCCTTTTAAGAGACATATGCCATTTATCTTCTTTAAAGCACCTTTGTAAAGTTGAAGAGGGTATACAAAATTTTTTTCCACATTTTTTAGAGTTAATTAATTTGTGTCAGGTCATATGAACAAATATTTTTTGGATCCTGTGTGCAGACTTTTGTGTTGACTTATCAAGGAGCAACCAGGTAAAAGGCATGGTCTTTGGAAAGGACAGTGCTGTGCTCATGGTAATAAATATTTATAACTTAATGAATAAAGTCCTCCATTTACCCAATATCAAAAAGGAATCTTTAACCTTATGATACCACAAAAAAAAAAAAAAAAAAAAGCAGGGAGGAATTCTAAAAGATGAAGGAACTGGGTTATTTCAGAACTTTTCCCACAAATATTTAATTAGAGTCTACTAAGTGCCAGGTACTGTGTACTAGGGACATAGTGATAAATGATCCAGAGACATTGTCCCTGCCCAAACAAACAGATTTTAAATAAATTAGTTACACTAAATACAAATGCCTTTGGGGTTCTCAAGAGTTCTTGCTAAGCTTGTAAATTCACAGTCTAACCTTCAGACGCCCAAACAAATAATTAGAATTGGAACAACTATTATCAAAGTGTATAATAGGCAGGAGGGCCCTGACCAAGATGTCTTTAAAGTTTCCCCACAACTTGACTGCACTTTGGAAAGACTGCTTTCTGATTGTAGACCCCTGCCCTCCCTTTTCTTAGAGCGTTTACATTAGAAAACTTAGAATTGTAAATTTTCTCTGCCCTTTTGAACTGTAAATCTTCTCTCAGCCTTGTGCCAGAAATGTCTTTCTGGTACAAGAAATGTTTCAGAAATGTCTTTCTCAAAGACCTGGGAGCCATCTTTTGATGTATAATTATCAAGAAAGATAGTGCCCCTATCAACCAGGCTGGCCTAATTTCATTGACCAACCTCCCCTCTAATGTCTTCCAGTACTTTCCCACTCATTCACCCCAGGGTTTAAAAGCTCTCTGGCCTTTCCCTCCAACAGAGTTAGTTTAATCACTCCCTGCATTGTAATAGTCTCCAATAAAGCCTTCCTTGCCTGTTTTACTTGCCTGGTACAACTCTAATCTAAGTTTGAGGGTAGAGTGGTTGGAGACACTTCACAGAGAAAGTAATGATTAAGCCGAAGTCCAAAAGTTGGAGTTGTTTAGGCAAACGACCTGAGGATGAGTGGAAGGTGGGTGGGTTGGTGTTATACAAGGCAAGAAGGGAAAGATTGTTCTCTATCACCACCTTTCATCATCCTTTCCTTATGCTACTGGTTCTGAAGAGATAATTTCAACAGCATGATTATTTTCTAAGCCCTTGATTTCTTTCTTTGACAGCAGCAATTAAAAGGCATTGAGTCCTATTACACAGGAAAGAAGCTTTAAGATTCAAGGCAACAGAGTTCTTGTTCTTAAAATTCTTCTTAACAGCTCAAGTTGCTTTAAAAGCAGATTTGCCCTAAGCTGATGCATGGAGTCTCCATCTGGGCATTGAGCTATCAAAATGTCTGGGGGTCTGGCATCCTTTAGTATTGACTCCCTCCCCACCACTCACCCCCTTTACTAAGGTTTGATTGACAAATATAAATTGTATATATTTAAGGTGTAAAGCATAATGTTTTCTTATACATACACACTGTAAAATGATTACCACAATCAAGATAATTAACATATTCACTATCTCACCGTTACTTTTTTTGTTGTGTGTGGAGAGAACGCTTAGCAGATTTTAAGTATGTAATGCATTGTCATTAACTATCCTCACCACTTTGTACATTAGGCTTCCAGAGCAATTCATCTTATAGCTAAAAGTTTGTACCCTTGACCAACATGTCCCCACTTCCCCAGCCCCCAGCCCCTGGTAAACACCATTCTACTCTGTCACAAGTTTGACTATTTTAGATTCCACATGTAAGTGAGTAGCCTTTATTACAAGTGTTGTGATTATTAAATACATTTCTCCGCATATTTGTTTCCAAGTGAATTACTCCAATTCCACCTCTCAGTCATAAGCATGAGAGCTGAGTGGAATATGGGGAAACGCTGATATGAAAAATTCTAGAACGAGGAAGCTATGATTAATGCCACAGTTTAATTCACAACATTTGGATTCTCAGATAGTCTGTGGAGGAGGAGTAAGAGAATCATTTGGAAAGGCAGTTAGGAAAATGAAATGTCAATCTCTCTAAGCAAAGCAGTGCCATCATCC
Source organism: Cynopterus sphinx (assembly GCA_030015415.1). Lineage (NCBI taxonomy): Eukaryota > Metazoa > Chordata > Mammalia > Chiroptera > Pteropodidae > Cynopterus > Cynopterus sphinx. Next base: position 41,070,294 of record CM057391.1, on the reverse strand, counting down.
TTCACAGCACTCCACCTTCCTGTAACTGCCCACAATTACACAATTAACCAATTGAGAGGTGTGAAGGTTTGGACCTCAGCACAGGTGACTGTAGAGGTTTCTTCAGAAGCTCATTTTAAGATTTTTAATTCATAGTCAAATTTTAGAAGTCCAAATGAATCATTCGAATACTTCTAAAACTACTCATAGTTTTAGAGAGGTGGTGGTACCCTCTAAAAATTCATGGGATTCTCTATTCTAAACTTTGGGTGTTTGTAAGTCCACATTTCTTTTTGAGGTATTCACTGTTTTGCTTTGTTTCTTGGACATCCATCATTCCATCCACCCATCCATCCATTATCACTATTTACTGAGGCATCAGGATAATACTGAACTCATGGAGTTGTGTCCTCCATGCTCCACCGTAAACCCTGACGACGGGCCTGGGACACTGAGTCATACCCTCAGAAGGTCCTGGTTCGACCCTGACCCCAGTGGGTGTCAACAACCTGGGAAGTGACTATAGTCAGCATGAGTTTATGAAAGTGAAAACTGAGGGTCAAAGGGTTTAAATAACATGTTTCAAGTCCTAGAGCTTACGGGTGGAGAAGTTGGGATTGAAAATCCAGCATACTACGAAGTCTGTATTCTTAAACTCTGGTATCAAACTTTCAAACATACTTAAGCAATTAAGCTCCCTAATGTTTCACATACCTCATAACTCCAAAGAAAGAAAAAAAATTAGACTGTTGTTTAATAATGGAAAAGAAGTTGTGATCGTCATCTAATTCAATGTTGGAGAATGACGATATTTTCTTGAGTACTTACTCTGGGCAAATTGCTATGTCAGAAGCTGGATGTCAGAAGTGGGTGACATGTTTCTTAAGAGCCTACACATCAGCCTCCAGTGTATAAGGCAGCCCAGGACTGCATTATCTATTATACAAAGCACAGTACCTCTATACTACCTTCTTTTTTCCCAAATAACCTAAACTGGGATTTAATAGTTATATTTGTAACTACTCTATTGTTCTTCCTACATAATCCATCTGAATTTCTTTTAGTATTTTCTGCCTTTTAATCAACTGTCTAATTTTTGATCCCATGTTTCTTTTTTTCTCTGCTATAATTAATTACAACTTTGGGAATGAAAAGATAGAGCAAAGATGAGTCTATTTCTTTTTTGCCTTTCCCTTTTCTTCTTTTGCTGCGTCAACTATCCTTATTGCCAACTTCTCTGAATTGAGGTAAGCATCAGAGATTAGTCTGCTTTGTTTCCCCTCTGATTTAAACACTTTAAAGTATTCTAATAAACACATCCTCTAATTAGCTAAGGCAAAACTATGCAGTGCACGGTGTGTGCCATGGTGTATTTCTTGCCTTGATCACTCCCCATGTAATCTTTATTGCTTGATATTGGTATCCCCTCCCAGTAGTTTCACGTAGTGGGTTGGAATTCCAGCTCTGTATCTTTGGATATAACCTGTGGCTTTGGATATAAACTCTAGAAGTCTCAGTTGTCTTATTTGTAAACTGGGGACAATAACAGTGTATGCCTCATATGGTTGCTCTGATGATTAAATAAAGTTGGTGTTCTCATGGTACCTGCTTAATTCATTATGATGGTTTAATAATAAATTTTGTCATCGCCGCCGCCGCCACCACCACCACCACCACCACCAATTATCATCATCTTCCTAGAATCTACCCCAACTCCCTTATCAGTCTACATCTGCCTTTCCTGGCCAGATGTTTCAGAGCTGCTTTGTTTTTTCAAACTTCCTGACTCACTGCATTTTAAAATGATCAGTCTCTTGTCTCATTTTTTTCCACAGGACTCAACTGATTTATGTTACTGTTCAAATAAAACGATGGTTAGAAGATTGTTCCACACAACCAGAAGAAGCTCAGTATTTAAGGTGAGTTGGTGTTTGAGAGAAAGCTGCTTTACTTTTCCTCATCCACCTTGTGATGGTTAATTTTATTTGTCAACTTGACTGGGTCATGTAGTGCCCAACTATTCGGTTAAACATTATTTCTAGGTATGTTTGTAATGGTGTTTCTGGATGAGATTAACATTTGAATTGGTACACGGAATGAAGCAGATTGTCCTCTTCAATATGAATTGGTTTCATCTAATCATTGAAAGCCCTTGTAAAATAAAAGCCTGAGTAAAACAATTCTCTCTTGGTCTGACTGTTTTTGAGCTAGAACATCAGCCGTCTCCTGCTTTGTAACTTAGACTCAGATTGGAACTTACATCATTGGATCTTCTGCACTCAGGCTCTTGGTTCTATAGTTCCTTGGACTGGAACTATATCATCGACTCTTCTGAGCCACCAGCTTGCCAACTGCAGCTCTTATACTTCTCAGCCTCCATAATTGTGTGAGCTAATTCCTTATAATAAACTATACATATATATAAAATATATGTTTATTATAATAAACTATATATAATATATATTATAATAATGTGTGTGTATACATTATTAGTTCTGTTTCTCTAGAAAACAGATTTTAAGGATGTTTTTAAAAATTCTTTGGGAGTTTCTGGAATTAGCTCCCTAATCTGATTAGATTTAAAGATGCTAATAAATATTCTAGTAGTAATGATAGTACTGATAGTCCATGGTATGATCTGACAACAGGAGTCTGCAAAATATCTCCATTAGTACCCCTAGTCAAACTACTTATAAGAAGAAATTAAGTCATTCTGTATGTGATAGCTCTGAACAATTTTAGATTTCTAACAAGAATGAGGTTGCTCCTAATGTCTCTTGACAAAGGTGTTTGAGAAAAGGATGAACTCAAGAATTTAAATTCTCAGCTCAAGGGCTACATGAATGACTGGAAGCTTCTATGGGTGCCCCAAGGGGTCCCTTTTCTCCTGTATCCCCAGGGCTGAGATTGCTGAAAATCAAATGCAAAATCTCCTTCTTCAACTGGCTGAATTACAATGCAAGTTGAATTCCCAACCTAATATAAAAAATGAGGGTATTGACTGGGAAAGAATAGGATTCTATAAGTTGGAATGAGAATGTCTGGGAAGACCCTGATGAAGCTGGGGACATTGGGCCCCTAAATTCTGATGTCTTCTTTGACAGTAAAAAAGTCCTCTCTACCCCAGTGGAAATAGCCTCCCCCACCCACAGCTGTCATTTAAGACATACTGTTATTTAAGACTTACCCACCCTAGGGGGATCCAGAAGACATATCTTTCACTATTATTGTGAGAAATAAATTTGTGAGGGGGAGCCTAGCACCCTTGAAGAGTCCTGTGGTTGCTCTTTCGTGTAGGCCACATATTACAGTGGGGACTGCTGTCACTGAATTGAACCTAACTGCAATGAGAGTAATTAGATTCCAGGGTGGCAGAGGCCCAGTAGCAGCATTAGACTGCCAAAGGCAAAGTGGGTGTGGTTACTGTTACAGGGCAACGGGGTCAAAACACCAGGCAGAATAATCTGATTCTCGCAAACCTATGGTTCCTGGTTGTTCCTGGTGTTCACAGAAGTGAAATAGATAGAAAGCCTACTAAATCCTTGATCTGTATAAACAGAAAAGTTCTAGGTCAAATAAACAAAAATCCAACCCAATCATAAAAGTAGAATGATGGCACCTCAATTAGTTCCCAGTTTTGAGCCGGTTAAAAGAGTCAGAACCTCTTAAATGAAGGGGAGGCTGGGCCCCTTGAGTAAGTACCCTGGTACATTGCCAGAAATCTGTATTATAAATCTTTCAGCCTTCCCCAAAGGGACCTACGGCCTCTTACCAGGGTAACTGTGCATTGGAGGGAAGGGGTGGTGGTGCGGGGAGGGAACAATCTTTTCATGGACTACTAGACACTGGTTCAGAACTGACACTAATTTTAGAAGCTCCAAAATGTCATTGTGGTCCATATGTCAGAGTAGGAGCTTGTGGCAATCAGGTGATCAATGGATTTTTAACTCAGGTTTGTCTCACATGGAGCCAGTGGGTCCCCAGATCCATCTGTGGTTATTTCCCCAGTTCCAGATGCATAATTTGAATAGATATACTCAGAAACTGGCAGAATCCCCACACTGAGCTCCTGACTAGTAGAATTAGGGATATGATGGTGGAAAAGGCTATTTGAAAGCCACTAGTACTGCCTCTACCTAGGAAAATAGTAAACCAAAAGCAACATTGCAGTTTTTGAGGTACTGAAGGATTAGCGCCACCATCAAAGATTTGAAAGACGAAGGGGTGGTGATTTCCATCACATCCCTAGTCCACTCACCTATATGGCCTGTGCAGAAGATAGAATGATCTTGGAGAATGGCACTGAATTATTGTAAACTTAACCAGGTGGTGACTCCAACCACAGTTGCTGTACCAGATTTAGTTTCATTGCTTGAGTAAATTAACACATTCCCTGGGGGCCTGGTATGAAAATCTTGATATGGCAAATGCTTTTTTTTTCTTCCTGATATGTGTTAGTAAAGACCACCAAAAGCAGTTTGCTTTCACCTGGCAAGACCAGCAATAAACCTCCACTGTCACACTTCAGATGTATATCATCTCTCCAGCCCTATGTCATAATTTAGTTTCCGGGGATCTAATTACCATTTCCCCCCCATGAAATATCACATTGGTCCATTATGTTGATGAAATTATGCTGCTTGGATATAGTGAGCAAGAAGTAAAAACCACTCTAGACTTATTACTAAGACCTTTGTGTGACAGAAGGTGAGAAAGAAATCTGCCAAAAATTTAAAGGCCTTCTGCCTACCTTAGTGAGATTTCTATGGGGTCCAGTGAAAACAGGCATGCTTGGGTATCCTTTCACCTTTTAAGGTAAAGGATAAGTTTCTGTATTTGGCCTTCTTTATAACTGAAGCAACATATTCCTCATTTAGGTCAACTATAGCTCATTTATTGAGTGACCCAAAAAACTGCTAGTTCTGAATGGGGCTGAGAACAAGAGAAGGCTCTGTGACAGGTCCAGGCTGCTGTGCAGGCTGCTTTCCTATTTGGTTATATGATCCAGAAGATCCAATGGTGCTTGAAGCGTCTGGCAGAGAGAGATGCTATTTGGACATTTTAGCAGGTGAACTGTAGAGCAGGGCCTTAGGATTTTGAAGTGAAATCCTATCATTCACCACAGATGACTACTCTTTTCAGTAACTGCTCGTGGCTGACTATTGGGCCTAGTAGAAGCTGAACCATGGGTCACCATGTTACCATGCAACCTGAACTGCTCATCATGAATTGGGTGTTATCTGGCTTACCAAGGCATAAAGTTTGGCATGTACAGCAGCACTCCATCATCAAATGTGAGTGGCATATATGTGATTGGGCTTGAGCAGGCCCTGAAAGCACAAGTCAGTTACATGAAATGGCCCAAATGTGCATGGTACCCATACTTGCCTCACTGCCTTTTTTTCCCAGCCTGCACCCATGGCCTCATGAAAAGTTCCCTATGATCAGGTGACACAGAAACAGAAGGGTTAGACCTGATTTAGAGATGGCTCTTCATTGATAGGCAGGTGTTATCTGAAAGTAGGCACCTGCAGCACTCTAGCCCATTTCTGGAATATCTCTGAAGGACAGTACTGAATTCCTTATTGTAAATCTCTGTATGTAGGTATACACATTCGTGGGTTCTATCTCTCTCGAGAATCCAAACTAATACAGACACTGTAGGAGTGAGTTGTGGTTATAATTCAACTGACCAATAGAGGAATTGGTGAGTTGATGGGAAAACATGTTTAAATATGTAGGATATCTAAGGTGATTTAAATCAGGGGTCCCCAATCCCAAGACCCTGAACTGCGGCTTGTTAGAAAATGGGCTGCAGAGCAGGAGGTGAATGGTAGGCCAGTGAGTGAAGCTTCATCTGCATTTGCAGCTGCTCCCCAGCGCTAGCATCACTGCCTCCACTTCCGATCATCAGGCGTTATATTCTCATAGGAGAACCAGTTCCTGGTGCTAAAACGGTTGGGGACTGCTGCTTTAATCATACCACCTAATGTAGAGGATTGGCCTTACTTTAATCTATTAAAAAAAAAAACTGACTAATTCAATCAGAGATTCCCAGTGAGTCTCCCAGAAGATTCAGGATATAGGGAGGATTTTTTTTATAACTCAGAACCCAAAGTCCCCATTTCAATTTATTGTTTTGTATCTGTAGTCACAGAAATTAGAAATATAGCCAGCTATAATCAACACTAGAATGGGGAACAGATAAAACAATAATTGGATAAAATTTTGTTTTTTAGCAATAACTCTGTGAAGAGACTAAGGCAAAATGTTGATGTGTATTTAACTTTAGTGGTGGGAAAAAGGTGTCTTATATTATTTTTGGTATTTTTGTTAGTTTGAATAGTTTTATAAAAAATTAAAGAAAAAATAATGATACTTCCCTCACAAACCCAAATATCTCCATTGGCAATGTCTGAGAATGTAATACTGTGTCTTCCTTTTATCCCCTCAGAATTGTATTATTTAATTATTGTACTTTTTAACTAAAATATTTAAAAACTAATTAGACACTGTTTTGTTTTAACTATTATTCCAGATGTCTTCCTTGCTCACCAGCCAAATTTAGGAAGTGATGGCAAACAAGCTTGGCAAGAACTGCATGCTTAGCTGTTTATGGGCACTGTGCAATACCAATATTGTCATTTTTACTGTATTTTACTGCTCTCCTGGGTTTTTATATTCTTTGCCATTTTCATTACTGGTGATTCTGTACCTCTTCCTATTCATTTAAGCTGAGACCCCTTATTGTGTCCAACTTCTTAAACCAAAGAGAATATTCTGTTTAAACATTATTTATTTCAAAATAAAAAATAGTTATGTATCTCGACTTATCTCAATTACTGGAAAAAAAAATTCTCTACTTCCATGAGATGGGTTGTTGCTTGTGTTTATATTATAAATGGAGGTATAAGAGTTTAAGTCATAATTAAGATAACAAAAACAAAACTAGCTAATTTCTGTTGAAAGCTTACTATATTAAAGGCACTGTTCTAAGTGCTTCACTACCTAATTTAATCCTTTAAACAACCCCACTAGATACGCATTTTTATAATCTCCATTTTACAGATAATAAGACCGAGGTACACATAGGTGGATCAAGCAGAATTCACTTTTTAATCTCTGTACTGCATTGACTTAATCACCATGTCTAGATTTGGACCCATTTGCTTAAAGGTTAGGTTTCCGCCAGTGTCATTCAAACTGCCTAGGGCACTGACACCATGTCTAGAACAGCACCAGTATCTTTTACAACTCATTCTCACTTCCAGGAAATGAGGGTGTTCTCCTAAGTGCCAGGCGTGGTGCCTTTGGTGTTGGGCTTGGCACCCAGTGGGTGCTGACCTTCTGCAACGAGCCCTGAATCTTCATTCTTGCTGGACCTATTCATGATGATGATTATAGAGTGAACATTGCACAGGGAGTTTTGAGTCTTTGCAGGCAGACCAGTGACTCTGACCTGAACACGCACTTCTGCACATTGTTACGGTTTCGGGATTTCTTGATGTGTTTCAGACAGACAACTCCTCTGGGACAGTAAGAACGACACCGTACATTTGTGCACTGCTTTGTGGTTTTCAAAGCCCTTATCGTATAGGATCTCACTCGACCTTCCACCCAACCCTTTGAAGCAGGCAGGAATGGTGTTATCATTATTTCTACTTTTTACATTTTTATAGAAATCTGAAGTTCAAAGAGGATAAGTGATTTGCCAAGCTCACAAAAGATGAAGCATTTCAAATACAGAGTCAAAGCAAATCAGCCCTGGACACCTGTCAGGCTATTCAAAACAATAAAACTAGTTGTCTGTAGACATGGCCAAATGATAAATTTGCCAAAAAAAAAAAAAAAAAAAAGTAAAAGCGATAGTGCCTTCCAAAGTCTCTGTCTGTTTTTTTCTGCTTCCAAATCTCACTCATTATTGTCTCACCTAGAGCCAGGCATACTGAAGTGATCCAATCAATAAACATTGATAATGACGATAGAGTGTGGTTGATATTGCAAATTTTCAGTCCTATCAGCTTTCAAATTCTGCCATATAAGCGTATCATCTTGATTGACTGTAACCATCACCTTCATATCTTAAAGCAAAAGCCTGTCATATTCTGTGGTAACTTTTCGATATTTTTAAAGATGTTTCTTTTTTACAAACTGTCATTTTGGTTCTGACCTGCTTTAAAAAGGACTTGGATTTTCTGCCCTCTTAATGTGGAAGTAAGTCTGGTGTTTTTTCTGTAGTTGTGTTAACTGCAATGTGCTACACATTGCAGGAATGTTCTCGAAAGTTATCTGTAACTGAATCTCCAGAAATGTTATTTGAGGCCATTAAAGGTTGCTTTTATAAGCACTATCACTTACTGATGTTTGTGAATTTATAATTTCACAATCAACTTATTCAATCAGAGTGTGCTTTTGAATTTTTGTGTGTATATCCACGAGTGTGCATGTGTGTGTATGTAATATTAATAAAGCATTTTTTCATTCATTACTCTTGGCAAGCATCATACCTTATGAGTCTGTACTACTGCAGCATTATGATATGAGTGAGCACAATTTTGAAAGACTAATTCAAAGGCAACTAAGATCGCCATTAAGAAAATTAATATGCATGCCTATCACTGTCACTGGAAATGAAGGAAATTGGCCATTTTCCTCAATTGCTTTAATAGGAGAAAACTTCTCATTTATTTTATTCCATTAGTAGGTAGGTAATTCTTTGGAAAGGCATGCTATTAGACAGGCGAGGTAGGTTAAGAAATTATCTTTATGAAACAAAGCAAAAACCATTATTTTGGATGAAAATTATCAAAGTTTTAAGGACCTTCTTTGATAGTGTAGAATTTTTCTTATGAATTAAAAAAGTTAGTTGTGTTTACACTATCAAAACCTAGGTTATTTGAATATTTAGTTATAGATATCCTGGATAGACAGCTGAAAATAACAGAATTGTGTTTATTGAGAGTCATTTTAGAACCTTGAAAAATGAAAGAGATAGCTGGTGAATTTTAGTAGGAAAATAACTATTTTTCCCCAATAAAGTACATTTAAATCTGGCAGTAGAGCAGTCTTGAAACTAGTTCTGCATGGCCCAGCAGTTTTGACTGCTGAATAATTGAGTGGAAAAACCCATTATTGGAGGAATTTGATCTTCCTGCTGCTTGCTTTCCCCAAAAGTTAAAAAAAAAATCATATCATAGTGACAGACATAGTTATTCTGTTATCCATAAAAAGCTTATTTCAGAGTTTCTGCTAACTTAGGTGGATTGAAATGAGATATTTAAGCACTGTAAGTTGCAGAAATCTCAAAATTAAATCATAAGAATGTGTACAGATTTCAAAAGTGATAACTGTTATTTTTAAGTATGTATTTTAAAATCCGTGAGGAGTAAGCTGATCAACAGAGTACACATGAATGAATAGTTGCAGAAGGAATAAATAAACTGATTTATAGTCTAAATCCTACTTGAGAAGATTATTTTAGAAATTCAGGATTTTGTCCAAATGCATCAATGCAAAAAATTAGGAAATATCAAAGTGTTTGAATACAACATTTTCTTTCAACAAAGCTTCAGCATCCATGTACATGCCACAGTGAGGCTACAAAAGTGTCTGTCTTCACTCTGAGATGAGAGACAGCACAAATTACAGGTAAGAGTAATGTAATACAGAGGTGCCCTTACAGATGTGCCAAGTATTGTGGAAGGATGGGAGTTGTTAATTCCAACTTGGGGTCATCAGCAAAAGTTGTGTAAATCTTGACCCTGCACTGATAGCTTCTAAAAGTTATAATTTATTTAGAGGCGGGCTCTGTGAAAAATTCTCTTCCAGTAGATTGCAGAAATTTCTTTCTTCCAACAGACACCAAGAGCAGCAGACCTGAGTATAATGACTATTGCCAAAAGGGCCATATCTCCAGAATTTTTTATAAGGGCCAAAAGAAATGTTAATTTGAAAAATCTTCCCAGGGATCATATGCCTTCTTTATCTCACAACTAACCTTTAAGGTTAGGTTTTAAAATTTATTATTTACTTTTCTGTACATAGAAACTTGGTTCCTATTCAGTGTAAGTCCTCGACTGATCTATTTCAGTGATCAATTTGTCTGAAATGCTTCTACTGACAATACTGAAGACACCGTTGAGTCTGTGTCCTTGAGGTTTAATTATGGGGAACTTGACCACTTAGCTTCTCAATATAACCAATACTGAATAGAAACCTAGTTGCCAGTAACTTTATACATAAAAGTTACAGGACATTGGGTATAAACATGGCAAACAAGAAACCATGAGCCAAGGTGCTTTCCAGAATCTTCTAGTTCCCACCTATAAGTTCCACTAGTTGCCTTGTTTGCTGCTTGTATGTTGAGTTCCTTACAGAGGACATGAAAGAAAAGAATCTGGATCCATAACAAAGACATATAGAAAAATAAATGACTGATGTGAATGTTTTTCAGTTTCGAAATAACAAATATTTTGAAATTCAACTATCATGTGAATCAGGAGCTCTTTCTACCTTCGCTGAAGATGGAATGAGTACTCCTATGGACTTGGGAGCTATGGAACAGTCTGTGATTCCAGATCATGTGGAGCAGACCCAGCTCCAGGCTTTGGCATAGAGAAAGGTTGCTAAGGACCAGGCTTGGCTGGTGCTTTCAGCATTCTGGCTTGAGTTGGGAGTCCATGTGGTGGAGTTAATGCTGGCTGCCTTTGAAGAATAAGGGAGAACAGTACCAGTGCTTGCTGTGGGCAAGAAAATATCCAAGACCTGACTCCAGCTCTTTGCATGGCCGCCTGCTTTTTGCCATTCAAGTTTGGTCTAAGTGCCATTTCTTAGAGAGGACCTCCTTGACCATTGTATCCAGGAGCCCCACTCTCCTATGTCTATCTCATCATCCAGTTTAATTTCATTAAGAGAACTTGTCACTGTCTTGAATTTGTGCTTCATGAGTGTAGGAACCTCATTGATTTTGATCACTGCTATATTTTCAATACATAGAATATACTTGGCACATGTAGGTACTCGACATCCTTTTGTTAAAAGGATAAAACAGAGATAAATTTGGATTAAAAAAAAAGATTGTTATGAGTTAAGAGATGTAGTTTAGTCACCAATAGGGAAGAAGAAGAATGTTAATTTAGATTACCCTCTCTACTGAATGCCCCTCTTTATACCCCCTTTCTCTCCCAGCAGATTCTGATATATCTCCTATGGGAACAAATCCTTTATGAAAAATCTTTGTTGTGTAAGATGAGATAGCATCAATAAGCATGCACTCTACTTATAAATGAACTGGAGATGAGAAAAAGGCTGAGAACTTCTGGTTTAATGGAAACAACATTAGAAAAGAGTTTAAGAAGTGACTCCACTACCAGTACATGGAGACCTGGATGATTAATTGGATTACACTTGTATCAGATATGGATAATGATACTTACCTTACAGGCTGTAAGAAGATAAGACATTATATGTGAATGTACTCAGCACAGTGCCTGATCCAAAGTAGCTGCTAATACCTCAGCTGGATGTGAATATGCATGACCTTGCATGGCTATATCACCTCTATGTACCTGAGTTTCCTTATCTGTAAAAGAGTGGGGACTCTAACTCACAGGGACACTGAAGAAGGAACAACAACAAAAAAAAACAGTACTGCCACTTATGAGTTACAGAGTATCATTCAAGCATGGGAATCTCTATTCTTGGCTTCACCATGAGCTAAGTGACTAAGTCAGTCTTAGGTAAGCCTCTAAAGTTTTATCAGTAAAAAAGAGGATTTTATCAGCATTATCTACTTCCTCACTGTGAAGATAAAATGAGACAATAGTTTGGAAAATGTTTTGTAAAAGTGGAAATCATTATGAAACATAAACTTTTTGTCATCACCATCATCAACAGCAAAATGATGTTGCTGACTTTGGTGACAGCTCAACTGAACAGTGAAGGTCCTATTAGAACCTTTCAGTCATAGATCAGCTTGGTGATAGGGAAAGTATATAGAATTAATGCCAGTTCCTTATTCTCATGAGGGTTTATATTTTCCACAGAACAGAGTTTAATACCTCAATAAATATTTGTCAAATAAAAAGAATGAAGGATTTATTTTCAAAAAGTAAACAGATAGTATTCAATAGCGAAGTCATGTTATAATGATAAATGATAAAATTTACTTAACAATTTTTCTACTATCAGTTCAGATGATTTTCCTATTCCTCATTCCCCAATATTACCTATGAGTCAGTAGGCCAGGAGTGTCCCAGGTTATAGTTCTAAGGGTTAAACACAACATTAAAGAGTGATGAGGAAGGCCAGGTGCATTACCATACACAGACATCTGGCCCAGGGCAAGAGGCCTAAGTGTTTGTCTGAGACTCCTGGCTTAGGGTTGGAGTCAACAAGCCTGGTCAGGCGAAACCAAAGGGCCAAAATGCTTTCTAGGGCCTGCAGTTGTAGGGCCAGGAATGATCTGGGTGGTCCCTGGGTTTAAGAGGTCTAGGGCTTTTACAAACTTTTAAGCTAGTGCCTAGCCAGACCTTGGTTTTTGAATGGCCTCACTTCAACCATTGTTGGCATTTGGCTGGTAGAGGCACTTTGGTCGATTGGATGGGAAAATTAAAGAGAGCAGGTATCTGGTCCCCTACTCACCATTGCTGCCATGAATTTAGGTCCCTCTTTAGGCTCTTCTGCAATGTTTCCCTAACACTGGTGCATGTCTGCACCATGGACCTTCCTTATTGTATTTAGGTGTTAAATTTCTGATGTCTCCCTCATTAGACAGTGGTATGTATTTAGCTCATCCTCATATCACCAATGCTGTGCACAGTCCCTGGCATAAAAAAGGTGGTATATGGGTTGAAGGAATGAGGAAAGGAAAGTATAAAACATATGATAGGTTCTTTCATTCTCAAAGTCTAATGGCACTCTACCAATAAAGGGAGGACAGAAGATTTGTTGGCCAATCAAGGACCACCTAACATCATTACTCTGTGCTATTACTTCTACCTTTCATGCAGCCAGTTCAAGAAACTCAATATGGTTACAAGAAAAATTTACTTCCAAAATGGAACTTGAAAGCCAAGTTTAATTCCAACAAAAATGAAAAGAAAGTAAATATAAAACAGTTCTGTGATACAGACAGACTATCAATGGTGATAATACTTATTCTCTATATATATGAGTTTTAAAATCACATAAACTAGTAGAAAGCTACAGGAATAACTCTTATTTATTGGGTCACTAATTCTCAACTTGTGATAATTCAAATGGGAGCCACAATAAAATTTTCTTGTTTAGTATCCTTAAAAATAATAAATAGATACAGTTGGGAGAATGTTTACCTATTTAAGATAAGAAGCCAATATTGTCAATATACAAAGCAATTTTATGTATTGATAGAGATTAAGTAATTCTAGTCAGAATTTTGGCAAAGATAATTCTAGGTCCTTAAAAGTGCATCTATTCAGACTTAAAGATTAGATTTCCTCTGAATTGATGCAATAAGTAACTACACCTTTAAAAAAAAAACCACACATCTCAATCAAAGCAGGTTCTATTTAACTGTTTAAATAGTGGAGTAAAGTAAAGTAGACTTGAACAATCTAATGAAAATAATAAGCATTTAATTCTTTCTGGTATGACTGTATTATGAGATGCCTGCAAACTAGCTTTAATCAAGGGGGATCAATTTAAAGATGCATCTGCAAGTCTTAACTAAAGTGTTTAATGATTCGATTATATCGAAGCTTGAAATGTAAGGCATGGAAACAAAAACTTTATAGTTAGCTCTAAAGGCAACTTTAATGAATATTCAACAGAGAGACTGACTGAATTGAATTAAGTGGTATGCAAAAGACAAGAAAGCACAATTATCCCAAAAGAACTTTAAGTAGAAAAAATGCCTTATCATACTATGTATACAAATTGATAAAAGAATGTTACTTCCATTAGGCAAAGTATTATTGTTTTGGCATCTTATACATCCATTTATCATCCCATAGCTATATGACTTAGAAAGAGATACAGTATACATTTATTTGGAGGGAAGATGACTACAGCTGCTTTCAGTGGAGAAGAACAGAATAAGTCGTGTTTGTGAGTTCCTGTTGTTCAACAAACATTTATTCAACACCCAGATTGGTGCTAGATGTTGTGAACAATATTTGGAGATAAAGTAGATGAACAAGACATGGTCACTAATTCCCTCGATGAGCTCATGGTTACTTGAGGAAGACAGACATGTACAAAGGTAATTTAGAGATCATTAGTAACTTCAACAAAGAGAAAAAGGTCTAGGCATTCATCTTCTGGCAATGAACGTCAGATGCTAATAGAAGGAAAGCTGGCCAAGAATAAGAGGGTAAAACTTCAGTTGCATTATTAGGTATTTGGACGCAACCTCCACACTTCAACAGTAGATCCTATGAAGGTATGAAGCACACTGAAGAGCTTTCTGTCACTCGTTTCATTTTGTTATTCATACACCATTATTCTATCTTGAAACAAACAAATCTGAACTAAGTGATTTTCTAACCGCTGATAAGATCCAAAAAAGATGTAGAATTACTATTATCTCTACTTCATGTTGGACAAAGAGAGCTGAAAAGTCCTCACTCAGTCTTATTGCTATCCATCAATCATATTGAGATTTAAAGCACAAATGGAGGAAACTACTTCATGAAGATGCTGCTGTTCCTAAAGATTTGTGTGATTTGTCTCAACAAATCAATTCTATGCGTTTAAATGCATCGTGGGTTTACCCTGAAATTGGAGCTCTTAAATGGCACCTCTCCACTAAACACACAACTTTAAGAGCTGTGAGAAGGTCTTAAGGGAGAATATATCCATGTGATAAAATTAAAGGAATTATTTGAAGTATGGACACTGCCACAGCAACTGGCTAGAGCTCATGCCTGGAATAGCAGGGGAGCCTAGGAAAGGCTTGCTCCAGACCATCTGCGGAACCATTGTATAACAAGTGTCCTCATGGTTTGAACTTAACTTCATGTATGTTTGCAATGTATGTTTAAAGCAGATTCTGCAAGAGGAAGGGGCATTTGGAAAGAGTACTTTATTCAAAAACAATTAGAAAATGCCAGGTTCTATCAAAGTAGTTTATCTTACCTGGGATTCAGCAACCTTGATTGTTTACACAATATATAGTCATCTGACATGCCTCAGGAATCTCTGCTACTTATAATATTATTATTTTGAGTATTGTAATTATAATATTATAAATACGATTTAACTGCAAAATATAGTTTCATTTTCACTTTTTACACTTTCTTATTCCTACTTATTTCTTAACTAGTTCCTGTATTAGTAACTATAAAAAGAAATGATTCTCATCAACTCGAAACTTATAGTCTGGTGAAGGAGGTTGGGCTTTTTCTTACCCTTTAAATTCCTGAAGTAATTACAAAATTTTAATAGGGCTAAATGTCTGTAAGGAGAATTGTAGAGGGTTATGAGAGCATCTATCAGGGATCCTATAATATTATGGTCAAGAAATATATATTTGGTCTTCATCCACAGTTCCTGGCTCACAGCTCAGAAACCCCTTGGAATTTATCTTATTATGATAATGAGGTGACTACTGGACACTGCCCAAGGGTAGAACCTGGTTATCTATAGGAGCTAACTATCTCTTTAGAGTACTGGAACTTTAAGTCCATCCCTAGATTTCTGAGGGAGGAAGTGAGGCTTGAGGTTGAATTAAATGCCAATGGTCAATGACTTGGTCAATTATGACTGTGTGATGAAGTCTCCATAAAACCCTGAAGGACAGCTCCCCAGCCCTTTAATCAGAGAGCTTCCACATGGAGGAGGCAGAATACTTCCATGTGCCTCTGTGCTGGAACCTAAGCCCCACAAAGCCAGAAACTCTTTTGTTTGGGGCTTTGCCCTCTATATTTATTCATCTGGCTATGAATTTATATCCTTTAGTATTCTTTGTAATAATTGGTAATCTAGTGAGTAGTCATGTTTTCTTGAGTTCGGTGAGCAAATTAATCGAACTCAAGGAGGGAAGTCATGGGGACCTCTAATTTATAGCCAGTCAGTCCGAAGTACAGGTAACAACCTGGGCTTGTGATTGGTGTATGAAGTAGAGGATGGGTTTATGGACTGAGCCCTTTACCTGTGGAATCTGATTCTATCTCTGGGTAGAAAGTGCCAGAATTGAGCTGAAGTCTCAGCATCTTGCTGGCATCTGACAATTGCTTATTAGTGTGGGAAAGCCTCCATACACATGTTGGAATTGGGTCAGTTCCCTGGAATTTTCAGATCCTAACCTCGTTGAGAGGACTGAGGGAAATCTTCATTGATGTTTAGGCAGAGACCTGGAGAATGACTACATAGAAGCAGGGTACAGAAAACAGCACTTAAAACAGTGCCTGTCACACAGTAGGCTCTCAAATAAACATTTGTTTAATTAATGATGGAATAGCAGGTGCTGTTTAGCCCTTTGCCAAAGCTGACAAGGTTATAACGAAGCCTTCAAGGCTATGAATAAAAAGTTTTGTTACTGAAAGCTATGCTATGAAGTCTACAGCATCATCAAAGAATAGTTTCAATTTATTATGAAGGGCAGCATTGAAATCCCTCGGGAAATGTTCACACTGTCAAGAATCAATTTTCCAAGAAATTCATGCCACTAGAACAACTTCACCCCAGGAAGTTGGCAAGGGATTTCTGAAGGTGTTCTCCACAAACTGAGAACATACAAAGGGAAGTAGCACCACTAAGTGTTAATTTAGACATATGCAGTGCAGATAATAGATCCAACCACTGTCTAAAAGTATGGCTAATAAAGTCTGTGCTCTGAGATTTGCTTGAGGGGGTGGTTTTTCTAGTTATCAAAATAATAATTAATATGTTAACCTAAAAGTTTATAATGGGCATTTGAAGTTTTTGATTCCTTCAGTGACAGAGAGTAATATAAAGAACTTTTAGCAAGTTCACATACAGCAACCATGTGGAAAGCAGAGTCTCCTTGTTAAATATTTAAACTAGTAGGTGAGGCTCTGACTCAGCAGTGGACCCTTAGGAACCCTCTTACTCAACCCTTCCACTCTTCCCTTCATGGAAATTCTCAAAATGGAGCTGTTGCTATTCCACTCTGCAGTTGGCACATGAAGATGGTGAGAGAAACAAATGAGTTTGACTTTGGGAAGGGGGAGAGAAAAGTCAGATGTGACTGCATGAGAAGGAATGAGACTAAGACTCTTCAAGGGGCATGTCTGGCTCCAGAAAGACAGTTGGGGATGGCCCAGTGAACACTTGAGAGCAGGGACCATGAGTTACTTTTGTCACACAATCTTAAGAGGCCATCACAAGACTTGGCACATGTGCACTCACTGAATAAATGAATGCATTTGTTGATCACAGTGGCAGAGAAGCAATAAGAATGGAGGCAGCCTCTAAGCTAGTAGATGGAGACAACAGAACCAACCTGAAGAATGGCTTCTGCAGTTTGTGGTGGTATGACCCAGCCTGCATATCACTCAAATTACTTTCATGATATAATTGCTGAATGTTTAATTTCTAGAAAAAATGAAATATCTTAAAACATTTTCCCTCATAGTTAAGTCTTGCTTCCACCACCAGAGTAATCTTCATGACTGTCAAATATGATTTTATCACTCCTGATTAAAACCTTCAGGACTCTCAAATACCTCATAGATAACACCCACTTCTTTGATAGAGTTTAAGAGCGTTTTTGTAATTTGGAACCTACCTATTTCTCCAACTTGTCATCCCCCTAGTGATGTGACTCTTTGGCTAAACTTAGCTACTTTTAATTTCCACAACTGGGCTATTTCATGGTGGCTCTTGTACCTGTCTCTTTTGCCTTCTTCCTTTTGCCAAGTAGTTGGACATTCACTCAGTTGTAAGGCTCAACTCTGAGAATGTCTCTGATCTCACTTCTCTGCATGCCCTTATAAATCTTTCTATCATGACACTCAAAATACGTCATTACATTTGCTGGTTTACATAGCTATCTCTTCATTCCAGAGAGGGGCTTCCCTGATGGCAAGGACCATACTTTCATATTCATTTCTGTATCTCAAAAGCATGTCACAGTGTCTATAACATGGCAAATGCTCAGTAAAAACAAAATAAGTAAATAAAAAATTCAGAGAGTATTGCCCTCTTTATTATCTTTGACATCACAGAGACAATTTCTGCCTTTTTTTCACACTCATACATACTAAACTCTTAATTTTATGCCTGTAAACTGGAGAAAAACATGGATATAATCTTTTAACAGGATATACCTGAAAGAAGGGCCTTTACAACATTTTACATGTTCCCAGAAACACCTACTGACTTCTCCCAGAGTTCTCCAGTTGACTTGTTAGGGTCCTATAGATGGGTTAATGTGCTCTGCTAGAGGTTTTAAATTTTTTTTTTTAAAATAAAACATGTGACTGACATGTAAAATAGGAGACCTGCATCTGTTTAGTAAGCCAATCATATTTTTAAAAGTTAACGCACTGTTGTGACTGCCTTCTATGAAAATGCGATGAGTAGACAACATGAATTCCAAAATATTTAAGAAATCTTAAAATGATATTTAAAGTAAATGCCATTAATAAAACAATACCTTTCCAAAAGAAAGGGGATATGGGTAAGGTGAATTAGAAGAAAATATATTTTAACTCATCTCCATTTTCTACATTGTAATGCTCTGTACAGTCAATTATTTTTTGAGCAAAAAGGGTAATTTGTATACCATGTTACCTCTCCCCTTAAAAAAATAGTGGAGAAATAAAAGGTGTGTGTACAGATGACATCAAGGAGAAGAATCTTGTGGGTGGGAGTGATAGAAAAATTATAATAGCTGTTTTGGCACCCTGAAAACATAATGTTTCATCTTCTCTAACTTGCTTTCCTAACCATCCTTAACACTTCTTTCTCTTTTCTCATTAAAACTGTCCAAATCCTTAAAATTTCCCTAGGTTCAAATTCTAGCACACTTTCTTTTATTTTTTTCCTTATAAATGAACAAATGAATTTTATTTTCATGGTTCACCTTCCCCACAATTTATGCAGGTTCTGATATCCTAATTCAGATTTTCATTCTATTCACTTTCCATGTTAATTCTCAACTGACTGACCCTCTTCATCTGTAATTATTACCATGAAGGTTTGGAATATCATTAAACTCTTCTCACTGACTACATTAACTTTAAGGTAATTTTATTAATTTAGCAAGTCACTGGTAGATGCAGATTTAACACCTAGTAGATTTTGTATATTATCTGTGTTTTGCAGCAACTAGATCTAGAAGATGAATGAAATCCTTGGGGACCAGATTTTTAAAAAGCTGGCGTTGCCCTAGAAGGTTTCAAGCAATTTTGTTAAGTTGTAAAAAGTGTGTTCTAAACTGTTTCCCGAGAATTACAAACAGAGCATCCCTTAACATTCCCCTGTAGTCTTGGTTTAATAACTTTTCATTTCTATAGAGTGCGTATGTTTCTAGCACTAAGCCAAAGGTTCTTCACATGGGAAAACGCAGTGACTTGGAGGCAGCAAAAGTTATCAACCGATAAATAGTAGAACAACATAACCTGCCAAAACCTTGATCATGCAGAGGCTTCTGTTCTCTTAAACACTTATCATGGACAAAGCTATGGTGTGTGTGTGTGTGTGTGTGTGTGTGTGTGTGTGTGTGTGTGTGTGTGTGTGTTGTTTTTCCCAGTGTTGTATTCCACTGCCATCATAAGCTTCATCATATTCAAATAAAGTGACTGTGGATTAAAGTAATGAGGAGGACAATGGAGAATGCTGCAGAACTCTGTGCAAATACTGACAAAAGTTAAACTTGTTCATGGTATATGTCAATATCTTCCTTTAGAGGAACAAAGAATTGGTTAAAAGGTTTTCTTGGGTAGAATCCTTTTAGTGGTAGGCATCTCCCTAGGCAAAATAGCCCCAGGTACCACGAGAAGTTGTGGCAGGCCCATGGGACAGGGAAGACAGAGTGCAGATAGTAAAAGGAGAAAAGGGAAGACAGGTAGAAGACTATACAAGAGTGTTGGGAGTAGAGAGAAGTGCCAGTTATGGCAGAGACCCTTAAGGCTCAGGTGCCACTGAGCGACTATAACATGACAGAATGGCTACCCTCATGCAGGTGCATAAGGCTTTGGTGGAAACATAAAACATAAAAACATAAAACCAAAAATAATTCTACAGAAGCCCCTTATTTAATGTTTTCTAGTTGATTTAGGTTAGTTGAGCTCACCAAACTACTGAGCTGACTTCTAGAAGCTTGTTCTGCAGACCACTATGACCAGTGATCTTTTCTACCATCTTTGTGATTCTTTCTTATTTAGATGACTCCTGAGTTTTACTGTTTTATTTTTTGCAAGTGGTAATATAAACATATTTCCGTAAGAAAATGCATTCTTTCTAAACATTCAAGATTGTACTCTAAGAACTCAATGAGACTTTCTTACCTTAGTCTCCTAATTTAATATATAACAACTGAACTCTACTACTGAATAATGGCTACCAGTTGATTTACATTTAGATGATATTTTATTAATTGATAGAGAACAAAATGCAATCATGTCAAAAATTGATTAATGAAAATGAAGTAAATTATCTCTTTTTTCTACTTAACTGCTTGACTACAGAGAGAAAATGAATGTTTGCAATGTTTTGATTTGGAGAAGCCTATTTTGGCAGTACTTTAAAACCTCACATATCCAGATACTCTCTGATATGGCTCCAGAAGTGCCAGACTAGCAACCAATAAGTTTCAATTTTTATCTGGAGATTTTACACACACACACACACACACACACACACACACACACACACACACGTATATATATATTATCCTGAGATTATATATCTATATCATCTATATCTGTATCTGTATCTGTATATCTATATCTATCTATCTATATCTACCTATCTATATCATCACCTATGTCTATATCATCATCTCTCTCTATCTCTATCTCTATCTATCTCTATCTCTATCTATCTATATCTATATCATCTATTCCTTAGTATTTAACCAGTATAATTCACCATATCAACAAACTAAAAAAAATACAATAATCTTAATAGAGACAGAAAAATCACTTGACAAAATTTAATACCTATTCATAATAAATACTAGCAAAATAGAAATAGAAGAGAACTTCTCAATCCAGTAAAGAGTAACTATAGAAAACCTAGAGCTAATATTATATTCAATGATGAAATTTTGACTACTTTTTCTTAAGATCAGGAAGAAACACAAGAATGTCTATTTTTACCACTTATATTTAATATTGTTCTGGAGATTCTAGTCAGTGCAATAAGGTAAGCAAAATTGAAAATAAAGAAAAAACAAAGCAATCTACATATTTAATGCAATCCCCATCAAAATCCCAATGGCATTTTTTAAAGAAATAGAACAAAAAATCATCAGATTTGTATGGAATCACAAAAGACCCCGATAGCCAAAGCCATCCTGAGAAAAAAGAAGTCTGGAGGTATCACACTGCCTGACTTCAAATTATATGTCAAAGTGACAAAAATAAAAACAGTATTATATTGGCAGAAAAACAGACACGCAGACCATTGAAACATTACTGAGAGCCCAGAAATAAACTCATCTATATGGGGAAATAGCTGGAGCCCAAAACATACAGTGGAGAAAAGAGAGCCTCTTCAATAAGTGGTGCTTGGAAAATTGAAAAGCCACCTGCAAAAGAATGAAACTAGACTTTTATCTGTCACCATACACCAAAATTAACTTTAAATGGATTAAAGACCTAAATATAAGACCTGAAACCATAAATTGCTTAGAAGAAAACATAAATACTAAACTCATGGACCTTGGTCTTAGAGAGAATTTTATGAATATGAACTCAAAGGCAAAAGAAATAAAAGCAAAAAAAAAAAAATGAATAGGACTATCTTAAACTAAACAGCTTCTGCACAGCTAAAGAAACCATCAGCAAAACAAAAAGGCAATCAATTGAATGGCAGAAGATATTTGCAAACAACATTTCCAATAAGGGGCTGATAATCCAAAATACATAAAGAACTTAAATAATTCAACAACAAACAAATGAAGAATCTATTTAAAAAAATGGGCAGAGGATCTGAATAGTCACTTCTCCCAAAAGGATGTAAAAACATCCAACAGACATATGGAAAGGTGCTCAACTTCACTAGCTATTAGGGAAATGCAAATCAAAACCACAATGAGATACTACCTCATACCTGTAAGAATGGATATTTTTCAATGAGTCAAGTAATAACAAGTATTTGAGAGGTTGTTGGGGAAAAGGAACCCTCATACACTTCTAGTGGGAATGCAAGTTGGTACAGCCACTGTGAAAAACAGTATGAAGGTTTATCAGAAAATTAAGAATAGAATTGCATTATGACCCAGCAATCCCTATTCTGGGTATTTACCCTCAAAATTCGAAAACTTTTATCCATAAAGATCTATGCACCGTGATGTTCATTGCATCATTATTCATGGTGGCCAAGACATGGAAACAACTGAAGTGTCCTTCAGTAGATGATTTTTGGAAAAAGATGTAGTATAGATATACAATGGACTATTAGCCATGAGAAAAAATGAAATACTGCTATTTACAACAACATAGACGGGTCTTGAGACTGTCATGTTAAGTGAAGTAAGTCAGACAGAAAAAGTTGAGAACCATATAATTTCACTCATATGTGGGATATAAAACTGAAAGCAACAAATGAACATGACAAAAAACAAAAAACTCATAGACACAGTTTAGTGGTTACCAGAGGGAAGTGGGGAGGGGAGAGGTAGTTATGGGTAAAGGGCATCAACTATATGATGACAAGGAGATTTGACTTTTGGTGGTGAACACATAATGCAATACACAGATGATGTATTATTAAATTATATACTTGAAATCTATACAATTTTATTAGCCAATGTCACACTAATAAATTTAATCTGCAAAAAGAATAATAGGCAGAAGAAAAGGAAAAAAATACTTTTATTTACAAAATTAAGTAGAAAATATAAAATAAGAGATAATTATTAGAATTAATAATTAAAACTTAATAAGTTGGCAAAATACAAGGTCCACATACAAAAATCAATAACATTTCTATAAATTAGCAATAAAAAATGAAATTAAACAGTGTCAAAAACAAAGTAAATTTTAAAGAGATTTAAAAGAATACATTTTAAATGATGTAATAACTTTTCATATGAAAACTACAAAATATTGCTGAGAGAAATAAAAAAAGACTAAACAAATAAGAGATAGATGTGTTTGAATTGGGAGACTCAATGTGGTTAACATATCAATTCTTCTGAAAATGGTTATAGATTCAATGCTATTCTGATAATTGTATCAATGCTTTATTTGGTAAAAATTAACAAACTGATTTAAAATTTTATATGGAAATGAAAAATATCTAAAACATCCAAAGCAATCTGAAAAAGAGGAGCAAAGTTAAAGGACTTTAATACTTTACTTTAAATCTACTACCAAGCTACATTAATCAACATAGTGTGGTACTGACATAACAGACAAACAAATAATGCAACAAAATTGAGAGCCCATATATAGACCCATAGTTATTTGCTTTTTGATAGATGTGCCAAGATAATTCAATGGGAAAGAAAAAGTCTTCAACAAATGGTACTGCAGCATCTGGCTATCTATATGGAAAAAGTGAATTTCATCTTATACAAAAATTAATTTGAGATAGATCATAGACCGTAATATAAAAGCTAAAACTATAAAGCTTCTAGAAGGAGACATAGGAGAACTTCACAAACTGTGAGTAGGAAAGGTTTCTTAGACAGGACATAGCAAACATACATAAAACCAAAAAAATGTTAATTAGTCTTTATCCAAATTAAGAAGTTCTGTTAATCAATTTTCTATTAAGAAAATGAAGAGGCCAGTCACACAACGGTAGAAAATATGTACAAAATGTATATCTGACAAATAACTTATATCCAGAATACTAAAAAACCTGCTACTCAATAATAAATGGCAAACAAATCAATAAAAATATTTAAACAAACACTTCACAAAAGAAGATAAATGAATGGCCAATAAGCCCATGAAAAAGTGCTCAAAATCATTAGCCTCGGGGTTTCCGAAATGAACCATAGTAAGATATCATTACAAATCTGTCAGAATAGCTAAAACTAAAAAGACCAACAACATAAAATGTTGGTAATGATGTAGAGCAATTAGAGCTTTCATACTTGCTGACAGGAGTGTGCAATGTTTTAACCACTGAGGAAAGCTTCTGATAGATGAACAGAATTTTTATATTTCCTATAAAACAAAATACACACTCACCCTATGGCCTAGCAATTCCATTCTTAGCTTGTTATCCAAGGGAAACAAAACATGTCCACAAAAAAGACTTAAATGAGAATGTCCATCACAGCTTTACTCATAATATTCATTAACTGGAAATGACCTCAGTGTCTATTGGCAGGAGAGTAGATGAATGAACTCGGCATATTCATACACGGGAATACTAGACAATGATAAAAAGAATTAGGATACATACAATGAATGACATGAATGGACCTCAAACACATCACGCTGAGTGAAACAAGCCTTACACAAAAAAGCTTATTCAATTTATATGAAGTTTAGAACAGGCAAAACTGATCTATGGTGAAAAATATCCGAACAGCCTCTGAGGGTAGTAGTGGGAATTGACTGGGAGGAATATTGGTAAAATTACTGGAAGAATAGGAATGTTCTATATCTTTATAGGTGTGTGAGTTACAGGGGTATATTCATCTTATGCATTTGCCAAAATTTGCCAAATTGTACATTTAAGAATTGTATTTCACACTATAATGAAATATCGAACTCTAGTTAATGATTCACATGCCCAAGTGCTTAAGTATTAAGGCCATTGATGCCTGCAACTCACTTTGAAATATACAAAAAGATGGATCGATGGATGGATAGATGGAAACATATACGATAAAGCAAAAACTTATTAACAATTCTAAAGTCTAGGTGGCAGGTACATGGGTGATTACTAAAGTTTTTTCAATTTTTTTTTTATGTTTGACAATTTTCACAATAAAATGTTTGGGAAAAGGAAAAGATAACATGTACTGCAGTTGTCAGTTTTGACAGACTGCACTCCTAGACCTTCACAAATAATTTGCATATATCAGCACTTCAGAGGGAACCTGACTAGTCAGCTGAAAGGAATTTATTAAGCATGAAAACATTCTCACAACCTATTTTGACTATAGATGAGTGAGTGATTTAATTTCTGTAAATCTCCTGAGGGTCTTTGCAAGTTCATCCCAGGGCATCTCACTTTTTCAATTTAGGATTGAACTTTGAAAAATCATATTTATAGCACAGAATCTACCATCAATAATCAACAATTTAAGTAAGTACTTCATTACAAAAAGCTGAGTTTTGAGTTGTAAATCTTGCTATCAACTAGTAAAGAGATATAACTCTCAACCCCTAGAGCTATGACATGCAAGCTCTAGCTCTAGACTAGCTACATAATAAGCCCCAACAGGATGAAAACTCTATCTTAACTCACATCTGTGTCCTTTGATGCTAGCATAGTTCCGTGCACATAGCAGATACTCAGGCAACATTTATTATATTATGGGTTGGGCTCAGTTTTCTCACTAGAGTTTTAATCTAGTTTCTATAGTTTACCTCTGAATGGAGAAAGTTAGGTAACTATAAAATACAAAGTAAGTGTTTATTTAGAAAAACAATAACAACAGCCAATGTTGACTCATTGGCTGATTTATTTGGCCCTTCAGAAATGTGGAAGTGATAATCTAAGCTAAGATCAGGCAATGTACTTTAGCCCAGCATGAATGCTTCCAAAATACATTAGTAAGCATCCTCAAACAGTTGGTCAAATAAAGAGAAAGTTCTGGGAAACTGGTGGGTAGGGCTCTAAAATCAAATTAAGAGACTTACAGTATAACTCTAAGCTCTGGAGCAGCCAAGCAAGGTTTTCAACTGACCACTCTTAGTTTTTCAGTTGACTTTATATGCTGATGTGCTCATCTATCTGTTCTAACTATTTTCAGGGAAATGTCTAGAATGTAGACTGAGAAGGATAAAGTGTAGAGTAGCCCTTCTGGTGGGTGGGTACTGTGAAGTAGCATCCATCCTGCCTAGCTAGGATGGGAGTGCAATGCTGGACAATGGATGCCAGAAAAGGTAGATTAGTAGTGCGAAATAGGAGCTTATAATATAGTATGATTTGATATGACATAATGTGATATAATAAAATATAATATAAAAACTTTTTAGGGGTTAAAGTATTTTCAGATGTCCTATTTGATCCTTTGAATGTTTTGGCCTGGCTGCCTTGAGGCCTAGAATCCACAGGTGAAGGCAGCGGGGTACCTCTGGCTAAAAAAGGGGAGTGTTGATGTGGCAGCTAAGGGCAGAATTTATCGTGGATGGGCAATCCCCATGTTCAAATGTCTCACGATGTGGGATGGAAAGTGACAAAGATTATGACTGAAGCAGGCTCGTCACAGGGCAGCTCTGCTGAGCCTCCCCAGCAAGGGGATCACTAAGAGTTACCTATGCCTCGAGGAAACCTTTTCAAAACAAGTCTATAATACTGTGACTCTTAAAATATAAATCACAGTGGCTTTCTAAAACTTCTTTCCTGGAAAAGCCAACTGCCTATAACTTGCTTCTGACACTTGGGACACAAACAACCGATATTAGGTGACTTAGAAAAATGCTTTAAATAATTGTTTCCTCCTGCATTTTTTATCTGAGCTACCATTCTCCAGGACATTCTATGTATGCCACAATAAAAGATGACAAATTGACAAAATTTCCTTCCAGAATTTTTTTTCTTCCATAGAGAAACAGAGCCAAATGTATTTTTCTCACTTCTCCATGGTTAAGGAGAGAAAAAGTTTGTATTATCGTGGAAACGCTTTAAGCATTTATTAAAGATGTCAGAACACATTAGAAGCCTTGGGGCAGAACGGGCACAGTGATAGTTTTCTGGAAAATACAAGGTGATAATGAGAGTGACCACTCACAGAAAACACAGCTCAATATGCCTCACATTATAAAGAATAAACTCCATCTCTGTTTATCCATTAGCATTTATAGAAGGCATAGTTTATGAAAGCAGAGAACTTCCAGAAAAACAGTGAACATCAGAGAAACACTAGGGAAAAACATACGTAGGTTTAAGAAACATTATATGAAATAAATATTCATTTTGCTCAAGGAGAATACACACACATTTATAAATAAACAGCATATACACAGTCATACTTATATACTTCTGGAATTTAATTCACTTAGTCCTTCCCCCCAAGTACTGAACATCATGTTTTAAAACATAAAGTATGATAGACTAGATTTAAAAAATATACCAACTTAAATAAAATTTCGAACAATTCTTAAAAGCTATATTTAAAGGTAAGGGCACAAATCATATTTACACTGGATTGAAATCTTTTGAGTGTAAACGCAAGAGGAAGCATGTAGCTACTTTGTCTGTATGCTACTTAAACTGCAGCCCCCAACCCTGGCCTAGAGAATTTTTCCCAGAAGATGTTAGAAAGACCCTCCAAGAAGTTATGAAAATTCCATTTGCATAACTGCAGTTGCCTCTAGAAATACAGTTTAATATCATGATCATTAGTAGCCCTTCTACAGGCACTTAAATTAGTGCTGCCTTGGCTCTGCCACTCTTGTGTCTCCTCTGCTTTCTACCTTATGAAATGTTAAAGTATTTGATCTATTAAAGTAGTCTTTCTACATTTGGGGGGTGAGGTTGGTAGGTGGGAATTATACTATTTTATCCCTACATTTTCATCTTATTGGAGTTACAGAAGGAACTTTGCTGGTATTCTGCCTGTTTTTAGAAAACATAGTTAAATTTGTAGCAGCAGCTAGCCTTATCCTGTTTTATTTTTCACTTTTAATTATGTTGCAGCTATTTTTTAAAAAATCCTTATCATTATAATCTTTGTAATAAATGAGTGAATGAGCCTTCACACTACACTGAGCTCCCGACTTCGGTTGGGTGAGCTACTGATAAAAAGTGCGGGCTAACTACACCTCTGGTCATGCAGGGAACACACTCACTGACGGGCAATTCTCTGAGATGTACAGAGTAAAAAGCATTCTCCTCCAATGTCTTTAAATCCCATAGTAAATGATATGCACTCAATAGAGATTTGTGTAATTAATCTCCAATACCTTCAATGATAAATATATAAAAGTCTTTATGCAAACTGTTATTAGCTACTTTTTAAATAAAATGCCAAATTAAACCATTGATTAAATTTAAGGTATATTTTGTTATTATTTAATGAAAATAAATAAGGTACCAAGCACAATGCTGACCCAGAGTAAGTCTTCAGTGAATATTTACTGAATAAGTAAACAAAATTAGTAGCTCTTTCTAAAATTATGAAATAGAAATTTGAAATGTCAAGTGGTATAGTTGAAATAGGCAAAATGTCTCCATCAGTTCAGGATGATGATACTATGGTCTTGATTCTTATACCTGCATAGAGTACCACAGTGCTACATGGATGATGTTTTGTGAGTATTCTAAACAGTATGGAATTCAAGATTAGACTGTGGTCTGGGTAAAAGCTAGACAACCTTCAGATCTGGGCTGAGAGCTACAGCTAAGGCCCCTAATCTATAAAGGGAAGAAATTGAACTAAGTGAGCTCTTAAGCCTCTTCCAGCACCTAAAGTTGCTTCTTTAAAATGAAACATTTAAATTCTTTTAAATGAAATCATGAGGTGATCCATTAACGAGTTGCCAGGCACTATTGACTCCTCTACCCTTGGATGAAACTCTAAGGACAGATCTTCACATTCTCCGAGGATGGCTTTTGTCATTCATATTTGTGGGAAAGCCTCTTATTAAATATTCTGCCATTGATAATAACTGTAGTTTCCTTGAAAAC
Source organism: Cynopterus sphinx (assembly GCA_030015415.1). Taxonomy (NCBI): domain Eukaryota; kingdom Metazoa; phylum Chordata; class Mammalia; order Chiroptera; family Pteropodidae; genus Cynopterus; species Cynopterus sphinx. Next base: position 41,041,380 of record CM057391.1, on the reverse strand, counting down.
CTATCTATCACATTTAAAAAGAAACGGTTATGATTTTAGGTGAATGCTACTTAGCTAATAACAAGAACTGGGTTTAAACCAGAACAACATAATTCAATTGCTGTTATACAACCACACCTCTGACCACCAAATCTCACCCTACTGGGGCCCTATGTTGTTTCTATGATATGACAGCTTTTTTTCCCACTCTTTTAAGCACTTCATTAGGATACTTTCATGTGGAAAATACCTTAATTGCCTATTACTACTCACAATCTATTAAGAATGGAGAGTAGATTTTCACTAATAAAAAAACATAGTTTAGGAATGCAGAAGTAAATTTCTCTGACATAGCCAAAGGAATAAAATCCCTTAACTTTAATTTTGATATTTTATTGAGGAGCTTAATGACACTTGTGAGGGGCTAGTTTATAAGGCAGAAGGAGCTAGATAATTCAATCTGCAGATATCGAATAGAAAGAAAATATTTAGGAAAAATTAAGACATTTGAGAGCATTGACAGAAAATAAATTACATGTGGCCCTATAATGAAATGCAGTGGCTGAAAGTTTAAGCCTCTGTAAACACAAAGGTTTGAGCACATAGTAGAAGGATATCAATATTTGCCTCACATACATCAAGATAACTCGAAGTAGAAGATGGAGATTTCAATGTCAGGGGAAGTAAAGAAAACTTGGCTTGAATTCAGAGAATGTCAGCAGCGAGTGATTAACACAAGGCAGCTCAATTAAGAGACAAGGTGAAGGAAATTTATTGTGTGTATGCTGGCCACGTGTAACCTGATGCCATGAAAAAGAAAGGCGGGTAGAGGATTTTATTTAAGACTTGAAAGCAGAAGTTCCATTGCCACTCATATTTACATGACAGAGAAACTGAGGCACAAAGAGACTATTACATGATTGATTCAAAAGCTAGAATCAATGGTGTGCTGATGATAAAGATTTAGTTCTATTTTCCAGTTCTGTGGGTATCCAATCAGCTGAGATAAGTCCATAGAAGCAGTTCTCTCACTACACTGCCAGGGGGAGCTTGGACTCTTTAATTTTTTCTCATTGCTGTTTCTGGGTGGGAGACAATACTAATTATTCTTGAATAATATCAACAAAGTGTTTATAAGTCTTGGCTTTGGACTGTTTAAACCTCCAAACAAGAATTTGCTTCCAAAACAAATCTGATGGTGGCACTGTCACCTCTTCTTTACCGGCCCAGTCCGATTTAAGTTCTTGGAAGCATCTTGCTGTCACCACACAATGACATAATGAAGGCGCATCTCTGTCTCTTTGAAGGCACACTTTGTGACTTGCTCATCTTTGCATCCCTTGCCCCCAGCACATGGTCTGGAACATGGTAGGTGTCTACAAAAATTGTTGAAGAATGGAACCAATAGATTTGTCCAAGAGGGTGTTTCAAGGAGGAGTTCATATAATTAACAAAAGGAAATAAGTCTAAATGTGTGGGAAATTTTTCCAGATCATGAATTCCAAAGGTGAAATGCTCTCCCAAGGACTTTTGTAGAGTCCCAACTCTTGTCTCTTAGTTCCAGAGGTTTTTGAGTCAAGATGGCTGATAAAACATTTTAACTGACTTGAAGAGTTAAAATGACTTGACTACAGTGATAGTTACCCTTGGTCTTGACCAATGTGTAAACTACAAAATTAATAGGACTGGTCACTCCATATTTTTCAAATATTCTCAGAAGGGAGAACTATTCAAATAGTCTCATTTGTTCCTTCTGTGATAGAATCTGACCCATTAAGTAAAAAGTGTCTCTGAGGTACTAGACACTGCTCCAAGTCAGCAGTCATCTGAAGACTGATGCCTGAATTTTAACTGAGTTCAAACACTTCCTTTGATGTCAAATACTTTTCTCTACCATCAGTTAAAATACAGTTAGCATTAGAATAAAAATGATTGAAGCTCCTATTTTCACATTGCTGGGAATTAAGAATCACAGAACAAATTTAGATACAGGAGAGGGGAACTCAGGAGAAGCCAGGTAAAGGAGAAAGTGTCTGAATAAAGAGAGGAGAACAAAAAGTTTAGGTTACTTAACTCAACTGTTGACTCTTTATTAATGCAGACACACACATTGCTGACTGCTGACCACTGACCACTGAGAGTAGGTCTTTGAAAACATGAACATAAAAATAAGTCTGATCTGCCTATCACCAGCTTCAACTATTTTATCTTTTCCTGGAGAATTATCACTTTTAGAGAAAAAGGAGAGTGATTCTCTCTTTCCTTCTTTATCCCAGCACCTGCTCCCCACCCCTGCACCAACCCCATAACAGCTTCTATACTACCACCACTTACTTGGATAGGTTTGAAGTTAAGACAACTCCTCAGGCCCCTTTATTTGCTAATTGGGCCCAGCATGAATGCCCCTGCCTCTTAAGTGTCTAAAAATGCTCATGGAAGTATCTCCCATCAACCTCTTTACTTGTCTTCAGTCAGTTCCTTCTCTCTTTTCCCTCAGTTGAACTCTCAGACTCATCTCACAAGGGGACATTGGGCATGTTCTCATGCAACTTCCTGTTTCAGGCTCCCCTAAATTGTCCCTCAAATTTATCTACATTCAACCCATCTTTGTATGCATACTCAAGTTTCAGAGGATAAAGTGGGTCAAGCCCAATATTTTATCTGTGCCCTTGACCATACTTTCTCCAGTAAACTCTAGAACCATATTTTATCCGTCATTCTCTATCCTTTCCCCATATCTTCAATCATTACCACTCTTCTACTAGTTGTTTCCTTCTAATTATGATTCATCTTTCTCTTCCTTTTTCATCAATACTCTCAAATGCATCCTTACTTCTTCTTTCCATCCATTTATATATATATTCATTGCAAACGTATTCTTCACTCCCATCTTTGCCTAATAATCAGCCTGCATTGGCTTGCAAAATCTAATGGACAACTTCAGTCCTTAAAATATTGAATCTCCTTGCTGAACTTTCATACTGATGTTAATGTTTTCCTTCTTGAAATTCTCCACTTCCTTGGCCTTCACAACGTCATGGGCTTCTGGTTTTCCTCACTCCTTTCTAACCATTATTTTTCCACATCTCTTTTTTTCTGGACCTTCTTCATCTACTTGCTCTTCAAAAGGGGATTTTCCCCAGAGTTCATTCTCCTTTTACTCTTTTTATCACTCTCCCTATGAAATCTCCCTAGGTGATCTCATTCACCTGAATGGTTTTAACTAGTACTTAACTTTCCTATATTTCAAGTTGTGTGCTCCACTTCCATATTTGAATATCTGATGGTCTCCTTAAACCTACATTGTCAAAACCAAACTCCCTGTCCCTCCTCTAACCCAGCTCTCTCTCCTTTATTGTCTGCCCTAGGTGGAGGTGTCATCATCCACTCAATCATTATGTTAGAACCGAGTCCTAATTTTACTCCTGCTTCTTTCTCATATTGCTCAAGGCCAATTATTCACAAAGTCTTTCTTATTTTCATTCTTATGTAGTTTTCAAATTTTTCTTCTACCTGGTTTAGTTCAGGTCCTTATAATTTTTTATAGGTTATAGGCATAGCTTCCTCACTTATCCCCCCACCTCCAGCTTTGCATATTTAAATTTATTCTTTATTCTTTAGTGAGAGTGATCTTTTTCTACTATAAATTTGGCATCACTCTTGTGCTTTAAACTCTCCAGTGATTGCCTAGCCACTCACTTCCTCTTAACACTTTATGCTCTCAAATGAACTATTTGAAATTCTCTATATACTCTGCACTGACTCTTTCATCCAGGCTTTTGTTTCTGCTGTTCTTTCTGCCTGGATACCTTTCTCTCTTTAATCATTTTTATGCCTACTTATCCTTTAAGATTCTGGGGAGCAGTGACTTCTTCCAGAAAACTCTCCCTGACATCCTCACTCCCACCTGCTTCTCTACATATTCCCATAGCTTCTCCTAGAGCACATTGTCTTTAACTATCTATTTAAGATCTCCCATCTGCATAATATATCCCTCTCCCGAGGACAAGAACTGAGTGTTTATATCCTTAGAACTGCAGTTATTGATTCATGTTTGATGTTTAGTAGATGTGTATTGAATGAATAAATCAATGAAATACTGTATCATTTTCATGGAAAACAGGAAATTTGAGGCTATGTGGATTCAGTTGATTTTGAAGTGCTTTATAAGGGTAAGAGTCATCAGAAGACAAATGATTAAACAGAGGTTTGAGCTCGAGTCTAAAATTCAAGAAAGGTAAGAAGAGAACCTTTGGGGACAGATTCACTGTGGGCAAGACCTAGTGAGAGACTGTCAGAGACAAAGACATATATAGAATAAAGATCCTCAGGAAGTGATGGCAGATAAGACTGATGACTTCTGGAAATTTGGCTCTAATCACTTTCTCGTTTAAGCCTTAGTCATGATGTTATAGCCATAATTTGTTTGCTTCTCAAAGGATCTTAGGTCAAGGTATAAGATTGTTGACTGAAGGGCACTAGGAAATGAATGATCCATGAAACAATGTAAGTCATGGCAAAAGGACAGCAGCTCTCTTCCATAACACAGAGGATCAGTATGTCTGCCCTGGGAGAAAGACTTATGTTCACTTTGGTTGTGGGGTAGGCAAATTTATTCTTTGTTTAGACAGGTCAGCAGTCTTAAAGGTTAAGAACCAATGCCAATGCCTACCTAGCACTGGAAGGATGTTGGAAGTACTTGAGCTCACTTATAATCTCTATTAGTTCCCTTCCCCAAACTATTGAAAATGAACAGTATAAACATAAACAGCATGTCTGCAATCTTGGCTACAAGATAAATTCCTTAACCGCCTGTTCTAAAGAGATTGCTCCCCTAAAAATGGAGGTTCTGGAGACACTGCTTTCAAGAACATTAGTCTAGGGTAGGAGAAGCAGGTTCTCTCCTCATTTCTGAAGAGGAGAGAATTTGAGCAAGTGGACCATGGGGACTTTTTGGGCAGGTGTTACTCAAACTGGAGGCACTATCTGCTATCTTATCTCCTACTTTTCACATGTTAAAAATAAACTTTTTTTTGGTCAATAACATTAAAATGTACATAACACTTTCAGTGAAATTTAAAATCAAAATTGTCTAGCTAGCCATACTCAATTGCTATTATTTTGTTTAAATAAACTTACCTCCAAATTTCTTTTCAAGGTTGGTTCTTTTCGACATAATTAGGGGCATGTCACAGTCTTCATGCAAAACCCTTACAGAGAATTCTTAAAAGTTGGGGGGTGGGAGCAGGAAGGATAATGGTGCAGTAGAATAGTTTGAGAGGCAGGGGTCCTGATATCTAGTTTTGTTTTCACGGTTAATTGAGTCAGGCACAGTTTCTCTTGGTTTCAGTTTTCTGATTTGCCAGACTGGAGCAACTGGATTCTCTCTAAGGCTACTTCCAACTCTCAAGTTTTAAAAAATTAGTAATATGCAAAACATTCTTAGCCACTTCTTAAAAAGAAGTCTTTTGCTGTATCTGTTCCATTTTTTTTTCTCAGAAAGGAATGTACAAGAAGTAATTTATTACTTCCATTGGACATTTATAATGATTAAAGAGTTAATATTTATTATCAAAGGCACTGATCATTTTCTAGTAAAACTCTTACAGATTACATCAGGGTTAAAATGTACTGGGTGCCCTTTCTCATTCTTTTCCTAGGTCCTGCAAGCATAGAGCATTCTGTGGCTGCTCTTCTTTAACTCCAAAACTGCCTTCTCTTTCTCTAGAACAGTAACATATGCAAAACTCTCAAATTATGTGAGACTGGGGGAAAAATCTTAAATAAACATAAAGACTGAAAGTAAGCTTTCTGAAGTTAAAAAAAAAGATCTTTTACATTATCTTACTTCAGAATAGGTAGTTAGATTTCTATTTAGCAAGAAAATGTGTAATATAGATGGATTTTTGATAATACCTGCGTTTACTACCCTCAAATTCTCACAGTATTTTTTTCATTTTATTTTCTAGAGGACATCTTGCTAGTGCGTCTCCCTTCCCCACTAAAAGACTAAAAAAATTAGGAACTCTGAAAGCTACTATGTGCTTTGAGCAGTTTTTCATAGGTTTAGAATTTGCCAAAGCACTACTTTAAAAATGTAAAGTCCTTTAAGGGATTTTTCTGAATAGAAACATGATAGTTATGTTTTCAGTATAATTATATGTTAAGTGTACTTTATGCCATTCTAATTTTGTGGAAGTTAATCATTAATCCATTAATTATATTGTAGGACTTTTGTGTTCCTTAACAAGCACAGCTTGTTCCTGTCCTTGTCTCTGCTCCCTAATGAAACTTAGTGTATGAGAATGCATGGTAATGGACCGATATGACATGTTTCTTTTTAGGTGAAGCAATGGTGTTCTGAGTAGATAAGCCATTTCTCTTTGTTGAACTTTTCCTTGGTAGACAATCTTTAATGGTGAATATAATTTGAAAACTCTCTTAGTATAATTTTTAGATTATTGGGAACTTCTACAATTTCTTAATTTTTCTGGGGTTTTTCATAGTCATCTATTTTTTGAATCTACTTGTATTGCTTTGGACACAAGATATCTGAATTAGCAGTAAATATTTTCAAGCTGTGATACAACAATCTTTTATTCCAAATTGCGATCATTCTATTCCCTGTCTCTTCAGATTTATGCTCCTTTGTGGATGGATGTCATTCATACTGACACAGAAATTAAAGTGGAATGTTATTCCATTTTAACAAAGACAAAGGAGAAAGCTTAGATGTGAGAACTTTAAAGGGAAGAGGAACATGCAGCATGCAGTTGTACAACGCAAAGTACTGTGACCAGAATAAATGACGGTATTGAGAGAGAAGAGGAATGTTACACACTAATCACCTTTTTATCAGAAAGGGCCACTGAAAAGAGCTTTTTGAAAAACAACTAAAATAGTAATATTCTCCTCCCAGCCTATACATGGATTCTTGCTGTTAGGAGGAAAGGGCCACTCAGTGACTGATATAAGTATAACTGTAGCTGAGAACAGGAGGGACAAAAAATTCCAAAGGGAGCAAACACCTACATGGAAAATCATCTCATACTAGTTGGTATTCCCTTTACATCTCAGTTTCCTAAATTCATCCATATATCATTTAATAGCTAAACACCACCTGCACATTATTTCCTAATACTTTTCTTTAGATGAATTCACTTTTCTTCCCTAAATCAATTGATTTAAAGAAAACTTCCTACACCACTTTTAAAAGAAAACAAATATCAATTGCTATAAGTAAGGTAATTGTTAATAAAACTACAGTAAAAAAAACCTATCTAATTCTAGCTAAATCTTATGGTCAGCCAAAGGCTGTGCCTGAAAAGACCTACTCTTTATCTTTAAAAGAAAACTGGTTAACGTTAGAGACCAACATGAGACTTAGTTCTTTTAATTAACAGAACCGAAAGATAATTGAAGAAGAAATACCTTTATCATTAATCTATACAAGATTAACCCTAAAAAGCAGAGCACTATTCGGAAATATGTGCTATTATGAGGTAGCTAATTAGTAGAGTACTAAGAATCATGTCTGTTATTTTGAAAAAATTATCAAGCAGAAATAAAACACAGTAGATCACATTTTACAAGGAGAGAAAAATATGTAGTTCTATGACACTGGGGTATATAAAAATTGTTGGACAACATCATAAATATTCATAAATATTCCATGTTTGAAGAAAAGGAAATCTCCCCAGCTTGATTTTGCACCCCAATTCATTAATAAAGCTATAGAATTCTTCCCCTTCTCTAGATGAATATTACTTCTTTTGAACTAAAACAGACTTGGTCATTCACCAAACCGACACCCACATTTCTCCCTTGCTTCCAAAGCCATATTTCCAAAAGGTGAACCATAGATGAGCCTATGGTTGTATGTTATTTAAAAAAAATTTTTTTTTTTTTGTAACGAAATATAGTTTCAAATTTGTGAGGAAAATCTTTAAAAACACCACACTTTCTGATTTGGCAAACTTGTTTTTTTAAAACTCTTGCAGGAAACAGAATTACTCAGTTAAAATTTGTAGTTTAAAACAGATTGATAGCCAGAAAAGTGTCAAAAAAAAAAAAAAGAAAAAAAAGAAAAAAGAAATGTCTCAGGGTTACGTGTGAAGGGAGTGTTAAGATTTTAGAAGGTTTTTATATTCTACTTTACATATTGCATATTGTTAGATTTATTTAAATAAAAAAAGTATGATTTAAAAAACATTTTTACCAAAATATAGTACATCCAGAGACTCATCAGGATGATGAATATACCAAATACCATTCTTCTGAGGGAGGAATGAGAGTGGGAGAAAGTTTAGTTTGAAGGAGACTTGGTTGTCTGCAAGTGCCTACAGGGTTGCCAGAGTGAAAAAAGATGAAATACATGTGGAGTTTATTCTGAAGGCAGAATCCAGGTTAATTGGCGTAAATAACAGGAAAACAGATTTTTGTCTCTATTCATGGAGCATTTTTCTTATTACTTGAGCCTCCCATCAGTGGATTTGGCTTTCTTCAAAGGAGTGAGCTCCTTTTCACTAAATGTGCTCAAGAAAATGCTTGAGAACCACTTGTGAGGGGCTTCAGAGATGAGATGGCTGCACTGTAAGGAGGCAAAGGATGGAGAATGGAAGAGCTTCAAGGCTTTGTCTAAATGGAAGATTCTCTGATTTGTGCTGAAACAGAACCTCATTCCACATTTCATCTTTTGCCATTGACCGAAGATTGAAAAACAGAGGAAAGAATCTGGTTTAATGGATGATCATTTATGGTCTCTTGACTGGATAAAATGACAAATTCTGAACTTTTTCATAGCCTTTTTATTATACCGTCTAAAGCAGATACTTCAGGGCATCATGTTAAACTGAGATGAATTAGTTACAGACATAAACTTTAGGGTGAAGTTGCTGAAAGAGTTTGTAAGAGGCTTTTTAATACTTAAGCAACATGAATTTAAGCAGAGTGTAAAATAAAATCAGATTAACATTTTAATTCAGATGCTACTCTTATTCACTTATGCTGGGTTCTCCAAAAGAGCTGTTTTTATCAGGTGAACACTAACGGCAGGAAGTGTGAGCAATGTGAAAATGTCTGATTCTTTACAAGAAAAGAACAGCTAGTATTTCAGAATAATCATTAGAAGGAAAAGTGGGATTATCTAGGTAGGGTGTATATTTACACTATGAGTTCATATGAAAGTAGCATAGAACTTATTAGAAATACTTCTATTGGTGAAAACTGAGACAATGATTATAGAGACAATGCCATTGTTAGGCATCCATTCTAAGATAAATAGGACAAGTACTAGAAATAAATTTGCTCCTTGCTATCAAGGAGACTGAAGTTCAAGAAAACTGCTCCATTTTTTTTTTGGCTTGTGACATAATAAGAAATGCAAATTATTTCACTAAGCCCAAGTTCTGATTTGGATCCTGGTCTACCTAACATTGGCTGAGTAGACAGTGGTGTCACTGAGAACATAGCCATTTGAGCTCCTGAAATTACAGTCATCCTTTTGAGAGAAACATTCTTGCATATAGAAGTCACCCAAGGTAAGTTTGATGCATTAGCTGTCTTTATCTAAAGTGTAGTGCCACCATGAGGGGTGTAAGCAATGCTGATGACCAATGCTGATGAGCACATGGTGGGACTGACAAAAACAGGCAAAATGGGGAAATAGAAAGGTTTCATTCGATCGATCAATCAATCAATCAATCAAAATTGATTGCATTTACTCAGCAATAATAAATTTTACTCATCCCACAATTTTTCAATGGTTGCTGGAAAGTTAATTTCAGACAGCACTTTAAACATGCAAGAGAAAACAGATTTTGGAGAAATTAACATCATATAAAACTCTAGTGCTCCAAAACACAATGAGGCATGTCTCTGTTATAGCAAATATTTATGATTCTCATGTGTTTGTCTTAAGATTGTCCTTGAAGATAATTAGGAAAATTGAGTAGCAGCAGGGGTGAAAGGACAGTATAGCACAGTGGTTGAGAAAAAGTCTCTAGCATCAAACAGAGTTGGGTTTGAATCTTATTTTCATTGTTTATAGGCCATGTGATCTGGGGTAAGTTACTCAACTTTACTAAGTCTGCTTTGTATCATGGACACAGGGGAAACAATAGCATATACCTTATAGGGTTTTCTGCCAGAATTATATGACATAATGCCTGAAACTAAGATTAATTTGCAATTATTCTTAGTTGTCTTTATGAATACCATATTTACAATTGTTGCTATTAAGAGGTCATTGAATGAGAAATTATGAATAGTCATGTGCAATTTTTTTCTACCTTTGCCATAAGTAAGACTAACTTTGCAGGTTGAAGTTATTCATTCATATAAATGTGTTTATTGAGTATTGGCTAGATGCTGGTGATACAAAGATGGATAAGACATTTCACTGCCCTTATGTTCCCTGAAGTCTAACAGAAGAAACATTCATAAAAAACAAATACTTGTGGTACAATGTCATGGGTACTACCCTAGAAATTAATATAAGAGATACCATGGCCCAAGGGAGGAAGGCAAGGACACAGGGAGACTTCATCTTCTGATTCTCTGTACTTCAATTACTATATTGTCTATAGGTGGTCATCTATCTAGAAACACAGCACAAAAGACAAGTTGAAAAACACAATTTAATAAAAATATGTCAGTGGAAGCCTTGAATCCTCTAATGAAGACTAATCACCAAATCTATTAATTCTTAGGGGGATTATTTTTTGTTAAAATACATTTGTTAGCCTGTCACTTTCCCATATGCTCAATATATGCTTCAATATTCAGCCAATATAAACCTTCTTTCCCCATTAATTCACATAAATAAAAATAAAAGCCCACTATATTTTCAGTAACATCATGTTATTTTACATACCAAAGAACAGAGTCATGGGAAATTTAGCAGCAATCTAAGGAACTGATTGGAAAGCTTAGTCATTAATTTGTAATGCTTTAGAAGATAAATTCTTATTACTCTGGCCTCTGGGTGGATACCACTAGTGGAGAGATATTATATATATATATATATATATATATATATATATATATATATATATATATATATTTTTTTGAGACAAGAATTTGCACCATGTCATGTGTGATATAAAGACTAAGACAACTAGTGAGGAACAGAAAAACTGCCAGATGAGCAGTATGATTTTTAGAATGTAATATAAGCTGCTATCACGCTTGGTTTTCTCAGCTTAAGAACTTCCTGTCTCTTCTACACATACTGAGCATCTACCATAAGACAAGTAATGAGATTCAAAGAATAATAGGACATGGTCTTTTCCAAGGAGCTCACACATTGGTGAGGGAGATGAACAAAACACAAGTACCTTTAGCACAAAAGGAAGAGTGCCACGTGGTATTAGATGCTTAACCAAAACAGCACGTCAGAATCACCTTGGGAGTTCCACTTTGCATCTAACAAGTTGTTCTCTATGGAGCCTGAATTTGAAAATTCTTCCTAGGTGAATCTCAGGTACACATCTATTAAGGATTCTATTAGAAGCTCTTTGTCTCCAGGGTTCTTGAGGGCCCATAGGAGGGGTATGGGGATTGAAGAGAAGGATAATTTATTATTATTTTTTAATATAATTTTATTTATTTGTTTGTTTATATTTTTAGGCAAGGCAACCTTTGGTTGACCTCACAGATTGCAAGGACCTTTTCAACCTACAATCCCTTATTTTTTTTATTTTTTACACCTATAGCACCTGGTCTTCCTAGGGGTTCTCCCATCCAAGTACTAACCAGCCCCAACCCTGCTTAGCTTCTGACATCAGACAGGACTGGGCTTATTCAGGGTGGCATGGCCGTAGATAAGAAAGGTAATTTAAACAAGGATATTAGACTCAGGACCCTTCTATATCTATATCTTTGAACCTACAGAACCTGCAGTATCTATATTTTTGGTATCCAGAGACATGTTTGAGAAGGCAGCAGACATGCATTTAGGTCCATGGCTTAGAGAGATGGGAGGAAAAGTATCTCAGGTCTGAAAGAGGTGGGAAGATCCACATACAATACAGCTGGCATGACTCTTAGTTCAGCAGCAGGACTCCTCTCTCAGTACTGCAGACATGTCCTTTACAGACTGAGGCAAGGATCCATACGAGCATGAGGAAGGCTGCACTGGTCTTTGGAGACATCTTCACAACACGAAGTAAAAAGGAAGAAGCCCTCCCCTGTCACTTTCTTCATTACAGGCTGCATTCTGACAAAACAGGTTTCTTATACTGTTTAAAAGGATTCCAGAACCTCCCCAAAGGAGAAACAGACAAGCATAGCTTTGTGACTGGAGAGATGATTTTGTCCTAGTTGTCTGTTGGTTTGACCCTGAAACTTGTCGAGGTCCTCATTTGATTCCAAAGATAAGCTGACACACCACCTTTAGATACGTCAATACATTCAAAAAGAAGAATATAAAAATCCCACACCTGGAACAACGTGGGTATGACCAAGGTAAGTGAAAGCAGCACTGGCCCCTCCTGAAGAAGGCTCCTCAACTCAGCGGCATCTCCTGAGAGTGACTGATTTATTTTGAGGGTCTAAAATGCTGCTATGACTAAACATGGCTCTATTGCATATGTGTTTCTTTGGATATAATTATTGAGAAGTTGTTCAGCTCATTGGTAAAGAAATAGAGTCTTCTAAAATGTACACAGTCTCTCAATCACTAGAAATCACGTTGGAAACTCTGCTTTCATGAAAGTTAAGTGAAAAATTGTGCCATCTAGAAACTTAGTTTTACATAAAGTGGACTCTATTTTGTATTCAACTTACAACAATCAATTTAATGATCTTTTGACTTTGTGATGGTATGAAAGTGATGTACATTTAGTATAAACCAGCTAGGCTAAGCTTTGATGGTTGGTAGGTTAGGTATATTAAATAAATTTTCAAGTTATGATATTTTCAGTTCATATTGGTTTATCATGATGTAACACCATTGTAAGTTGAGAAGCATCTGTATATAGTGGTTTGGGAAGAAGCTATGAAAATAAAACCACGTTTGTCAAGAATTACAACAGTTATTGGGGAAGACTGGCATAAAAGAGTGAGGGATGAACCACAAGCACCTTACTTTAAGAAGAGAAACCCTAACAAAAGGTCAAGGAGAATTTTTAGTTTCAATAGAAAGGATATAATGTTTTTTCCTTGTGAAGTACCTCATGCAACATAGTTATTAAACAGAGAATTGCATTTAAGAGAAAAATAAAATTTTTCCTTCGTGCTTGGATAAACAAAGAAACAAATGGCACAGAGAAGACTTGGCTCAATCACATGTAGTATTTCCTCAAAATTTTTAATCTTAAAAAATAGTAATTAATTTTTATGAAATAGGGTGCACAACTGCCTCTGTGTCATTATTGGGGAAGAAAGATATACATCCAGAGCCATCAACTGACTGCTGGAAAAGAAATCAGAACAAGGCTTGAGGCCCATGCTATGGCCCTATCCACACATCTCAGAGTTAATAACTTGAGTAAACTTTGGATCTTCCTTGAAAATCCATAATTTTTCCTTCTAAATATTAAAAAAGAATCCTGGAAGCCCTTGTGTAAATATTTATTATTCACAACTCACTTTCTAAATATGATTCCATAGATTCACAAGATTCCATAAAATGACGTCATGAGAAGTCAGGGTGTTAGCATTTCCAGATATGAAAGCTGAGGGTAAGCAATAAGCGTAGAGAGAAGATGGGTTCTGAGTCACAAAACTGATTAGAGCTGACCTTTCAATTCCTTCCTCTGTTTGGCTCGTTGAGTGAAATGCTTATTTTGTCTGGTGAATAGATGGCCCTGGGCCTTACTAGTATAACGTTCTTATTAACCCTGCCACAAATGGTCACAAATAGTCATACTCCTATCAGTGGTTGCCCCAGATTGGGAGCCTAGAATATCTGTTGACTGATAATATAAAGGCTACTAAAAGGGAAGATTAAAAAATAAACTAACAAAGTCTCCTATACCTCTACAGACCCAGTTCTTATACAAAAGCCACTTATTATCATATTTTCTGATGAACTAAGTTGCAAAACGAGACATATCCATGACTACACTTTCCCCAGAATTGATCCTTTGAAGTGACAGGTCATATGGCAAGATTGTTGGGAATCATATATAGCCAGGAAGATAAAGTGTGGTGTCACTTAGCAAGCATACAGAAATTTGAGAAACAAAAGGAGGACTACTGTTATGCAACAAAGTACATGCATTTGCTGTATGGCCTTCATTAAAGATCCAAGAAATAAGTAATTTGTATTTTAAACTAGTGTTTTCCCATTTTAAACATTCAGACAACTTTTACTTCTCCTCTATTTTCTGTCAGTTCCTTCTCTCTCCTCTCTTTACTTCCCCTCTCAAATCTACTGAACAAACCTGTTTTGGACAAGTTGGACCAATTTACCCAATAGGCAAATTTAGTCCTTATTCTTAAATACAGCTTTTTAAACAGTGCCCAGGTAAACAACAACATGTCATTGTATGCATTAGTGTCTTAAATGTATTATTTAAAATAGGGCTTTCTGAACAGGAAGCAGGCTTAAAAATATGATTTTTTGGAGGGCTTTAGTTTCCTTCAAAATATCTATGAGCCACTTCATTTTTTAATTAAGTTTATTGGGGTAACATTGATTAATACAATTATATAATTTCAGGTTTACATTATCATTTGAGATCTAAATATTCTATTGTGTGATGACCACCCAAAGTCCAGTTTCCTTTAGCTAACATATATTTGACCCACTTTACCCACTTCACCCTCCCCATATATTTTACTCCCTTTACCTGTCTACCTCTCCTCTCTTCCCCCAACATCTACCCTCTGGTAACCACTAGTCCATTGTCCATGTCCCTGAGTCTCTGTTTGTTTGTCCTGTTCATTTGTTGCTTTTAGGTTTATATCCCACATATAAGCAATATCATGTGATTTTCAACTTTCTCTATCTGGCTTATTTTGCTTAGCATGATTATCTCGTGGTCCATTCATATTGTCTCAAATGGCAGTATTTCATCTCTTCTTATGGCTGAGTAATATTCCAATATGTACCACAGCTTCTTTATCTAATTAACTATCCTAGGACGTTTTGATTGTTTCATGTCCTGGCCACTGTGAATAAAGCTGCTATGAACACCCGTGTGCAAATATCTTTTTGGATATGGGTTTTCAAGTCTTTGGGGTAGATACCCACTAGAGGGATTGCTGGATCATATGGTAGATCAATTCTTAGTTTTTTGGGGAACCTCCATACTGTTTTCCACAGTGGCTGTACCAATATGCAGTCCCACCAGCAGTGTATGAAGGTTCCTTTTTCTCTGCATCCTCTCCAACATTTGTTATTATTTGTCCTGTTGATAACAGGTATTCTAACAGGCGTAAGATTGTATCTTATTGTGGTTTTAATTTGCATTTCCCTAATAGCTAGTGATGTTGAACATCTTTCCATATATTTGTTGGCCATTTGTGTCCTCTAGGGAGAAATGTCTGTTTAAGTCCTCTGCCCATTTTTTGATTGGATCATTTGTCTTTTTTTTGTTGTTGTTAGAACCACAGCATTGAATAAGGTTGTCTCCATAGGGCTTGATGCTTTCAGTAAATCTGTCCCTTACATTTGAACACATAGGTGATTTCAAAGACTTAGTTTTATTTTACTAAAGTCTACTGGTCAACTATAATTTTCTATTGATAAATTAAGCCATTTTCTAAATGAGTCTAGATCAATGCAGGCTGCACAATATTATTTAATTTTCCGGGTTCACAAGATTCCATTACTGACTTCCTTTAGTTTATACCTCATTATCACTCATGGAGAGTCATTGCTAATGGGAGCAATGAGCATGGGTAAAGCACACAGCCAACACCCAAGCCTGTACTCCATCACTGAAAGAAAAATGGCACTCTCCTCCACAGTCTCAACCTCATGGAAATCTAGGAACACATTCCTCTTACACAGAGGCTAAATGAGCATTATGGCATGGCCCTAGGTTATGGCATAGGTTTCAGAACCTGAGAGGCCATTAATGTTCTATGTTCTAACCTTCCTATCCTCAGCTACCTTCTGAAGTGGAGTGGGTACTCATGTCTGACTGCTTTGGTCAGAAGGCATTACCAAGAAGAGAACCTATGGAATGACATCCAGGAGAACACATTTCTCTATGTGCAATTCTCTCATATAAAAACTTAATTTTATATAGATAGTGAGATTCTATGAGGTCTCTAGATGAGTTCATTATATTATTCAAATATCTTTGTATACTTTGCAATAACCAGCTTTCTATCTAACACAACATAAGCCCTCAATAAATATTTGTTGAATGAACTAGAATTGACTGTCATCAGTTTCTACTGCTTGCTTTTAACCTATTTTACTGGCATATTTTATAATGCAGGGAAAGATTTTCTAAAAATGGTACCACTACAGGAAGAATTACTGAGTCTTGGATATGATGAGAATCTATGACCCTAATTTAGCCCTCTGAACATCAATCAGTAAAAGCAGAGACAATAAATCTCATAACATAGGGGTTATGGTCACAAGTTGATGGAGATGAACATAGGTGTAAATCCTGCGACTTTGACCAGGTTACTTAATCTCTCTAGCTGCACTGTAGGATTGTTGAGAGAATCAAATAAGGTATTGCATGTGAAATGTTTAGTATAATGGTTGGCCCATAATAACCATCCAATAAATGGTAGCTGCTGATGAACTATCATCAGCCAGAAATATCAATGTCAAGAGGAATCCTGGGTATCTTATAGAAAAAACTCTAGAACAGAGACATCACAAGTAAATCCTGGGAGACAGAATAAATCCATGATCCACAATAATTTTCATTCATACAGTCAACACTTGAGCCTCTAGTCTGACCAGAGACTAGTTATTGGGAAAAGAAGATTCTACAAGCCTGGACTAATTAAGTTCAGTGTTTACTTCTCATCATAAAATGTCAATGACAGCTGAGATGTTAGTATGGCAACAAAAGAGACTTGCTTATTTGTACAGTGTGAAATGATGTTAATATTCTGTGGTTTTAATTTGTAAATTGCCTTAAAGCTCATGAGAAATGTGATGAAGATCAGTAAGGCACAGCAAAAGAAAAGTTAAACTAAAAGGAGAGATGGAAACAAAGTGACTTTAAACCACTAGTATTTTAGATTCATATTCCTAAATTCACTGGGCATAAAGGCAGTTTATTATCCAACCAGGAGAGTTAGGGTTAAGTTTTTCTGTAAGGCGCTCAGAGATTAGGGAAGTAGCAGATGGTCTCACATCATTCCTTTCCTCCATTTGGACAACAAAAGGACTGAAGTCTGTTTAAGTTGAGAATGTTGAGTCCTTTATAACTTATTAAAATAGATAGAAAGGTGGCAAAGCAGCAGAGAAGAGCATATTTTTGTCTTACAGCACAGTTTGTGTGGAATGCCTTCTGCCCTGAGTTATTAATCTGAAGGCCAAACTCTTCAATTCAGGAGGTGCAAACTCTAAGAATGTGAAATATTGCTTTTCATGGCTAGAATGTTACAAAAACATCTATAAAACAAGACCTGGATTCTTATTTTAGATTAAGGATTAAAATAACATGTTAGAAAGCTGCAAACTGAGCTGGAAATGTGGAGAAGTACCTTACAATAAAAAATCTAATATATAAATAACCAAAATCATAACACAGATCAACATTTAATGAAGCCATAAGTCCAAGTGCTTTATGAAGATTAACCCATTCAATCTTCAAAATAATAATTAAAATATGCACCATTCATATCCTCATTTAAAGAGGGAACACTGAATACATAGAGAGTTAAATAGCATGCAAGGTCACACAGCTAATAAAAGGCAGAACAAAGATATGAACACATGGGCTTAACTCGTACTTTATATTTCCAGATCATAAAAATCTAGATAAAAAAGGAAAGCTAGGAGACAGTAATTTTCTACATTGGAGTCATTAGGTCATAATCAGCACAATTAAAAATCTGTTACACTTAAAATACTTCAATTATAAAATTTACATGTTTATTTCATAACATAAATTAATTACAGGTAACACATGCACTTTCTTAGAAATAGCCAAGAACTGAATCTATTTCTTTTAAATTCCAACCCTGATTCAGAGACCTCTATTGCTTAGCTCAAAATTAATAGTGAGTCCAAAGATAATTTTTCTTACCATTCCTGCTCTACTGCCAGGAAACCTAAATCCTCCTCACAGGTCCCTCAGCAATATCTCGGTCAGGTTAGATCTCAGACAGCCCAACCATAAACAGGGTGACACTCTGGTGAGCCATAATTAATTAGGAGGCAATCGCTCCAGTACTAAGTCAGAAAGCTAACCATTCCTTACTGGAAAGGCCCTGCTGCCCTGCTCGCTTAGAGCTGTTCGTGGTGCTGATGTCTGTCTGACCCTCGCTACTATGCCCTATTCTTGCTAGTGTTTATTCTACCTCATCTCAAATACTTGTTCATATCTTGTTCCTCTGGGTGCTGACTGATACCTCTCTGTGGACTACTTTAAGTCCTATGGCCTATCTAGGCAGGGCTTTATAAGTTAGAAAACTGAGACACAAGGAGTTAAGTAACATACCCAAGACATATAGCTAGTAAGTGGTGAAGCTGGATTCAAATCCAGCCCGATTAGTGGCAGAGACCACACTCTTAATCTCCACATACGACAATCTCCCTGAATAAGGATGACAAAGCTTAAGGTAGGTAGTACTCCACAGAAGCAGGCAGGAGGCTCCAGGCTGTGAAACTAGTGTTCTGGAGAGCAGAAGGTGGCTGATGAGCAGGGCACATTATGAAATAAGTGAATGGCCAGCTGGCCAAGCTGCTATAATCTCTGTATGGAGATTGATGTGCTTTAAAAAGAGTCTTTCTTCCTGTTCTCCTCCCTGAGCGAACTATCCAGTATATCCTCTTATTATTCAATTTTCCTTTATTTTTACTTCTGTTAATCACGTTTATTTTAAATAGGATTGTGAATAAGATAGTTTAGATTAATATTTGAGTAGTTGTGTTGCCAAAGGTCAGGAGGGCATGTGTGGTCTCCCACTTTGTCATCAACACTATAATTAGTATTAACACTACACTAATAAACAGTATAGTGAGGCATTTGTAAAGAAACTTGATTCTGCATGAAAAGTACTTTGATAACACGACAGAGGTCTCCTTGAGCTAAATCAATCTCCAGGAGCTAGTATAGCAATGTGGGTGAGGGCGAGTACAGAAAGAAGGGGAGGATTCACATTCTCAAGAAGAACACTATACACTTGCACGCAAGCCAATCATATAGTTCCTGTTTGCAAACCAAACCATACCTGAGAAATAGAACCAAAGGGAGAGCTATTTAAATTAAGATTTATAGCAACTAGAAATATGCTAACATTACACAAACAGAAAGACAATTTTCTTAAGAAAGAAAGGAAATGCAAATCTATGCTTCCCTAAGCACAAAGTAATAAAGCCTATTTAAAACCTATATTGTTAAGCAAAATTACAAAACATTTGTCTTTTCCTGGACCAACTTAAAAGCTGTTTTACAAAATACTCCAATACATGAATGAGTGTGTGTGTGTGTGTGTGTGTGTGTGTGTGTGTGTGTGTGTGTGGACAAGGCTGGGGTTGGAGTCTCCCCCATTTAAGTCTAGTAAGGAATGTTCCAATTAGTGCATCATATTGTGCAGTCTATTGAAAAGGTCAAGGTCTATAGCTGAACTAAATATAACCTGGTGAGAGAGAGCTAGAAGAGCTCTGAAAAATTTTGAGAGGATTTCATACTGTTTGGAAGATAAAACTAATTTTGAAGGGATTTTGTTCTTTTTTATGAAGTGTGTAATTGAAAAAATATATATCAAGAACAATTACAACTTCTTACACAAGTTGCTTTAAAAATCTAGAATAATTTCTCACTGTTAAAAGATAAAATAGTGTCATATTATCCTATCTTTTATCTAAGAAACTTAAATCATTTTCATAGGTTTAAATAGAGCTGGTAATCTTGTTTTTGTGAAAGCAAAGGTCATTATAACCTTCCTAAAACACACATCTGACCAAGATACTTTACTGCTTAAAACCCCAATGACTCTTCAGGGCCTAAGAGAGAAGTCCAAAACCCCTCTGCTATGCAATCACGGCTTTTGGTTTTCTGGCAAATGACTATGTTTCCAACTTCTTCTCTTATATGGTTTTCCTCTCACTCATTCTGTGGTCCTTCAAATCACCCATGATGTAACTCTGTGCCTTTGGACAGAATGTCCTTTCCCACATTGCCTTTCCCACTCTTCCTCACCCTTAAACTGTTATTTCCCCAATCACACCCTCTGACAGCCTTACTCCACCCTTTGTTCTTTTCTCCAGAGCAAAAATGACTGCTTTTTCCCATTGGTCTCCACCAGACCTTTTACAGGCCTATGATATAACACTCAGAGCATATTTATTGGTTAACATCTCTGTCTTCTCCTCCTTAGTAAATTCTAGGAGGGCAGTGCTCACTCAGTACACTGCCTGGTATATAATAAATTGAATTATTAATAATCAAGGTCTCCAAATAAATACAGAAATACAAAAGTTAAGCAAAATATTTTCTTCATTCTGTAAAGACATTCTCAGATTATTTAAAGCTGTTATTATTTTCTAATCTCATCTCTTTCTCCTCGTTATCTGTCAATTGTAAGAACAAAACTCTAACACCAATATCCCTTGAGGGTTCCCATGACTCCAACACATATTTGGGTAGAGGAAGTGCATACCAAATGCATATTTCATACAAAGGATGTATGTGTGGGGGGAGAAGGTGCTGGAAAGTGTGTATTCTGAAAAGTTACTAGGCTAGTAACTTCTCTAGCCTTACTTTAATTATTTTTGATTATTTGTGCCAAATAGAATAGTTTCTATGTGCAAAGCATTGAAGAATGCTAAAAACAGTTCTTCCTTCATTTTATACCATTTTACAAGGCAGGAAACAGATTTCACTTGCTCAAGGTTACTTTTATCAAGACTCCTCTGGTTTCCTAGACAAATTTCTTGCACATTCCCTTCACTAAACTGAGTTCAATGACAGAAAAATCATACTAATGTTCCTTCCAGCACTTCTTTTCAGAGCACTATAATGTTGTGGTTGAAAGTACTCTCCGAAACTGATTACCTGGGTTTGAATCCTAACTCCATCACAGGTTAGCTATGCAACCTAGGGCAGTTTACTTAACCTCGCTATGTTTGAGTATCTTTATCAGTAAAATAGAGATTAATAATATCTTCTTTATAGGACTGTAGCAAGGATTAAATTATATATAATGTGTGTGGGGCTATGTGTGCATAGAACAGGGTCTGCAATATAGTAAGAATGAGAAAGTATTCTTCCTGATCCATGACCTTCAGCAGTCCACCTTGATTATTACATCAAGTATGGACTACCACATTACTTTTAAAATCATATTTGTTATTTATTAATTTTTCCACCAATGCACCATTATTCCCTATATATATCTTAACTTCCATCTCAACCTATAGAGGTCTTTTTTCCTCCACAAATCCAACTACTGGATTCTGCCAATTTGAAGTAAAATCCAGTTCTCCCAAACATTTCTTGAGTCAAAAACTCTTCTCTAAGCATCCTTTAAGGACTCTAACTCTATCAAACATTTGAAATAAATGTACTGAGCTACTGTCTAGGGGTTCTGTGCAAGCAGCCAGACTGCAGGGTTCTAGAAAACAATCCCAGTGGCAGCTGCCTCATTTCCTCCCAGAGCTGGTTCACAGTCTGCTGCTGGTAGACTTATGCTCCAATTGGCAGAGAACTGCTGTTTCGTGTCTCTCTCACAGGAAGACACAGAAAAAAGGTGTGGGTACCTCTTTCTTCCTACCACTTACCTGGTCTGGCTAACCACTACAAGCATGACCAAGCTACATCTCTCCTTGGCAGGAATTCCTAATGGAGCACTTAAAGAAGAAAATTTTCTCCAGCAAATAGTTACAAATAGAATGCTTAATTCAAAAAACCATCAGGTTAAAAAAAAGCAGTTTAGAATCTGGGCTTGGGAAGAGTAGAATATACATATTTATGTTTACTTGAATTCTCCATTTGCTCCTTTTCTTATCTCTTACTTTCATTTTATTTAACACGACACTATTTATATGTTCATACAAGCAAAACAACTGGAGGAAAAAATGCTTAAAATGAAACAAGAAATGAAGACTGAGAGGAAAATTGCATTAATTAATGGAAAGAAAATTTTATGGTTAAAAGAATACTGGTTTCAGAATTTTGGGTTCTTATTTAGTTTAAACGTAGGAAAAATACTATTTAGGATAAAATAACACTCTAAAATATGTAGTAAGTTTTTAATCATTAAATATTAATTAATCGTATATGTTGTCATAGTTGCCTAGGTAGATTTTACATTTCTGAAAAATCATGTTATAGCATACTATTTTTTCCAGAATTGCAATAGCTGGGATTTAGCTTGTATTTATTGATCTTTGCTGTGTGAACAAATAAATTTTTTTTTTCTAAAATTTTGAAACTTTAACTGGTTGTCATATTACTTTTCATTAGATACATTGGATATAAGTGGAAACTGAAGAGCAATGGCCCAAAAATTCCTTCCACAGCCTTCTGGATCTTGGACCTTAGAAGGGTACAAATCTATTTTTCATTCTCTTACTTCTCATGTTCTATGCTATGAGAAAGGCCATTGAACTGGTTGGTCAATGTGCTGTCTGGAAAGTTTCTAAACCTAGAAATAGCATGCAGAAACATGGCCCACTGCATAGCTGTAGAATACTGTCAACTCTCACCATCAAGACTTATTTATACAGGATATATATGCACATAAACTGCTTTTATATTCAAGAGGCAACTTTGAAGGATCCTCCCAGAACCATGTCACTATTGATTATTCAAACCTGTTATAATTTGCATGTTCCCAAGCCCAGATTCCAAACCCTGGAATACACTATTTAAAAAGAACTGCACTATATCTCTTGAGTATATTGAAATAACCAGTGCAACCATCTTCACTGACAGGTAAATAAATTAGTCCACTGGAAAGGAGGCAAATTAACTGGCATATATCATACTTATTTCAAGCCACCATTTGTTGAGAACTTGTTACATATGTGCCAGAAACCTTACATTTTCTCATTTACTCCTTTCAACAACCTTGTAAGATATATACAAGTTATTACCCTCATTTTACAGAAGAGAAAACTGAGGCTCAGAGTAATGACTAAGGTCACATAGCTTTTTGAGAGTAGGCCATGGAGCTAGGATCTGAACCCAGGCTCCCAAAACTAAAGCAAGAACTTTCATAACTCAGTGTGTAGCTTCTCGAGGACCCAAGAACCTATTGTAAGTGATAAGCTTTCTTTATGACCTTCTGTAGCTATATTAAATCTTAAATCAATGTGCCATTAAGCAACAGTAACAATTTGCACTACAATGAAAGAAATCTACATTATCACTTATATTACAGTGAGGGGCCCATTTGTTAAGAGAGCAGTCTTCACATCATTAAAAGTTTCATTATTTGACTCTCTTTAAAGTGTCTTCTGTCATTTCCCCCCACAAAGTTACATTTGTTATATAGTGCCTCATAAACCTTTATTATACAATGTGTGGCTGATAAATAGATGGCAATTAATCTTGGCAACTTATCAAGGGGATTTCAAAGATAAATTAGCTTACTGATCTAAAAGTTCTAGATTAAATATTGTGTAGTGGATTCATGTATTTCCACTAGAAATACACAATTAAATACAGATAACCAATGAGCTTTTAAATCAAATTCCATGGTTATTTCCCCAGGATATATCTTTCAAAGTCAGGTTGCAAACAGGGTACATCCACTAAAGACCCATTAGGTGCATTCTGGTCCAGAAAGTCAAAATATCAATTATATAATTAAACATGTCTCAATAGCACAGAATGAGCCTCTGAAACAAAAATTTAGCTTGCTAATACCAGGCCAACATTTTATTCCTTTGTAATTTTTATGTGTTTGTGTCAGTATCTTTTGTAAGATTTTTAGCTCACAGTGGATTCAGAGATGGTCAAAGAGCCTTTATATTTTAGTGTCTTAATATTTTCACACAAGCTGAGAAAGAAAGGGGAATGCTTTCCTGATCCATGTAGAAGAGAGGTTCTTGGCTGTTGTGCACTTTTCAGTTTGCAATCCCCATGTGGAAGCAGGCCTGGTGGAGGCAGGAGGCCAGAAAGACAGAGCAATTTCCTTGCTCTTAGACTTTTCAAATAGATTTGCTTAAGCAGCAAGCTCAAATTATGGAACCCTTTAGATTGTGGTAGAAAGGAGGTCTTGGTTGGAAGGGTTCAAATGGCTAAACTAAGTCCCATGGACACAGGAACATCTCTTTGGGCTGTTTATACAATTGGAAGGGAGGTGGTGGCTTAAACAGTATTCTACCAGAGCCACCAGATCAAACTCACCTGGAGGAAATCCCTTGGTAGACCAGAACCATTCTTTATACTCAGTGGGTAGGCAAAGACACAGATGAGTTGACTGAAAACAAGGTTTGATTATTCCCTGGAGGACAGTACTAGACAAGTATAAGAATCTAGGAAATGATTCTGTGAGATGGGAATCAGCAGAGGTGAACATTGGAGAGGAGTCTCAAAACAGGCCATTCAGAGATAAAAAGCCTAGAGCTCTGCAGGCTGACATATTTGGTTAAACATATTTAGTATTAAAGCTTTCTTTAGTGACAAATAACAATGCCAGAGAAAGATGAGGATAAGAAGGAAGCATGTGTTTTCACAGGAATGGTGCAAGTGGGAGTGATGTTTGTATTATGCAGATGGCCCTAATCAAACCAAAGGAAAAACTGGACAACTTCCAATGGTAAAAATGATTTGAGAACTTAATAGGTCAGAGGATGGGGAGGACACAGAGGCTTGAATTCAAGATGAGATAAGGCAGTTTCCATTTTGGTATAAATCTCTAGGAAAACTGTCAGGTTACATCTAATGCACCTAATCCAGAAATCCTAATTTGAGGCTTACATGAGGTTGTCCTAAATGAAGACAAATACCCTTTCAAAAGGCTAAAAAGATACTTCATTTCTTCAGAGCCTGCCTTATAAGAACAGCTTTACTTCTGGTGAGGGACAGGAAGAGGACCTGTTATTTTAAAGAGTTCCACAATCGCATACTCCTTTATCCCAAATCATTTTCCATTTACCACATAAAACACACTTTTTTCTTCAGAAACCATCTTTGCAGATAAATAGAGATGCAATGTGAAGGATGGAGTGGAAAAGAACTGATCTATTGGGTGGACTATTTTTGTCTTTGTCAAGAGCCCCCATTACTGACACTAAATGGCCCTCTCCCCTCATTTCTCAGCTAAAACTCCTGGTTGTCCTAGAAAGAACTGAGAGATAAATGACTTCAGGGCTTGGGGTTAATGGGAAAAGAAAATGTTATATTTCTGAGGGAGAAGACAACAGATGTCCCATCAAAATGCATCTCACCCTATAATGTTTCAAATTTGTCTTTGTGAAAGCAAATTATAACCTTGTGCTTGCCTGCCTAATCACCACTTGTTACACAAAGTACTTGTGTACACGCTAAGCTTATATTCTGAGATGACCTTGGAGTCATACAAATGTCTCCCAGATCTATAAATGTGAGTTTACTTTTTGAGTTATTTTCATTCTCTAAAAATGGGATCTTAAAATTCATTACAAAACACTGCAATTCCAGTTATTAGTGATGTTTTATAGCCATCAGCATTTGAATTACAGTACACTGATTTATTTCCATTTGCCCAAATGACACCTGGGTTAGCTAGAAGAGTTTAAATCAGGTAATTCTGTTTCTTTCTCACCCCTTTTTGAGTGTTGAATGAATGAAAAACTCCTAATAACAGGTATCTTTTAAAGCGCTCTTGCACTGAGTAAAGTAGATAACAAACAAACAAAAAAGCAACATCAATTGTCTCCTCACCTCCCTACCCCCAATGCATTGGGTGGTTCCAGCAGCCTCCCACCTGTAATGGGTTTACCTGAGGAGGAGCCAAGAGTAATGACTTATTGAAGACCATGGCTTTATCTGGGCACGGTCTCTTAGTCAAGATTCCATTTGGGGAAGAGGGAGCAACAGCATTGGGTATGTATCACAGTATGTTCCGTATAGGAATAATTTGGGAAGTCTCAAAGAGCAACCTGGGTCTGTGATCAGATCCTGGGTTTTTTTTTATGGCAGTCCCCCTATTTACTTTTGTTCATCAGAAGATGGGACCCACTGGCTCATCCATTAAAGTTATTGAATAAGCCATTCTTATTTCCTAAGACCACTCAGACACTGGAGGGCTTTAATCTTCTTTAGCTGAATTGCCTTATCTTGCTTAGAGAAACAAAGTCAACGTGATATAAGAAATGAAAATGGTTAAGGCGGGTCTTCTTGACCAGGTGCCAGAACTGGGGCTTCAAAAAACCAAGCTGTCTTAGTGGTCATTTCCATCCTCAGTGTCTGCTAGCACTCCTGGTACTTCTCATCAAGAAGGAAAACTGTGAAACAGTTACTTCTTGCCCTATCTTACTCAAGCTCTCAACAGCACACCAATGAGAGGACCAATTCTTTCTTTAAACATTCCCAGCATGCTTTCACAGCATACTCTAGCTCTTTCAGTTTTCTCTTACCTTTTAGCATCTGAGAGGAAAGCCAGTGGAAGGTTGTTACATTCAGTAACCCAGGCAACAGATAACGAGGGCTTTTAACTAAGATAGCGGCAGTAGGGATGGACTGAAGTAAGAGAATTGATAACTGACTGATAATTTTCTGTTGTGGGGGCTGTCCTGTGCATGGGATGGCCTCGACCCACTAGATACCACCAGTACTGCAACCCCAGTGATAACTATCAAAAAATGTTTCCAGATATTGTGAGACATCCCTGTAACCTGGCTGTGGGGGTGGAATCAGCTGTGGTTTAGAACATTCATTCTAGAATTTTTTTCCCTCCACCAATCACATTTTCAAGACCACCTCCCATTCTTAAAAATATGTTTTTTTGATTGCTTTCCTCCATAGATTACTACTCTAGCCAGGTAAGGTGTATTACATTCTCATTCTTCTCACACCACATAGCTTACCTATACCTTACACAATGCCTAGAATACAGCGTTAAATATCACTGAATGATATATTCATCCACTCTATATTATCAAGAGATTGAAACTCAAACTTCTACTCTGGTAGTCAACATTGCATAAATCTATCCCCCTAACTTTCCCGCTGAATCTCGTTATTGCCTATTATTCTTCCCAATTCATTCTTTGTTATGATACTCCGCCTTCCAGATTTCCACATTGTGTGAATCAGAGACCCCTCTCCAACCCAGAACACCTACACAAAGAAAACAAACGTAGGTTTGCTAACGTTTCATTTTTCCAGGTAAGAATATTTCAACAACAATAATAGCAACAACTACTCCACTATCATTTTGTTAAATAAAATTTTAATATCAAAAATAGAAACATAATCTTAAGATGAAAGAAAGGAATTTAAATGGAATGCATTTAACTTTATAAAAGAACTCATGATATTGCCTTGTTTTCTTAATTTCTGAGAAAACACTGGTACATATATCATGGACCAGCACTGATCTCATTTCCAGGCCAACCAGACCTCACTACATTATTTTCTTCCTTGGCCTGGACCTCTTGGCTCAGATGCTATATGACCCCACACCAATGCATTCTGCCCACACATCACTGCCTAGAAAACTTCTACTCTTTCTTTAAAGTTAGCATGTAAATATTACATTGCCCCTAAACCAGGGGCAATCTTTCTCCTTATTTAGTTTACTGCTTGGGATACTTTGTGTATTTGACCTACTGGAGTTGTTTTTATATAGGCCACAACCAGCAGCATCTCCTCACCTTTGTAGAAAAGAGCCTTGCTGGTAAGTAGTGGGCATCCTATAAAAGCATGCT
The DNA here is from genome assembly GCA_030015415.1 of Cynopterus sphinx. Lineage (NCBI taxonomy): Eukaryota > Metazoa > Chordata > Mammalia > Chiroptera > Pteropodidae > Cynopterus > Cynopterus sphinx. The sequence goes on along the minus strand of CM057391.1, from coordinate 41,013,446 downwards.
GTTTTAAGTGGTTGAATTGATTCTGGCTTAGGATAAGCCATTCACTCCCCCAGGAATACCTAATCTACAAATTACCACAAACTCAGTAAAATCTTATAACATAAATTTATAACCTTACAGTTTCATAGGTCATAAGCCTGACACAGGTCTCACTGGGCTTCAGTCAAGATGTTGGCAGGACTGTGTTCCTTTTTGGAGGCCCTGAAGGATATTCTAGGTTTTTATTTATTTATTTATTTATTTATTTATTTGTTTGTTTGTTTGTTTGTTTGTTTGTTTTTCTAGTTTATCAAGGCCACCTGAATTTCTTGGTTTGTAGCACATTTCCTCCATCTTTAAAGCCAGAAGTGTTACACTTCTCTGACTATTCTTCTATAGTCATGTTTTCCTCTGACTCTGACCTGAATCAGAAGAGGTTTTTTGATTTTAAAGACCCATGTGATTAGATTGAGTCCACTTGAATAATGTAGGATAATCTTTCCATCTCAAGGTCTGTAATTTAATCACATCTGCAATGATACTTTTACCACTTAAAGTAACACACAGAAGTCCAACCTTATCCACAGTTTTGCTTTCTGCTCTTTCAGTTACTCATGGTCAATCAAGTTCTGAAAATATTAAATGAAAAATTCCAGAAATAATTCATAAGTTTTAAATTTCATACCATTCTGAGTAGTATGATGAAATCTCACCCCATCAGCTCTATCCCACTCGGGACATGAATCTTCCCTTTGTCCATCCTATATATCCATGTATATATCCATGCTATATACATTCTCCACCCATTAGTCACTTAGGATCTGTGTTGGTTGTCAGATTGAATGTCATGGTATTTCAGTGCTTGTGTTTAAGTAATCTTTATTTTAGTCGTAATGGCCACAAAGTGAAGAATGGTGATGGTAGAAATTCAGATATGCCAAAAAAGAAGCCATAAAATGCTTCTTTTAAGTGAAAAGGTATGTAAATATGGGAAAACATAATATATATCAAGGATTCCATACTACCTACTGGAGGTGTTTGGAATATATCCACCATGGATAAGGGAAGTCGGCTACCATATTTACAGGTTCTGAGAATTAAACTGTGAATATCTTTGGGGGCTATCATTCTGCCCACTATACCCATCCTTATTGTTCTTTAAAATTCATAGTCCTCCTTTTTCAATCATGATGTGAAACTTGCTTAAGATCACAAAAATAATAAATGACAATCAAGATTTGAACCCGGTTCTATGTATACTCAAAGCTCCTCCTGATACCTTTGTGATAAATAAAGCAATAAAAAAAAATCTGCCCTGTGGAGTAGACAGTCGCCATGTGGAGTAGGTGATGAGGCAGTGAAAACATTTAGACATGTTTTAAATGGCACTTGAAAATGCATCGATGCTTTTCCCCAACACTTGATGTGTGTTTGATTATGTGTTCAAAGACAAACGTTCATGGCCATACAAGACGTCTGAAAAACAATCTTCTAAACTGGGCTCCAGCTTTCATAATTCAGCTCTGTGCAATCGGGGGACACTCATCCCTAGGTGTCAGTATATTTTTACCATCTAGGAACCTTATACAGTTAGGTTTCCTGAGCTTTGATCTAAGAAAACATTTCTCACAAGCTCCCCTTCAGCTGTCACAGCGTTCAGATCCACAAAGCCTATGTGGAGTAAAAACAGCTATTTTTGTTTAATAATTTAGCACTGATTATGCAGTGGTGATTCATGGCTTGGATACTTCAAAGCTTAAATAATATAATAGTGCATGGTAAGTAAGGTCTTTGTGGCAGAATTCATCATGTGCACCAAAACCCAGAGTCCAGAGTTTTGTTTTCCCTAGCAGGGCTCAGGAGAGACTGTTTCTTGCAGAAGAAACTTTGCCTTGACCTCCATTCACTATGACATATAGGCTGGTGAGGTGGTCAGATAATGCCTAAAACTGCCACTGGCTTCAGAATAGATTTTACCTACCCAAGGAGGATCTTGGTGGCAAAGAATCTAAAAGAATCATTTGTTTATAGGTAGGACTGTACATACGTTATTCTAGACAAGTCTCTCCAACCTCCCTCATCCATTCACATTAGAGACCACTAAGGGAAGAGTGCTCTTTATTTTATGCCCAGCTTTATTGAGGCATAATTGACAAATGGAAATTGTATATATTTAAAGTGTACAACTGGATGTTTTGATATATGTATACACTGTGAAATAATCAGCATAGTCAAATAATTAACATATCCTTCACCTCACACTGTTACCATTTTCTTTTCTTCTCTGATTTTATTTTGTAGGAAGAACAATTAAGATTTACCCTGTTAGCAAATTTCAAGTATATAATACAGTATTGTTTACTATAATCACAATGTGTATATTAGGTCTCTGGAACATACTTGTCTTGCATAAATGAAACGTTATACTCTTTGACCAACAACTCTCCATGTCACCCATCCCTCAGCCACTGACAACCACCACTCTACTCTGCTTCCATGAGTCTATTTCAGATTCTACATATAAGTGAGATCGCACACCATTATCTTTCCGAGTCTGACTTATTTCACTTAGCATAACATCCTCCAGGTTCAACCACATTTATGCAAATGGTAGGATATTCTTCTTGTTTAAGTCTGATATTCTAAATCAGTACCACATTTTAAGAGTACTGTCTTGATTTAGTTTAGTAAAAGAAGTGTCATTAATGATAATCCTTCACCTATATATGATTACCTGAGCTTCAAATGTTCACTTCCATTAGGTAGGAAATCCAATAATTTTATCCATGTTAATCAAAGCTGAAAGATGCATCATGGATTTGCATGTGCAACCTTTATTTTTTCAATCATCAAGATAGATAAAACAGCTAGAGAGGCTGGGTGATGGTTCAGATGCAGGCTTAGAGGAAGCACCCCTTTCATCACACTTGCTTCAGATATGTGCAATGTATCTAAGAAAATCAAAGAAGTTGGGGCTGAAACCCAAAATCAAGAAGGAGGGGTAACAAACAGACAACCAACAAGCAAAACTAAGGTTGCCTAACTGAGAAAATTTAGCACGAGAATATCTTTCTTATATTCTACAGACTCTACTGATAACTTTGTTTTCTAAAAGTCCTCCATGGGAAATGGAAGTGGAGGGGAAACGTGAAAAGAAGCTGAGAGCTTTTAGAAACAATTACTGCTAACTAGAAATGTCACCCTCCCCCACACCCCCAAGTCTCTTTTTAGATTAGCAAGCAGCAGTGACCAGATGGAGGTTGTGTGTTGAAATGCCTTCTGTGGTGCAAGGCAAACAACTGCAGGAGTCAAGCTCCTCTTGAGCAGATGGGCCACCGATTTCTTGAGTTAGAGATCAGCCAGGCTCATTAAGGCAGTTGCAAAAGTTCAACAGTTAAAATTCAATTTTAGTCTCAAATCCTGAGTGACAGAAACATCTTCTGCAACCTAAAAAAAAAATTAATCAGAGTTGGAAAATTAAACAGTCTACAACATTGATATCAAGAACCACAGGAAGAATATAGAAGAATAAAATTAATGTTCATTTAAGACTAATGCTATTATCCATTATTGACATTCTTTGGTACTTTTTGGTGTGTTCTATTATAAATGTATTGACTTGAAAAAAATTAGTGGAAGAATTTTTGTGTAAATGCACATTTAATTTATTACCACTCTGAAATAAACAGTACAGGCTGTAGCGGAGAAGTAAACGAAAGATGCAACTTCTCATCAGTGTAAAAGGATTAAATTAGAGAACCTGAGGTTGGCAATTTAGGAGAAAGATGTGAGAAGCCAGAGGTCAAAAGTTATATTTCATGTTTCCTGATCAAAATCAGATCACAAAGATTAGATCAATAGCTCCATCTGAAAGAGCAACTTTAACTGATATTGAGAAAGAGCCAATTATTTATTCCTGTTTTAGGGGGAGATTTAATCATATGGTCTGGGAAACTGCACTTGGAGAAAAAAATTTCAGTTGACTTGGAGATGAAATCACAAAGATTCCCAGGCATGAGGGCTGGGTCAATCATTAAAAGATATGTGAAAATGTGACTTCACTGTCCTCTAACATACATTTGCTTTCCATCTTCATTTATTGTAGCTTGGGGTTACAGGTGTCCCCCAGTTTTATTAGAGAGTTTGTGCATTTACGTTTTGTTTTCCTTGTTTAAGGATTTATGGCAAATATTTTTAAAATTAGAAATCTTTAAAAATGTACTATATACATCTGTGCTTTCCTGAACAGAGAAAATTCAATGCCACTTTATCTTGATTTGAGTTGGGATTCTCTTTATGATTATGAAATATTTATTATGCCCACCATGTAGCTATGGCTGCACATAAATATATACTTGGTGTGGGCCACAGGGAGATGTAGCCTGGTAAGGAGGTCCTTGTAGGCACAGTGATGGCCCCTCCAGATGTCAGAGCTACAGTAACTATGCTAATGAGTACACACAACTGGCTCTAGGGGTCACTAGGGTGTGTGTTGATGTCACTTGATTCCCACTTTCTGACAACAGAACTGTTCTCTTTTATGTTTTTCCATGACTTTCATTGCAGCAACTATAACAAGCTCAGGAAGTCCACGACTTGTTATCTCTGCTGCTTTAGTTACGCACCATCTCTTTTTGCATTCCTTCTTTCTTGTCTCTTTGGATGCCCATGCTTCTCCCATGTTCCTTAGCTCTCAAAGGCTAGCCTGGTTTTGATGTATTTCTCCAATGGCACAGGGCTTTTTTCTTTCTAATATTTCTAACAACATATCAGTGTTCTCTGTCTGAAATTTAGGTGTTCTGTGGCTTTCATTGCTGTAGGGCCCAAGAGTTATTCTTCTGCTGGTAAAAACAAACCAAACCAAAACAAAACAAACCCCACTTTTCTTCCAGAAGCTGTGTTTAGAACAGAACTGGATGCTTGAGAGGGCTGTCAGTGCAGAGGGAATCTATAAATTATCAAGGATTTACTGAAGTGGGTCCTGAATTATTTCTCTCAGTAACAGAAACTTTGTGAATATTTTCCAGCTACTACATGAGCATGCACAGAATCAAATGAGAGGTACAGGTCTGAATGCCTTAAAAATTGTATTTTGGTACATTTCATTAGATTGTAGCCAAATACAACTTCTTATAAAACAGATTCAAAATGATAATTTATGCAGCTTAATAGAAGGATTATTTGGAAATCTGGCAAATTCTCAAGTTATATGACACGATCAATCCTTTTCCAGAGATGTAAAACAATGCAAAGTATTCCATTTTCTCCTAGATTTTCTTTCTTACCAAAGAATAAGCTTATTCCTGAATAATGCTATTCACAGTTCAACAGAAATACTGATTTCTAAAATACCTGGTGGTAGGAGTAAGAGCATCTTAAACAGAGGTTAACAGGGACAAAAAAAAAAAAAAAATGACAGAAGCACGAGTCTTGAAAAGTTCACTCCTCCCCTTCCTCCCCTTCTTGTATTTTATGCCCACATCTGTGTCAAGCATGAAAGAAGTAACAATGATGCTGAGGTCATATTTGCTCTCCTCAATGGATTTACAATCTAGCTATTCAAAGCAGAAAAACCACAATTTAAGAACTACATAAAAGAATGGAATAATTCAGGAATAGTTATCACCTTAAGGAGGAATGGATTTCTAAATTAATAGTGTGGAAGCAAATTGTGCACTGCTTGGTTAAGTGATGACTAAGTGAGGACATAAAAGCAGTCTATTAATACTTTAAAGGTGTAAATACGAAGTAGGGTGAGGAATTATTTTGTCTAATACTCTACAGAAATAGCATTGAACATGGAATTAAGAAAAAGAATACACTGAATTACAGTCTGAACAATTAGAAAGGAATTCTTTAAGCTGTAGCTCCAGGCTACTTAGTGACCTCAAAAACAGTTCTGGTTCTTTGATAATAATTACTATCATCCTGCCCTTGTCCAGTTAATGGCAATGAACACCAAGGATAGAGAAAGGTAAGAGATACCTTCCAGCTCTCCTGGAGCAGGAGATGAGATGGAAATGTGAGTGGAGGCAGGCCACAGTGGACTTGTGGGGGGAAGGGAGAGAGTGTTATGCTAAAGAAGTCCCACATCAGAGGGCCCTGAGGACTTCTTTCAGCACACTGCATCAAGAGCCTTATCTCAGATCCACTGAGTTGAAGCCAAAATCAATATATTTGAAATGTTTCATGGGTATTTTTTTCAATGAGATATCAGGGTTGCAAATATTTGCTGATGAGTTTTAAGCAAAGGAATGATCAGCACTGCATTTTATAACAATCATTCTGGCTGCAGTGTGCAGAACAAAATAGGAGATTGGAGACCATGTGGAAGCTGTTTGAATAACCCAGGGAAGTGTGGATGAGGGCTTAAATGAATGCAGTGCCAGCAAGGGTGTAAAGGAGAGTCCAGAACAGGTTCAATGACAATTAGTGCTTAATTCCATGTGAAAAGGTGAAGGAAGGTGAGAGAGGAGTCAAGCAAAGTGTGAAGTCAAGAGGAGGTTGGCTCATCCTTCACCAGTGGGGGGCAGCCTAGGAAGTTAGCCTGACTGGCTGAGGAAGTTTTCTGACAGGATTGTGGGGAACAATGCAGTCGAAGAGGTAGAAACAAGTCTTAAAAGGCAAGTTGAAGTTCAGGAAGCAAAAAGGAGACCAAAGATTACAAAACTGTCAAGGGCAGAGGCCTAGTATGCAGCCAAACCCGGGGTCTCAGAGCCAGTTGAGTAAGAGTAATAACAAGGAGACAAGGAGTAAATCTGGGGCAGCTATAGCAACTACTTAGCACAGACATTCATTTATTTATTTATTTATTTTGGAAAGGCAGCCCTTGGTGACTTCACAGATTGCAAAGACCTTGTCAGTTTATAATCCCTTATTTTTAAAAAATTTTTTAAGCCTACAGCACCTGGTCTTCCTAGGTGGTCTCTTATCCAAATACTAACCAAGCCTGACCCTGCTCAGCTTCCAAGATCAGACGGAATTGAGCTTTTCCAGGGTCGCATAGTGTATACAGGTATTGATTTTATGTGCCTAGGTGGGCTGGTCAAGATTAGGAGCAAAGATGGGAATTACAACTGTTTCAATTCTAAAAAGAACAACAAAGAGGGTGCAGGTCAGTAGGATGAGGTCGAGGTATTCTGCTTTGGAAGTGTTTTGAGTGTGGGGTGTACAAAACATTCAAATAGGGGTGTTCAGCATATATTTCGACGTGAGGGTACAAAGTTCACTGGGCTGGGAGGGGTGAGTCATGAACTGGTAGACAGATGCTGATTAAAACAGAGGGCAAGTGAGATCATCCTGTGAGAGAAAGGGGACCAAGAACTGTACACTAAGTATTCAGATGCGGACAAAGGAAAAAGGAAAAAGCCTCATAAAAGATTTCAAGGAGGAAAGATGAAAAAGGCAGGAGGAGACCCATGAACTAGTGTTTCTGTGGAATCCAAGGGAGAAAACAGTTTCAAAGAAGAGTGGTCACACAAGTCCAGTGTAGACAGAGGCCTTGAGAAGGTCCACAGACCTCTATAAAAAACATTTTAATGTAGAAGATTTGGCTAATGCTAATGGATAAAAGACAACTATAAAAATCATTGAATTATATATAAATATGGGTAAAATAGTATAATTTAGAAGAAGCTTGAATATTATAGGTTCCTTGGAAGATTTCAGGAAAGTTGATGCTCCCTCTACCCTCTCCTCACTGACACATTAAACTCAGCTTCTCTTTTACCTTGGACACTGTGACAAATTCTTAAATTACTCAGTGTATAAGAATTTCCCATATGAACCCCTTTGTTATACATCTAAATGGGATCCTTGGGGAAATCCTAAAAGACATGTTTGCAGATAAAACATAGACCAAGCTCTCTGTAGACATCTCAGGTTCCAGGAAAAAGTAAAACAATTAATTGATTCTGAAGCATCTCTGAAAGTAAGATTCTCATTTCAAAGCCAATGACATAATTATATAAATGCTATGCCACAAGGTTAATCCGGATCATGGGTATGTTAATCAGCAGAAGTTTAACCCGCCCGCCCATTGGGAAAATACTCAGTTCAGACCCAGTGGCCCTTGCCCACTCTTATTTTATCTAGTGGTTAATAGATATTGTGGTTGTTGGCTGATGATAGCTGCTTATGTCCTCATCAGAGTCCTACTGTTCCCTGAAGTTCTCAGTTGACAAAGTGAGCTGATCGGTCTGTAAATATACGGGGAAAGGGTTGTAGAGGGAAAAAAAGAAGTACTCAATACAGACAAAAGTAAAACCAAATGAAAAAAGATGCAATAATTATCATAAAAACATATATCAGTGGCATTTAGCACAAGAAGTAAAAGTTAAGGAGGCGCCCTTCAGTGCTAACTTAGGCTCTGTAACTCACACCTATTCTCGGCCCTCCAGAACTTTGACTTTTTAAATACAAGTAGTATTTTTGTTTCAGACATCAGATAATTGTAAAGCACTTTCCACTAGAACAACCAAAGAGCATTATGCCACTGCCATGGAGAAAAGGTATAAATGCAAATCGATATCATGTACCATAAATTACTTTTTTTTACAAGACAAGTAAATGACTGCCTGTGAAAATGGACTTGCTTACATGGTGAAGGATTAAAAGAATGATTATTATTGCAATCTAAACTTTTAAAACAAACCCCTTGGAGGTAAAAGAGCAGATTTTAGTGCTTCTATTACTATTCCACAATACACGGTTAAATCATTCCTGTTTCTTAAAGCAGCCACTAATTTATTGCCCAAAATATGCTGCGGTTGTCATCTGTGGATTTGGAATCACACAACTGTTAAACTTAACGAACTATGGTTAAGAAATGAATGAATACTTATGAGTTTCACAAATCAAATTCTCAAATCTACACTTTGCTTTTCTTGAATTCTAAATGTGTTTACAACAGGCACAGCTCCACCCCTCATTGGCTTGTCACACTTAATTTTACAAGGACAAGCAAACAACTAGCCAGCAATATTAGCTGCCTGCCAATTACAGCTGTGGCTGCGCTGGGCCCTGGGTGTACTGGAAACATAACTGCTAGGGAGGAAAGCACCCTCTAGGCCGTATGCTCACTGTTTGTGACCATAAAGAGCCATGTGGCCTCCACTGCAAAATAATCTTGGCTGTATTGGAGCCAAATAATGTAATCAGAAAGTAGAACCAATATATCGTCTTCTTCAAGTCTATGGGAATTAACTTGTTTTCATTTCTGTGGGTTGAATATGACTTAGATCTAGAGCTAAAGGCTCAAGTCTCAAACTCAGAGGTGCAATCATAATGATGATTTTTCAATTGTATCATCTTTTCTTTCCAAATATCTCAGAGCTCCCCTTCAGATATGATGCTATTTTAACATTCCAACAGAAGCTGTACAAACCATTTAGAATAGGAGGATAAAAACACAGTACAGGCACATTCTTGGATGAAAAGTAGTTGAAACAATATTCTCTCATAGTCCAGTTTTGTCTCGGTTTTGGTACCTGCACATCCTCACTCTTCTTGTCATGTATGTCTACAGAGCCTGACTCATTCTACCTGAATCTCAGTCTCAAATTTGCTCCTGTTAGTTCACCCAGCCTAACTTGTTTGATGCTAGGCTCCCACCCAAAATCTCCATCCTCAGTGCTGATTCAGCCTTTTCTCGAATGGCCCTACACAGATACTACCCACTCTTGTTCTGATTCATATGCCACTCTCTAGGCTAGTTGAACCAGCCTGATTCTCTCCTGCCACCTTTCCAATTAGTCTGGCCCTCAAACTGTGGGCCAAATCTTTCAGCATGATTTCCTGCCTTCTGTAGAGAAAGAGGGATGGTCACCCACAGTCAGGAGATGAGAACCACCTGATGACTACTTACACTGAAGAGGGTTTTATACTCAATATTTGATGTACGTTCTTAATTACACTTCTTGGAGGAATCCTTGTCGGCTCAGGTCAGGCAGGAGCTAGGTCTTGAACTGTCAGACTGAATTTTTATAAAGAGAGGAAAGGACATCACAGGCAGTGAGAACTGCATAGACATGAGCTCCTAATTTTAAAAAGTGTCTACGGTCCTTAGGGAACAGCAATTAATCTCTTGGGACTGGAACATTGGGGGCTGAATGAGGAATAGTAAAAGATAAAGCTGGGATACAAGGCCTAAGTGAGGAAACTTGTATTTAAGGTATGTTGTTTTACTGTCCTAAAGACAGCAAAAGGATATCCAAGGGAAGTCATGTTAATAAGTTCTGGCCAATCAGAGCATCACATCCTTCTGACTTTGGTCATTGGTTCAGAGATGGATATTCAATCAAATCAGAAACAAGAGATGCAATGAACCTTCTGTTGAGTCTCTTAGGAATAAAGCACATGCTCTTTGTCTACTGAGACTGTGAGCCTGGAGCTGTCAGGATCTAATATATAGAGTTTGAGACTGAAAGCAACGCAGGAGAAGGCTTCCCAGAGAGCTTGGGAGAAACCGAGCTCCTAGATCAAATCATGCATGAAAATATACTCACCCCTAGACTGGTTATATGAGCTAATGAATTTCCTTTTCTGTCAAAGTCAGTTTGAGTTAGGTTTCCTATTCCTCATACCCCAAAATAGTCTTCAGCCATATATCTTGAATGAAACGCTAAGGTGTTTAAACTTAATTCTTCGGAAAATAAAAAGACGAGGTGTGAAGGCATGCAACCTACATAATTATGACTCTCTTAATCAATACGGAAGCTGCAATTGACCTTTCAAAATTCTAGAAAAGGATTAAGAAATAATCCCATTTGATTGGATCATCCTTTAACATATCTACTGCACGTGGCTTAGCCCTTCATTATATATTCCCTTAGATGATTTATCATTGACTCTTATGTGCTTGCCCTGTTCACTCAATTAGCTTTTTCACTGTTCATACCTGGGACCATGATTCTGTATGCATCAAATAGTCTTGAGCTTATAGTAGGTGTTTTCATTGTTTATCTGCCTAGGGTAAAAAAAAAAAAAGAATAAAAAAAGAAAAGCAAAATCCTTTTACTGGAGTCTGTGAATCCTTCTCACAAAATTTAATTTCAATTCCCTTATTAGAACATTGCTTATCCTCCAAGAGGAAGCTAAATGACTCTATTTACATAACTGTACAGTCCTTCCTGCTCCTGTATATATTTCTACCAATCACAGCAACTCACCCAGTTGCTTTGAAATATGTTGATAAATCCCCTAGTGACTGCTGAACCCAAAAGGAAGATACCAGTCCCTTTAAAATGATCAAACTAGTGGAATCCCTGATGTAAAAGCAAATAATTTGTTTCCTTTGTGAAAAAAAAAATGTATCACAAAGTCTAAGAAGCTATTAATTTAATTATCTGCCTTCTAATTAATTTGGAACAGCCATTTCCAAGAGATGGAGAAGGATCGAGATCAATGATCCCAAAGATAACCATGCATAAACTTTGATTTGTGATTTACACTTAAATAAATATGGTCACCTTCTTTAAATATTAGAGGTAAAGTTACTGCTCTTGTGACAGTTTGAATTTCAAGCTATCCTGTTTCCGGTGTGGAGGCAGAAGTAAATAGATGTTTCTTAAAGAGTTTAGAAAATAAGTGAATTTCTCTCTGTATTTCAATCTATAATTAATGATAAGGGGGGCTGCATGGCCTTAGTAAAGCCAAGACTTTCAAAGGCGCCATCCTGGGTCTGTTGCCTGATTTTCCTCATCACTGTCCTTCCTTCACACTTGTCCCTCCCCTACACTCTATATGCACCTCTCTCAGAGATCACTACTAATATTCTTCTTACTAATACTGGTCCACAGAATCAGAACTAACTTTGAGGATCTTAAAATTGTTTCCTAGCTTCTGCTGTTAGTGCACTGAAAAGTCTTAATTACAGTGCCAACAAAAGTGTGGATAACATTTCTCAAGTGTGTCAACAGCATTGTTCATCAGTGTTCTAGACTGGGTAGCTTATAGTGAACAGAAATTTCTCACAATTCGGGAAGATAAGAAATCTAGATCAAGGCACTAGCATGGTTGAGTGGAAGGCCCTCTTCCTGGTTAAAAGCTAGTGCATTTTTGTGGTGTCCTCACATGGTGGAAGTGGAGCTCTGGGGCCTGTTTTATAAGACGCAAATGCTATTCATGAGGGCTCCATCATCATGACCTAAGCATCTCCCAAAGGTACCACTTCCTAATACCATTGTGTCAAGCATCAGGATGTCAACATATGAATTTTAGGGGGACACAAACATTCAGAAGATAGCAATTAGCATTTTAAAGACATTCTTGACTAACATCACAAGGGGTGTGTCACATTTTCAAGATGACACTGGCTTTTATTTACTTGTATAGACAAGGCATTAGACACTTAAGTAGCTAATACATTTGTCATTTGTAACTAGATAAATGAACTGCTGTGATTGTTTCATACAAAATTTTCTTTTTTTCCCCACCTCTATGCTTTTATGGCATTAATGCTATGCCACACAGATGCTTGTGGACATCACAAACCCTAAATGAAGCTCTTTTACAGATGTATTTTTTTCTTTGTTTGTTTGGCTAATGTCCCTTTGTTTTGGAAAACCACCTCTTCTCCATTTCATGTGGTTTTCCTAACTACTAAATTGGAATTTCTGCTGGTGGTATTTGGGAACCCAAATTTTCAAAAGCACCTGAGATAATTCTTACATACAGTAAAAGCTAAGAAACTATGTTCAAAGTGGTAGGAATAGGGCTCATGTGAGACCAATCCAAATCTTTTTTTGGATTGATACATGGACTCTGAAAGAAAAATGTTATCTTTCTACTGAAGTTGTCAAGCTGAGAGGTACGAATCTGGGTTTCCAGCAGCCCTCTTCTCTACACATGGGAGAACCTCCCTCCTTGCAGGATAAAGCCAAAGAAAGACAAGCAGAGTCAAGAGAAAATACAAAGATCTGAAGGCAGTTCTTCTGGACCAGTCCCTGAGACTTGATTCCTTAAGCTCTTCTTTCAATCTTGTGAATTACCTAAGTAGCCTTCTCTGTTACAGGAGCCAATATTTTCTCCTTTTGCTTAAATTCACTGACTTAAGTTTCTGTTACTTCCAAAAATGCCCACACTACCCTAGAGTAAAATAATGCCTGGGAAAATTCAGGAGATTCTAGAAGGCCCTTTGACTATTTATCCTATATATTTATACCAACAGTATTAGTCTTCAGACTCCCAATGCCTGATTTCCGTATGTTCCACTATGAGTGAAATAAGGACATGTAAAAGTAGTGATACTAGCAATCTGAAAAAGCGAGCAACTGCTTCTCTTGGGACGATTTGAATGCAGTGATTTTTGGAGCTAAAACAGTGAGCAGCATATTGAGATTTAAGACGTGTGATACACATTAAGGAGCTCAGCTCGAGTGGGAAACAAACACACCCACCAGTACTTTAAGGGAAACTGTTACTCCAACATAAACTGAAGGAGCTGTTAAACCAGTACCATCTTCTCATATTTCCACAACGACGCATATGGCCACAACATTCTGCTTCTCGAGGAAGCCAACATTATAGCAGAAAAACTAGGTGTATATAAATTGTCAGAGGTTTGAAGCACTGCAGAAGACAAACCACGAAAAATAAATAAAAACCCTGGGTTTGTGTTTGTTTGAGCAAACTGCTGAAAGTAAAAAAGAATGAATAGATTGAAATGAACAGGGCTGCAAGAACACTTAAAGGAAGCACAGAACCTACACAGTTTGGAAGAAATCTGAGGAGCTGTAGGCCAATACAACTTAGCATTAAAGCATTCTCATTATTCTTGGTCTTTATTCAAAATAGCATTGTATTTATTGTTTCAAAATTAAAAAATATTTTTTTCGTAGATAAAACTTCACGACTCTTAAGCAATACCATAGATTCTGTCATGAGTGGTTGATTCAATTTAATTCATTCAATGAACACTGACAAGTACTGGGTTAGGCCTGAGGATAAACACCTGATCAAGGACTGCCTCTGGATCAGAATCATGTGAAGGAAAATATTTAAGTCACTGATTCCTGTGACCGAGCTGGGAGACTCTTAATAAGTTCGGGAAGAGTACCATGAATCTGAATGTTTTAAACTCCCTCTAGCAGTGTAGCCAGGTTGGAAGATTACCACTCAGCGGCTCTGTTACTCTATTACTGAACCGGGATGAAGACAGCAAGGTCCTGGATTCCCTTGGACTTTTGTAGTTGTTGCAATTATTCATTGAAGAGTAATAATCTATTTCTGTGTTGCAGGGCATACACACGTGGCTGATGAAGCAGATTTATACATCATATGTCTAAGTTGTTATGTGCGTATCAAACATTCATTATAATGAATTTTTACAGGGAAGAGAGAAAAGATGCCTGTAGACTAGAGGATCGGAAGGGGAAAATGAAAGGCAATGTCAGCTTTGATTAATGGGTCATGAGGTAAATTGTACTTGACTTCATACATTGGACGCTCTTAACACATACAACATACATGTAAAGGAAAAACTAATTTTTATGATAATTTTTTTCTCCCTAATCTTAGAAAATGTTTCATTTTATTATCAAAAGGGTTGGAAAACACTTATTTATCTATTTATCTATCTATCTATCTATCTATCTATCTATCTATTTATTTATTTATTTATTTATTTATTTTCCAGTTTTATTAAGAAATATTTGACATACATTACTGAATAAGTTTAAGGTATACAGCATGGTGGTTTGATTTATATATATTGTGAAATGATTACCACAATAGGCAATATAGACATAATAAAAATAAAATTTCTCCTTGTGATGAGAACTCAGGATCTACTCTCTTAATCGCTTTCCTATATGTCATATAAAAGTGTTAGCTATAGTCATCATGCTGTGTATTACCTCCCCAGTACTTACTTATCTTACAACTAGAAGTTTGTACCTTTGACTACCCCCCTCCCATCTCCCACCTCTGGTAACCTCAAGCATGATCTCTTCTCCTATGTGTTTGATGTGTGTGTATTTTTCTTAAATTAGATTCCACGCATAAGTGAGATGGTACAGTATTTATCTTTCTCTGTCTAACTGACCTCACTTTGCACATTGTCTTCACAATCCATCTGTGTCATCACAAATGGTAAGATTTCCTTGCTTTTCCATGGCTCAGTAATATTCCATTGTGTGTGTGTGTGTGTGTGTGTGTGTGTGTGTGTGTGTGTGTGATAACTCTTTATCCATTCATCCATAGATGGACACGTAGGTTGGGAAAATGCTACTTTTTAGATTCTCCAGTGTATGTCAGTTTTATATAGTCCAGAGACAAGTTTGCCATATGAGATCACTAAATGTACAAATAATGAATTTACTTAGAGGGTCTACTGCAGTGCCGGGCACATGGTAGGGGCTCAGAAATAGTAGATTATTATTACCCAGGAAGGTGCTATTAGCCAGGATGAATTTGGGCAACTTTATATTCTATATAAAGTTGTGAGTAAACAATTAGAAAGTAAGCTCACATATGTGTGTGTGTGTATGTTGGAGATGACCCTGTCTTGCCCCCTCCCTTCAAATTCATTGTTCTAAGGAACACTGTCTACTACTCACTCTGTGAACACAATATGTGAGCATTTCCCTGTGGCTTGAAAGAACCTGGTGATTCTCCTCACTATTCAAAGTCTTACCTTGGTTTCCAGGCCCTAGTCAAGTCTTGTACCATGCCATGTACCTTCCCTCCCCTGTGAGCTTAACTCCAAATGAAATCCTCTTCACATGAACTGTAGCACAAGACAAATGACAATAAAGACTGTTTGTATTTGTCTGGCATTTTTTTAAGAACAAATTTTGTCCATTCAGTTGGATTTCAGCTGGATTAAGGCTAGGGACCATATCTTATGTCACACCTGGCATTCACTAATTTTTATTTTTTTTTAGTAAGCTGATACCTTAACATCCAGCAAGACCTTGACAATCCAGACAGATAGGATGAATTTCACTAGTGCCAAGGACAACCACATTTATAATTTATAATTCTTCATTTTTTAAAATGATGCTCTTGAGCACCTTCAATATGACGTCCACAGTCGTTTTCCCAAAAGCACATGGAGGCCTCTGTGAACAAGCTGGCTTGTCTCTCCTGTATCAATTATTGTATTTGCCTTCCAGGTAAGATAAACTTAATAGTCAACACAATCATCAAAGCAATGACTTTGGCCTAAGCGGATTTTTTGTAATGGGAAAAAAAGGTGTTTTCTTGACACAGAGCTCTGTGTGTGGCGGGATTGGGGGCGTGGGGGTCAGTGCAGTGTAAAAAACACAAAGAAACCAAAGAATGCAAATGATCGGCTTCTTTTGAAAGATGTTAGTTTCCTTCCTCTACTTTTAAATGAGTTTCAATCTTATTTTGGGTGTATATACACATCTATCAAAATACTGTAGCAGGCAATGTCAGAAGTATCTTTGTTAAATTATAAAAGCAACATGTTTCTAGTGAGTTTAATTTCCTCAGTCATGAGTTTAACGAAAATTCTATTTGACCCACAGTTTCCAATGTTGCTCTCACTGGCTGGGCTCTCCTGACAGCACCGTATTACTGCAATCAGAGAGGGCCTAGCAATCTCAAAATACCCATGTTGGGAACTTTCCCTCTTGCCTCAAACACCTTTGACCATCACTGAAAATTCTCACTCAAGCACCATTCTTTTAGATCACATTATTATTTCCAGGAAACCCTGGTACAACACAAATGCCTTTTGAAAAGAGTAAATAAGTGATTAACAGAGTCACCCACACCAAAGTGAGCATCGGCACATCAGTTTGGGAAAAAGCAGTGAGAGTCTGGAGGGAACAGGAGGAGGAGACATTTGTTGGAAGAGAAGGGAAAGCCCTAAGACAAAGGTCTCCAAAACATATTTTTGCTCATGTATGCCAACCCCCCAAATTTTTAAAAATGATGTACCCTTTTGTACATTTTCCAAGTTAACATGCAAATTCTTAGTTATAAAGGAAGTCTATCAATATTCAAAAACTAAACTCTACCACTCTTAAACCTATCCAATGGAATTTAAATACCACAGAGATTAGATATACATTATCATTAATTAAAACACAGGCGCAGTCTCTTGTAGTCAAAATAATATACCACTCATTTGCTCCTTTAACTTGTACTTGCCTTCTATTTCCCCCATTAATTATTATACAAACATAATATATTTTCATCTTTGAAATCCTTTATTGATTACCGTATCATAGTTCTCTGAAACAAACAAAATGTATATAGATTAGAATTTTTAAAAAATGTTCTCTTACCACAAGGCTACAAAAAGTTTAAAATTTTTCTTCTGAAGAAAAAAATTATAATTGTTAGTAGAAATATATAAATATTATTAGTAGTATAAAAATGAACAAAACAACCTACGTAGATTATAAGATTGATAAATTATCCAAGTAAAATGTTACTGGAAATTCAACTCTTAATGGTTTATTGTTATTCTTATTGTTAACCTAGTTTATATATTCCTAGATTAATATTTATTACTAGGATGAAACAGGGCTCATACTCAATTTGATTGCTATTTTTCATTTTTATAAACATATACTGGAAATGTTGTTCACTTAAGTAAGTAGATAAAATTGTGTTATAATAATAATACCCAATTATTTGAAAATTTTCAGTTACATGTCAAATATCAAAGGGTAATTGCTTAATAATTACTTAATAATCAAATTAATATAATGTAATGTCATTTAAAGTATTTTGTCAAATACATTTAATTAGTTAATTAAATCTAATATTAATAGGGAGACTTCCAGGCAAGAAGACAGACCAGGTAAATGCTGTGCTCGCCTCCTCCCATGACTACATCAAAATTACAACTAAATTATAGAACAACCAGCCTTGAAACCCATCCGAAGACTAGCTGAGCTGACTCCTATAACTAGCACATAAAGAAGCCACATCAGTACTAGAATGAGGGGCAGAGATGCCCACACCCATATGTGCTGGTTAAAAATCAGGATATCTCAGCTGAGGTCCCTGCCTGAGAAGCAAGGCTACCCAGCATGTAGCACCAGTGTTGGGAAGAGAAGTCCCCACAACAGCTGGCTGTGAAAAGCAGTGGGGATTCTATCTTGGTGAGACAAAAGGCTAGTATAGGCCCAGGCATCTTCTGAAAGGGTCTGCAGAGATTTGCTCACTAACACATGCCTTAGTTTTCAGCAAAGAAACAGCAGCTTGAGAAGCACCAGGGACATAAGGGGAGGAACTGAATTGTCTGGCTTCAGGGTGAGGCCTGGAGGGGGAGCTCTCTCCAGTGCTCACATGCCCTATTGTTCCTTTGTTTAGCACTCCCTCCCCATACCCAGCAGGCACAAACAGGTGCCAAATCTGAGTCTCCATTAACCTTTCTAATATCACTCTCACCCACCCTGGCAATTCTTGAGACCTGCCCCACCAGACCCACACATAAACCTGAATCTCTTTCAGCAGCTTTCCTCACAAGCTGCCAACCTGTGATAGCTGAGAAAGCTGTGGCTTATCTCAAAGATAGCCCTGTACCTCCTGCTAAGTGGCTCCTGACACCAGTGGCAGCTGGCCTCAGTCACAGCATAACTTCTCCCAGGCACCTCCAAGCTCAGCACAGGCAACTACCAAGTGGTCCCAGGCCAGGTACAGGCAGCAGTTGAACTGAGCCTGCACTGGAGGCCCTCCCAAGAGGCCCCAGAACCAACACACCCAATGGCTAGCCTCAGACCACACCAGAGCACCACTAAAAGGGTGGACTTGGCAGGTACCAGAGTGCCACTGAAGTGAATCCTGCTCTGTAGGGTCAGCCCCTGCAAAACAGCTTATCCACTGTAGCCATAGACAATCCTCACAGCCAGGCAGCCTGAGAGTCAAAACCACTCACTGAAGTGCCAACAGCAATCAAGGTTCAATTATAGGAGAAGGACACACACAACCCATACAAGGAACACCCCTAGAGAACCCGGTTCAGGTGAACAGGGAGACTATACCACCGGGCCTCACAGGATCCCTACCACATAGGCCACCCTGTTATGACTGACAAATGCAGCAGATCTACCTAATACATAGAAACAAACACAGGAAGGTAATCAAAATGGGAGACAAAGAAACATGTCTCAAATGAAAGAATAGGAAAAAATTTCAGAAAAAGAACTAAATAAAATGGAGGCAAGCAATCTACGAGATACAGATTTCAAAACATTGGTTATAAGGATGATCAATAAACTTAGGGGAAGAAAGATGAACTCACAACTTAAATAAAGAGATAGAAATAAAGAAAGAATCAGTAAAAAATGAAGAATACATAACTGAAATGAAGAACACATTAGATAGAATCAACGGCAGATTAGATGAAGCAGAGAACAGGAAATACCCAATTAAAACAGCAAAAAGAAAAAAAAAGCCAATTTAAAAAATGAGGATAGTTTAAGGAGCTTCTGAGACAACATCAAGTGTACCAACATTGGCATCATAGGGATACCAGAAGGAGGAAAGAGAGAGCGAGGAATTGAAAATCTACTCGAACAAATATGATTGAAAACTTCCTTAACCTGATGAAAGAAATAGACATACAATCCAGGAAGTGCAGAGAGTCCCAAACAAGATGAACCCAAAGAGGCCCACACCAAGACACATCATAATTAAAATACCAAAGTTTAAATTCAAAGAGAGAACCTTAAAAGCAGCAAAAGTTACCTATAAGGGACCATCCATGATACTGTCAGCTGATTTCTGAACAGAAACTTTACTGGCCAGAATGGGTTGACATGGAATAATCATAGTAATAAAAAGCAAGGACCTACAACCAAGATTACTCACTCAACCAAGCAAAGTCATCACTTAAAATAGGACAGACAAGGATCTTCCCAGACAAGAAAAAGCTAAAAGAGTCTATCAACACCAAACCAGTATTTCAAGAAACGTTAAAGGAACTTCTGGGAGGAGGAGCAGGGGTAGAGGAGGACAGGAAGGAGAAGAAATAAAAAATATGAAAATACCATGATAATAACTATATTTTTTATCAATAATTATTTGAAATACAAATGGATTAAATGATATAGGGTGGCTGCATGTATATGAAAACAAGACCTTTACATATGGTGCCTACCAGTGACTCACTTTAGATCAAAGACATTCAGACTGAAAACAAAGAGATAGAAAAAGATATTTCTTGAAAATGGAAACAAAAAAGCTGGGTAGCAATATTTATACCAGAAAACAACTGACTTTAAAACAAAAGCTATAACAAGAAACAAAGAAAGACATTTCATATACAATAGCCAAGATATTAAAACAACTTAAGTGTCCATCAACAAATGATTAAATAAAGATGTGGCACATATATACAAGAGAATATTAGTCATAAAAAAATGAAATATTACCATTTACAACAACATTGGACTTAGAGGGCATTATGCTAAGTGAAATAAGTCAGACAGAGAAAGACAAACACCACATGATTTCACTTACATGTGGAATCCAAAAAACAAAATAAATGAACAACCAAAACAGAAACAAACTCATAGTTATAGAGAATGAACTGATGGTTGCCAGATGAGAGGGGTTTGGGGGAGCTGGCTGAAAAAGTGGAAGGAATTAAGAAGTACAAATTGGTAGCTACAAAATAGTCACGAGGAGTTAAAGTACAGCATAGAAAATATAATCAATAATTTTGTAATAACTATACATGGTGCCCGGTGGGCTCTGGATTTATCAATAGGGGATCATATTGTAAATTATGTAAATATCTAAGCACTATGCTGTATACCTGAAACTAATATAACATTGAATGTTGAATATAATTAAAAAATAAAAAAATTAGTTAAACACAAATCTAATAGTTTTACAATTAATTTTAATGCTTATATCTTTTAATTCATTTTTTAAATGGAAGTGTAATTGATATATAAACTTATATTAGTTTCATGTGTACAACATGATTTGTATATTGTATATATTGCAAAATGATCACCACAAAAATAAGTCTAGTTAACATCTATCACCGTACATTCTTACAAATTTTTTGTTGTGATGAGAACTTTTAATATGTACTCTCTTAGCAACTTTCAAATATGCTATAAAGTACAATTACCTGTAGTCACATTCTGTACATTACATCCCCAGGCCTTATAACTGAAGTTTGTACCTTTCAAAGCCCTTCATCCATTCGTCCACTCCCAACCTCACACCTCTGGCAACTTTTAACTCACTTTGGAAAACAGAAACCTGTCTTATAAAGGAATCTGATATTCATTAGCAGCATTAGCATTATCAGGTTCTGGGAAGTGTATCAAAAATATTTTACCAAGATTTGTCAAATGACTATTCATTATACCTGTTATCTTTCACTTATAAACATCTTATTTAATTCACTACACCCAAAACTGGTTGGAGAAATAAAAACATTGTTAATTTCAATACTAATTTGCCAATACAATTTTTTTTATAACATGACTTAAATTTTTATCTAAACTTTAGAAATGCAGATCTAGCTTACTGAATTTATGGACAATGCCTTTGGTAGCTTTGATAATTGGCAAAGCAGTCCTTGTTGTCAGACAACTGGCTTGACAATGACATTTTTTTTTTAGGGAGAGTTTGGCCTCATGTTTCCATTCTAATAAATGTGTTAATATGCATCTTTGTTATAGATATCTCACTTCGAATTTTTGACTCTCAGATAGAGAGAGAGACAGGGTATAGAGCTCGCTAAGACTTTGTTGCAAGAATGGAATAAAGCACTACCATCTCCAGTATTCTATCTATGCTTTGTTTTGCTTTGCTTTCAAAGAACTCTCCCTCCACAGAAACATATTCTTTGAAAACAGTTTTGGGGGTGGTGGTAGAAAATGAGTCATTAAGGAAAAACTGCCATCACTATGGGAATTCAGAACATTTCAACAAGGACCAGCGTACTTGCTTTCTAACAGTGTGGTCGACCTGTAAGAGAAATGTGTCTAAGACAGGAAAGACACATGCCTTGCCTAAGTGCTTTAATTAAGGGAGGCTTACCTACTTCAATAGGTTCAGTTGTCCCTTTATTTGACATCCTGGAGATTACCATAGTGAGTTTTGGAAGGGTGAAAAGGGCTTTCTTTTATAAAGCAGAAAAAGAGTGACTATGAAAGGGAAGGTGGGAAAGAAGAACCTGCATAACACTTTGATATATAGATTGCAAGTTCCCTCTCCAGTAGATCAGTTATGACCTGGAAGTTGATTTCCTGATGCACTCTGTGTGTGCCTACTGCATGAATACTCACTCTTTGAGTCCTGGAAGCACAAGAATCCCAGCATGGAGTTCTCTGGCCTTAGGGAACCAAAGGGAGGATGAAAGGCAATGCTTTAATCAGTGTTTGAGTCTCCAGATAGATTGTGAGGGCAGTTGGCTGCACTTTGGCCGACTATATACATGCTCCCAAGGAAGTCACACTTCCTAATTTTTAGATTAAGATAACAAAATCTCTTATTTCTCTATAGCAATGTACATACCCAATGTGGCAAGAATTATATTTTTTGCTGCCACATAGTTCAATGGCTAAATATAGGCAAATGTATAAAGTAGACATTTAAATGGCCTCTAGTCTGCCATGTCTAAAGCACTCCTTACTCCTGGACTTCCTTCCTTACTCAGGCATCAGGAGTTCTCATTTTAAATTCCCCACCCTGGGACCTCACGCAAATCTTTCCTTGTGCTCTAAAATTAACCTCACTCTGCACTCTCTGAGGAGGAAAGTGAGCTGACTTTCTAATTTACATAATTCATACTAAAGTGTGAATGGTCAAAGTTGCCTTCATCCTCAAAGAGGGATTATTGGTGGATAACAACCAGAGCTATTTTTTGATGGATAAAGTGAAAAAGGGGAAAGTTTTCTCTTTTACTCTCTGTTCCTCAATACAGAAGAACAGAAAGCCAGCCATTTGCTTGTCTCTACTCCTCATCACTCCCCAAATAAAAGGTTTCTCTATGCCTAACATACTGTGAGTACATTCAGGCCTCTAACTTTTAGTAATTAAGTTAAACACTCAGGGAGGTGCCATCTAAGTAACTGAACCACTAAAGAATGGGCTTCAAGAGTACCCCTCTGAGCTGTAAGAAGTGAACAGGCTTCAGAGGCCCTCACCTGAGCATCTGACTCAGGCAGAGGAAGAGATGTGTTGTTTACACTGCTCAAGAATAAAAAAGATAGCTCTTCCTGATTGATTGCTACCCAATAACTTACATTGTGCTGGTGTTTTCCACATCCTGTGAACAGACCACCACTGGGCTACCAAAAAATGCAAAAAATCCTTTCTCTCGTATTGCTTTTGTTTCTTGTACCAATGAACTTTTCTAATTAGAATAAAATCATATCACCTCAAAGCACTATTTGTTTAAAATCCAGTCATTCTACTAATTAGCTGAGGTTTAGTTACAACCCCCGTAAACAACAGCAAAAAATAATACAACATGAAAGAAGCTAGAGGACTCAGTCCTGGCTTTACTTCTGAGGCAATCTCTCATATGCCTGGCTAATAAGCTCTCTCCTTGTTTGCATTCTGTAATCCTAGTTCTTTGAACAGGGATATTGCTCTGTTATGGTCAATGGTCACAGAACCTGATGAGTTCTTTTATATCTTAGAGTCAATTACAGCTAAAAAGTGACAACAAAGGAAATCTGGCATCAGACTTTATTTTTAGGGCCAAATATTAAAAACCAAACCAGGAGACTGTTAAAGAGTGAAACATCTCAGTGAATTAATCTTCAGTGCTGATTAATCCCTCCGAGTGTTTGCATGGAGAGATGTGTTTTTAAACTATTATTTTGAAAATCAGAAAGTTAACAATCAAAAGAGCAAAATTTTATTTGCTCTGTTTTTATGCCAATAATTAATTCCCAATTTACTTGTACCTCACATAGCGCCATCTCATAATCTCATTTCATAGGGTGCCAACAGGCCAGGTCTGTGGAGAAATGGCAGTGTGAACACCACCACTGGTAAAAGTAAAAGCAGCATGAAAAAATTAATGTGGTAGGTTACAAATAGCTTTCATTTTGTCTCTCTCCCTGAGTTATCATGAGCTTGGTTTCCTTTGAGTGATTACCCTAACAGAAAAGGAGGGTCATTTCAAAAGGAGATAGGTTGCTTTATATTACCCCAAACTTCTGTAATTGTGCCAGATTTTAGACTTCATCAAGCCCACCCAGTCCAGTGCTTCTTAACTTTGACTGCAGATTCAATCACCTTGGAACATTTAAAAATGTCTAATTCCTGGATTCTTCCTCAAACCAGTTAAATAAGTACATCTGTGTTGGGTCCCAGACATTGGTGTTTTAGAAGGTTACCCAGTGGTTCTAATGTGCAGCTAAATGTGAGGACCATTATTATTTAGCAGACGTACACGCTGAGCCCCAGGGTAACAGAGATCTGCCCAAAATGCCTTTAACTAGTTTTAGCTGAACCATTCCTAGGCAACTGCTTTTATGACATCCTCTATCTCTGGTGAACACTCCACAAGTTTCTAAATAGGGAGTGACTGGTTCATTCAGGTATCATTTACAGAGAACACCTATCATACAGCAGGCACTGGTGACTGGAGATAAAGTGGAGAGCAAAAATGGATGAGATTTCTGCCCTCACAGAGTTTACACTGTAGTGGAGAGATGTTAATGGAATAATGATACAATAACTGTAAAAATTTAACCATGTTAAATACTGGGAAGGAGGTTTATGGTAGCATAAAAGGCTGACTTCTCTGAGGAGGTGAAGATTGCATGAGAACTGAAAATGATTTGTTAGACAAAGAAGTAAAAGAAGAATGGGGTTGTATGTGAGAGCGAGAAATGGGAGTGAAAGCAAGAGACGTCTGGATCTGTGCAGGAAAATGGCATACGTGAAAAAGCTCTGCGGCCAAAGAAAACATGGCATGTTCTAGGAGCTGGAAGAAGGCCGGCGAGACATGCAGTGAAGTCTGGGGACTTCCCAGTTTGGGGGAGCTAACAACCATGTTAATTTATTTCATTCATAAATATAACCTCTACCTCAAAATATGTACTTAACCTCATCACTACAGGCACAGTGAAATGATTTACACATGCCACAGTCTTGGCTCTTAATTTTCAATTTGAAACAAACACATGATGTATTCTCACAATTACGATTCAAACAGGCTGTGGAACTCCATTTGGCCACTGGTCCGCAACCTTGGCTACTACACTTTATAAAAAACACTCCTAGACCTTTAAAAATGTTAATGCCCAAGAGATCCCTTAGAGCAATTTAATCAGCCTTTGGGCAGGGGGGATCCAGGCAATGGTATTCTTTTAAAGCCAAGATTGAGAACTGCTGTTCTAGGGTGAGTATTTGACCAAAGAGAATAGAAGGAGGGAAGAGAGAAATCATGTTTGTACTTGCCACTCTCCATCTTTAATTATTGCCTCTACTTGGTCCATTAGGACTCACTATGTAATGGAGATCTCCTGTGTTACAACTTCTTAATAAACAGCTGGACTGGAATTAAAACTGCAGGAACACTAGGGAGAGCTCCTAAATGAAAAGTAAAACTCCCTGTTCCTGTTTCTCTCTCATTTTCTTCTCATCTTCAGTCTTTCCCTTTCTACTCATTCCGTGCATTTTGTCCTAAATGAGCACTGTAGATTCACATGCAATTGTAAGAAATGTAGAAACCCCCGGTATCCTTCAAAGGTAACATCTTACAAAACTATAGTACAACACTGCAACCAAAATATCGACGTTGATACCTTCAAAACCACACTTTCATCACAAGGATCCCCCTTTATAACACCCACAGCACTGACCTTCCACCTCCACCTACTCCTTTACCCCTGGTACCCACTACCATGTTCTCTGTTTCTACAGTTTTTCCATTTAAAGAATGTTATGTAAATAAAATCATACAGTATATAACCTTTTGGAATTGGCATTGTTCACTCAGCATAATTCTGTGAAGCTACATCCTGGCAGTTGTGGTAGCTTCATGTACCAAGTTTGTTCCTTTTAACTGCTGAGCAGTATTCCCTGGATTGAATATACCCCTGCTTGTTTCATCTGTTCACCTAATAAAATATATCTGAATTGTTTCTGATCGTTGGCTATTACGAATGAAGCTGCCATGAATCTCGTGTATAGGCTTTTGTGTGAACATGTCTTTGGTTCTCTGGGATAAATATCCCAAAGCGTTAGTGCTGAATCTTATGGTAGTTAAATGTTTCATTTTTTAAGAAATTGCCCAACTGTTTTCCCGAGTGATTGTACTAGTTTACTCTGCTTAAAAGATTTTTTCTTTTCTTTTCTTTTTTTTTTTTTGCGGGGGGAGGGAGGATCTGTTTTCAGAAGTTTAATATAAAGAGTCTTGGTGTGAATATATTTGGGTTTGTCCTGTTTAGTTTCCTGGATCAGTAGGTTTAATTCTCTTGCCAAACCTGAGAAAGTTTCAGCCAACGTTTCTTCAAGTACTTTTTCACCCCCATCCTCTTTCTGTGACTTGACATGAATTTTAGATTGTTTATTATAATCCTACAGGCCATTGAGGATCTATTCATTTTTCTTTTTCTTTTTTCTGTGTTTCTTAGATTCAGTAATTTCTACTGTTCTAGCTTTCAGTTCACTGACTCCCCTGACCCCTACATGTGGCTGTTGATTCCATCCACCGAGCTTTTAATTTCAGTTGTTGTGTTTTTCAGTTCTAAAATTTCCATTTGGTTTTTCCTTATATTCTCTATTTCCTGGAACTTTGTACATATTGCCTGAAGTTTTCTACTTTTTTCATTTGTTTCAAGCTTATTCATGTTTACTTGTTGAAGTGTTTTATCAGAGTTGCTTTAAAATCTATCACATAATCTAACATCTCTGTCATCCTGGTGTTCCCATCTATTGATTGCATTTTTCCCCGTTGGTTTGAGATATCCTGGTTCTCAGTATAAATGATTTTTTATTAAAATCTGGGCATTCTTATGTTATGTTATGAGACCCTGGATCTTATTTAAACCATCTGATTTAGATGTTTTTCTCTGATATCACTATGGCAGAGAAAGAGGGATGTGTACCATGTCATACTTTTAGGAGCAGGTAGAACTGCATGTTCCTTACTTGGGATCTGTTGACACCCAAGGGTGTGGTCGTTTTGTTGCTCCTGGAAGGAGAATGAGAGTTCTGGTCACTGTGTGTCCTCCACTGACACTGTAATTGGCCTAGTCTTCTTACTACTGGGTGAGGGTAGAAGTTCTGATTCAACACTAGACCTTCCCTGACATTACTCCAGTAGGGAGGAGGAGAAGCACCTGGTTACTGTGAGTGGGGGTAGAAGTACAGGCTTCCAATGTGGACTCCATTAACACTGAAGCAGATTGGGGAGGGAGGGAGGAACTCATTACAGCATGGAGAGGGTGGAAGAGAGTATAAATCTAAGCTCTGAATTTGGATGTTGCTGGCATGGGTGGAGGTGAGGCCACAGCTTCATGAGTAATGTTTGGCTGGAGTAGACTGGTTATAATCTAAAAGTTTTCTATCTTGTTGCCCCTTTCTTCGTGCTTTGGCTAGAGAGAGCAGGCTTTTGTTGGGACAGTAATTTTTTCTCTCTGCCTGTTGAAACTTCTGTGTTTCTGGTTTCTTCCACTCCAACTCTGGGAAAACTCAGGGAACTCATTTTTCTGTTGTATTTGAGGCCTGAAGGTCCAGACCATCTGCCTTATCTCTACTGTTCAGAGTCTCCTTAGGCTTGTATATAATGTTTAATATTTTAGTTGTACTTAGCAGAAGGAATAAAAGAAAATACATCTATCCATCTTCCTGGAGGTGGAACGTGGCTCTGTGTTTTAAGTGTACAGGAGGTCTTTCCTTCTGGAAAATAATTTTCTTAAGATGCCTTCTTACTGACCTCCACATTTTTTTCATGGCCTCTAGTGGCAAGCTCTGTAAATTAGTCAGCTATTTCTGTTACTTCCCTTTCATTGCAATTCTTCTTCTCTAAATTTTCTGGATTTGTATTTCCATTCCTTGGTCTTATGCTGAGGCTGCTCTCAAAGATTACCAGTTATCTCTGTATCCTTTTCTTTGAATTAAATCTAGATGTCTGTTGCATTGAGTTGTTTGTTTACTCCTCCTAAAATTCCATCTTATTTTGTTTCTGTGACCAAATGGTTTAATCACAGCTCTTTGACTAACTGTCTGTATGACTCTGTACAAATCACAGAAGCTCTTGTAGCTTCATTTTCTTCTTTATAAAATGGAGATTATAATCTCAACCTTTACATATTAGGGTCAGATTGGGATCCAAGTGATATTATACATATTTAATCAACACAGAGTAGTGTTAGATACTATGGTAGGCACTGGATATACAACAGTGAGTAGAAAACACCCTCAAGGACTTGACACACAACAGTGGAAGAGACAGATTAGTGAACAGGTCATGGGATAAATGGGAGGGAACGTGATGTGCACAGCTGTTGTTATGGGAACTGTTAGGCGCTTTGAGGGTTTTTGCAAGGCTTCGCAGAGAAGGTACATCCAAGCTGAGTCTTGAGGTATGCTCTGCATGCTTTGAGGTAATGAAAGAAATAAAAATGTTTTCCTTTTAAGGTTAGTTTTTATGCTATTCCTGTGAATTAAAAGTGAAGTTCACTTTCAAGAAATGCATACAAACCATGTGTACTCAAGTTAATTTTCAGCTTTGGAGGAAGAGGAGATATATATAAGCTATCTTAACTTTATAACTTCTGGTCTACAACTATGATCTTTGAAAATGGAGAAGAGTAACTTTGAAGACTCTTCCTTAATCTACATAAGAGAGATTAGCTTTCATATTACAATGAGATGCTCTGTTAATTACAACAGCGACTAATTCCATTAATTGCATTTACTCAGTTACATAATTGAGTTGTTCTACTATGGTAATTCATCCATCACCTTGTGGTTATCTTTTATGGATATATAAATATGTTTTATATATAATTAACCAATAGCAATATTCTCATAGAATTTTAATTTTTTTCTCTCAAACAAAACAACTCAGTCATCCATTATCAGACAATTTTCCCCATGATGCCCAGCATCATTGATGTTATGCCTTTTTCACCTGTAACTCACTGACAGCTCACCATTCTCCATGCTCTCCATTTGGCAGCTCCGGCTTTTTACCCTCTACTTTCTCATTACCTTTAGGCATATACAGGAGCACACAACGTTGTGCTTTATAATTATCATCATTTGCTTCTAATTTGCTCTTCACATTAGCAATATGAAAGCTTTTCATTTCTATATCTCATTTCAGTGTGATAGCTTTTAATAAATATAGCCAAGGTTTAATGTTCTCTCCTGTTTATGACAGAATGTAATCATGGAGTTAAAAGACAAAAATTCCACTGGTCGTATGATTTATGTCCCATAGGACAGAAAAGTACTATGTATTTTCTTTAATGCTCATCTTTATGAATATTGATTTGGGGGGTCAATGCCACTCACACAACTGTAAATGTTGAAGAGTTTTGCCTTACTGCACCACCTCCTACATAGGAGCAGTGTGACTCTGCAGTCTTTGAAGATTATGATAATTTTATCAGGCTGACTGTTCCACTGCTGATAATCAGTCAACAAAAATCTTCTACAGTAACTGTGAGAAGCAAAGCATGCTGAATCAATTGTATTTCTTTTATGATATTTCTACACAGCAAAAACAAAGGTATAGTGACTAATTTATCCTGAAATATGGCAAAGGTTTAAATGCCATTATCCACAATGTCTCAACAACAAGGTAGAAAGTAAGGTGTTTTTTGCCCCAGTGTAATGAGAACAGAGAGTTGAATCAAGGCTGAAACCTGGAGGAAGAGGTGATGTGGTGTGCATCAGAATCAGCCTTGAGACCAATGTATTTGTATTCAACATTAATGACCCACAATCAGGAGTGCACTTTTTAGACTTGTGGAGAATTTTCAATCAGAAGGGGCGTTATTTCTCTGAACATCACATGACCTTGACATTTCTATGATATTTTAGTATCAAGAGAATACAATTTAATGTCATACAGGTAAGCATACAAAAAAGAAAATGCTGAAGACAAAAATTTAACAGCAGACATTGAAAATTGCAATAAAGTGTAATAAGATAAATGTGTAGCAAAAAAAGAAAGAAAAAGAAAAAGAAAGAAAGAAAGAAAGAAAGAAAGAAAGAAAGAAAGAAAGAAAGTAAGTAAGTAAGTACTGGGAAGTAATAATGGTTTATAAATGTAAAGCAAATACACAATTAACTATGACTGTTAAAAATAATTTGTCATTCTCTTGAATAGCTATAGGTTAAGAACGACTTCTA
This sequence comes from Cynopterus sphinx, assembly GCA_030015415.1. Lineage (NCBI taxonomy): Eukaryota > Metazoa > Chordata > Mammalia > Chiroptera > Pteropodidae > Cynopterus > Cynopterus sphinx. The sequence continues at coordinate 40,983,188 of CM057391.1, read as the reverse complement.
TTATAGTCTCCTAGTTACATTTTTCTATAAATGTCTCCAGTTTGATCACTGCATTTAAAATTCTACAAGAAGAAAGTAGAGAAGGTTCAGAGATAAACACAATAAAGATTAAAAGAATACAAAATTGGTTCACAAAGAAAGATGAAAAGAATGGGGTATCTTTAGGCCTGATGAGAAGCATGAGTAACAAGTGACTCAGTTATTGTCTTCAAATACAGCATGTTTCATGTAAGTGTGCTGAATAGTTATTTTCCATCATCAACCAAATAAAAACAAAACAAGACATATAAAACCAGAGCCTAAAGGAAAAAAATGGGCTTTCATGAAAGCAAAAAAATGTTGGTGAACTTGAAAAAATTTCACAAATATGGAATGATCAAACCACAAAACAATACTTGATAATATTTTAGTAATCATTGCTTGAGCACATAAAATAATTTTTGTTTGTTCTACAAAATAAACAATCATGATTATAGAAAATCTAGGAAAAATATGTAATAAAAAAGAGGAATATAAAATATAATTACAGAAGCCGAAGAGCTAAATCACTTCCAGTCTTTTCTTCATGTATGTGTGTACATACATGTGTTTGTTTTTACTAAAACACAATACATTTGTTCATTCTATTTTAAAAATCATCTTACCATTTAAATTATATGTAAATATCTTTTCATAGCTTTATAGTATTCCATTGTCCTATAAAGCTTATTCAACCAATCCCTTATGGAATATTTAAATTTTTTCTAGTTTTTCTTTTTACAAACATGTGATGAATATTTATGTAATTAAATATTTGCAAACATATGCAATTAAATTTTTAGTATAAATTTCTAAAAGAAAATTGCTGGGATCAAGAATTTGCAGAATTTTAAGGCTGTTAGTATCTATTTCTTAATTCTCATTCAGAAAATTTGAAATGATTTATATTATCACTGACAATGTGAAGAATGCCCTTTTCTAAGGATTTGGATATAACTTAATATTACCACTTTAAGCCAAAATACTCTGAAAATTAGACCTACTAGAACCATCCTATTACCCAGTTAGTACATTATAGAGTTGAATAAACAATAAGAAATATTATTTATGCTCTACGGGGACAGATGGAGCACAGCATCTTAGATCCACCTTGGACAACAGGTACAAACTTTTGTAATCTCAATGTAGAACAGTAATAATTCTTGCAATCAGTCAAGACCTCTTTAAGACTTTATTGGCCAGATGGCCTATCCAACATGATTTCTGTCACCTTTTCGTTCATATAAGAATATTATAAAACCATTTTTTTCTTAATTTGGTGCATTATATCTTTTAAGAGCTGAAGCATTTAACACTGACTTCTTCCTGATTCTTTAAGTAAATGTGAATTTCCAAATTACAAACCATGGGACAAAGAACAAATTTTAGCTAGCTCAAGTATTAGCAAATAAATTGTGTTTTGCATTATTATATTTCATATATAACATAGAAAGTAACGTACTATATAGTTAGGATACCATTTTTGTGGACATGAATATTCTGAATTGTTTTAATATCCATAAAAATCTCAATAATGCCATGTGAAGTTTTGATAATTCATGTCTATTTTCACTAAATCATTTTCCTTATAGGTATCCTTAGGAATCTAATTTCCACCCCCTTGACCAAATGCATTTACAATAAGCAGACCACAATCTGATTATCTTGAAATTCTTTTCAGTTAATTTGATTCCTGGTAGAGTACAATTGATCTAATTTATTGTTCAGAAATCCAGTTACTACACCCAGAAAAAGAAAAGGAAAGAAAAAGGACAACCATTGAATCAACTATACTACAGTTAATTCAATAGCAGGGTCTAGACATAGCTGTAGAATATATTTGGTTTCTTTGAGATTTTTCTTGAGTTATGACCTTTCCTTTCCCCCTTATTTCAAATGGGAATCTATCATTTCTAGAGCTCTCTTTCATTTCTCACAACATACCTCAGTGCCAGGGGCTGTTATCAGGTCAACTGGCCCAGAATTTCTGAACTTAGGATATTTTATAGTGGATGTCAAAGAAGAGCAGGGCCTGGGAAATACAACTCCCAAACCCCTGAAAGGGAAAGAGTGAGTGACTTGTCAGTATGACTGGCCATTACATTCAGGAGGTAAACTGTTTATTTTCAGTTCTACTTTCACAATAATAAAACCACATGCAAAAAAAATTCCATCTCAATGGAGCTCCAAATTTTATTAACATTTCATTTGCTTTAACTTCAAATCTAAAACATTTGTCTTTGGTTTAAATTATATTAGTGATTGTATAGAACACTAACTGCTCCCAAGTAACTGGAGCAGTTTAGATGACTGGTTTTGCATTTTGACTCTTAGCTCTGTATTCTTCTTTTCCTCATAGGATAGTTAAGATGAAACTACTTCTCTCATTAATAAGATTAAGGCAATACTTAATAGCTTTTAAATTAATGAAACAAATGATGTTGAAAGAAAAGCAACATTAAAGTGGTATTTGGTATCAGTTTATTACACTGTAAAGAGTCTGTGAAAGGATATTTATGATTAACCAAAGAATAATATTTGAAATTAAAAACAATTCACCAAACCAAGTGGTTTGTTCCTTTATTCTTCCTTCCTTCATTTAATAAACACTTATGGTGCATTTTTGTCAGATACTGTGATAAAATTTGGGGCTATATTAATGACAAAGATGAGGAGGCAGGGGCTAAATACAAAGTTGTAACATAAAATGACAACTTTGCATACCAAGATAACTATAAGCCAGATGAGCTAGCCTAGAAGTATAGAGGAGATGGGGCAGGTTTGAGAGGGCATCTCAGGGACACATGACACTTGAAGGATGACAAGGCATTTTAAACAATAAGGATATTCCTAGCAGAGCAGGCTTGGAGACATGAAGGAGCACATAACATTGAAAAACGTGCACACAGTCACGTATGAACAGAAGAGAGGCTTTATTATATGGGCAGAGATTTGCTCAAGAATTTCAGGCTGGTGAGTGATCTGATTTATGTTTAGAAAGTGCACTGAGCCTTCTGCATGAAGGAAAACATGTGGGAGAGGAAAAGATGTGAGGCAGGGAAACCAAAGGAGGCTAATCACAATGGTCCAGGTGAGAGAGAATGGAAGCCTAAAGTAGCCCAGAAGGAACAAGGAAAGAGAAAATGGAAAGATTCCAAAGATAACACAAAAACCACAGGGACCTCATCTCTCATCAACACAAAATGCTATTGAAATGAAATTGTGAAGATTATATCTATATATTTCCACTAGTTACCTTTTCGTTACCTTCATAAAGGTGAAATGTTAATTTCAGCTTTATAATGCAAAATTTAGTGAGTAGTTCACTGTAAAATAGCAAGCTAGGCTATATATAGCAAATTCTTTCCATTTGATTTTTTGAAATATCTAATTTTGAACTCCAGTTGATTAGAAGGAATCACAGATTCCAAACAGAGATGATGCATAGCCAAGGCAAACATTTACCCATCCACATGTACTGTGTTCTCTTTATAATTCAACCCTGTGTTAATGGGATTGTTTTAACAATGCCTTAAAACTCTTTAACAGAATAATACATTTACTGCAGTTGGAAAAATAAAAGTTGTAAAACATCTTTCTAAACTTTGGTTCATTTTGTTATTTTTTTATTTCTGGGAGTATTTTCTTTATTTCTTCTATCATTAAGTATACTGAAACATAACAGAATCTTTAAAAGCAATTTACCAAGTTCTGCGTAGCTTTTGAGTAAATGTGATTATAACTGCATGCGTTTTATTATCTTGCTTCAAAATATGGATGAGATCATTAATTTAATTATTTAAATCTCCAAATAAGAAGAAATTAACACAATAGATTGAGCTAATTTATCTTATTTCTAGTCACTAGGCCTCTTTAGGGAGGGAAGACACTCTGTAATTAATGATGCAGTACTGGTGCTGAAAGCTAACATGAACACAAAGATTCCCTCACTCTCTTGACAGGCTTCTCCGAAGGTCTGGGAGCCACTGGGACTGGTGGGTGGTAGAACTTTCCAACAGGGCCTGCACAGGGCAATACTAAGGTAGTAACATAAAAGGATAAGAGCTCTTATCCTGGGCTTTGCTTCATTGTAACTTTTAGGGATTTCTTCCCTGAAGAACAAATACTAATAAAAATGTAAAGAATGCAGGTTTGGGATAGCATTAAAAAATTTTTTTTTGAAGCACATTGACATCAATTAATTTTATAGCAAGAACTTTGCTAAGATGAATGGGGAAGGTATGATTCATTTTGCAAACAAGATAACTGGTAAACCAGGCTAAAGCGATTTGCATAAGATCATCCACCAAGTTGATGGCAAAGAAAGGACTGGACTCCCGTCTTTTGACTCTTAGCTATGTATTCTACTTTTTCTCATAGGATAGTTAAGATGAAACTACTTCTCTCATGAATAAGATTAAGGCAATAAAAGGCCTTACTATCCATGTCCGTGCCATCATTTTTGGAGTAAGAAATGACTTCCAATTACGCTCATTTCATTTGAGCTTCCATGAGTTATTATATCTTAGACCCACACCATCATGAAAGAAAATTCATTGAACATTTTTGGAACTGGACTTCAAAGGAGAAATTGATGAATATCTCTTTCCACTTAAAATTTTATTTAAATGTTCTATTTTTAGCTTATTAAATGTGGACACATTTTTGCCCAAACAGCTGGCATTTCCAAGCATTTTTATTGCCAAAAAAGAAAAAACTTTTATTAAAAATTATTTCCACATGCACGAGTGAAGCATAAGTGAATGTAACAAATAAGGATTAAAACCCATTTCCGATAAAAAGTTCTTGACCCAATTATCTTCCAGTGCAAAATTAAATGTCTAGAACAAGAGATGAAAGTGGATGACAAGGGAACCTTCAGGGCCTGATGTTTTGATAGAATACATGAAACTAGTCATGGTATTCATGGCTGATTTTGTTGTCATAGTAATAACCATAACCATAATGATTAAAAACTGCCTTTTATATTACTGTGAGCTCACAAAATACATCCATAGTGATTATCCTATTTAATCTTCACAATAACTCTGTGAGGTGGGTATTATTTTTTTCTTTACATGTTAAAGATTAGGAAACTGAGGATCAAATATAAATCTGCTTCAAAAGAAAAATCTTGGAAAAAATCATTCAGGCCTTGAGCACCTATGCCTCCCCACTGACATGCCTAGATTTTTTGACTTCCCTAAAATCCAGACCTTTGGATCCTGGCTTCTCATATGTCATCTGTGTCAGGCTATGACAGGTTAGAACTCTGTGACTCAGATGTCCATCCTCTGTTATCAAAATGAGACAGCAGGGCTGTGGTTCTGCCTCTTCCCCCTTTCAGGTGTCTGCTGCCTTTCACAGAGGCATTAGAGATGAGCTTAATGGGCAATACTGGGACATCAGTGCCAGAGATTTCCAACCAGGCCCAAGTCATGTTCTCAGCAGCAGGATCCTCTGGAGGGAAGAATGGCTGGCACTTTCCACACCCCAGTAGAGCTTGTATCAGTTTTACATACTTAGGAAAAAATTTTAAGATTGAAATTTATGTTTGTGCTCTCCTTTCCTTTTTTTTTTTTTTTAACTGGTGCAGGGATTCTGTAGGATGGTAACCATAGTAACAGCAGATAAGAGAAATGAGATTTTACCCTAAAAATGCATATCATAGGCTGTTTACTAAAAGTGATAGATCTGCCAGCTCTCACAGATGAAGATGAAGATGAAGGCTTTAAGTGGTTTTCTATTGGCTTTATTGCTGTCCTACCATTAATGTATATCTTCACATTATGTATGTGTACTAAGTTTTTAAATTAATCATGTTTAAAAGGAAATTTTACTTTTGAGAATGGAATCTAAAAATTTTCTTTATCAGATAAATTAGTAATGCTTTTAAAATGTTCATACCCTCATATTATGTGTGTATATATTTTTAAATTAATAACATTCAAAATGAAATTTTACTTTTTGGGATTGAAACCAAAGAAACTCTTTATCATGTAAACTAGCAAGCTTGTTCTAACACAAGTAAACCTGTAAAACGCATAAAACATGCTCTGAGAAGAATGCTTTTGTTTTTTGTCAATCATATTTGATGATCATCATAATAATAATCAGATAATCTACTCATCTATTCTTATACCTCAACAGCTCAGCTACCCAGCAAATCACCTATAAAACCACAAAATAGTTCTGTGGGGAGATTTCTATTGTTTTTAGGAAGATTGGGAGCTGCTTGGGTCAGAAATGATGGAGTGAGCAAAAGGGACCTTGTTCTTCATTTATGCTTTTAATTTTATAAAATAAAGATGCATAAGTGACACCTGAAACATAATTTGAAAAATTGCATAAGAATTGGAAAGTTAAAAAAAGCTCAGACTAAAAACATTCTAGGTTTCCCTACCTCCCTTTCCTGGAGTGCTTTGTATTCACATTCCATGTACACTGCTCTGTGCTGGGCACAAAGAGTGAGAACTGCTCCTGTCCTCAGTTTAACATCTGGTAGTGATGATGAGATATGTATTAAAAGCCAGGTATACCCAATTACACTTAAGCTGAAGTCACATAGATTCATGGCTAAAGACAGACTTTGGAACAATCAAGACTTTGTCTAAAATCCTGGTGCCTCTATTTACTAGCTGTGTGATTTCATACAATTAGTTTATCTTCTCAAGGAGAAGTAATGAGTGAGGATTAAGTGAGATAATGTCAGAGTGTCTGGCATGTACTGAGAATGAAATAAAGTGAAACACTGCTCAGATAAAGGTGCCATGAAATCCAAAGAAAGTATTGACTCTCTGGCTGGTTGGTAGTGGGAAGGATTGGTGGGAGGTGGAAGGCATTCAGCCTTCCCTGAAGGGGAGATGTCTGAACCACAGAAATGCCTTGGGAGAGACAGAGGTACAGAGGAAACAGGGCGACATATTGGGACACTTGTAATCTTGGCTTCTGCCTCTTGCTATTGATTTTGAAAGAGAAAAGGGATCAATCAATCATGATCTTTCATAGGATCATAGAGCAAAATTGCACACTGCGCAGAGCATGAAAAGAGTTGGAAGGATATTTTTTTGTCATGGAAGAAACAGGGAAAATTTTATTAAAGATAGTAAGACTGGAAGGACATAGACATGTGAAAATAGGAACAAAATTCTAACAGAGAGGACATTATAAACAAAGAGGAGTGAAAATGCAAGGGTATGAATGGAGACTACATGGCAGACAAGGTTTTAAGGCATGTAAGTTATAAACAAGAAATAGAGGGATATAATGCATAGCTGTTACATGAGTGAATATATGAATGCAAAATATAGGATGGACCAGATGGTTCAGGGCCCAAAATATTGAACTAAAAGATTTGGATATGACACTAAACAAAGAATTAATGTAAAAGCATTTTGTAGAGTAATATATGCTAGTTATTCCTTCTTTTGACAATATTGCTTCATGGTAATGAGAAGCTGTGAAAGTTGTTGAGAAGAGAAATAACATAAGCCTCACTATGTACTATAGAAATGGCACCTAACACAACATATTAAAACCCACAGGTGTAATTTAAAATTTTCTAGTCACCACGAAAAGATGAAATTAATTTTAATACATATTACAATACATTATCATTTCAACATGTACCCAATATAAAAATTATTAAGGTATCTTATATTATACTTTTAGTATTAAGTACTCAATATCAGGTGCGTATTTTGCTCTGACTGCATTTCTCAATGGGAATGTATATCTCAATTGGGACCAGATTTCAAGTGCTCAGTAGTCACTTCTGACCAATCACTTCTAGTTAGATAGTATAGGTCTCTAGGATGGTGTAGCGTAGGTAGTAAGAAATCAGGAGAGGAGATTAGTTAGGAGGTGACTGTAATAGCTCAGGAGAGAAGTAATAGGAAACTGAATTTGGATAGTGGTGGTGAGACCAAAACAAAAAAGACGGTTGCAAGAATCATTGCAGAACTTCAGGAGACACTTTCAGTAGTGGGCAACAGCCCCAGCCAGAGTTGCATAAAATGAAGTGGAACAGTGCATATATATTACTCTCTTAATAAATTTAAAGAATAAATAAATAATAAGGAGAATTGTTTGAAGGATGAAGTGAAGTTTTTGATGCTTTTTGTCTTTTAGATTCAGCAAGACTCATCCCTATTTACAGGGTCTGGAGAAGAAGCTGGTGGAAAAGAAGAAATAAAAGTAGGGAGTGATGATGGATGGCTGAAAGCCCTCAAAGAGGCAGGAGGGAAAGGGATCAAAGATACAAATGGAGGGAAGAAGGTGAACATCTACACCTTCCTCTAAGAGAACATACTGGAGAGATGATGGGTTAAAATAGACATTTTAAATTGAAAAGCAAAAATTTTAGGACTCTCATATGTCATATATCCTTTAAATTAGGGGGCATGGTAGTTATAAATGTCACAGAATTTACATGAGAACTGGAACCATATATCTTGAATATTTATTATTATACAATATTTAATAAGCTTTTCTGTGCTAATTGTACAAGGTTCCAATTGGAGAACCCAGCCAACAAAACAGCATGTGCCAGGCAAAGCTTGAAAACAGAGCTATTCCCCAATACGCCTTGCAAAGTACCATTTCTTTCGTGAATTTGGTATGGTCTAGTGTCTGACGTTAGGTTCAAGCATGCTCTCAATGGATTATTTCAGAGATAACCAGTTTAAAACTCAAACATTCTGCTTAAAATGAGTCAGCACTAAATAATTTGAGGCAAGTCAGTCTCCTCTTTGCCCTGAAGATCCAATGCTTCAAGGGTGTTACTATCCTGTTTCTATGATAGAAATACAGATGCTGTTTCTTGGTAACTACTTGTAAATAAGAAAGGGGGAACAATTTAGTGAAAAAACAAATGTAAAAACATTTAAAAATAAAATCTAATTTATAATAGCATTTTTATTCAAACAATCCTGTAGTTCTTATCTATTGGTTGATAATTTATGCTAGAACAGAAAAAAACTTTAACAATTTTAAATTAACTCTTGGTGAGTCAGCACATAGTAAAGAAAAGAAACACTCAAATCCAATGAACTTTTTTTAGATAAACATTCCACACTGGTACACACAGACACTTTTCCTTAGAACACAGACCTAATTTTTGACTTTTGAACAAGAATATTTATTCTTAAATATTAAGGATGTGTTAAAAATGTGAAGGTGATGAAATTGAGGATTGTAAAGTAGTGAGTTTTAAATATTTTTCTAATTTGTATTTGGTGTTCTGTGTTGGTCATTTTAACTTGGATGGGAGAATATTTTATTGATTAGTTTGGATATATTAGAATGTTTAATTTGCAAAATATAAATACAAAACACAAGACAAATCACTTTTAGATATAAAAGGATTATAATTCTATACTTTGTTTATATTATGTCTTTATGCTCCCATCTTCACATTGCCTAGTATAAAGGGGGACGGTGGAGAAGGCTGCAGGGCTGGCCAATCAGCCCTCCCTTACAGTGATCTAATTTACCCCAGCAGGTATGTTAGTGCCCTGATATGTCCTTGCCCACTCTGAGGCAATATGTGGGCTACTGTTTTTATGTTTAGCTCCCCTCTCCCATTTATAATTTCTTTTCTTACACAGGAAAATTCTTGCTATTTTGCCAAACTTAATATCATCACCTCTTTACTTGTAATGCCAAATGAAAGTATCTAAAAGGAATATGAATGTGGAACTTCAACTGGATTATGTTGTGATCTTCAAGGGGATGTATACACCTATGCACACATTAAAAATCCACTAAAGCTCAGCTGAAGTGGTCATTTTCCACTCTATTTCCCCCAGCTGTATATTCTATGGGAAAGTAGAGTACTGCCAGAATTCCTAGCTAAATGACTGCTGATCCAAAGGTAAATCTGTGGAGTCGGGATAAAAATGAAACACCAGCATTGCACATCTGAGGGTCTGGTTTATTCTAAACCCTAGGTTATCTCCCAGAGCCACAGCCGGAGTGAGGCCCACTGCTCATGCTCTCTAGGCTCTGCTTTCTGGATCTTTGAACCATTAAGAGTAAATCCTGGCCACCAGGATCTAGATACCAATCTTCCCAGGAACTTATACTGAGTTCCAAATGAACTCAGTATGTAAATGAACACCTGTGAAATCCCACATGGACCATGGAGGGGTTACCAGCACTTAGTCCTACAACAAGGCAGGAAGAGAACCAAGCATGGATGGCTAAGGCTATTTTAACTACAACTCAATAAGAAGGCCTTAAAAATAGGGGTAGCACCCCAAAAGGAAACATGTGAAAAGAAGGATGAGGGAATTCCAGAGTGTAGCAGTTGATAGAGGAAGCTTAGTTTTTATATTTCACATTGCTTTATCTGGAAAAAGAAATTAGGACAAGATTTTTGGCAAAACAGTTAAATCAATTTTTTCCTGCATTTTTTCCTGGTCATTATTATTATGTTTTAAACATATGGGGATTTAATTTTAGGAGCCTTAGGTCTTTAGGCTCTTTTGTGGTTTTTCTGTGTACCCAGTGGAGAGTGAAGAGTTTTTTCTTTTTTTTTTTTTTTTAAGGCTGACTAATGTGCCCAGGAGAATTCTTGGATTTGAGTACTCAGGGTTGATTTTCAGATATTCTGCCACAGGTCAAGAAGAATTAATATCTCCATGCATTTGCTGCAGCTTCTGGTTTCTCTTAAAAGGGATCATTATTTGTTTGTAAATCTCTTATGAATTAGAAATTAGATCTCAGTCTACTGGAGGTGATTTGGGTTGTTTCTATGGAAAGGTTACCTGGTAGTATATGAGCAAAAGGTAAGCACTTTAAAGGATAAGAGGATGTTGGTCACTCATTTGGTGATTCTTTTTTCTTATTTAGTAAAATGATTAGGAAAAGACGGTAGGTAAGACTGTCTAGCTGCAAAAGAAAAAGAAAGTGGACTGACTGGCTTGGAAAGTTAAAAGTGAGACTAATGATTTTTTTTAAAAAACTACAGAAACTATAAAAAATTAGCTACAAAACTGCCTAACAATGGTTGATGACACAGATGCATAGCTTTTGGCGCAAGTCCCTCTCCAGCCCCTACACCAATACATGGGATGGTTGGCATGTTTGAAAAAACCCTTCTGAGAAGCTCACATTAAGCCTGCAGTGAGCTACAATGTGAGAGGTAATAGGAATTGAAAAGCTTAGGGTTTCAGCAGTTAGGAGGCTGTAAACTGCACAGCTGTTTGTACACTGCCACATGGCAAATAAGAGTGAACTGATCCTCCACAAAAACTCCAAATTATTCCAGTGAACTAGACAGTCATATCTGCCTAGATTCAGAGGGGTTATGGTTGGTTATAACTGCTATGGTTTTACCTATATCACACACATGGTATTATATTACACCATTCACCTACAGTCTTCAACGGACCAGCTCCCAGCCCTCACACTTCTCAAAGTCTAGAGCTGAGTAACCTGTGGTTTCATTCCCACCTAAGACTTCCATCCTGTTCCTGACAAGGGGGAACTGAAAGAGCCCAAGGTCAATTTTTTGGACCTCATGCTCCCCTTCTAGTGATAATGACACTAATTTATTAAATCAGGAGTTACTGAGGCACCCTAGATGACAAGGACACAAAGGTAAGATAGGACATATTTGCAGGTTTAAACTGAAATCTAAAGGGTGAATAGGAATTCCCTGGTCTCTGAGTTGCACATAGAACCTGCTATAGAATTTGCATGGCTCAGTGCAAATGAAAATTCAAGGCTCCTTGTTCAGAGCATATTAAGAATTCCAAGACAGTGCAGTAGAGCAGTAAATCACATGGAGGCCCTACTGAGTTTGGGATACTGTGACTACATAGTATGTCCCTGATGCCAGAACAGGTTACACAGTTCTGTTTACTTTGCCTAAAGCCCCAGTCTCCCAAGAACTGGAATCTGCCTTTTGCCAATCTCTACTCATTCTCAATGCAGAGTCTATATCCTACTAAATACTGATAGACTTTGCTGCCTGCCTGAAACTTTTTTGCATGCTCTGGACTCCCTACACACGGTGTCACTGAGGTTGGGGCTCCCTTACACCTCATTCCTACCTGAATTACACTTGCAGTCTGTTGCCATATGTTGAAATGCCCAATGCTGCCTTGTCAGCTGGACCTCCTCGCATGGTCAGCTGAACATTTTCCCAGCCCTCGACCATCTGACACCCACCCTCCCTAAGGGGGAATGGTTAGGTATAATTCAGGTCTTGGACCTTCCAAATTCTTAGGCTCTGGAGGTGTGTGTGTGTGTGTGTGTGTGTGTGTGTGTGTGTGTGTGTGTGTGTGTGTGTGTGTGTGTGTGTGTGTGTGAGAGAGAGAGAGAGAGAGAGAGAGAGAGAGATTGATTGTGCAATTATTCCCCTACAGTGAAAAATCCCAGGAGCTCAAACTCAAGTAGACCAGGTGAAAAGCAGTGTGACTGCCTTCTTGACCCTTTTACACTGAAGATCTTATCTTTCTATAAGGAAAAGTGAACAAATTAAAAGAGCATTGTTCCTTAAAGAATTCAAAATTCATCAAGAAATTACAGTATGGACATAATATTTTCCCTTTCTCCTCTAAAAAATCATTCAAAAGCACTGGAGAGGAGCCAAGAAAAGATTTCTATGGCAAGAATTCAGCTGTGGGAGGTCTCAGAAAGGAATAACAAAAATACATTTTTTCTGAGGTTAAGAGTCCCATTCCCAAGGGGATCTTGCATGCAACAGAAGGAAGCAGAAACAGAAGTGAGCTGACCCAATTTAGTTCAGAGAGGCAAAGGAAAACAGACATGATAAATCCTGGAGACAAGCCATACTTGCAGGAAGTGGTCTGTCTTGGTGGCAGCCAAGAGGAAGAAAGTCTCAAGTTTGCGAATCACCGATTGCATGTAGCATGCCCCTCCTGCCCTCCAATTAAAAAAAAAATGATAGAAAATCTAGTGGCTAATTTACACAGATGAAAGCTATCAAAGGGCTCTCCCTCATCCCTAAAAAACACCAGACCCAGATGCCTCCACAGGAAAATCCTACTAATCCTTTAAAAGGAATATTACTACAATGCTATTAAAATTGTTCTGGGGAAATACAATCAAAGAAACACAAATTTTTTTATATGGTAAGAAGAATATTAATATAAAAAGATGACAAAGAATGTCAAAATTTTTCCCAAACTATAGGTCAATATTACTTATAAATGTCAACATCAAAATACTAAATAAAATACTAGTAAATGGAATTCAATAGTATATTAAAGAATAATGACCAAAGAATGGTTGAAAATTTAGAGCTACATTAATATAATTCACCATACCAGTAGTTCCAAAAATAAAAATAAAAACATATCACTAACATTTTAATTTTTTTAAAAAAAGAAAACTCTATACAATGAGAATTAAGGGATACTGCCTTTGCATGACAAAATATCTTTCTCTTAGTGCAAAAGTCAACATCATGCGCAGGAACTGAGAGGATAGAAATAAGATACCAAAGACAGTTTCCACTGTATAATTTTATATACTTCATAATGTTTAAATCACATGGATGAATTATTTATTATTAAAAACTGTATGAATAATATGTAAATTAAAAAATAAAAGAGCTCCTTAGGCCTTCCTTCCCCTGCTCATCACTCCATTTTCATCTCTGGAGAACTCCATGTGAGGTCTCTGAAATCCTCTGCCTCCCCTGCCCAGGGAGAGAAGAGAGACTTCAAGAGGGCAACTTCAAAAGGAATCAAGAAGCCAAAAAGATCAACAGGAGCACAATCCCTGTGGAACTCAGAGCCTTCACCTTCCCCCTTGTCCCTCCTCATCATGCTCTGTCCCTAGCATTTTAGAGCAGGAATGTCCATATCTGAGAGATGGAGTGAAGGAGGGAAAGGGATGGAAGGTGTCTCTATGTGAGCATGAGGTAAGTAAGGTGGGGAGTGTGGCTTGAGGCTCCCTATGGTTTAAGCTGTCACAGCCTGAATGCTAGTCCAGTTTCCTTTGATCTTTCAGAGCAGGCATCACTATTTGAAATTAGATGGAAGAAAAAGTGGGATGCAGTCACAGCACAATGAGAAAAGTTTTTATTTTTGTTTTTTTGTTTTGTTTTTATAAAGGACATAAGAACTTAAAGGACTGCAAATCATTGAAGGAGAGGAAAAGGAATGAAAAATTCTAATCTCTAGGCCTATTATGGATAAATAAGATTTGAATACCTCAAGGATACTGTATAAAAGCCTTTCAAAAAGTTGACATATAAGTCAAGTGTTCATTTACTTGAATCAGTATCTTATATAAAATGACTATATGTCTAATATACAAGTTTAAAAATTTTTACTAAGTAACTTGGAAGAGCTATAAATATTTCAAAATGTGTCAAGAGTTTCTCACCCACATATTTGCTTTTACATTCCCTTTACATGATATACCTTTTTTCTTGAGACAAATAGTAAAAATAACTGTTTTAAAATCTGTATATCATTAATTTTAAAACCTTGCTTTCTGATTAAGAAAGAAAATTATGACTAACATAAAATTTATAAAATGGTGAATTAGAGTGATACTCACATTGGTTTATACCTTTCCTGTTTAATCTCAGAACTCAAAAACAGTTTATCAACAATTAATCAAGTATCACCACTTGCTGGTATTTGTTTTCAATCCTGCTTTAGAACTAGAAGGGCATCTAAGAGAAGAATCAGTCTCAAAAAACAAGCCAGGACTAAGAGTCAGAACCAAAAGCTGTCCTCTTATCAGATGGTGAAGTGGTCCCCAAACATTTGTTTTTATTGCACTGAGCATATTTTCACAGAATTTAATGACTTTCATCTATTTTGGAGTCAATACCTCAATAATGTGATCACTTCAAACTGCAGAACTGAGGTTGAGAGTATCTCCATGTGGTTCCACATGTGTCTACATCATCAGGGTATAAAGTATATCCAACACACTTCCTGTAATCCCGTGTACATTTCCATATGGGTAGATAACAAACACTGTCCAACAAACTAAAACCCAGATGGAGACTTGGCTTTATGAAGAAATATGTTAAGCATATCTTCCCAGATCTCTTTTCCTCAGACTGCACCACAGCCAGCCTGTGAGCTGCCAGTCAAGAGGGAGAACACCTGGAGTCGGAAAAGGTGGCATATGGCACACTGGGCAACTTGCCGCCTGCCTTTTGGGTTCTAAGTCTGTTCGATGTTCATGAGATGCAAGCAATTGCTGTTTTAGGGTTCGAGGAGGTGGGAGGAAGAAGAAATAACAAGAAAAGCAACCCTCAGAAAGGCAGTCTCTTCTTTTAGCCCCATTTGTGACAACTGACTCACTCTGCCTACTACTCACATTGAAGCAGGGAGAGAGTCATAGGAGTGTAAACATATGAGTCTAAAAGAAGAGACCCAGGTTAAAAAAGAACTTTGCTGACTACCCCACTTATAAGACATCTAATCAGGCTGAGAGAGTGGCTTAAAAGAGGCTCCACCAGGGTAAAAACAAGGTTGACAGCAACCCTCTGAACCCCTTAATTAGGAAGGTCTGGCTCTATGAGAGGGCTCTCTGAGAGACCACCAGATTGGATTTAGATTGTGTCCCTAGAAGCAGAGCCTGAGCCAAATAATTTTGCAAGTGATTTATTGAGGAAGTGTTTTCAAGAGACAAACTTATAAGGAAGTGCAGAAAGATGACAGAGGAAGAAGAAAAAGCAAGGATGTGGTTCAACTGAAATCTAAGCTCAGCGTTATCCCCTGGGAAATTCTTAGGTGTGGATAGCAATCACTACAGAATTCTTTCATCTCGAGGAAAAGGACCTGGGCTTTTGTACTTCTGTGTTAATCAGTCAGTTGCAGACCACCCCTGAGAGGAGGGGAAATAACCACTCAAGCAGGGCAATTACCCTCCAATAGGGCAATTTTCCAGTGAAAGTTACAGGTGTGAACCCATAGCAGCCAATACTCTAGAGGTGGGAGAGACACGTGGGTGCATGATTAGAGATGTGGCCGGGGCACCAATATGTGCTACCACACAGTGATGTATCCTAGGTCAACCGCTTAGTCCTTGAGCCTATATTCTTTCTAAAAGAGGTAATACAAACACGTGTGTGTGTATGTATATATATATACATACATACACACGTGTATATTATATATATATATATGCACACACACACACACACACACATATATATGTATATATAGAGAGAGATATGGAATAGCTTTTATTAACACTCAAAAATGCTTGGGGTGAGGTACCATAAATCTTGTATTTAGAAGACATTTAAAAATTTCAACTTCCCCTTATGCACAGTGATATTCTCAGAGTATTTTTACGAACACATTGTATCCCTCACCAGCTCTCATGTCCTCATTTTTTTTTCTGATTCCCAATCTCCAACCATATTTCCCTTTACATCTTCTTCTGTGCCTGTGAGACTTCCCATGCCCTTTTCCCACTGTTCCTCAGTGATGGCATCTATGCTTTATAGAAGAAAGCACAAGTGACCAGAGCTTAGAACTTTTTTCTCAAGTAACAAGAATTCTGCCCAGGGAGTCTCCTTTCTGTACCATTGATGCCCACAACATGAACTGAATTTGGTCTCTGGGTTCTGAATTACCACTTTTCCTTTTTGTGTGAGTAGTCTATGTCTATAATTTAAGGAGCACTGAAAATAAAATATTCTTTGACTCTGTTGCCTGAAATATGAACCATCAACATTCATTCACTCGCTCATTCTTTCACTAAAGACCAAATTTTGCTATGTATCAGGCACAGCACTGAGCACTGGATGAATCTGACAGGGGCCCTATGCTATTATAGGGAGATGTCTACGAAAAGGAGAGGAAAGCCCACCCCCGCCAACCCCCCAGGCAGAGAAAGCAGCATGAGCACAGACATAGAGGCAAGAAGTATCCAGGTGTGTCAGAGATCTGCGAGTAATTTTGTGTCGGGGGAACCCAGGGTGAGAGAACACTCTGTGTGTAGAACAACAGTGGGATATGTTTCATAATTTATTTTTTTCAGAGATACTTAATGAAGTGGTTTAAAACAGCTCATAATAGCTATATACAGAGGCAACTCTTGACTTGGCAACTGGGAATAAGTAATGTTCAAGCCTCACAATTACATATCCTTGAAATATTCTCAGAATAATCCACTCCAATTGTTCAAGTAAAGTTGTTTATTCTCTTTTCTATTCGAAATACATTTTCCCTTTTATAAAAAGGCATTTTCTCTATAATTTTCATCTGCAGTTGGGCAGATCTGCCTACAACTAGCTGGTCACAACTAGGTATTAATTTAAGTATCATTCCACTTTATCCCTTTTGGGAAGTGTGTGGATGTTGTCATTTGTTGAGCACCAGCTATGCATCAGGTACTGAACTAAATGACTTGCATATGTAATCTCATTTTATCTCAACAACAATTCTGGGAAATAGAATCACTATTCCTATTTTACAGTTAAGAAGAGAGACTCAGGGAGGTTGAATGATTAGGTCCCACAACACCAAGATTCATACTGGGGCCTATCTTCTTCCAAGACCTTGATATATCTACTATGCAAAGCTTTCTTCTTTCCATATTTGAATCCATGATGAAATATTTCAAAAAGCTATTTAGTATGAGAATGATGGGTAAATACTATCTAAACATTACAACCTTCATCTTAGTTTCTGTTTTCTGTTCTGCATATGAAAAGAATGAAACTTATTTTGCCAACCTTACAGATTAATTGTGAGGAACAAATGAGGTGATCAACAAAATATTTCTAAAAATAATAAGCTGATACACAGACAGGAAACATTACTCTATGTGTGTATATAGACACCAACTGTGGGGGTTAGGAGTAGAAAAGAGATGCTGAAGCAGTGAGGACTCAAAAATCTTGCAAATTTGGCAGACATGGGAAATCTGGGAGCTGAGCAAATTTCTCCCTTGGGGCTGTTTAATGTTAGCAGAAGTGGAAAAAGTACCCTGTCCTCTCAACATCTTGTGTTGGTTCAGGGGTGGCACAGAACTAGCACACTTAAGAGCCCCTGTGGGGATCCCTCAGAAGAGCCATTAGAGAATTAAGTGCCTGAGGAAAATAACTCCTTAATGAAAACTGTGACAGACACATGGTGACTAGATTTAAGCAAACTAAGCTCACTGTTTTCTCTCTCTTCTGACCAGGGTCCTATGAACTCTTGAAGATTTCTTTCGGTGTGAAGTCCTTTCCCACCATGTGAGCAAGAGCCAACAGCCAACCCCAGCCTCAGCCAACCCCAGCATAGTGCAGACTCCAGTCAAGGCTGATTTCTTTGGGAGTGGTTCTACTCAGCAGCAGAGGAAAATCTCCCATTACAGCACAAGTGTGTGGTCTCCTAATTTGCTTCTGGGGCAATCTTGTCCTATTACCACCCCACCCTCAGTCAGTACTATCTCCACAGGACATTCTTTCTGCTCCCAAGGAGCACTTTATTTGTGCATTGGAGTTAAGACTAATAGTTAAGAGCTAATTGTGCAGCAACATACCAAGGCGCGCCTGAAACAGCTAAGGCTCCTTTGTTAATAGCCTTTAAATATTTATTACCTAAGGAAGAGATTTAAGATTCAGAGACAGAATGCATGGAACACACTTAAAAGTAGCACTCAGAGAACATGAAATTCCTGCTCCTCAGGATCATTATACCAGGGACATGGGTAATACAAGAACAAGTAAAAGGGTGAACCATTGGCCAACAATGAATCAGGATGAGCTGAAGTGCCTCAGTTGTTCTCCACTGCCGTTTTCCCTCTAAAGGACTCCATACCTGATTAAGATTCTCTGTAGGTGAGTGGAGCAGTGGAGAAAAGAGAAAACACTAAGGTAGCAAACACCAAAAATGGCTCAAGAGTCCCCAAAGTCCATGATATTTGCTCTTACTCATTCAGAGGCTATGAATACCAAGAATCCCTGGGGACTGAAGCCCAGAAACTAGCAGACCACACATCTTCCTATGCCAGGTAATTCTGTGAAAATTGAAATAATTTCTTAACTGACCAAGAGTTTTATTAAGATAACAGAGCTTCATAAAAGGGTTCCTATGAAACTATCAATCCAATAAAAGTCCTTTTTGATTCATGAGGTTTTTTTTTTTAACTTTTAACTTTAAATAAAAGTTTTCAGTCTACAGCCATGCTACCCCGAATATGCCCGATTCCATCTGATCTCAGAAGCTAAGCCGGGTTGGGCCTGGTTAGTACTTGGATGGCAGACCACCTAGGAAGATAGGTGCTGTAGGTGTAAAACAAAAATATGTTTTCATTATAAAAAAGAATAAAAACAGAAAGGTAAAAATATATACAAAGCATTCATATTTAACATTTTAATGCTTATTTTTCTAATCTTTCCTTCATTTAAGAAAAACTGAGACAGCTTTAAAGATTTCTATAGTTATTTGCTATCAAATGGGGTTTAACATGGACCAGGCCCTAGTCCTTTTCACAAGATATTCATGTCTGGAAAGCTTTCCTTTCTCCGTCCTCATCTGGCTAATTTCTGGTCGTCCTCCAAATCTCAGTTTAGGGTCACTTCCTCAGAGAAGCACTCTAAGGCACACAGTTTCCTTTGTTAATGCTTATGTTAGGACAGCATTTCTTTTATAAAAAATACATCATTGTGTTCATAATTTTCCCCTCATTTGTGTGATTATTTAATTAATGATTATCTTCTCTTAATGACAAGATCCATGACATCAGAGACCACATTGGATTTCCTCATCGCTTTCTACCTATTGCCTAGTACAGTGCTTGGCACAGAGCTAACACCTGATAAATATATATCAAATGAATTAATAAATGAATGAAACTACCTATAAGGAATTATGTCTGTAGAGACCAGATCACAGTGAAATGTTTGAGAGCAATTTATCGAACAGTCCCTTTTCTGCCTTAAAGTAGTTATTGCTCCAGATGTGTTCTCCTATAGATTATATTTGTTTCTAACTTATTTAATACAAAGATTTTAGTCGAAATAATTCCTCCAAAACATTTCCTTTCTTTTTCTTTTTTTAAATTTAGTAATAAAAAGAAGAGAGTGCCAAGGAGTCATTTCAGGCTTTCAGTAGATGTCATTTATATCCTGACATACTCGCATTTCCTCCAGTGTTTAGGTCTTGTAATACTTAAGGGATGACAAAAATCAGGAACAATTTCAACAATTATCATCATCTGAAATCTAGTTTCCCAATCCTTTTACCAGGACTGTTCTGTCCAATTATTTTGCTATTTTATATCTCTTGGAGATACCTCTTCAAGACAGGAAATCTCCAATTGGATTTTGTGTTTGTTTTATTTTTCTGTAATAATCATTGACAGAGAGGCTCCTTTGGGCATGCCCATTTTAGATGGCAACAGCTAGATGTCTGTCAATGAAAAATGCTCGAGAGACTATCTAGTAAGTGTTTTCAATAATAAACAAAGGTCACCAATCTGATTTTTTAAGATTAGTAAGCACAGATTCAAGACAAACTACACTCGGGCAAGAAGAAAATTTACTCCTGAATTAGACTAGTGTCAGTGATGATATCTATTAAGAATTTCTTTCAAAATTAAGAGATTAAAAATTGATAGCAAAAAAAACCCCCATTGTTTGAAGAACTTCATGATTTTCCATTTAAGATCAAATAGAAAACAAATCATTCACCATTTTCTAGTCAAAGGGTCTAACAAAGGTCTCCTAAATTATTTTGAGAAAAAACTAGTAGGTACTACCATGTTGGGCAATTTAGCTCTAAACAAAGTTAAGTTGTTTCCCTTACTGCAGGACTTCTTAGAGCCTTGTGAACTCTTAGGTCACAAAAACAGAATTAAAAATGTGCATGTTTTACAAACATACTTGACCACAGAGCTCTTTCTTTTCTTTAAAAATTTTAATTGTGTGACTTTTGAGCCATGTTTCTCTTGCTCAGGCCTGCTTCCATGTCTGGAAGTGTACTTTCCCTTCTAATAAAACTTAAAAAAATTTTTTAAATTGTGCTAAATATATAATATAAATTTACCATCTTATTCATTTTAAAGTGTACAGTTCAGTAGCATTAAGTATATTCACATTGTTATGCAACAGATCTCCAAAACTTTCTCATTTTTACAAGACTGAAACTCTACACCCACTGAACAACTCTCCATTGCTTCCTCTCCTCAGCTCCTGGTAACCACCATTGTACTTTAGTAAGACATGATTTTTAATATACTAAAGAACAAGAGTTTTCAGGTAATGTGCTAAAGAATTCTAGTTTTGTTAAACAAGTAAAACCACCAAGACAGATGTAGGGGATGGTTAAGAAAAATATTTAGCAGTTTTCTTTGACAATAATGGGTCACATCTTTTTGAATTTCTATCTGCACCATTATTCCCATAAGTCTTTATTGATTACTACTACTCCCATTACAGAGAATAATAACTAGGAAATAATATTTAGATATGGTTTCACTGTCTGTACTAAGAACTTAATGAGAGCAAGTTTATAGCTTATGAGGGGTGTTTTATATAGAAGGTAGAATTCCCAGAGAAGAATATTGTTAATCTGACCGTATTATGTCTCTTCTCATCTTCATAATGTTCAGTGGCTCTTCTGGCATAGAACATGACGTTCAATCTTCCCTAAAAGAATTCTGTGCCCTTCATGATTTGGTCCCATTTTGTATTCCTAGCCTTTTCCCTCAATACCCAGTGCTTCAGATATCCCACAATTCCCCAATACACCACATACTAACTTTAGAACCATATGCCTTTATCTTTTTTTTAGTTTTATCTTGTCATGTGATTCTTTCATGTTCTCTAGTAAGAACTCTTTTCTCTCTGCAACAGAAAATAAAACCTCTCCAAGACCCCTTGCTTATGTCTTCTCAGCATATATTTCATTCTGCTGTTACATCTCGTATTCTGGAACTACAGGGTCTTTGAAGTCAAGAATAAGTTCTTAATCTTTTATTTACCTTAGCCCTAGTATACCACCTTCTCATAATAAACACTTAAATATGTGTCCACCTGAATTTTACTGAATCTCAAAGTAGACCTTTAGAAGCAGATCAAATTCTAACTCTCCAGAGATGACTTATATTTGTCCCTTCCAGACAGGACATTTGACTGGAATGATTTCCTTTTACTACAGTGAACTGAGGTAGAAGCAAGAGGTCTTAGTATTTACTTTATACAACTACTCTGCTGAGCAGATCATGTATACCTCCTGGCTTGGAATGTTGTCCTGCCCCTGATAGTGTTGGGTTTGAGAGCAGAGAGCAGAGTGGTGAGCTTGTGGACAAACAGTATATTCTCTCTCTCTCTCTCTCTCTCTCTCTCTCTCTCTCTCTCTCTCTGTGTGTGTGTGTGTGTGTGTGTGTGTGTGTGTGTGTCTAGGTGGGAGAAGAAGGATATGTGTGTCATGCAGCTTACGAATATCTTTCCCCAAATAAATGTTTTATTTTTTATTTTTCTTGTTTCTCTTAGTGAAGGGTGAATATCAAGAAACATTTTTTTCAGAGAAGTGCCTTTAGATGCCATTTGTCAAATCTAGTTTTTAAAACAAATTTACTCTGAGATTTATTTAGTGCTTACTGTATGCCAGGCACTGTTCTAAATAGGTATTTCATCAAATCTCCACAAGAACCCCATGAGATAGAGACTGCTTTATTCTAATTTTACAACCAGGAGAAATGAAGCAGAGGGTAGTTATATAATTTGCCTAAGGTCATACAGTAGAGAAGGGATTTAAATAAAATCAAACTTCAAAGTCCAAGTTTTTCACCACAACGTATGTATAGACAGGCAGCAAGTTAGCACTGAATACCTATTTTCTTGGCAAATTATGGAAGCAGTTGATGAGGTAGGAAGATGATAAAAACTAGCCTGTTTGTATTAAAGCTTTTATGATGACCTGCCTGCCATTTGCTATTCATTCTGTAGTAGGTACAAGTAAAGCACTGTAGAACATGTAGAACATGTAAGAATTTCACTAAGAAGTTCAACTTGGAAGAATCTGCATCAAGAAAATCTTTATTTTCATTAAGAGAAAATTTTAGAAAAATCCAACCATAAATTATACAAAAAACGCCCCCATTTGAACAGGTTGTAAAACTAAAACTGAAAGAAGCATTTATTCCCTACAGGGTTCTGGTAGTTGTTCTCACAAATGACAATGTGTTTGTAGCATTTATATTTCACAAAATGTGTCAGTATAATTCTGAGCCGTTGGTTTAAAAACAGTTCTCCATTTTACTGCATCTAGCTCCACAAATAATAAAATTTTAATTTCTTCTAAATTACAGCTCTTTGAAATTAGGAATCTCTTTTATTAGTATCATTAATATTTGTTATCAGTCTCCAGAAGGGTCTAATAAAGGAGGATCTTATAATTTCTCATTAAATTTTATCCTAATCAGGTTTGAAATCTTTAATCAAGAATTGGATTGTGACATTTTACAATGAAATTGCATTTTTTAAATAAGCCAGTGTCATATAAAAAAAGGAACTGTGTTAAATTAAAAGAGACTTAAAGATTAATAACTAAATATAATTATGCTGGTTGAATAAAACCAAAATATAGAAAAATGCTGGATCTGTTGGGAAATATTAATATGAATTTGATTTAAATGAGGTGAAATTTTACCTAAATAAAAAGGAAACCATTGATTTAAAAAATTACATAAGTGGTTATAATAGGATAATATTTTGATTAATTAAAAATACATATTTATAAATATTCATAAACATATGTGCATACAAAGACATCCAGAAAAATATGCAGGAGAATGCTACAGTGATGATCTCTGACTCGTAGAAACATGATGTTTTATTTTATTTTTATTTTTACTTGTCTGTATTTTCTAACATTGTACAAAGCAAATGTATTTAAAGGCAATTAAAAATAGAATGAAGTAGCTTTTGAGGACAGTACTTCATATTACCCATTTGATAGAAACTAAAACTGGATTCTTTAAAATGGAGCTTCTATCCATCTCTCATTTTTTCTTCTTAAAAGCATATGAAATTCATCAGTGGCATGCATGAAGTGATGTATCTTGTTTTGCTCTTAGTGACTACAATAGAATGCATTACAAATGTTAATAAAAATTTTACATTAAATTTTACAGAGTTTTAATGATCTGTAAGATTTCAGTGTAAGATTAACTTCAGTGTAAGATTTCTCATAATATCTATGGATATTGTTATTATAATTCAATTTCAAGGTATAAATCAAATGGAAAGTACTAAATGTGAAACTGTATTATGCAACTTTCTGATTCTACTCACTACAATAAAATGTTGCCAGGAAAAGAGTGGTTATGTAACTTGCCCAAGGTCATGCAACAGAGAACCTTTTATCTGAGGTTCATAAAGTTTTCTATAAACCTAAAATAGTAATTGTCAAGACTACACACTTTGAGGTCTTGTAGTATCTTGTAATATCTTGGATTTAAATCCTGGCATTGGCATATATGAACTCAGGCAAGCTACCTAAACGTCTGTTTCCTCGTGTGATGATATCCACCTCATACTGGTAATGAGGATTAAACAAAATAATGTATTTCAGAACTGTAGCTGGTGCACTATAAGCATGTGGTCACAATAATGGGGGGAGGGAAGAGAACAGGACAACAAGAAGGAAGCCACTTCACTTTGTTTCAACAGCAACAGCAATAGCAAAACATCATATTCGCACCTTGCAACTGAAAATTGTCACCATTATCACTGACATCAAAAATATTTATTAAGAATACTCCATGGTGGGGGTGGCTCCATAGTGTAGTGGTTAGCATGTCTCTTTACATGCAGAAGCTCCTGGGTAGTGCCCCAGGGGGAGCCACAGACCATGCCCCGGGCGTGTCAGGCCCCCTCCACCCCACCCCCCAGAAAGCAAGCATGTGGGAGGAGACGCCCCACCTTCAGAGATCCAGCTCTTAAGGGGAAATAGCAACATCTATAGGTCAGGGGTGGAAGTGGCAGGGAGGGTGGAATTAAAGAGGCAGGAAGAGAATACTCCATAGGATGCTTTGAATTGAATTACATGTACTGTTCTTGACATCTAAGGTCTAAGTGAACATTAACACAAACATAGAAAATATACTAATAGTAAATGAGCATACCCTATGGGAAGAAATACTGAACTGTCTTATTGCATATAGCATAATGATCATACATCAGGAATATGACAAATGAGAAAATTATGGGAGTTCCATGATTACAAAGAGAAACTGTTTTCTTATTGGTCAGGGGTGTTTTCATAAAAAAGCTGATATTTCTTGGACTCTCAGGAAACTGAGAAAGCTTCAACAAGGCAAAGGGTGGAAAGAGCTGGGCTAGGAACTGGTGGAAAGACAGTGTCCTGAATGTGAACTGTAAACTGCACAGAAAAGGTCCTCCTAGAATCCAGATTATGGAAATGAGATATGGAATGAAAGGAAAGAGATGAAGCTGGAGGAATTGCTGTAAAGAGAAAGCATTGATGAAAAGACCATCGCAAGCATTTATGCCTGTGGTTGTGTTGGAGAGGCAAAGAGGTTAAGGACATGGACTCTAGGTCCAGTGTTCCTGGGTACAGATTTCAACCTTGACTTTATTAGGTATGTGACATTGGTCAAGTTCCCTGTGCTTTTTGTCCCTCACTTTCCTCATCTGTACAACAGGGAGCAATAGAGTTGTCATCAGAGTTCAGCAAGTTAATATTTGTAGACCTGTTTGTGGTTGCACGGAGGGAGCACTAAAAGTGCTGGCTAAAAGTAACACACTGCTACTCTTCCCAGGCCAAACATGGAAATGGTCGTGAAGATGAGATGCTCCACCTTAGCTGAGTTTAATGGGAATTGAGATATCACAAATGCTTTAAAAGCCTGTCTTACACACAATACATTACATGAATGGGACTACATGGGAGCCACAGGTTCACAAAGAATGAGTAGTTATCAAAAATAAAAAGATGAATATAGATTAATCCTGTCCATAAAATAAAGTAGAATGGAATCACTAATAATAGACAGTTCTGGCTAGAAACAGGCCACTCTAATAGATTATTTCTCCTTTTCTTATTTTGGAAAATATGGGACCAGATACTAAGAACAGAGTGGTAAAGTCCCCAACAATATCCATTTTTTTCTCTCAATATCTCCCAGCTGTTCTATTTTTCAACCTCTGTTTAAAATCTTTCTATATTAAATTTTTTTAGGTTATTTTTGTTTCCTTTTTTTTTTTTTTTTTTTTTTTAGAATGAAGCACAAGGCAATACACACTTTAACACCTGAGCTCCATATAGCAAGCACCCTTACCTGGGATTTGGGCATTCTAGAATGTGGCATTTTAAATGTAGCCTCCTACTTCCTTACACTTTTCTATAATTATGCTATAACTGTGCTTAGAGGAAATGTTCGGTTAGAGATAGATATTAATATGTACATAATTTGTTTCACATTTAGGACAGTAATTATACTTGATTCGTGATCTGGGAGGTAAGAAATGTCACCGTTATCTAACCAACAAAAAAAATATGCTACATTGATTCAAGCTGATTTAAGATCCTCTGATAACCATTTTTAAGTTGCTCTTATAAAAGCAGAAACAAAATTTAAGCTTACAAGTAGGGAACAGAGTTCTACCACTGTTAAAGGTAATTTAAGATGAGGAACTATCATGAATCCTGGAGATCTCCAAGAACTAAATTCAAGTGAGGATAAGCAGGAAAACTGATGAAAAATGCAAATTTAAAGTTAGTTATCTAAGGCATATGGACACCCTTTGAAGAAGATTTATACCAAGTTCTATGAGTTAGCTAAACCCGGCAAATAATATTAAGAATAAGAATTGTTAAATAGTTAATGAGTTACTTATCTGAGGAAGGAAACTTTTACTAAGAGAAAAAGACACAAACACAATCCCGTTTAGTGCCAGTCCCTATAATGTTTACCAGGAAGTATTCACAAAATGAGTACCACTGCACAGTGCTTTAAAGGTACATCATCAGATATGCTGATTTCATGGGTCATGGCACAAAAGGTGGCAGGGGTTAAAGAAAACCCTGTCCTTTTTCTACTATACGAAACACATTTCCGAAGGACTGGAAATAGAACAAGGTCTGCTTTCAGCGCTGAGTGACATTGCTTCCCTGTTTCCAGACTGCACTTGTAATAATCTGCAGCAGCCATTTCAGAAATAAAACCATCAGCTCTGAAGCTGTCATTTACTCACTTCATTTACTTCAGCAACCACAAGCTGGATCAAACCATCCATATGCCCTGGATCCAAACAGGGCTAAGGTTTGCTCTGAGCTTGTTAAATTGGAGTCTCCTATTGAATGAATCATGGGAGAGCTAAATGGATCAAGGTTATATTACCTGGGGAGCCCCTCAATGGTTAAAGGAGTAGAGGGAGAAATAAAGAAACCAAATGACTTGAACGTCTAAATTCATAATATGCTCAGTGCAAATTATCAATTATTGCCAACCCATATTTTCAATTTATCTATTCTCAAATATTGTCCTATCCAAATGTATCTAATTTCTTGATTGGGTGAGGAGAAATGAATCCCAAAATGTCATTAAATTGAATTTGCATCTATGTAGTTTCCAAATAAGAGAAAATAGTGTATTTGTCAAGCATTACAATCTAATATAGGGATAATGAAATGAATTAATACCTCATAATAAGTTTGCCACTTTTTCCTGATCATATATAAGCCTGTATAATCTACATTTTATAGCACTTTACAATGTACAAGGTATATTCACATACCATATCTCAATTACTCCTAATGCACTTCTATGAAAGAGACAGGTAGGAATAATTATTGCTCCTGTTTTACAGTGGAAGAAATTGACACTCAAGGAGTGTTATTCAGTTGCAGAGATATGAGTTAAGCTGGAGTTTTCACCTGTCCTCCAATCTTAGGTTCTTTCTATTACCTCTTACTGCCTTCTATCTTCTCTTGTTTGACTGTCACATCAACTCTATGAGACAGGTAGGGCAATTTTTACAATGAAACTTATTGATACCATCAGAGAACAATAAACTCAAAGTCACTTTCCTTGCCCTGCATTACAACTATTAGACAGTAGACACTTGGATTTCACAGATGCAAGTAAAAAAAAAGAACATAATATTCTGGAGAGAATATTGGGAAAGAGGGACACTAATGTGAAGCTAAAGAGGAAATGTAAGTTAATAAAGGAGTTGCCCACTGGAGATCATTGGGATGAGTTAATTCCTAGCAATGATGAGCACTTTGGAGAAAGGTAGATAAGATTTAAAGGAAAGGGTCCAAAATACGGTTCTTGATCAAGAAAAAAATGGAAAAGAAACCAAAACTCAGATGGTGATTCTAGGTAAATACTATGTTGTTGAAACAGATGGAGTCTTTCAACCTAGTTTTATTTGGTTCTCATCAGAAGACTTCAATTCCAGCTAAAATCCCTTTTAATCCACAGACAGGGATTATAGCTAGGTCAAACACCCAGTGCCACTTATCCAAAGACTTGGCCCACCTAAAACTGACAAAATAAGACAGTTTGCATCAGTTGGGAAGGACTGATGGAAAAACTAGCAGAAGTGAAGCTGAACAAGGCTAAACATGGGGACTTAACTGATGCTGTAAAATTTGAGAAAAAAAAAAGTCCCCTTTTAGCAGTGGAAGAGCAGCTTATTTCCAAATTATCTCGGTATTTTTTGTAGTAGCATTAGGATAATGCTATAGAATGAATGTGTTTCTCCCAAATCCATATGCTAAAATTTTAACCCCAATGTAATGGTATTAGGAAGTAGGGTCTTTGGGAGTTAATTAGGTCATGAGGGCAGAGCCCTCATTTAATGGGATTGGTGCTCTTAAAAAAGGAGACCCCAGAGAGCTTTTTCACCACTTCTGCCATTTGGGGACACAGGGAGGAAATGCCATCTATAAAGCCGGCCCTTACTAGCTGGTGCCTGCATCTTGGACTTCCCAGCCACCAGAACTGTGGTAAATAAATTTCCATTGTTTATTACTACCCAGTCTGTGGGATTTTGTTATAGTAGCCTGAATGGCCTAAGACATATACACAGTAGTCTGAGCCCAGTAACACAGTCTATTTACTTCTCTTGTTTCCAGTATCAACATGTTCTGCTCTCTTGCAGAAGGGCTAAGATATAACTTGTCTAAAAACACATTTATGTGATGAATTTCTGCAGTTCATCTCTTCATTCAAATGTATTTCTAGACTCTGAGTGGTCTCCAAAAAATACAGTTTTAGAAGACTAAAATCAGAAACATACCATTAAATTCCAATAATGTTGAGGGTTTTTCTGTTTGTTTTTTGCACATTCTCAATAGCAATAGCTTAAGAGATGCAAATTTTCAGATATGTGAATTGTTGGGGGTTAAAGGTGCTATTGAGGTAATTTTTTTGTAAATCTGTTGAAGCCGTAAAAATTAATATTTTTTTAAAAATTAAGGTTAATATTTCCCTGTAAAATCATAATCAAAAAGGAGGATACCATGTTCTAATGTTAGATCCCATTATTTATTCTGAAACAATAAGACAAGTATATAAACCTCTAGCTTCTTATTTCCTCTCTAGTACCAGTCACTAATGAGACACACTGCCAGTTTTCATGGCTAGGGGGTGTACGATGCAGCTAGGAACAGGATGGATAGAAACAGCCATAAAGGTACTTGGGTCCCTATAAACTCTTGCCTTCCACATCCTCCATAGCAAAACATCAACAAAGTATGTTTTGGATGGTTCTTGTTGGCAGTTCATACCATGAATTTTGATCTCCTCAGACCAATATTTCCGCCTATTCTATCTTGTGATATTGGCTTCTTTGAAGAAGTCTCAGAATGAAACCCAATGTCCAAGGCTAAAATTTCATTTAGGGTTTAAAGTTGTAATTTCAGGTAAAATTCAGAGCACATTAAGATACACATTAACAGGAAATAAATGGTAATTAAGTGTGTTGAATAGTGTGTGTGCATTAGGAACTGAAAACAGGAACCATTCTAGATATGTCAAAAAGAAGAAATTTAATAGAGGAATTGTTTTCAGAGGTGTTGGAAGCACACAAGAAGCCAAAATGAACAAGATAAAGTTACTCAAAAAGTAGTAACTGTAAGAAGCCACTGCTGTCCAGGGCTGAAGGAGTGGAAGAACTCTCAGAAGCTATGGCTGCAAGTTTCTGGTTACCTATTTCAGCCTGACTATGTGCACAGGAGTCCAGGAGCCTGATGCTGAAGGATATGCTGCCCAGATGTCCTCCCGCCCCTCCCTACCTCCATGGCCATGGCTGACAATGCTCTAGAAACTGGACACCTCCCATCTCCATATTGCCTAATAGCCAAACAGTGCCTTTCATTAGCAGAACCTAATGAAAAGACCATGGACAACAGGATGTGAGAAATAGAATCTAAGAGTGATGGGACCTACCCAAGCACAGGATGGCTAGGAGCAAATAGGCCAATAACAGGACACAAGATTTAAGAAACCATAGAAGAAAGAGAAATCTATTAAAAATGAGTTGGAAATAAATATGTGAAAAAAAATCTTAAAGCATTTAAAGCTGAAATGTGAACCTACAGAACAATTATTGCCATATCTGTGGCAAAATCTCCTAATGTAATTAGTTTTTACATATTGAGATTTTTTTTTTAAGAACTAAAGTCAGAACACATTTTTTTCAATCAGAGCTGACATTCAATATTATTTTATATTAGTTTCAGATATACAGAAGGGTGGTTAGACATTTATGTAACTTACAACATGATCCCCTTGGTAGTCTAGAACCCACCTGGCACTATACAGTTATTAAAATATTATTGACTATATTCCCTATGCTGTACTTCATGACATTGTGAATATTTTGTAGCTATCAATTTGTACATCTTAATCCCATTATACTTTCCACCCAGCCCCCGCAACCCCCGTGCCCATCTGGCAATCATCAGTTTTTCCTCTGTATCTATCAGTCTGTTTCTGTTTTGTTTGTTTATTTATTTTGTTGTTTAGATTCCACAAATAAGTGAGGTCATATTGGATCTGTCTCTCTCTGTCTTATTTATTTCACTTAGCATAATATCCTAGGACCATCCATATCATTGCAGATGGTAAGATTTAATTTTTATAGCTGAATAATATTCCACTGTATATATGCCCCACTTCTTCTTTATCCAGTCATCTAGTGGTGGGTACTTAGGATGCTTCCATATCTTGGCTATTGTAAATAGAGCTGCAGTAAACAAAGGGGTGCATGTATCTTTTTGAATTAGTGTTTTGGCTAGTGCAATTGCTGTATCAAAAGGCAGATTCATTTTTAATATTTTGAAGAAACTCCAAAATGTTTTCCACAGTGGTTGTACCATTTTGCAATCCTACCAATAGTGTACAATGGTTCCCTTTGTTCCAAATTTTCACCAACGCTTGTTTTTGATTTATTGATGATAGCCATTCTGACAGGTGGAAGGTAATATTGTGGTTTTAATCTGCATTTCTCTGATGATTAGCAATCTTGAGCATCTTTTCATATTCTATTGACCATCTGTATTTCCTCTTTAGAGAAATACCTACCAAGGTCTCCTGATCATTTTTTAATTGGATTGTTTGTTTGCTGTTGAGTTGCATGAGTTCTTCATAAATTTTGGATATTAACCCTTAATCCGATGTATCATAGGTGATATCTTAACCTATTCAGAAGATTGTATTTTCATTTCATTAGTTTCCTCTGCTGTGCAAAAATGTTTTAGTTTGATGTAGTCCCAATTGTTTGTTTTTTTCTTTTGTTCCCCTTGCCCAAGAAGATATATCTGAAAAAATATGACTAAGAACAGTGTCAGAGTTTACTGTTTATGTTTTCTTCTAGGAGTTTCATGGTTTCAGGTCTTACATTTAAGTCTTTACTACATTTGAGTCTATTCTTGTGTAAGAAATTTGTCCAGTTTAATATCTTTCCATATATCTGTCTAGTTTTCCCAACACCATTTATGGAAAAGACTGTCTTTATCTCATTTATAATTCTTGCCTACTTTGTCATAGATAAAATGGCCATATAGGCATAGATCTATTTCTGGCTCCCCATTCTGTTCCATTGATCTGTGTTTCTGTTTTTATGCCATTATCATGATGTTCTGATTATTTAGAATAAAGGGAGTGAAAATAAACATCCTTATCTCAGTCCTGATCTTAAAAGAATGCTTTTAGCTTTTCCCCATTGAGTATGTTAGCTGTGGGTTTTTCAGCTATGGCTATGTTGAGGTATGTTCCCTCTATTTTCATTTTGTTGAGAGTTTTTATCAAAATTGGATGATGGATTTTGTCAAATGCTTTTTCTACATCAATTGTTGTGAGCTCATAATTTTTATCTTTCAATTTATTAATGTGGTGTATCACATTGATTGATTTGTGGGTATTGAACCATCCTTGCATCTTAGGAATAAGTCCAACTTATTCACAGTGTATGATCTTTTTAATGTCCTCCTGAATTTTGTCTGCTAATATTTTGTTGAGAATTTTTGCATCTATGTTTATCAGGGATCTTGGCCTATAATTTTCGTTTTTTGTAAAGTCTTTGTCTGATTTAGAATCAGAGTAATGGTGACCTCATAAGATGAGCCTAAGAGCCTTTCTTCCTCTTGAATTTTTTGGACTAGTTTGAGAAAAACAGGTGTTAATTCTTCTTTGAATGTTTGGTAAAATTCACCTATGAAGCCATCCAGTCCAGAACTTTTGTTTGTGGGGAGTTTTTGATTGCTGATTCAATTTTGTTAATAGTAATAAGTGAGTACAGATTTTCTATTTCTTCTTGATTCAGTCTTCAAAGATGGTATGTTTCTAGGAATGTATCCATTTCATCCAGATTGTCCAATTTGTTGGCACACAATTGCTCAGTATTTTATTATAATTCTTTGTATTTCTGTGGAGACATTTGTCACTTCTCTTTCATTTCTGATTTTACTTGGGTACTCTTCTTTTTTTCTTACTGAGTCTGGTTAAAGGCTTTGTCAATTTTGTTTATCTTTTTGAAGAACCAACTCTGTGTATCACTAATTTTTTGTATTGCTTTTTTAGATGTTATTTTGTTTTGTTTTGTTTTGTTTTCTTCTATTCTCATCTTTATTATTCCTCTTTCCACTCATTTGGGGTTTTGTTTGCTATTATTTTACTAATTCTTTTGACTGCAAGGTTTGATTGTTTATTTGAACTTTTTCTTGTTTCTTGAGTTGGCCTGTATTGCTAACTGAAAGCACTCTCAGGACTGCTTTCTCTGTGTTCCATTGGTTTTGGATGATGGTGTGTGTGTGTGTTTTGCTGTTTCTCTTAAGATATCTTTTGATTTGTTCCTTTATCTCATTGTTCACCCATTCTTTGTTTAGTAGCATGTTATGGAACCACCGTATGTTTGTGTGTTTTTTAGTTTATTTTTTCTCGTAATTAATTCCTAGTTTCATACCAGTGGTCGAAGAAGATTCTTGATATGATTTCAATTTTCTTAAATTTATTGAGACTTGTTTTGCAGCCTAACATGTGGTCTATCTGGGAAAATGGTCAAGTATGCTTAAGAATATATATTCTGCTGCTTCAGGGTGCAACGTCCTAAAAATGTCAAATCCACTTGGTCAAGTGTGTCATTTAAGGCCACTGTTTGCTTGTTCATTTTCTGTCTGGAACACTTGTCCATTGGTATCAATGGGATGTTAAAGTCCTCCACCATAACTGTATTACTGTGACCTCTCCCTTTATATTGTTCAATATTTGCTTTATATATTTAGGTGTTCCTAGGTTAGGTAGATAAATGTTTACTAGGGTTATACTCTCTTGTTGTATTGATCCCATTATCATTATGTAATGTCCTTATTTGACTCTTATTATAGCTTTATTTTCAAGTCTATTTTATCTGATATAAGTATTGCTACCCAAGCTTTTTATCCCTTTTCATGAAATAACTTTTCCCATCTCTTTAGTTTTAATGTATGTGATTTTTGACTTGAAGTGGATCTCTTATACACAGTATATGTTAGGGTCTTGTTTTTTTATCCATTCGGCTACCCTATGTCTTTTGATTGGAGCATTTAACCTATGCAGTTAGTTGTTAATCACCAGTGGCACATTATAGACCTGAGATAAGTATTATGTGATTCACTTAATTTGCCTCATCACCAATAACTCATTAAAATAAAAATGTTAATAATTGTGCTTTTTAAAACCCCAAGATCCATTTTTAGTGGACAAAGCTGTCTATAAGTCAATGTTGATATTAATGATGAAGTAAAAAGTTGCAATTCACACCTAGTTTGTGCATCAAAATTAAATAAAACTATAAAGGAAAAACAATGAGGAGGCTCTTAGGCAAAATGATGGAGGCACAATAAGGAGACTGGCTAATTAATCACACTAATGAGACAAGATGGAAGATGCAGGTTATATATTTCATTTCCTTTCCATTCAGCATTCATACACTATAAACTGGAGAAAACCAAAGGATAAGATTTCTAAGTAATTTATATCTTTATAGATGGGCCACATAAGAATTAAAGAATGGAACAGTTATGCAATTATGCCCCTCATGTCTTTTGATTAAAGCAGAGGAGGAGTTTGGAGAAACATGGTGGAGTGAAAGATGTCCCCAGATCTCTCCCCTTTAAACAACAGTAACCTGAACATCTAAAATGCAACAAAAAACACCCAAATTGCACAACAGCATGTTTGAGCATGGGATGAGCACGTGAGAGCTACCACAGGTCAGGACCCCAGGTGTCAGGGGGTGGACAGGAAGAAATAAAAAAGCTGCCTCTTACAGCTGCGGAAGCTGTAAGATGAGATCCCTGAACAGCCCTTCCTGGAAGTGTTATGAGCTCCAAGCAACCAGCAGCAGGGCCTAGTAATCAGGGCAGAAAGCAGAGAAATGGACGGCAGAGAAACAACAGTTGATTTTTACCAGTTCCAGCTGCAAAACTGAGTATGAGATACAGTCCTCAACTCCAAATCCAGAGTGCCCCTACCCCCGTTCTCTCCAAGACCAAACACCTCAGAGCCCAGGAGAATCTGAGCAAATTCTACAGAAACTGTTGCTAACACTGACAAGGATTGAGATTTAGGGTAGTGAGCATAATCAAACATCTGTAAGGGGAATTTAAAAAGCATTATTAAGGCTTTATATAAAGCAGGGATCCAAGAGAATTAGACTCCACATACCGGAAACCAAAAGAAAGGCACTTTCTTTGCAGCAGTCTAAAGAGAGACCCTTATATAGTAAATCTTATTTCTGGAAGTAAAGCAGAATACATTTCCATTAATGCCAAGGTGGAGAAATAGTCCATTAAACACCAAGAA
The DNA here is from genome assembly GCA_030015415.1 of Cynopterus sphinx. Classification (NCBI taxonomy): domain Eukaryota; kingdom Metazoa; phylum Chordata; class Mammalia; order Chiroptera; family Pteropodidae; genus Cynopterus; species Cynopterus sphinx. The sequence goes on along the minus strand of CM057391.1, from coordinate 40,947,902 downwards.
CAACCAAGGTGATAAAGCATCTCAGAAAAAAAAAAAAAGAAAAATCTCCAGAAAATAAGCTGTAAGCTTACAGACATAGAAATATGCAACTTAAATGATAGAGAATTCAGGATGGTATTTCTAAAAAAACAGTGAGTTCTGGAAAGAGTCATATCAAAAATTTCAGGAATTGAACAAACAACTAGATGAGCAGAATGAGTTATTTAGCAAGGAGACTGAAACCCTCAAAAAGAACAGAATAGATCTTCTGGAGATAAAAAAATATACTGCAAGAGTTGAAAAATGAAATAGCAAGCTTGGGAAATAGAGTTGACCAAATGGAGGAAAGGATCAGTGATATTGAAGACAGAAATCTAGAAATATTTGAGAAGAAAAAAGAGAAAAACCGAAGAATAAAAAATAATGAAAGAGAAATACAAGAATTAGCTGATACCATCAGGAGAAGAAACATAAGAATAATGAACATTATCAAAGGTGAGGAAAAAGACCAAGAGCTAGAAAACATTTTCAGATAAATAGTGAATGAGTATTTCCCAAATCTGAGGAATGAGCTGGAGGTGGAATTCAAGAATTCAAAAGAACACCCAATTATCTCAACCCGTGAAGGCCTTCACCAAGACACATCATATTAAAATGATAAAACAATGACAAATACAGGATTCTCAGGAAAGTCACAGAAAAGAAAATGGTAAATCATAAAGTAAAACCCATTAGGTTATCACTGGACTTGGCAGCATAGACCTTACAGGCCGGAAAGGAATGGAATCAAATATTTAAACTATTAAGTGAAAAGAAACTACCAGCCTAGAATCCAGCTAAGCTCACTTTTAGATATGAAGGAGAAATTAAGACCTTCCCAGACATACAAAAATTGAAGGAATTCTCCAATATGAGTCCTGCACTACAGGAAATACTAAAAGGGTCATCTCACCTAAAACAAAATGAGGGGGACAAATATTTAATAAGCAGTAAGGTGACTATCAAGCAAATAGAAACAGAAGAATGCAACCATTAATAAGAACAGGGCATTAAAAGCTTAAACAATAATAAGAAATTACTATAGCAAGATAATAATGAACGCTCAGCACAGATAGGGACAAATTGAGATAACAATGACTGAAAAGGGAAGGATTAAAATATCAAATTTGCAAAGGGGAAAGAAGATAAGGCACATGCAGAAAAAAAATGGGTAACTGTATAGACATAACTATCCTTTACATATTTGTAATGATACCACACACCAAAGATTCAGAACTGAAGTATATAAGATAAAAGAACTAGTGGGAAACCCCACAAAACCCAACCAAATAAAGAAAACAGAAACACAGAGACAAGAAAGCAATGGAAACAACGAACTACCAAAAAGCAAAAGATAAAATGGTTATAAGAAGACCTCATATTTCAATAATCACCTTAAATGTAAATGGACTGAACTCTCCAATGAAAAGGCACAGAGTTGCAAATGGAACAAAACAAAACCCAACCATATGTGGCCTCCAGGAGACACATCTCAGCTCCAAAGACAAATATAGACTCAGAGCGAAAGAATGTGAAATGATAGTTCAAGCAAATGACATTCAAAGAAAAGCAGGAATAGCGGTACTAATAACAGACAAAATAGACTTCACAATAAAAAAGGTAACAGTGAGAGACACTTCATAATGATAAAGAGAATCATGCACAAAGAAGACATAACACATTAATACCTATGCTTCCAATCAGGGAGTCCCAAACATGTAAAGCAATTACTCACAGAACTAAAGGGAGAAACATACCAACACTAACATAGTAGGGGACCAAAACACTCCACTGTCAGATGTGGACAGGTCATCCAAACAGAAAATCAATAAGGAAATAGCATCCTTAAATGATAAATTAGACCAAATGGACAGAAGTGACAACTACAGAGCTTTCCATCCCAAAATAGTTGCTTATACATGCTTCTCTAGTGCACTTGGGACATTCTCAAGAATTGACCACATACTGGGACATAGGGACAGCCTCAACAAATATAAGAGAGTTGAAATCATACCAACTATATTCTCTGATCATAACGCTTTCAAACTAGCGATCCACTGCAAAAAAAAAAAAAAAAAAAATCAGGAGGAACCACAAATACATGGAGATTAAACAACATGCTACTGAAGAATAACTGGGTCCGAGGAGAAATAAAAAGAGAGATCAGAGATACATAGAAATGAAAGATAAAGATACTACAACACATCAAAACTTTTGGGATATGGCAAAAGTGGTCATAAGAGGAAAGTTCATATCACTACAGGCCTACCTCCAAAACCAAGAATGAGCCCAATTAAACAGTCTAATGCTTCATCTTTAAAAACTGGAAAAGGAAGAACAAATGAGGCCCAAAGTCAGCAGCAGAAAAGAAATCATCAAAATTAGAGCAGAAGTAAATGAAATTGAAAACAAACAAATAAAAAACAATAAAAAAAATAAATGCAAAAAAGAGTTGGTTCTTTGAGAAAGCTTATAAAATTGACAAACCCCTGGCTAGACTCTCTAAAGAAAAAGAGAAAGGACACAAATAAACAAAATCAGGGATGAAAGAGGTGAAATTATGACTGACATTGCAGAAATACAAAGGGTCACACAAGTGTACTACAAAAAAGTATATAACACCAAATTTAATAACCTAAAAGAAATAGACCAGTACTTAGAAAATACAATCTTCTTAGACTGAATCAAGAAGAACTGGAAAATCTAAATAGACCCATTAACAATATGAAAATTGATGAAAATGGAAACAATCATCAAAAACCTACCAAAAAGTCAAAGTCCAGGACCAGATGGCTTCACCAGTGAATTATACCAAACATTCAAAGAAGATTTAATACTGATTCTCTTTTAACTCTTCCAGAAAATTGAAGAGGAGGCGATACTTCCCAACTCATTTTATGAGGCCAACATTACCCTGATAGGAAAATGTGGTAAAGATAACACACAAAAAGAAGACAACAGACCAATCTGTCCATGAACACAGATGCAAAAATCTTAAACAAGACTCTAGCAAACTGAATACAGCAGCATATTCGAAAGATTATACACCACGATCAAGTGGGTTTCATCCCAGGGGCACAGAGATGGATGGTTCGACATATGCAAATCGATTAATGTGATACACCACATAAACAAATTAAAAAGTAAGAATCATCTGATCACATCAATAGATGCAGAAAAAGCCTTCAACAAGATACAGTACCGATTTATAATCAAAACACTTAACGAAATGGGTATAGAAGGAAAGTACCTTAACATAATAAATGCCATATATGACAAACCCTCAGCCAACATTATACTTAATGGTGAAAAACTAAAAACCTTACCTATGAGATCAGAAATAGGCAAGGCTGTCCATTATCAACACTGTTATTCAATGTAACGTTAGAGGTCCTAGCAAATGCAATCAGGCAAGGGAAAGAAATAAAAGGCATCTAAATAGGAAATGAAGAAGTCACACTGTCACTATTTGCGGATGACATGATCCTGTATATAGAAAACCCTAAAGAATCCACAAGAACACTACTAGAAACAATAAGCAAGAAGACATACAAAAGGTTAATAAATATATGAAAAGATGTTCATCATCACTAACTATTAGGGAAATGCAAATCAAAACCACTATGAGATTCCATCTCACACCTGTTAGAATACCCGTTATCAACAGGACAAGTAATAACAAATGTGGAGAGGATGCGGAGAAAAAGGAACCCTCATACACTGCTGGTGGGACTGCAAATTGGTACAGACACTATGGAAAACAGTATGGAGGTTCCTCAAAACACTAAGAGGTGATCTACCATATAATCCAGTAATCTCTCTACTGGGAATTTTCCCCAAAGACTTGAAAACTCATATCCATAAGATATTTGCACAGTGATGTTCATAGCAGCATTATTCACAGTGGACAGGACAGGGAAACAACTGAAGTGTCCTACAATAGATGATTGGCTAAAGAAGCTGCGGTACATATATACAATGGACTGCTACTCAGCCATAAGAAGAGATGAAATACTGCCATTTGTGACAACATGGTTGGACCTCGAGTTAATTATGCTAAGCAAAATAAGCCAGACAGAAAAAGTTGAAAATCACACGATATCACTTATATGTGAGATATAAACCTAAAAGCAACAAAGGAAAAGGACAAATCAACAGAGACTCATGTACATGGACAAGAGACCAGTGGTGCCCAGAGGGTATGGGCGCAGGGGAGGAGACACGTAGATGGGGTAAAAGGGGTCAAATATGTGTTGACAGAAAGAAATCTAACCATGGGAAGGGAACACACAATCGAACATACGTGTGCCTTACTATTAAATTGTACACCTGAAACTTTATTTCGTTAACCAATGTCACCAAAAATAATTTAAAAAAATAAATAAAATCTATAATTTTACAGGTTTTACAAAATTTTAGATTTGTAATCCTATGAGTGATGTCCCCTTTTCTGTCAACACTCTCCCTGACACTCTCCATGAAAAAACTACATGTATATGATATCCAGAAAAATAAAATCCAGACCTATAGTTCCAATTCCACTGTTGGTTCTCTCTGGTCCAGCTCTATTGGATTTTTAGTAGGAGGTATGGGCTCCTTGCTCAGGGCTCCTCTGGTCCACCTATTAACCACCAATGCTGGAAGATAACTCTCCCCAGCATAGAATGGTAAAGGGACAAGGCAGAGGTGGGTTTAAAGGAGTCTCATCCATTCATTTCCACTCTGCTTTGTTTCTGCAGTGAAGACTTTTCAGAAAGAGAATAATAAAGAGCTCACTGCAGAATGGTGAAATGACATTCATAGGGATGTCAGAAGGGCAAAAACAGAGCACAGATTGCCATTCTTTCTTTTTATTCCTATCTGGAAGGGTAACTTCATTTTTTACAATTACTTTTTAAAAGGCAGCATTTAAAATACAGAGGTCACAAAGAATCTTTTAATGCTAAGGATGGCACTTTTGATACTAGGCACTATAAGTAAAACAACTTATTTTCCCCTTTTTTCCCTCTGCCTCTCTCTGCTCTCCAGATTTCTCTGATAAGTTCAGGAGATTCTTTTTCCTGAGAGTCTTTAGGAAAACTCAGAAGGCCACAGGTGTTTCTGAGGGAAAACAAACACACACAGAAAACAAACTGCCATATAGTATCCTTCACAAGTGGTTTTCTTTTAGTCATTTTCCTTGAATATATCCATCCAAATGAGGGATGAAATGTAAAAACAAAGCCAGAAAGTTGTATGAACTGAGGAAAGCAGCCAAAGTATAAAGGAACTGTCACTAATCAAGAGAATACAGGCAGACACCTCTGATTATCAAACAAGAGGTCATCCAAAACAGAAAATATTTCGCTATTCTTAGGGAGAACAGTCTAGAGTCACTAGTTTGTGAGAGAAGGCAGAGTTTGAGGCCACTATCTCCACAAGGATGATGGGACAGCATCATGGACAAAACCCCTTTGTTCTCAAACTCAGTTCTGCTCTGATTAAATCACACATGGACTAGGGAGGTGGACTAAAGGAATTTTCTTGGGAATGTATATGGATTAAGGCAAACCTTTGCACTAAGGCCTGAAAAGACACATTGAGATATGAACCACTGTTAATTCATATGTGAGGTGCAATCTAGATGTTATTTTTTGCCCTGTCCTCATAGAATTATTGAATACAGCAAGGCCCATTGTGGTTTTCTGGGATTTCATTTTGAAGTCCTTTGGTGGGTGATTTCATTCTAATTTTCTACTTCTGTACCCTACAGAGATTTGCTAAATATATTCAGACTGTCACACCTGTGTTCAATATATGTATCATGCCATCATCAGAGGAAAAAGCATGAAACCTTGACATTTTCCACCAAGGCCCAGCACCACAGAATACCGAGGCAGCTATTTTTGTCTCTCAGGAAAATAAAATCATTTCATTGGGTAGAAACTCCATCTACATCCCAATGTATTGCTTTGTTAGAAATCCTTGCATGATTTATCACTACAAAAACAAATACACACAGAATCCTCACCACTGTCTCCATGAATTTCTCTCTTGAGTTATAAGGCTACTTCTTGATGTCCCTCAGGAGGCGATACCCCAAAACACACATTGTAATTTTAGCCTGAAGAAAATGAATCCTTTTGAAGAATTTCTAAAGACATCATCTTAGCCGTAATCTGAAAGGCGTCTCTGTCTGTGAAACAAACTCCATTTGTATTAAATCTCAGCCTCACCAGTGTACACCTGCTTTCAGATAGAGCAATAGACACATCAGCATATCTTCTTAAATGAGTTTTAAAAATCTGTCAATAAATTATATAAAATTTAAGCAAAAATTTCAAAAGGGCCTAAACATCATAAAATCATTTCTTTCTATTCTTTAAAGGCAATCAAGCCATTTTCTTTTCTACCAAATCAATGCACCTTAATAGTCTGGGCACTGTGTGCTGATATCTCTAACATTGAGATATTATTCATAATAGAAATATCTATAAAAACAATCACAGTGACTCTTAAATTGAAATAGAAAATTGTACAGTATTCATAGAGTACAGTAATGCTTTTCAAAAGAGATTCCAAAATACTCATAAAGGGTGATGGGGAATTAGCTGAATGCTGTGGGTTGACAGGCTAACAACGAAATAACATATTTTTCATGAAAATGGCTAAATCACTATTTACTTGATGAACTGCAATGTAATGGCTCTGAAGGAGCCATTTTGCTGTATTGGCTAAATAACGCGTATTTACCAAAACTGGGTAATTATAGAGTCATCACATAAAGTACCGTCTGTGCCTGCCAAGGAACAAGATGAACCTGCTACAGGGTGAGACCTGAAATTTGGCTACAGTTATTTCTAACTCTATCATTGTAGAAAGGAATGAATAACCTATATAATGAAGAAAAGCAAAAGAAGGAAAGAATTCCCCTATTCTTTTCAGTATTTAATACTTGGAAGACAATAAAATTTATTACCAGTTAAATCCATGATTTCAATAAATAACTAAAAAAAAATCTAAAGAATACCATCTTCCTTTGCAATATTTGTACCATATTAATGATAACAGAAGTTACCCACATGACTTGAGGAAGAAAATAGAACATCAAAATTAATCAATGTAGTTGAAAACAAAAATTCTTTCATTAAAATGTATTAGAAAGCCAAAAGGTAAATCATATATTGATTTATTTAGGCAAAGATGGATTTCCTATACAGTAGTAGAAAAAGAAAATAAAAGTATAAGAGGAAAAAAAGAAATTGCCAATATTTGGCCATTTTTGACCTGAAAAAATAGTGATTTCATGTGGTCCAACTTAATACTGTACATGTGTCCTGAACACTTACTTTCAGATAAGTGGATATTTTCATTTATTTAACTTGATCATAGAAAGATGTAAAAAAATGGAAAGTAACATTTTTAAAGCATTTTTTCCTAAAAACAAATGTTCCAGAGAATAGAAAATGCTTAAGATGCGAACCGTGAAATCTCTATTTAAGGAACACAGAAGTCAAAAAGGTAAGAGGAGTACCTGCTTAGTGTTTCAACATCTGAGAGCTAAAGAAAACAACACTAAGGGAACGCACTATACCTTGGGCGGTGATGTGCAACACAAAGGCCATAGTTAATAACAGTGTGTGTGTGTGTGTGTGTGTGTGTGTGTGTGTGTGTGTGTGTATCATAAGTCTCATCACACACAAAAAAATTAACCATATATGGTGATGACTGTTAACTAGACTTATTTTGGTAATCATTTTTCAATATGTACAATAACAAATCATTATGTTGTACGCTTGAAACTAGTATAATGTTATATATCAATTATATCTCAATTGAAAAAAGAAAACACCACTGGGTTTAAAGATCTAAAGACCATTCGTGGCCTTGCTTTATAAAGAACCTGACTTTTTGACTTGTAGGACCAATTAGATGAAAAAAATTCTTGAGGGTCTGAAGTTTGTAATTCTGTAAGTCACTAAGCTAGTTCAATAGTTTGCATCAGTAAGTGATTTGATTAACCAATTGGAGAAAGTATTCTCTTTTCAAATTCAGTATTTAGTAAGTGAATCCCAAAGACCACTGGAGAGGGAAATTTATAACTTTTGTCTTGCTCAGATTAAAGTAAGTTATCAGAATTTTTAGAGAAAGAACATAGTTTCTTAGTTGTGTCTGCCCCAACAACATGGGCAAATCCCTAAACTCTGAAGTCTGAGATCCAAGTTTGATGCAATTTCAAGCATATAATATATTTGAAAAAGAGTTTTAGAAAGGATAAAATGTTTTAGAAAGTTGTAGTCAAGACCGAAATGCAAAATAACAGCTACAGATTTCAAAACCATTCCTAATGCTAAGTTTTTCTATCTGTATTTCTGAATAGTAAAATTCTCCTGAAGTTAAAAATTTGCTTATCTATTAGTATGAGCTAATCAGAGTAAGTATGTTATTTTGTAACGTGTAGTTTTTTTAAAGTTGATAAAATCTGAAGAAAAACATTTAAGACTTAAAGGTGCTAAGACCTAAATCTGATGTGAGTACCAAACAAAACTGCTATCTACAAATAACTTTGATGAAGAGTCTTTCTATCTAAAGGGTTTATAGGTAGCAGAAAGGAAATATACAGCTCTGCATAATCTTTTGGCGGCAGCATCTTTAGGGATTATGTTTTTATCTTTGTTTTTCCATCTGCTGCCTTCCTCCTGTGATGCAACAGGCCATTCCTAATGATCAGAGAGCAGAAAACAAATAGAACTGACTTCCCTTAAGTCAATTTCTACTACAAATTACTTCTCAAATCCAAAAAAAAAATTTTTTTTTTCATTTTGGTGATAATTCCCAAGCCTCTTGAGGAAAAATTCATAGAAACTGACCTACAAGCTATTTTATCAAATACATACCAAGTTTTATCAAATTACCTTATGCACCTCTGTGAAGGCACCGACTTCCTGGTGATAAGAACAATGTCTTATAACACTTGACTTTAATTAGCACCTTCCATAGAAGATGAAATATCCTGCTTTGTGGATCACGGTTAAGAGGCTCAGATTAAATCAAAGGACAGAAAAATGGTCTTGGTTCTCTCCTTACTTTGCTGCTATTAACCTGCAGGGGAAGTGTTAAGAGATGAGGGATCCAAACAATTGGTTGAGTATTACAGTCAACAAAATCCTTTTTTTAAAGACTTATAAAAGAATGAAATTAATTGTTTCTAAATCTTATATCTTCAACTTTGCCTAGATATAAATTTCATTGTTGTTAATGGAAAAAGTATCTATATAAAAACAGAAGCACTAAGCTAGAAGTCTGGCCATTTTATGTCACTTCCTTAAATAAACACAGTAACCAGACAAAGGCTGATTAACTCTAGGGATAGGCGCCATTTCTCAAGTCTGTGAGAATGTTAATAGATGAGATGTGAAAAGTTCATTGAATACTGTGTACCAAGCCCTGTGTTAAGGGGATTACTTCATTTGCTCTTCACAATAACTTTAGAAGGTAGATAATCTTTATATCCCCACTTAACAAGGAGAAAACCAAAGATTAGAAAGATGAAGTAGCTTGCCTAAGGACCTATCTAGTAAGTAGGGAAGCTGGATTTAGACCCTAGAACTCTGATTTCCAAACCAATGCTCTTATCTATTATGTTATACTGTTTCCCTAAATATTGAAGCTTGGAAAATTGATTTTTTAATTCTATAAAATACCGCATCATGTTTTAATAACATAAGTCTTATTAAGTGATGCTAATAACAAATAGATACACAAGATTACCACGTGTTGGCCAGATGAACAATATAGTATTAAAAACAATAAGGTGAACACATATGCAATATATATATATGCCTTTCTGTTGAATTGTACACCTAAAACTTACTAGATTTTGTTAACCAATGTCACCGTAATAAAAGTAAATTTAAAAAAACAAACCATAAAAGTAAAAACAAATAAACAAACAAACAAATAAACCAAAAACTGTCAAGGCAACACAAAACTTCAGATCAACTACAGAGTACATGCAAATTAACAATTATCAGAAAGGTTCCCAGAACTATGATATGCTTTTAAAAATTACCAGGTTCTTTGAAGTTAGATCTTGCCAGTACATATTTATGAGTCAATAAACATGGTGACAGCAACTTAAAAATCATAGTTAAGAACTGCTGACAAAGAACAACGTTAGGTTGACAGAAGTTTGTTCTGTAACCAACACAGTAGAGTACCTAGGCAAAACTAAAAATTTAAATTCCTTTAAACACAATCTATATACAACAGATCTTTAAAAATACCACGGAGTGGCTTCTAACACATGCATAAAGTAGGTGTCAGTGAAACTAACATTCAATTCAAAGGATTTCAAGAGTAATCACAACCTAGCACTTGCTTAACTGACACACACATTATTGTCCTGACGACACAAAAAACGCAGTGCTGCTGTTTGCCTTCTTCAGGGATGTGCACCTGGCCAGAGATTCCAAGCATGGATTTCCTTTAATGAATTGTGAAGTCACTCTGCAGGCATCTTACAGCTGCTCTGCTGGTTACAAATAGCCGCTGGCTGATATGTCTCTCTACTGTACTGAACCATGTCTGAGAAGGAAAACTCACCAAAGGAATCCAGTTTCAGAATAAATATTTAATTGCATGTGGAATGGTAACATTTTCCTAGCCTCTGTATAATGCCCAAAGGTTGTGTTAATTTGCAGATGACCCATATTATGTGGTGGTGATTAGTCAACTTTTAGGGAGATAAACATTGCATTAATCTACTTTTCAGTTCAGTAAGTCCATCTAGATGCTAGATTTTGATAATCTTTTTATCATTATAATTTCTTTTGTGCTTTCTGTATGCTCTCCTATTACTCTCTTTCAGTTCCCCCAAAGAAATATACTTATTCTGCCTTTTCTGACCACTAATGAATATCTCTGTGATCATTTTCATGAACAAGCTGCAGAAGTATAGGCCAATAGCTTCTGCAGAATACTGTTAGGGCAGCCTTAGTCTGAAATGGAAGTGGGGCTCCAGACTCTCCACTTGGACAACTTACCAGAGGTCAAGAGTCAGAGTTGCTCTGGGAATTAAGGAATTTTAGAGTTAAATGTCCTTGTTGGTTAAAGGGAAGCACTTGGGGGCAGCCTCTATTTCTTTTATCTCAAATACTTCTGAATTTTCTCCTAGCTAATATAGAGGGTCTTTGTAAATGCTAGGCACTCTGAGCCATTTGCTCAATCTATGAGTGGTGGACCTGATGGGTAGAGAGGGGTCATGCCAAAATGTCTAATGGTACTTGTATCCTTCAGTGACAATGGGCATTCACAACATAATCAAAGCTTATGAGAGAACACACTCTGGAGGTCCAACATTCATACATTAGAAATAATGGTCATGGACTCCTCCTGTCTCCTCTGACAATTTGTTCATCTGTGCCTAACCCGTGCCATCCAATGTGGGTGTGATCTGGTATGGGGCATGGGGTTGGGAGATGCTAGTATTCTATGATGCTGTGCTGCTCACTTTGGGGACAGGCTTAGGGCTATGCTTTGCTTGCCTTCATCCCCTTCAGTGGCTGCACAGTACCACAAAATTACCCAAGTTTCTGCCAGCCTCATTAATCTTTGTCTTCTTAAGTGATCCTAATCACACTTTCTGAAAATGGGGTCCTGCCATGGTTACCAACTGTCAGCTATAAACTATTGGTACTCTCCAAGATAACATAACTCATTGAGGGGATTCAAGGTTCAATCATCAATCACTAGATCACTTATGACAATAACTCCAAAGGACATGTCCAAATATTACAAAATAAAGGATCAGGCTTAAGAATCAAAAAGCAGCTATGGTAGGAGTACAGTGAGGTCCAAAGGTAAAGAAGCTCTATTCTAGAGTATACTAGAGTATAGGAGAATAAGTAGTGATCTCTGGCAGCCCTAGTAATATACTCAAAAAAACAATCACCACCCCAAACTCAGCAGTTTGCCAGTGAGACACTTTAAAAAGGTACAATATGTTGCCAGAAAGAACAAGCTTTAATAAAAACACAATTAAATAATTTAACTAAACATTGCCTGGTCAGATGGCACCCAGCCTGCAGAACCATCTGGCTGAAAAAAATATTCAGAGAATCATCAACCTAAAAACCCAGATTCTACCCAGTAAGCCACAAATCTATGTTCCTAGACATAAATTGCTTCATAAAAAGATAACAGTTCTCAAAACTTTAGCAATCTACTCTTTCAGATATTTTTGTCTAGCTCTTATACACCTTTTCCCTCAGTCTCCATAGATTTATTATTCAGTTCAATTCAACATATACTGTCATCTCTTTTACCTTTTAAAATAAAGCAAGAATCCCTGTACCAAAACTTCATGTCAATATCTATCTATCTATCTATCTATCTATCTATCTATCTATCTATCAATCAGCTGACATGGAGAAGAATTACAATAGGGCTAGAACTGAAACAGATTAGAGGTTAATATCTAAAATATATAAGTAACTCAGTAGCAAAAATACAAATAACCTGATTTTAAAAATAGCCTAAAGACCTGATTAGACTTTTCTCCAAAAAAAGACATACAAATGGCCAAAGAATATATGCTAAGAGCTCAATATCACTAATCATTTGGAAAATGCAAGTCAAAACCATAATAACATATCTCACACTCGTTAGAATGGCTATTATCAAAAAAAAAAAAAAAGATAGCAAATGTTGATGAGGATGTAGAGAAACTGGAACCCTGGAACACTGTTGGTAAGAATGCAGCCACTATTGATAACAGTATGGATGTTCCTCAAAAAAAAAAAAAAAATTAAAATGAAATCACCATATGATCCAGCAATCCTATTTCTGGGCATATGGCCACAAGAAATGAAATTAGGATCTCCAAAAGATATCTGCACTCCCATGTTCCCTGCAGCATTATTCACATTAGCCAGGATATGGAAACAGCCTAAATGTACATCGATAGATGAATGAATGTTAAAAATGGCATATATATGTACGATGGAATAATATTCACTTTTAATAAAGGAAATCCTGTCAAATGTGACATGTACAAACATGGAGGACACTGTGCCAAATGAAATGACTCACTCACAGAAGGACAAATATTGCATGATTCCATTTATATAAAGTATCTAAAATAGTCAATTCATAGAATCAAAGAGTAAATGGTGGTTGTCCAGGACTGAGGGGAGAAGGGAAAGGAGTGGTGCCGTTCAATGGGTATAAAGTTTTAAATGTGTAAGGTGAATAACTTGTACAGATCTCTTGTACAACATAGTACAACACAGTACAGTAACAATACTATATTATGAACTTGAAATTTTTGTTAAGAGGGTAGATCTTATGTTGAGTGTTCTTATCTGACCCCTTCCAAAAAAGGGGCACAAAGAAACTTTGATAGTAATGATATGTCTATTACTTTGATTGTGGTGTTGGCATTACATATATCTAAACTCATGAAATTGTATACATTAAATATGTGTAGTTTTTGTATATCAGTTATACCTCAATAAAGCTGTTTTAAAAAATTAGAAAAAAAATAATTGAAACAAACCACTCACATGACTTAGGTAAAAATTCAGATGTTAGTTTTTGTACATATCCTGCAAGTAGATACCCAATCTTCCTTAGGATTGATGGTTAATCTACGTAGTCACACAATTCCTTAGAAATAGAGTCCCATAGTCCATATGTCTTCAACCAACCAGAAAGTCTCTGTGGCGATAATAACTCCTGAGCTCTGTACCTAGCATTCTAATTCAGTCAACATGCAATTACAGTTTATGTACTAAAAAGGCTTCCCTTCCAGCCATTGCTGTGCTAATTAGTGGTATTCTGAGAGAAGCTGCAGCAGAGAGGAAACAAACCAATGAATTGTTCTCTTCAATTTGATGAGTGTCTGAAGAGAGGATGTATGAACTAACTGTTGGTCGATTATCATTTGCTTATGTATATAAGGATATATGCACATATGTATTAACTATCTGGGAATTTAAATTACTCAAAGTTTCCTTCCCCTTATTATGAGGCTGTTCTATATAACTGCTGTTTGAGTAGCTCAAAATTTCATATGACTAAACTAATTATTTGATTTTAAATAAAATCACATTCTACAGGTGACAAGTTTATGGCTTTGTATTGTAGATTGGCCTTGCATATTATATTTTGAAACTTACGTATTAGTTCCAGTGTGTTTTTTTGTGTAGCTGAAGTTGTGCTTGCTTCCTTAGAATATTCTATGTAATCATGTTGTTTATAGTTTGCTTCTTCCTTATCAATTTTTGTTTTACTTCTTTTTTTTGCCTTATTCATTAGCTTGGATCTCTACTACTATGCTAAATAAAAATGCTGACTGTGGATATCATTTTTGTTCCTAATATCAGAGAGAAAATATTCAATCTTTTACAACTCTTATTTTAGCTATAGGCATTTTGTAAGAACCCTTTACTAGAATGAGAAAGTGTACTTCTGTTTTCAGTTTACTGATAGTTGTTTTTTAATCAGTAAATGGGCATTAATTTTTATCAAATACTCTTCATCATTTGAGATAATCATGATATTTAATTTTTAGTCTGTTAATATGGTAAATTACAGTATTTGATTTTTGGATGTTAGACCAACTTTTCATTCTTGAGATAAACCCTAGTTAGTCGGTATATACTATGTATACTATGTATTATCTTCTTTATAATATTTTTATATGCATTCCTGGATTTGACTTGTTAATTGTAAAAGGATTTTGTGTCTGTGTTTATGAAGGGTATTTATTTGTAGTTTTTTATAATGTCTTTGCCTGGCTTTTGGTATCCAGAGTTATTCTTGCCTCATAAAATTAGTCAGAAAGTATTTCTTATTCCTCTATTTTTTAAAATAGCTTGCATAATATTATTATTTCTTCTTTAATTCTTTGTTAGAATTCACCAGTGAAACTTCCAAGTACTGGACTTTGCTATGTGAGCAAACTTTTTTTAAAAATTAATAATTTTTGTGGATATAGGCCTATTCATATTTTCTAATCCATCTTGCATCAATTTTGATACATTCTAATTTTCAAAAATTGTCCATTTCATCTAAGTTGTTGAGTTCATTAACATACACTTGTTCTTATTCATTCTTTACAGTATATTTTAGTTTGTAGAATCGGTAGCAACATTCCTTTCCTTTCTGATGTTTATAATTTGCATTTTCTCTTTTTTCTTGAATAGCCTTGTTAGAGATTTAATAATTTTGTTTGATGTTTTTAAAAACAAACGTGTAGGACAGTGGAAAAACATGGAGGAGTGAGAGACATCTTCAGATCTCTCCCCTTGAAACAAAAATACATCTAAAACTCAACAAAACACCCAAACTGCACACCAGTACACCCGAGCATGGGATCTGTGGATAAAAGCTACCACAGATCAGTATCCCGGGTGTCCGGCAGTGGACTGAGAGAAATAAAGAAGCTATCTATCGACACCGCCAGAGCTACCTGTAGGAGGAGGGAGAGGAGAGAAGGAGTGGCAAGTTCCCTGAACAGCCCTGTCTGGGAAAGCCGTGAGCTCCCCATGGCTGGTTGGCAGCAGGGCCCAGTCATTAGGGCAAAAAACAGAGAAGAGGCTGGAAGAGAAATAACAGTTGATTTTTACTGACTATGGTTGCAAAACCAAGGCTAAGCCACAGCCCCGACACCTAACCAGAGGGCCCCTCCTCCCAAACCCTACAAGACAGAACACTGAGGAACCCAGGGGAATCTGAACAAACACTTCTGAGACTGTTGCTGACACTGACAGAGACTGAAACACAGGTTAGCGAGCATGATTAAATATCTATCAGAAAATAAAAAGGCATGTTTAAAGACATATAAAACAAGGACTCAAGAGGCTTAGACACCGCCTACTGAAAAGCAAAAGAAAAGCACCTTCTTTGTAACAGGATAAAGAGATATTTTTATATAATAAATCTTATTTCTGGAAAAAAAGCAGAATACATTTCCATGAGTGCCAAAGTGGAGAAATAGTCTACTAAATAACATGAACAAACAAAGTGACAAGGCAGCTCAGAAAAAAAAGAGACAAATCTCCAGAAAATAAGTTAACAGACATAGAAATATGTAAGTTAAATGACAGAGAATTCAGAACGTTACTTCTAAAAAAACTCAGTGAGTTCCAAAATGAGTCATAACAACAATCCCAGGAATTGAAAAGCAACTAGATGAACAGAATAAAAAGACTGAAACCCTCAAACCCTCAAAAAAGAACAGAATAGATCTTCTGGAGATAAAAGACACACTGTGAGAGTTGAAAAATGAAATAGCAAGCTTAGGAAATAGAGTTGACAAAATGAAAGAAAGGATCAGTGATATAGAAGACAGAAATCTAGAAATAATTGAGAAAGTAGAGAGAAACCAAAGAATGAAATTAATAAAAGAGAAATTCAAGTACTAGTTGATACCACCAGGAGAGGAAACAAAAATAATGGGCATTATTGAAGATGATGAAAAGGAACAAAGATTAGAAAGCATTTTCAGACAAATAGTAGATGACAATTTCCCAAATCTGAGGCATGAGCTGGAGCTTGGAATTCAAGAATTCAACAGAACACCCAATTACCTCAACCCGTAAAGGCCTTCACCAAGACACATTGTATTAAAATGATCAAAAATGAATGACAAAGACAGAATTCTCAAGAGAGCCCGAGAGAAAAAAATGGTATAAAGAAAAACCCATTAGGTTATCATTGAACTTCACAGCATAGACCTTACAGGCCAGAAAGGAATGAAATCAAATATTTAAACTATTAAGTGAAAAGAACTACCAACCTAGAAAAATGTATCCTATGTTCTCCTTTAGATATGAAGGAGAAATTAAGACCTATCCAGGCATACAAAAATTGAGAAAATTCTCCACTACGAGATTTGTACTACAAGAAATACTGAAAGGAGTCAGCTCCCTAAAACAAAATAATAATAATTAATAATAATAATAATAATTACATGATTAGAAGTAAAGTGACTATCAATCAAACAGAAACAGAAGAGTGGAAAACTTACTAAGAACAGGGCATTATAAACTTAAATAATAAGAAATTGCTATGGTAAGATAGTAATGAAAGTTCATCATATATAGGAACAAAATGAGATAACAATGACTAAAAGGTAGGGGAGTCAAAGATCCAAATTCACAAAGGAGAAAGGAGATACAGCACATGCAGAAGAAAATGTATGACTGTATATATATATATATAACTATTCTTTTCATATTTGTAATGGTAACCACACACCAAAGATTCAGAACTGAAGTATATAACTTAAACCAAGAAGGACCATTGGGAAAGCCCATTAAAGCCAAACAAACAAACAAACAAAAACAAAAATGAAAACAAAAAAAACAAACAAAAAAAAAAAACAGAAACACAGGGACAAAGAAGCAATGGAAACAATGAACTACCAAAAAGCAAAAGATAAAATGGTTATAAGAAGACCTCATATTTCAATAATCACCCTAAATGTAAATTGACTGAACTCTCCAATGAAAAGGCACAGCATTGCAGAATGGAGCAAAACAAAACCCAACCATATGTGGCCTCCAGGAGACACATCTCAGCTCCAAAGACAAATATAGACTCAGAGCGAAAGAATGAGAAATGATATTTCAAGCAAATGACATTCAAAGAAAAGCAGGAATAGCGGTACTAATAACAGACAAAATAGACTTCACAATAAAAAAGGTAACAGTGAGAGACACTTCATAATGATAAAGAGAATCATGCACAAAGAAGACATACACATTAATACCTATGCTTCCAATCAGGGAGTCCCAAACATGTAAAGCAATTACTCACAGAACTAAAGGGAGAAACATACCAACACTAACATAGTAGGGGACCAAAATCCTCCACTGTCAGATGTGGACAGGTCATCCAAACAGAAAATCAATAAGGAAATAGCATCCTTAAATGATAAATTAGACCAAATGGACAGAAGTGACAACTACAGAGCTTTCCATCCCCAAACAGTTGCTTATACATGCTTCTCTAGTGCACTTGGGACATTCTCAAGAATTGACCACATACTGGGACACAGAGACAGCCTCAACAAATATAAGAGAGTTGAAATCATACCAACTATATTCTCTGATCATAACTCTTTCAAACTAGCGATCCACTGCAAAAAAGAAATCAAGAAGAACCACAAATACATGGAGATTAAACAACATGCTACTGAAGAATAACTGGGTCAGAGAAGAAATAAAAAGAGAGATCAGAGATACATAGAAATGAAAGATAAAGATACTACAACACATCAAAACTTTTGGGATATGGCAAAAGTGGTCATAAGAGGAAAGTTCATATCATTACAGGCCTACCTCCAAAACCAAGAATGAGCCCAATTAAACAGTCTAATGCTTCATCTTTAAAAACTGAAAAAGGAAGAACAAATGAGGCCCAAAGTCAGCGGAAGAAAAGAAAGCATCAAAATTAGAGCAGAAATAAATGAAATTGAAAACAAACAAACAAATAAAAAACAATAGGAAAAAATAAATGCAAAAAAGAGCTGGTTCTTTGAGAAAGTTCATAAAATTGACAAACCCCTGGCTAGACTCACTAAAGAAAAAAGAGAAAGGACACAAATAAACAAAATCAGGGATGAAAGAGGAGAAATTATGACTGACATTGCAGAAATACAAAGGGTCACACAAGTGTGCTACAAAAAAGTATATAACACCAAATTTAATAACCTAAAAGAAATAGACCAGTACTTAGAAAATACAATCTTCTTAGACTGAATCAAGAAGAACTGGAAAATCTAAATAGACCCATCAGCAGTATGAAAATTGAAGCAATCATCAAAAACCTACCAAAAAGTCAAAGTCCAGGACCAGATGGCTTCACCAGTGAATTACACCAAACATCCAAAGATTTAATACTGATTCTCTTTTAACTCTTCCAGAAAATTGAAGAGGAGGCAATACTTCCCAACTCATTTTATGAGGCCAACATTACCCTGATAGGAAAATGTGGTAAAGATAACACAAAAAAAGAAGACAACAGACCAATCTCTCCATGAACACAGATGCAAAAATCTTAAACAAGACTGTAGCGAACTGAATACAGCAGCATATTCGAAAGATTATATACCACGATCAAGTGGGTTTCATCCCAGGGGCACAGAGATGGATGGCTCAACAGATGCAAATCGATTAATGTGATACACCACATAAACAAATTGAAAAGTAAGAATCATCTGATCACATCAATAGATGCAGAAAAAGCCTTCAACAAGATACAGTACCGATTTATAATCAAAACTTAACAAAATTGGTATAGAAGGAAAGTACCTTAACATAATAAATGCCATATATGACAAACCCTCAGCCAACATTATATTTACTGATGAAAAACTAAAAACCTTACCTCTGAGATCAGAAATAGGCAAGGCTGTCCATTATCATCACTGTTATTCAATGTAACGTTAGAGGTCCTAGCAAGTGCAATCAGGCAAGGGAAAGAAATAAAAGGCATCTAAATAGGAAATGAAGTCACACTGTCACTATTTGCGGATGACATGATCCTCTATATAGAAAACCCTAAAGAACTCACAAGAACACTACTAGAAACAATAAACAAATACAGTAAAAGTATCTGGTTACAAAATCAACGTTCAAAAATCCATAGCATTCCTATATTATAACAACAAAATGTCAGAAAAAGTTGAAAAAATAATTCCTTTCTCAATTGCAACAAAAATAGTAAAATACCTAGAAATAAATTTTACAAAACATGTGAAAGACCTATGTAATGAAAACTACAAGACCCTATTAAAAGAAATAGAAGAAGGTACAAAGAAATGGAAAGATATTCCATGTTCTTGGATTGGAAGACTTGACATAGTTAAAATGACCTTATTACCTAAACCATTATACAGATTTAATGTAATCCCCATCAAAATCCCATTGAAATTTTTTAAACAAATAGAACAAAAAATCATCAGATTTGTATGTAAGCACAAAAGACCCTGAAATGCCAAAGCCATCCTGAGAAAAAAGGAGGCTGGAGGCATCACTCTCCCTGACTTCAAATTATGCTACAAAGTGACAGTAATCAAAATGGCAAGGTATTGGCAGCAAAACAGGCATACTGACCAGTGGAACAGAATCAAGAGTCCAGAAGTAAAAACATATTTATAGGGGAAAATAATTTTTGACAAAAAAGGCAAAAACATACAGTGTAGAAAGGAAAGCATCTTCAACCAGTGGTTCTGGGAAAATTGGAAAGCCATCTATAAAACAATGAAACTAGACTGATATCTATCACCACACATCAAAATTAACTCAAAATGACTTAAGAATCTTAATGTAAGATCTAAAACAATAAAATGCATAGAAGAAAACAGGAACTAAACTCAAGGACCTTGGACTTAAAGAGGATTTTATGAGTTTGATCTCAAAGACAAGGAAGTAAAAGCAAAAGTAAATGAATGGGACTACATCAAACTAAAAAGCTTCTGCTCAGCAAAAGAAACTGTCAACAAGGTAAAGAGATAACCATCCAAATGGTAAAATATATTTGTAAGCAACGTCTCTGATAAGAGCCTAATATACAAAATATACAAAGAACTCATATGACTCAATAACAACAAAAACAATAAAAAACGATACAATCAAAAAACGGGCAGGGGACCTGAAAAGACACTCCTCCCTAGAGGACATACAAACGGCCAACAATTATATAAAAAGATGCTCAACATAGCTAGCTATCAGTGAAATGCAAATCAAAATCACAATGAGATACCATCTCCCACATGTTAGAATAATTATAATCAACAGGACAAGTAATAACAAATGCTGGAGAGGATGCAGAGAAAAATGAACCTTATACACTGCTAGTTGGACTGCAAATTGGTACAGTCACTATGGAAAACAGTATGGAGGTTCCTCGAAACACTAAGAGGTGATCTATCATGTGATCCAGCAATCCCTCTACTGGGCATTTGCCCCAAAGACTTGAAAACCTATATCCAAAAAGATAATTGCACATCAATGTTCATAGTGGCCAGGACATGGAAGCAATTAATGTGTCCTACGATAGATGATTGGCTAAAGAAGCTGTAGCACATATATACAATGGACTATTATTCAGCCATAAGTAGAGATGAAATACTGCCATTTGTGACAACATGAATGGACCTCGAGATAATCATGCTAAGTGAAATAAGCCAGACAGAAAAAGTTGAAAAATCACATGATATCACTTATAGGTGGGATCTAACCCCAAAAGCAACAATTGAACAGGATAAACAAACAGAGACTCGGTGTCATGGACAATGGACTAGTATTTACCAGAGGGTAGGTGGTGCAGGAGGAGGGAGAGGCAGATGGGGTAAACAGGGTCAAACACAGGGGGCAGGGGAAGGGTAAAGTGGGTAAAGGAGATCAAATATGTGGTAGCTGAAGGACACTGGACTTTGAGTGGTAATCATACAAAATATATAGATGTCAAATGATAATGTACACCTGAAAATTATATAACTGTATTAACCAATGTTACCCCAGTAAACTTAATTAAAAAAATAAAATTAATAAAAAAGAAAAATAAAATAAAACATTTCAGTAGCCTCATTATAAAAGTAAAAAAAAAAACCAGGTGAAACTAATTTTAGTAACTTATTTTATTTATCCTTATATCTCTAAAATATTATTCTTTCAACATGTGGCACTGGTCACATTTCAAGGATCAGTACCTACATGTAGCGAGGGGCTATCATAACATAATAGCTGGTGCAGGTGTAGTGTATAATGAACATGTATAGTTAGCTATTATGTGAAATATTTTATTACTACTGATTCTCCAAACACTGGAAATCCTCATATTCAAATATGAATCCAAAACATATTCTTAGATCAAATATTGTATTATCATTGCCATGTGTCTTCTAGAATCTTGGAAATGGCCTTATTTTTGTCAATAAAAATCATAAGGAATTCAGTTGACAATGTAATGACATGAGAGAGAGAGAGAAACTAGCTGAATTTTAACAAAAACCTTTGCATAATTAATGAGTGGTCAAAAAATTGAGCATCATGATTTAGTAAGTGCAGTCAATGGTGCCTTTCCACATATGATGCACATAATTAAACTGAATCATAGACTATGGTGTCAGTCTAAAAATAATCACTTATTTTATAGTTACCCAAAACTTAACATAAATGCAGGAGGAAATCTACATTTAGACAGAAATTAAATAAAAAAACAGACTTTGTTGCGGTGATCTTTCAAATAGAGAAAAGGAAAAAGAGATATTCAACAATCTGTCATTGATTGAGGATACTTTTATGCTCTAATAAATCCAGAGTATGTCATACCATAAAGAATACTAGTGTTTATATTTTGGTGGAGAGGGGTGATAAAAATAAGAGAAGAAATCTAACCTGAAACTAAAAATATCAAAGTCTAATGCCTTTTAATATATGAATATTAAAAAGAATATTATAGAAAGCAATTAATCTCATTTTTCCCATTCATTTTCATTTTAAAATGTTTACTCTTCCTTTACTATTGCGCCACCAAATAAGAATGTCACATCTTTAACAAAAAAAGATATATCCCGGAGGCAAACAAAACACTTGATAAGCACTTAACATACTTGAGAATGAATAATACATTAATAAATTATTAAGTAAACACCTAACAAATCATATTACTAGTATCTATGTGAAAAATATTGATGTGTTTTTTAAATTATTTGTGTACAGAATAGATCAGCAACAGAAATCTAATCTTACAAAATAGCTCTCTGAGTTTAAGGCTATCTCGAATGTGATTTATTAGCATTTTCCTGAAATTTTAGGTCTGATTTTGCCCCTAAACATCTTCCAACCAATTTGCACAGTTGTCCGATTTACAAAGATTTAGATCCTCACTTTTTATTACGTACAGTAAAGAACTCTACAAATTCAATAAAGAATTCTCACAGGGTCAAAGTAAGTATAAAATGGGACCTGGGACAGTGACTCATCGTGTACCTAAGTTTACTCTTTTTCATAGAAATAGCCCTTTACACATTAAAACCAATTAATTAATTGTAACGTGGTCCTTACGCCTTTTGAATCCTAAAAACCCCCTGAAGGTGAAAGCTATGTATTTCCTCTACAGAAAAGTTCACATATGTAAAAACTTCTGCTTCTTCCTCAGCTATGTGTTCCTGTTCCAGTTCCAACAACTTCTCATTAATCAATTCCTCAGGCACCCCCTCTAGGAGCTCCTCAGTGTCATCCTTATCTGCATCCAGATTAAAGTTGTTTGCCATCTCAACCACAGTCTTGTTGATTTTTGCATCCTTTGCACTAGGACATTACAATGGCTACAACATCACTAGGGAATAGGACCACCGTTCTTTTATGCAGTCCATCGTTGACCAAAATGTCACCATGCAGCACATATGTGTACATGTATTACTTCATTTAAGCTTCAAAACAACCTACCTTTGTTGATTATTAGCCTACCTTTATTGATAAAGAAAACTGAAGTCCAAGTAACTTATTTGAGTTGCACTGCTCCTAGCCCAAGCAGCAGTGCTGAGATTTTTCCAGCCTTTTCATAATGACGGTCCCTGGATCTTTCTGCTCTGGTATTTTCTATGCTGTTCTATTTGTTGGTTTTGTTTTTTGGTATACGTAGCATCAGGAATGGTTGACTTCTAACTGGGACAGTAAATCTATTTCAGTGCCTAGCAAAGATATGAAGGGAAATTTTTCATCACTTGGCTGTTTCAAAGGTGACCTCTTGTTTGCTTCCAAAAGCTAAGGGAAGACTCAGGGCGGGAAATTAATAGAGACTGACAACTCTTTGTATAGGAAAGAGTGAAACCTGTTCCACTCCTGAGAAAGATATAACATGAAGTATTTTAATACAGACCCCTGTATTAAAAAAAATCTAGGCTGTTGTTTTTAAATAGGGCAGATTCTTTGCGAGGTTAATTTTTAAATGCTTGTTCACCAGCAATTTCGAGAAAAGCATGTATCTCTGAATAAAATGAGAAACACTTATGACCACAAAAAACAGTCACTGGTAGTTACTGATTTGATCATGTTTTTCGGTTTGTCACAGGAACTTTTCTTTTTGTGCCAGCATTTGGAAGTAAGCATGGTTCTGTTTATTTATTTTTGGGCAAATTCTGAACCTAAGATACAGTCCTATCAATTGAATTATTTTAAAACATAATCTATTAGTCTACCAGAGAAAATCATATTGATATCACCTTAAAGCTAAGCATTTTGATGGGGAAAAATATTGTTTCATTAATTTCTAAACAATGGAAAAAGTAAAAACATGAAAACAATTACAAAATAAAAATTTTGAGAGTTGCAAAGTTGTTTTATAATAATGCTAAATGGTTAATTCTAATAGCTCCACAAAGACGGATCATGACTGACAAGCCAGAAGCCATGACTTGAGCTTGAGGTAGATATTTCAGTACTATATGAAGCTCTGTGAAGATATGATTAAGTACAAATTCTAGATTCGACATTAATCAGACAATATACTCGGAATAGCAATTGTTACTGTGTAAACTACATATAGGTAAATATTTGAGAGAGAATGTGCTAAATCGTCAAAACTAAAACTATTTTTGTTACCCCCTAAGTTAACAAGAAAATTCACTTGTTCTCATCTCTGAAAGAAAATGATATTAATTACCAGAAAATTTACTTAGACAATAGCATGCATTCTTAGATATGGTGAAACAATCTAATTAATTATTATTTTATGATCCTGTTTTCATACATGAATTGTTCTATAGTCTCTCCTAAGTGAGAAAAACTTGGCATTATGGGATCACACTACCAGGTTATATATGTAGATTTTAACATAATTGTGGACAGACATCTAAAAAATGGCCATCATTTAGGATGCTACTATACAAAGGCAGTGTAATATGACTGCAGTCCTAAGTGGCTAAATGACCATTTAAAAGCTAAGTGAGCAAGGTGAAATGTTATCAGTACCTACCTGACGTGTTGTGACACTGAGGTATTATCTATTTTATTGGGATAGCACTTTCCATCCATTTTAATTAGACATGTTCTCTGCTAGTGTAGGATGTGTAATCTCAGCTTTCATATTTTCAAGAAGCAATTGGAACTGCTGGTGGTAGTTCTCATCTCGATGCTCATTACAGCAAAAACTGATACACGAGGTGTTATCAAGCTGTGATTGCTTGAATTGAACAATCCAAGTTTCTTTGTTCATGACTCTGCATACAGAAACGTCAGGTCCCTGAAAAACTACACAATTTAAATTTGAAATAAGAGTTCAGAACTTCAGATTCCACATAAGCCATTGGTCTGCTTATAACCCCAGATGGAGAAAGCAGAGCAAAGAAAAGCCCTAATGTGCACTAAGCCAGGGAACAAGCAAGGTTATGTCAGTGCGAAACCTGATCATAGAATGTTTTTTTTAAGACTTGTGGTTTGCTTCTTTCAAATTTACACAGTAATTTAAACTACATGTTGACAAAATATTTTCAAGCAAAGACCCTGCCAGGTGTGCTTTAAAGGACGATCTGACACTAGCACCATCCATTTTAAAGTAATTAACAGATTAAAAAGAATAATTTGCTTCCTTTAGGAAGTAGAAGGAAAGCTCTATGATTGTTTCACCTGCTAATTTCTTAGCAGCCCCTTCTACTTAGAGATAATTTAAACCGAAATACAATTAGGAAAAATAATATTTCACTCATCTACAAAATCTGCTTTTCAAGTTCACAGAGGTTTCATTTGAGAACTCGACTGGTCTCCTTGAAGATACTGAAGGACATTGCATGTTTTTTTCCCTCTCTTTCTCTCTTCTTCCACCTTACCTTCCAACCTTCCATAAACATCACTGAGTGTTGACAATGGAAAAATCTCTGCTATATTTGACTAGACTCTGAACACCTGAAGATGCAATGTTTTTGAATTCCTGGAACTTAGCATGGTACCTAGTACACAGTAGGTACTCTATAAAAATTTACCAATTCAATTTTATTTCAATAAACATTTTTTGAATGTTTATTTTGTGCCATATATTGGGCTGAGGGGTGGTTGGGGTGGCAGTGAGAGTCATGAATAATACACAATTCCCCCTCTCCCAAGGAACTGCATCTAGTAAAAAAAAAAAAAGTCCCTAAAGGTGATTTTGAAGCAATGTGGAAGTTCAATGTTAAGATATTCATCAAAAAGTATTTCTTAATCCACTAATGTAATGTCTTGGAACGTATCCCCCATGGATAAGGGGGAGGAGCTACTATATCAATAACTGGACACCACCCTCCAAAGTCCCAATTTCAAGAATCCCTCCTCTCCAACCCCACCTCTTTTTTTCATCCTCTCCCCTCCACTGCCTGACTCCAGCACCCTTTTCCCCTTATTGAACCCTACAATCTAGTGATTGTACCACTTTTCACCACCCCTCATCTACTCCATGTCTTTGTTTCCACTTTCCCAGCTTAAATTTTATGCTCTATCACAGGGTTTCTCAACTTTGGCACTACTGACATTTGGGACTGGATAGTTCTTTGTAGTGGAGTCTGTCCTGTGCATTGCAGGCAGCTCAGCTGCATCCATGACCTCTACCCACCAGATGTCAGTAGCTTCTACCTCAACTAGTTGTGACAACCAAAACTGTCCCCAGATCTGGCTGGCTGACCTTTAAGATTAGAATAGTTGGATTTGTTATTGGGGTAGGGGAGGTGCGACAGTATGTTTATTCACTTAGTCTATACTTTTATTATCTTTCTTTGGTCTTACATAACCTCCTCTGTAATGGATAGCTGTGAGCATTTTGAAATGAATTGAAAGACTGTCTAGTTCTGGTACAGCTTTTATAAGAGCTCCTCTGTGCCTCAGTGGAAGGCCTTTCTTCTTTCTGCACCTTCATTCAGCAGCACTTCTGTAAATTACAAAAGACAGTTCTCTGATTCCCCAGCAAAAGTACCTTGAGCCAAGTGAGGCTCTGCTGCCTCCTGCACAGCAAGTGCCTATCAAGAAACAGACAGTTAAATTAGAAAACCAATTTCTCTGTAATAATATCAGTAAATCACACACTTAGTTAAGAAATCATAGTTGTAAGAAACAATATAAAAAACACCATGAAGCACAGTCTGTGCCACCCCCTTTAAGGGTTAGAAGTATTTATACAACAATTTCTTGTCTAAAGCACTAGTATGTGGGTTTTGTTTTTTTTTTACTTCATTCTGTTTTAGGACAGGACATTAGGGTGCATCATATTGCCTCCTTTAATAACAAAGCTAAAGCCCTACCCATGCCATTCTCTCTCAATAGGTCAGTTCTCTGCCGGCTTCCCCTACTCCTTCAGTTTTATTGAGATATAATTGATAACCATTCTATAAGTTTAAGGTGTACAATGCGGTGATTTTATATATGTATATATTCTGAATGATTATCACAATAAAGTTAATTAACATGTTCATCAACTCACAGAGTTACAAATTGTGTATGGTGAGAGCTTTTAAAATCTACTCTCTTAGCAACTTTCAAACATACAATAGTCACCCTGCTATATATTACATCCCAAAACATACTCATCTTATAACTGGAAGTCTGAATCACTTGACCAGCCTCTCCCCATCCACAATCTCCCTCCATCTCTGGCAATAACCGATTTGTTCTGTTTCTATGAGTTTGGTTTTTTAAATTCCACATATAAGTGAGATCATACAGTATTTGTCTTTCTCTGTCTGATTTATTTCACTTAGCAAAATGCCCTCAAGTTTCATCCATGATGTTGCCAATGACACAGGGTTTCCTTCTTTTTATGATTGAATAAATTGCATATATCATATTCTCTTTATCCATTCAACCGTCAATGGACACTTCGATTGTTTCCATATCTTGGCTATTGTAAATAATGCTGCAATGAAATGGAGGTGCAAATATCGCTTCAATAGTGATTTCGCTTCAATAGTGATTTTATTTCTTTTGGTTTATACCCAGAAGTGACATTGCTGAATCACATGGCACTTCTATTTTATATTTTTTGAGGAACCTTTGTACTGTTTTCCATAGGTCTGCCAGCCTTTCTGATTGCCAATGGCCCCTTCTAGTTCAAACATCCTCTAGACTGGTAAGCCTCCCTCTCTCCTCTGGCCAGGCCAAGTTTGATGGCCACCTCTGTACTTCTATGAGCAGCAGCCCATATGGTGACTTCATTATAAATGTTCATCACAATCCCAATCACCTTGCTCAATGAGGCCTAACTTAACTAGACTTTTACTGGCATCCCTGCCAGCTCTGCATACCCAAACTCATTACCCTTAGCTTATTCCTTCCTCTCTTTAATGCATACCACTTCCTAACAGATTGTACTTATTTACTCTATCATTTATTTTTTTTCACACCTCACTAGATTGCAAATCTCATGAGGGCAGGAAATCTTGGTATGTTTCATTCACTAACCTTTTCCTAGCACCTAGAGCCATGTAAATGTCTCAGTAACTATTTGTTCAATAAATCAATTAATTTTATATTAATTGTTGATTCCCTCAATGGTATTAACATATTTCCCAATAGTCTCTGAGTCCTTGAGGACAGGGATTCTATCTTATTCATCTTTGAATTTCTGGTGTATTTTACATCGCCATCATCATGGTAACAGAATATTAATATTAATGAATGTATCCTAGTTGCCAGTTCCAGAACCTTTTACTGGTGCTCTACCATATACAATATTCACTACGAGGTAGGTATTATACGAGGTAGGCTTAGAGAAATAAGGTAACTTTCCCAAGTCACATAGATAGTATGTGATGGAGCTGGGATTCGAGTTCAGGTAGTTTAACTCTAGAACTTTGTTTAACCATTCTGCTATAGAAGATAGCTGAAGATAAGTGAATCTCCTTAAATCATATAGCCCAACCTAATTTATCTGGGGGAGAAAGAAATTAGGAAGACTGCTGTTAGGAGGACTATGATAACCTTTGCTTTCATATCTGAACAATTTCCAAATCCAGTTTTTTTCTTCTCCATGCCTTGGCAACTTACCTTATTCTTCTCCATTTTTCTCTTCTAGTGCTCTAAATAATGTCTCTTATTGACAGCAGACATCTTCTCTCTGACTTCCCTGGCCAAGTCTCTCTAACAGTCAATGAAGACTTCATTTCCTCTAGTTTAAGATGGCACAGAAAAAAATCTTTGTGTCCTCTTCTCAAGAAAACTTTTAAGTTTTTTGACCTCTAACTCTATGATATCATTCCATAAAAATCAGCTGCTAACAGGTGGCCATCTGCAACATGCTGCGTTTTCTCCTGTCTCAATGCTTTTCATCTGGCCAGGACTCACTTCCACTCTCTCTTCTCCGCCCTGACCCAAACCTGCCCACATCTTATCTTTTCTCCTTAAACCTACAGGAGCAAAGTTATCCTTGCTCACCAGCCCTTATGGACTCCACCTACATTTAAACCAGGAGCATTTTCCTTTTTTGAAAAAACTCAAGTTCTTTTCTAATTCTTAATTCATAAGGTATGTATTTCTCTTTTGCAGAAACTTACTGTTTCTGCCATCTTGCCAATCTCCCTTATCTTTCAAACAATATACAGAACAATTACAAATGTCCTAGTCTGCCTATGCCCTTGAGTTGTTGGCCCATCTCTCTGATTCCTTTCAACTCAAATTACCTCAAAGTGTAGTCCACATTAATTCTTTTCCATGTTTCCCACCTGCTTCTTCTCCAATCCTGTCAATTTGGTTTAAATCTACTCTTCTACTAAATCCACCTTTTGGAAGGCCACCATATTCAAGTAAAACTGAAATGCAATCTTTCTTCAATTCTCACCTTCCTCTATCCTTATACGGAATTGTAACACCATCACCTCTCACTCAAAGCTCTTTTCTTCTTTGACAAGTTTCTTTGTTGCCTACCTGTCTACGTGTCTGGTCTCTTTATTAAATATAGGGAAGAGGACAGTCATAGCTGTTCTAAGTCCCAGTTTCACCACTCCAGCTACCAGGGAGGAAAGGGTACTGTAGAAACTTTGCTGATCTCTGTGCCAGTGGGTTGGGCCCTTTGGTTTTCTCTTCCCTCTTTGTAGCACAAGCAATGAAAAGTCCTGGCTACAACTCCTCAAAGAAAGCCTAGGAAAGTGCTTTCCATCCTGCTTTGCTTCTGGGCTACTGAGGGGTATCCAGCCTAGGCAGATGGAGTCCTGTGCATGGCTGAGTCTGGGTTCCTGGCATTCTTCCTGGGGCTGGAGTACACCTCTGCCTTCCTTTGCCTTCCCTAAACTTTGTTTTTCAATTGGAGTCTAGAGTGAGTGTAAACTTGTCAAGGGTGTGGCTGGAGTATTTCTGGGGATCCTCATCCAGTTCGACCTACATGCATCCCATCATAACACAGAGAAGACTGTTACTTCTATGAGTCCCCCACCACCCCTTTTCTTCCTCCCTACCCTTCAGTGTGATATTTCTAAGCATCCGGCCTTCATGTCATCTTCTTCCCCCTTTCCTTCACCAGTGCATATGGCTGCCACCTTCAACTAATATCTCCACTCAGAGGACCCCAAACCTTGCAAGCTGCAAGGTGTCATGCTTGGTGGCAGTGGCAGGATGTCCTTACTCCTCCTAGAAAATCTAGAAGCTATCTAACGTCTTTTAACAATTTCTATTCTACTTAAATTGGCTATATTTCTGTTTTCCACCAAGAATACTATACAGCTATTTAAAAGTATAAAAATGTTTAGGTATCTTTGGGTTTTGATAAATGAGCGAAGACATAAAGCCACACTTACAGTATCATACAGAACAGATTCACTGCCTTAAAAATCCCCCTGCCCCGCCTATTCATGTCTCTCCACTAACCCCTGGCAACCATTAATCTTTTTACTTACTCACATAGTTCTGCCTTTTCTAAAATGTTACCTAGTTGGAATCATACATACAATATGTAGTCTTTTCAGATTAACTTCTTTCACTTAACAATATGCAAAGGTTCCTCCATGTGTTTCCCTGGTTTGAGTGCTCATTTCTTTTAACCATTGAATAGTATTCTATTGTCTAGAAGTATTGTCTAGTTCATCCATTCATCTACTGAAGGACAAAGGTACAATACGAAGAATAAACCCCAGTGTCTACGATGGACTGTGGTTAATAACAATGTATCCATATTGGCTTATCAACTGTAACAAATGCCACACTAGTGCAAGATGTTAACAGAGGAAACTGAGGTGCAGGGCAGGTGGGGGCGGGAGGGATACTGGAATCCACCATGCTTTCTGCCCCATTCTTCTGTCAATCTACAAATGTTCAAAAATTCACTATTTACAAAAATATATTTATGTATCACATTAAATAAAAAGACAGCTTAGAAAACAGGATGTGTTTTATGATGAGAGGCATGTGGAAATATGTACTTAGGTTGCCAAGAACTGGAAAGTAACAGAAAAATATTCTATCAGGGCTGAGGTTAGGAAATAGCTGCGCTCTATTTTTCACAATTGTCTTTTACACTTTTATATAATTTTCTTGATTTACAAAAACTTCTTCAAGAGGCAGAAAGAGAAGAAACAATGACCCAAGGTTTACCTCCAACCTGGTACTATAAATTATTGTTTTCTTAGTGGGAATTTCACAGCAGTGTTTCGGGATAGTGAATCGCCTAACACTTTGGTGGTATTAAGATAAATATATATATGAAGACTCACTCACAGAACAGTTAACAGTAACTCAACCAAACTTTCAAATCAGGAATTATATCGTAACTACTTGTTGTTAGGACCTAGCACAGATCATAAACAGAATATGCTCACTAAGTATCTGTTGTCGAACCGTTAAATTATTAATTGCATGAATAAGCAATGGTCCTGGATGTAGGATTAAAAATGTATTCTCCCACTTTTCTGTTTCTATTTCCAATTTCTTGGCTCTGCTCAAACCAACACCACTTGATGATTAAAAAAAAAAAAAGGTTATGCTCTTAAATCAATTTCTGTATTCACTGTTTTTCAGCATAATCTCAATTATATGCTAATCAAAGTTAACTTTTACTGGTAGCATAACTACATGGTGCAATTTTTTTCTTCTCTGACTGACCCGTGAATGGATGCTAGCTACCATCCAAATACTCCCTAAGCAATACCATTATTAAATATTGAAAACACATTCATTTGGAATGGTGGATAAAATTTTTAGATGGCAACATTGTCTAAATTTGTCAAAGTTCTTTTTGAATCAGTAAGAGAATTCAACCCTCAAAACTGAAATGTTAAGACTGCTAGTGGCAGCATGAAATTGAATGCAATGAGACTGTTTTGGATCACTACTTAGCCGCTAAGGTCAATAAGACCTTGTTTGTGCCATTTACAATTTATGCATAAATCTAACAGCATAAACAGATACTCTAGCCAATTTACATTCTCAACAGCAACTTTGCATTTACAAATTGTTTCTGTCTTCTGAAAGGGGGGAAAGAATAATTTAATTGATTACACACAGTGTCATCCTTACAAGTCTCTTAAAAATATTAGGACAGCTGTGTTTTGTTTGAGTTCCCTGTCCTCAGATCTAGGCACAATCATGTGTTGCTCAGAATACAGAGGCTCCTAAGAAACTCTATGAATGTTCTCCTTCTGAAAGATCCTTTTAAAAATCCACACTTCTCTGCTAGGGATCCTGAGAACTCATCAGCTGCAATTTCCTCTTCTTATTCCTGAAGCTCTGTATGCTTCTTAAAAAGCAAAAGGGAAATTCTAATTAAGAGCATAATTTTTACATGGATAAACTATGAAAGCTCCTGTGACTGGTGGTTAATCATTTTCAGTATAACTCTGATTCTCCATCTACTATTTATACTAAATGGCATTGAACAAGTTTCAAAGAAAAATTCAACTTTTTAAAACAGTTCTCTTTCACTGAAATACTGGAGAAATATAATCCCACATTTAGAAGATATGAAGGCATTCGTTTAAATAGTCCACCTCTACTGTAATATTATACTTTTTAAAAGTCTGTCTTTTCCAATGAACAAGAGATTCTTATATTTTAAATCACCTTTTCTACAGCAAAGAAATTAATCGGGCCAGTAGGCCAAAGGAGAAGTAAAACCAGGGTTCTTGGCAAAAAACAAAAGCAAAACAGGTGATGCCATATGTTGGAAGCTTTGCCTGGTTTTGATTGTGATGGACTAGACAGGAGCCAAAAACAATGACCTTAGGATACTAAAAACAATATGAGCTGGTATTTCTATTAGTACACACTGATTTTTGTATTGCAGAACCCCCTCCTACCATTTGGAGCGTCTCAGAAAGGTTTCACAGCAGGTGAGGGACACTGAGCTGTGTTCTCTTAGAAAAGGCAAGAGCCTAGTAGTCAAGAGCATCGACTCTGGAGCCAAACCACCTGGGTTCCAATTCCCACTCTACCTCTCACAGACTATGTGACCTTGAACAAGTTATCTTACTGCTCTGTGCCTCAGGTTCCTTACCTACAAAATAGGTATAACAGAGTTCTTCCTACGGTTAAATGAGTTAATATAAAAAGACCTTGGAAGAGTACCTGACCAATAAGTGCTTTCTAAGTCTTAGCCAGTATATTTGAAGATGGTGAGGATTCAGAGAAGCAGACCAAAAGGTGAGGGCCTACAGGGGCAACAGGCCCATCCTAGGCAAAGACAAGGCAAGGATGTGATACCTACAACCACAGACTCTCTGTCAATGTTGGTTTAACAATATCAAACTCATTTGAGGGAAGAAGCAGGTCAATACCACAAGGGCTCTCACTTTGCTGGCTGATGCTAGTCACCAACCTGACTGGTCTGATGGAGAAGGACTTTTCAGGTGGTTAAAAGCCAGAGCCTATCTCTTTCCTTCCCTTTGCCTGACATATTTCCAAGCCAGCAGATGATTCTGAAAAAGAAATCAGCAGCTACCTCTTCTTCCTCTACGTTTGCAGAAAGTAAATAGGTCAAGAGCAGGTTTACAGTTCATTCTGTTCTTTTACTGTGTATGCATAGTGGGGCAGACTAGAAGGGGATGAGGAACTTTAAGAAGAAACAAGGAAAGTGACCTACTCAAATCTGGTTTGATGTAAAAATGCTAATAAAAGACTTCTGCCAAAGAACTAATGGTATCTACTAGTGGAAGAATCTGTATTGTTTTCAGAGGACTTCTTTTGGGTAGCCTATTTCCAGTGTTCTGAAACGGTTATTCTAAGCTTCAATTAGATCAATGATGGGTGATTTTAGAAGGAAAGCAGGGAGTGTCCCTGAGGGACATACATGTTACCTGTGTGTGTTAAAAAATTAAAACTACTGAATTCTAAAAATAAACAAAAACTGTATAAACTATTTTTCTACTCCTACCATCTTTGGTTGAAAAGTTATACCAATAACCTTCCTTGGTTGTTCTACTGCAAAAATCTTATCTGGCCAAAACAACCTGCCATTCTGAGGAATGGCTTCAAGATATTCATAATACAGTCAATGGCACTGTAGCTATCTATCATCTTGTTAATCCTTTCACTTATAAAGATAAGTCATCAACATTATTATTAATAATAAAAAAAGACTACTGGAACCTAGAACTAAACTTGCAAGTCGAAAATCAAGAAGTTAACGCATTCGAAACCAACTGATTGCCAGCAAGCATTAGAGCAGTTATAACATGTTCTACACAACTAAGCCCATGTTACCTTTTAATTAAAATAACTTCACTGAAATTAATCCAATTAGAAAAAATACACTTTTAAGAGGGCATAGTCAATAGGCCTTCTCTATTATGCAGTGTTTAAATCACAGGAGGATTTAAACCACTAAAATAAATATCGGCTTAGGCCTTGGTTTTTCCTGCATGAATGAGGAAATTAATCACATTTCTGAAAGTCACTTAGAACCACACTGAAACACTCAAAATATATCAGCATGAGACATTTTGCTTTGCCAATCCATCCTTCAAATGTTTTAACTTACATGTTTTCTAATACCCTTCTTAGCTCTTTCCTTGAGGTATTAAGTTCATTTGGTGCTTATCTTTGTATGATCCATATTAATAACAAATATTCAGTATATCATTACACATATTTTTCTCATTGCTGAAGAAGTAATGCACTATCTATGTCCTTTGCATGACTTTGTGCCGGGGGCCAGCCCCAGCTCCAGAGTCCAGGTCCCGAGGGGTGACTGTGGAGTCAGCTGCGAAGGAAGGACAGCACTCAGGGATGATGTATCAGGATCTCTCTTTATTGTCTTAACAGCCACATTTTTACATATCCCAGGGTTACATAAACAAGTCCGACAGGATTCTTGGCTCTAACAAACTAGTCTATAATCAAATCATTACAGGTTTCCGGGTTTACAGCTTTATCAGTCTTCTGAGGTCAGCCTGTCCTTTCTCAGAATTCACCTAGGCTACTTCCTCACACTATTATTGTTTCTTGATCACATAAGTTGACGCCCATACTGCAGTCTTGCTTTTCTCAGAACTTAAACTATTCTTATTGTTCTACTTGTTACTAATATCTAACTTGTATTTCTATTAACCATTAATCTTACTAACTATCCTGCTTATCTAAAGGATTACACTTATTTCTAGGACTCATAATTTTCATAGCAACCTTTTGCTATTGAAATAATCAGAGACTGCGTCTATAAATTTATAAAGCACAAAGCTGCCTATGCAAAGCTCTAAATCCTACTTCTCCTATGCCTGGGGGGGTCTCTGCCTGATTAACTGCTCTCATGGATTCAAGCCAGAGGCATGTTTTGATGTTCCCACCCTGCTTCTCAGAGGCAATACATAAGGCTTTTTCTCTAAATTTCCATATAAACCAGGATATGCCTCTTCTGATTCCAAAGGAATTGTGTCCTCCAATTCCCCTGAATCCAAGCCATTATCCTGCTGAAGAGGCTGTATAATGCACTAAGTAACCCACACACACAACCCTCGCGAATACACTCACACCGAGGGAGCCACAAAGAAACCATCCAGGGCAACCTTTGCTCTGCGAAGGCGCCCCTGTAGATTGCGACTCTGTCACTCAGCTACAGTAGATGCGGATCTCGCAACCTTGCTTTATCTTTAACAAGATGTGCTATAACTCACAACGTAGTCGGTCAGTTTAATGGTAAAATATTTCAATTTGTGGATTATTACTCCCTTCAGTCACTAACAGACCTATATTTATGTTAACTTGTTTTCACATTCACTATTTTGTTACACAGCTGATTCTCACAGCAATCCTTCGATCAGGTTAGGTAGGTTTTTTAATGGTTAATATAGACACACAAAGATGTTAAATAATTTTTTCAAGTTATACAGCTGGTTAGTGAAGGAATTTGGGCCATGTCTCCTAGTTTTGGTTCAAGTGTTCTTAAAAATCAGGAGATACCACCTCACACCTGGCAGAATGAATATTATCAAAAAGATAAGAGACAACAAGCACTGGCGAGGGTGAAGAGAAAAGGGAACCTTGGAGCACTGTTAGTAGGAATGTATATTGATATGGCCACGATGGAAAACAGTATAGAGGTTCCTCAAAATATTAAACATAGAATTACCATATAACCAAGCAATTCCTACTTATTGGAATTGGGGTACTTATCTGAAGGAAGTAGCATCATTATCTCAAAAGGATATCTGTACCCCCATGTTCATGGCAGTGTTATTCACAATAGCCAAGACCCGGAAACAAATTAAGTATCCACCAGTGGATTAATGGATAAAGAAGCTGTGGTATGTAAACACAATGAAATATCATTCAGCCACAATAAGAAAACCCTGACTTTTGTGACAACATGAATGGACCTGAGGGCATTATGCTAAGCAAAATGAGACAGAGAAAGACACTGAATAATCTCATTTATGTGTGAAATCTAAAAAAGCTGAACCATAGAAACAAAGAGTAGAATGGTGGTTGCCAGGGGCTGGGGCTTGGGCAAAACAGAGAGAAGTTGGCAAAAAGGTAAAAATTTGCAGTTATAAGATAAATAAGTTCTGGGATCTAATATATAACATGGTGAATATAGTTAACAATACTTATATATTTGGTATTTGCTGCGAGAGTCTATGTTAAGTGTTTTTACCACACATGCATGAAAAAAGTTAGTTGTGTGACATGATGGATGTGTTCACTAACCTAACTGTGGTAATAAGTTTATAGTATAAAGTCCAAGGTCTTCCTAACTCATGACCAAAGAGATATAAATTATCAAGCATGGATTTCCAGAAAGATAGACTATGCAAGTACCCTGGAATGCCCTCTAAATTACAGATTCCCTGAAAGCAGGGTGTGTCTCTGTATCTTTGCAAACCCTCTGGTTTTAGCATCTGTCATTGGCCACAGGAAGAGATCAAAGAATATCTATATTGCCTCCATAGCATTTCCCAGTAACCGAGGACTTCTGACATGAGTGGACAGCTATGCAACAGCAATGACATCCACATTTTCTTCCTGCACACCTACCCATGTCTTTCTCTGAGAAAATTTAGTTCAGTAGAATAAATAGTCATGGGCTCTGGAGTCAGACGACCTGAGTGTGAATTCTACTATACAACTATGGGCATTTTATTCACCCTTTGACTTCAATTAATATATTAATTAAAATGGAGACAGTTATAACATCATTTTAGGGTGATTTTGAGGAATCAATGATAGAAAATATGTTAATTTCCTGGCACATAGTAGATAGGCAAATTTCTTAATCTGTTCAGGCTGCTATAACAGAATACCATAAACTGGGTGACTTATAAATGACAGAAATATATTTCTCATAGTTCTTGAGACTGGGAAGTCCAAGGTCAAAGCACTGGCAGATTCAGTATCTGGTAAGAGCCTAATTCCTGATTCATATATGGCCATCTTCATGCCATGTCCTCACATGGCAGCAGGAGTGAGAGAGCTCTCTGGGATTTCTTTTATAAGGACAGTCATTCCATTCGTGAGGGATGTACCCTCATGACCTAATCAATCCCCAAAGGCCCACCCCCTAATACCATCACATTTGAGATTATGTTTCAAAATTTGAATGGAGGGGGCATATATTTTCAGTCTATAGAAGCAGTACATATTGGTTATCTCTTTGAACCTTTCTTGAATAACCACTCTTGGTATTGGCTCTGAAACTGTTCTCTGAACATTTCTGACTCGGCCTACATTACACGGGTAAAATGCTCCCTCTGTCTTCTGCCTTCAAGGATGCTGTGCTGGTCCAAATCCATCATCTTTGGACTCATGACAAATAAGAATATATCTTCAGCATAACTACACTTCCATTCATCTGTATCCCAGCTTACCAGTAAGCTCTCAGCCAGGATCTAGGTGGAGAGTGGCTGCATTAGAAATGGAAAGCTTTAAATTAGTGAGTGACTACAACTTGACAGCATACTTGTGAAAAGTTATGAATCCTTATCTAGAGGAAAATAAAGAAAAAAGGGATTCCAAGACAGATACATGCAGAAATGAATTACTCTCTTAGAATTCTAGCTGTCATTTTACCTGTTTAACTCAGGGAAACTTGCTAACATCTTTAAATTTCCATCTCCTATTTCAGAAAACAGGAATAATGAATCCTACATCTCAATGTTTTTGTGAGGATTAAAGAGAATTATAAGAAGCAAATGCCACTGGCCTAGGGTTTAACATATAATAAGCACTCAATTAATACATGCTGAATCCAAATCTTCTCAAATATATCTAAGCTTTAAACGTTCTGTTTTGTCCCAAAGTTATAAAAATAAAATTTATAATTTAAAAAGTAGCCAAAAAGATAATGATTGGGAGACAGTAGACTGTAGTGGTTAAAATCATGAACTTTTGGTTTAAACAGCTTGATTTGAATCCTGAATCTACTATTACTGTGTGAATTTAGACAACCTACTTGCCATCTCTTTGCTCAGTTTCTATGAGGATAGTCACAGTATCTAGTTCATTAAACTGCTGACAGAATGAAAATAGAAATTTTATGTAAAGCACTTAGGAGAACAACAGGCATTTCCTAATAAATGTTAGCTATTATTATTTGAGAACACCTGGATTTTATTTTTACTTTGCCAGTTGTTTAATAAATTAAGTATTACATGTACTACTGAAGTAGCAATTAAAAACACTTTTGCAGTTATTTCTACATTATTAATAAGTAAAAGTACAGGGAGAAGAAATAATAGATTTATACCATAAAATATTAATTAGGAGAAAATATCTTAAATATCATTTTATACTTCATTCTGTAATTCTGTAGTACTAAAATTTTCTAATCATTAGAAAAACTGACTAATAAATCTGATTTTACTGTAAGTAAAAAGTAATATCTCATAAATAGAATCAATTCTATTGAAAAACTAGCTATCTAAATTTATTAAAACAAATTACAAACAAGTGCATACATCCCTTCTTAAAAAATTCAAGTGAGAGAAGAAAAAAAAATCATAGATGATAGAGGCCCTGCTCATCCCTCTGGAGACCAAATCAAAGTTCTGAAGGAAATAAGGAGCAGAAGCAAGGAAAATTGCCTGGGATCTAGATGAACAAGCCACAAAGCTAGGGAGAAATCCAAGAAAGCACAATGCAACAGCAGAAGATAGGACAGAGGAGGACCTGGGGATGCTGAGTGAGACTGAGGCTGCGGCAACAACAGTGGCAGAAATCTCTTAAAGGGGCCGTGTCCACCAGCGGATTTTGTGGTGATGGACCTGCTTCCTCTGAGCACCAGTACAATTCAGTTGTGACAGGGGGCACCAGGGACTTACAAGGAGACATTTGTTGGAGTGAGGGCATAAGCGAGACTCATATGTACAGAAGTGCTGGCGGAATCCATTGTTCTCTGGCGAGTCTTCCTGCCTCCCAATGCCCCTGACACAGCACTGCCATCACCCTGACATCATCAAATTGGATAATAGCAGTCATCCTGCGCAGAGGATTCCCTGAAACCCCGCCTCCCTTGACTCGCAGCCCCACCCAAACCATATCCAGGTGTAATCCTCAGTGAGTCAGGTGCTCTCTGCTGAACAATGCCTAGATTCACACTGGAGGCAGCTGGCTTCAGTTTCTGGTGTGGCCTCTTGAGGCAACTATAAGCACAGCACCTGTGGATTGCTTGCTGAATCTTAACAGGTGGCTCTGGAGGGGCAGAGGCTTGGGCTAAGTTTGTCCTGTAGCTGAACCCTTCTTAGGACTGTACCACTGGACACCTACTTTATAAATCCACTCTAATAAGACCAGGAAACTTAGGAGCTTTGCTTAGTACATAGAAACTGATATGGAAAGGGAGCCAAAATGAGAAGACAAAGAAGCAGAAACCATATGAGAGAACAGAACAGAGATCCAGATATAATGGAGTCAAGTAATCTAACAGATGCAGATGCAGAGTTCAAAACACTGGTTATAACAATGCTTAATGAACTTGTGGGAAGCATAGATAAATTCAGTGAGAACTGTGACAAAGAGATAAAAAAACACAAAAATGGAAATGAAAATTATAAAAGGAAACCAGTCTGAAATGGAGAACACATTATCTGAGATGAGAAGTATATTAAATGGAATAAACAAAGGAATAAACAAAGTAAATAAAGAATAGGATCACATGCCCTATCTAGAGGACAGGAAAGCCAATCAGGACACTCAGTCAAAATGGCAAGAAAAAAGATGCCAAGACTATAAAAATAATTTAAGGAGGGTCTGGGACACTATTGAGGCTCCAAATATTCATCTGATCAATGTAACAGAAAAAAAAAATCAAGATGTTGAACAGCTGTTTGAAGACATAATGATGGAAAACTTTCCTAACCTGGTGAAGGAAATGAACATAAAATCTCAGGAAGCTCAGAGAATTACAAAACCAGGAATCCAAAGAGGCCCACACACCAAGACACATCATACAAAGGTGAAATACAAAGAAAGTCTCTTAAAAGAAGCAAGAGAAAAACAAGTAATTATATGTAAAGAAACCCCCATAAGACTGGCAGCTGATTTCTCCAAAGAAACTATGCAAGACAGAGGGCTTGGCAAAACATATTTGACAGGATGAGAACCCAGGATCTACAACCAAGAATTTATCCAGCAAAGCTATCATTTAGAGATGAAGGACAGATAAAGAGTTTCCCAGACAAAAATAAACTAAAGAAATTTATCACTACCAAGCCAGTAATGCGGGAAATGTTGGAGGGACTTCTTTAAGAAGAAAAAACATGTATCAAAAACAGGACTAAAGAATGGTAACAACTCCATTCCTATCAATGAGTAACTTAAGTGGAAAAGAATTAAATGCTCCAGCCAAAAGATAGACTGGCTGAAAGGATAAGATCCCTACATATGCTGCCTACAAAAGAACCACTTCAGATTAAAAGACACACACAGACTATAAGGAAGTGGCAAGGAAAAGATACTGCTATGATGGCCCTAGAAGGTAATTAAGTCAGACAGAGAAAGATAAACACTATGTGATTTCTGTTGTATGCAGAATCTGAGGGATAAAAAGAACAAACTAATCAAAAACAGACCAATAAATATAGTGGACAATTTGCTGATGGACAGAGGGAAGGGAGTTTGGGGGCTCGGAGAATGAGGTGAAGGGTTAAAAAAGTACGCATT
The DNA here is from genome assembly GCA_030015415.1 of Cynopterus sphinx. Lineage (NCBI taxonomy): Eukaryota > Metazoa > Chordata > Mammalia > Chiroptera > Pteropodidae > Cynopterus > Cynopterus sphinx. The sequence continues at coordinate 40,906,353 of CM057391.1, read as the reverse complement.
AGTAACTGATGGATGGTCATGAGGATGGGGAGCACGGCATAGGAAATGCAGTAGCATTAATACGTTGGCTAGGTGGAGGGTCAGGGGAGGGAGGGAGCAACTGGGAAGATAGTTTTATGAACTATATAAATGTCTAACCAATGTACCGTATACTTGAAATTAATTAAAATAAATAAATTTTAAAAAATTATGTCAGTATAAAAAATATTCAAGTAATTAAAGTAGATGTAATAACTTGTTAAATAGATTTTATAATCCTTATCAGTTATTGCCAAATATCAACAATAGACTAGGGTCAAACAACAAAATTGAGAACAACCTAATTTTCACCCTCTGTATATAGGTAATTCCACAAAAGTTTATCTGTTTATTTTTGTTTAAACTACCTGGGTAATAAGCTATGAATTCAAGGCATGTATAGTCCCCATGAGGCAAAATAGGATGAAAATACAAAATGGTTCAATAAAAACAGAACTAGGTTCACAGGTGGCTGGTTACCAGAAAGAAAGGTACCACCTACTCACTTGAGTTATTCAGTCAGAAACATGGAGCTCAGCTACACTGCTTCCTAAGAAGGCTCTTTGCTGTCATAGGCCAAGACAGAAAACCAAGGAGACAGAACTATTAGTTTGAATGCATGCAGTTTGTCTTAACACTTTTATGGCTCAATTCTGATTCCTTTTATGACTGGAGAGGTGACTACTGTGATTTGTTGCTAAGAACCAGATTCTCAAGTTGGACTTTATTTACTGAAAGTCAAAATAATCTCTCTAAAATATAGCATGCATTTTTCAAACTATTACTATTACTATTACTTCAGTAAAGACAGACTTATATTCAAATCGTCATTGATCTCTAATGAATCACATAAGCATTAAAAGCAATCTTTAATTTGGCTAAAAGTCTTAAGATATTTAATTAAATGTAATTATATTTTGAGAATAAAATGTTTAGTTTTAAATATTTAAACAATGACTACTGCATCAACAGCTATTACAAAAAGTAAGAAAACCAGAAAAAAATTAACTATCAAAGTGAACTCATTAAAATAACTGTTTAAAGATTTAGCTTACAACCAAGACACAAGATACCATTCTTTTTAACAGTATGGTAGAACTTTTCTTTCTCTAGAGCAAGGTCAACAAACTTTTTCTTTAAAATAGGTACTTGATTGGTACTTTAGGCTTCCAGGCCATATGATTCTCAACTCCTCGAATTATGTTGTTATAGCACAAAAGAGGCGATAGACAATATATAAACAAATGAGCCTGGCTGTGCCAATAAAACTTTATTTATGAACACCAAAATGAGAATTTCATATAATTTTCACATATCACAAAATGTTGTTATTCTTTTGCTTTTTCAAACATTTAAATATGTAAAAATCATTGTATGAGCCGTACAAATTGAGGTGGCAAGCCAGATTTGGCCAACTAGCAGTGTTTTGCCAACTTCTGCTCTAGCCACAGCTCAGGAACATCACCTCTATTATAGGCTTTCTGTCACATAAGGAGAGAATGAGAGCATCTATGCTCACTAAGGACTGCTTTGATGCCCAGTACTACCAAAACCACTCTCATTCTAGCAAGATCCTGAAGGTTCACTTTATAGTGCTCCATTTTTTTTCTCCAAAGATATCTTTAACCATATTTCTAAAAATGATATAGAGAATCTGAGAATTAAAAACTTATCCAAAGACAAAAATAATTCATTTAAAAGGAAAGAGTTGGATAGTTCCATCATTCATTGTATCTTTTCCTTATTCATTTATTGAGTCAGTCAGTCAGTCAGTCAGTCAGTCGGTCGGTCAGTCATGTAGCTGAAGTTTTTAGAGTACCTTCTCTGTGCACAGTGCCTTGAGAAATACTGGGGATGCAGAGATCAATAAAACATGATCTTTGGCCTAAAGGAGCCCAGGGCCTAGCAGGGAAGACAGACAAGTAAACTTGGGATTCTATCACACTGTGTTATGCCAGGGTGGGTACAGCCATCCTCATCCTGTCCCAGAAGGACCCAGGTCAACTGCTTAACCCTTAATTGTGTGGTAAAGGTTTCTCCAGGACAATACGAACTGAGTCTTGAATAAGGAGTAGGGCATGCCAGATAACGTGAACTAGAACAGCATAAATGAACTCGACTAGCAAAAGCCCTTGGCTAAGTAAACCAGACACAATTTCCTAATTTAAACTTTCATATAAATTTACTTTAATTAGGTTGTGAGATCTCCCCATCTCCCTGGAATTTGGATCTGAAGATGTTAGTGGATTAACTGAGAAGACTAATAAGAAATAACAAAGAGGACTTTTGATATTTTATTTGCTCAGAAAGCTCAATGTTTAAAACCTGTAGCACTTCCAGTGGGAGTAAATATTCAGCCAACCAAAAGCATTCACTGGTTGGAAGCTTTTTTTTGTAACCTTTTGGAGTTTATCCTGTTATTTCTGATTATACCCACGTGGCATCATGCTAAATAATTCCTCTTTCTTCTCAGTGTTTTACACCTTTTAAATGTTTATAGACTGTTATTATCACTCCCCTGAGTCACTTCAAAGCAAAGCTAGACATTCTTTGCTACTTTAATCTTTCCTGGTAAATTAATTCCATTGTTCCCTTAATAATTTATATTATTTGTTTTCACTCACTGGACTCTTTCTGCACTTTTCTGAGTCTTTCTCGTAATGAAAGTACACAGCTAGCCATCAAATAATAAAAGCAAAAACAGAGAATGTATATAATTATTTATGGCTATTTTTAGGAGAAATCTGTCTTCACATATTTTCTAAATATTCTTTCTTAAATTGAATTTCTGAAAGATATGACACTTGGTATCTTTTTTCTTAGACAAAATTTATTTGAGTTTAGAATTCTACTTTTGTTTTTCAAATTCTAAGTCATCCAACAGGTTATGCTCATTTGTTTTTCTTCTCCATTGGTCTCTGTCCTTTTCCATTTTGTAAATACAAATTATTTTCTGGTATTGTGAACACTGCTGAAATTGATGTGGCTGTTTTTATTTAATGGAAACGTTAGGTTAAACATTATGCTAAATATATTTTTTAAAATTCCATCCCAAATAGCCTTTAAAAAATGCGCAACAATGTTTTCTCTCAGATTTTTCTTTCCTTCAAGAATCTCAGGGATCTTTATAACAAATTTGGGATAAATGCTAGAAATGGGCCTAGAATAGCCATATTTGATTGTGCATAGAGTTTGCAGCTGAGAATTTTGATTTTCTCCACACATAATTCATTACTTGTGCTGCCTCAGAGCACTACAGAGGGAGTGAGAGCCCTTGCCACTGACAGGGAAGAGGTGGATTGACCCACAGCCAAGCCCAGAGCCAGGGTCCAGCCCCAGATTGGAACTAGTCCTAAGCTTCCAGTCTAACAATCAAGAAAATTATATGCATTTTATCACTTCTACAGGACTCCAGTATAGATGTCAGTATAAAATTAATAGCTCTAAATTACTTACAATAATATAATGAGAGGTTAGTAAACCTTTACAAATAGTGCCTGTCCTCACAAGTAGAAAGTATTTGTAAAAATAATTCCAAATGATTATAATGAAAAAAATCATAAATAGTTCTTAGGAAAGTTTTGAAGGAGGAGGTTCAAAATTTTGAGGTGACATATTTCATTCTAGTATTATGTGAATATTTATCTGATGAACAATTATGAAAAACATACAAAATTAAATTGAAATAAGTCAAACCAACAGTACAACTGTGTAATCAAATTCCCTTCTATCATATATATCAACTTGATATGTGTCAATTTCCTCTTATATAAACTAAGTATATTTTATTTTATTTTTTAATCTTTTTGAATTATTTTTTTTAATGGTGACATTGGTTAACGATAAATTTCAGCTGTACATTTTAACAGTAAGGTATTTATATATTTACATTGTATGTTCATCTCCTATAGATTTCTTTCTGTCACCACGTATTTGACCCCTTTTATCCCATCTACCTCCTCCCTCCCCTCTGGTAACCACTAGTCTATTGTCCATACCCAGGAGCCTCTGTTTGTTTTTCTTGTTTCTTTGTTGTTTTTAGATTTATATCTCACATATAAGTGATATCATGTGGTTTTCAACTTTTTCTGTCTGCTTATTTCAATTAGCATGGTTATCTTGTGGAAGCCAAATAAGAAATGAAAAGACAGGAGACTGGCAGAAGGCTCAAAATGTCAAAAACTTCCTTAGCATGTCATAATGGAATTTAAAAGTTCTGATGTCAAAATCATTACTTGAAGTTATCAATAACTTTTCAATTATGCAAAACAAGGCTAAATTATTTTTCTATATCCTCTATGATGTTGCAAAATTATTGCCATATGAAGAAGCTATCATCAAAGAGTATATGAACCCAAAATTTAGAAAAATAGAGTTGTGTCAGGTGGTTAATCAGTAAAATATATTATTGTCTTATATTTTTGATATTTGGACTGCATAACTTTTGAGTTTTGTAATTTGTTATGATTTTTATCATTGAAATAATATGCACCTTTGTAAAAAAATTCAAGGTGAATATATTGAGAAAAATTGAAATGCCCGTGGTTTTCACAGAAATTATATAGTTCATTCTCTGTACACAGTGGGCCAATTTAGATGATGTTAAAGGGTATTTGAGTTTGTTAATATGGCTAAGTATAAAAAGTATTGTCTTTGTGGTCAAATTTTAGATTTTTTCATTTACCACATATGCAATATGATAAAAATCAGATGATAGGCAATAGGAAACTGGAATTGTTAGGCAATCAATCATTACTCATAAACTGAAGAACCTCTGTATGGTCTATGTAGAATATTTTAATTTCTTTAGCAAAATGGCAACCAAATGGCTTATCATTATGAATAACTTTAAGGATATGCCCCTAGGTAGCTGAAAGCATTAACGTACCAGGTAGGGTTAATTACATTCTCAAATTAAATGTTGGGCAAAATCTGCCAAATACAACGTAAACTGCAATGCAATTTATGTCAAGCTGTTCTTTCTAATAATAGTTAATTGGCAGGTTCAAACACTTCTTGTGTCCATCATCATAGCAGAGGATTTGTGTCATTTTCTTTGAACTTCAATAACTAACTCGACCCTGGATGACTGCAAAAAGGTGTTAATCTGTAAAAATGCATGGCAGGTCAAATTCTCAGAGTTTTTGCATAGCCCTAATACAACCACTTGGGTACCTTGGGTAGGCACTCCAAGTTAATATAATTGCCTTAAGCATGGAAGAACACAATGGAATTATTATTTACTTTACTCTCACCCAGTTATAGAGCAAATGTAAAAAAAAAAATCCTGAGAGCAATAACAAGTGATAAATAAAAATCTTAAATTGCCCATCAAATTTAAAATTACACAAAATACCAACACTCACTGTAAGTACAAACAATTTAGTACTTAGATGCTTACTCTAGTATTCCAGAGCTGCCCCAGGACTTTGCCCACCTGAGAACCCCAGATGTCTAGGGAAGTGAGAGTGTATCAGGGGTAGCAGCTTCTGGGCCAGCTCACACAAAAAACTCCACAGGAAGAGACATCTTTCAGCAGTACACACAAGCTCCTGGAAACCAATGTTTTCACTCCAACCATGACTATAATCCCAGTCATTAAAAAGAAAACTAGTTTTACTTATCTAATATATGTTATACCTTATGGTCAGCACTGGGGATATCAAAACAAACAAGACTTAATCAATGCTCTCAAGACACTAAGGCCAGAGAGGAAGGAAAACAAACAACTCATAGAAAAAGTGTGATGGGAACTGTAATACAGGAACATGTAGTTCCTATGAGAACACCCAACGGACATTCCTTTTGTCCAAAAAAGTTTCCTGAGAAAAGGACAATAGAAAATTGCCAGGAAAGTGCAGAAATGTAAGAATGAGGAATAGGATATGGCAGTTACCCAGGCAGCTCAGAATTGCTAGACTATAATAAGGCATGAGAGGAAGGAAGAGTTGGGCTTGAACTCCTTGCTAATGGCAGAAAGATACCGGGAAATTAGTTACCTTATTTCTCTGCGTCTCATTTTTCTCTTCTGTATAATGGGATAATAAGCACTGGATGAATGTGAGAATACAATGAGGCAAAACATGTGGAAACACTTTGTAAACTGTAAAGCACTAAAAATGTTAGTTATGCTTTTACTGGGACAATTTTTCACCTGCCTCCTCACTTTGTCCTTGTTTTGCCACAAAGTGGGAAAAGGGAAACCCACAAATAACATGAAAAAAAAATCCAGATAGAACAGCAATCGGTTACTAACTCTGATGGAATTACTTTTGCATGTGTGATATCTGTTCCCTGTGTTCAGAAAATTATATTTGAAACAGGGATTGAGCCCTGGAGTTCTGTTTTGCTCATGCTTTTCACAGGGAAGATAATACAGAGTTGCTTCCATGGGAAGGGACATAATTCAATACCAGTGGGAAGAGGGCTGTGAACTTTTTATAAACTGACAATGACTCATTTACTTCTGCAGTTCACCCGCAACTTCATGACGGGTAAAATGTTCACAGGAAGATTTTGTATAGTTGTAATATTTGTTTTTAAAAATTGATAAACTGAAGAGATTTACCAAAACAAAACAAAACAAAAACAGTTAATTGAATAGAAAAGGATACCTATGTTAAAATTTCGCAGGAATTAGTCTGTCATCCTGAAAGAGACAAATTTACAGTAAGGGCCCCCCCTGTCTATCCACCATGAGAAACTGCACTCTTAAGTGATTCAGGTTTTTTTGCTATCTCCCAGGAGCTCAAGATAAACTTTGAACCTACAGGAGTCTTTATTAGAGCTATTTGTTTAACATGGACTGCCCTCTCCTTGTTCCCTGTCTCGTTCCCACTCCCTGCCAGCCTCAAGTTTTTCGTCACCTCCTTTTGAACTAAACACTCCTTGGTTTACTCCCATTGTACACTGCTTCTTTTCTGGTCGTTCACACCCTTCCTTCCGCCTTTCAAGTAGTCGATGCTCAGTGTTTCTGGAATAAGTGGGTTATTGGAGGGTAAGAAATACGCTACTTTTGCTATCATAAAGTATGCTCAGTGGGAGAAGGAGAGACTGCTCCCAGAGAAGAAATGAAAGTACTGTCACTTCGAAAAAACAAAACAAAACAAAACAAACTACAGATTAATGTGAAAAAGTGACTGCAGACTTCTTGACCGACAGTTATATTTTCCTTCCTATGTTACCACTGTGCGCATGGCCATGGATTCCTAGGAATTCCCAGGAATGACTCAAGGGTCTCAGGTTTTCTTAGTCGATGTAGTAGGAAGATCAAAAATTAATTACTATTTACTGTCAATACACATAATTTTTTTAAAAGTTAAGTAACTATGGAAGTTAAGAAGAATATGGTAAAATGATTTGTTGAGTAATGAAATCCCCAAAACAAGAAGAATCCCTACTCTTGGTGTTAACAGCTATACAGTATTTCTTAAGATAAGAACGCTACACGATATAACTTATAGCTTATGATTTTATGGAATTTGTATAATATTTTTGGTAAATTCACTGGCACTAATTCCCTTAAATTAAATGTTGCTCAAAGTCTATAAGAATGTTCTTTATGCTTTTATATATATTTTCACATTTGATTTTATTTAGTCTTCTCCGATTTCCAGCTTTTATTGGGACTCATCGAGTATATTAAAGCTGATGTTTTTTAAGCCCTATCAAGCAAAACATTACAACTAAAAACAGAAGATCTCTGCACGTTTTTCACCTTTTTTCTTCTTAGCTTTTCATTATTGTTCTTTTGTACAATATTTCGTGATAAAAACAGGGGATCTAATGAAGAGCATGGGTTGAAGAAGATGTCTGATTTCCCTAGATGGAGCTTTGATAAACTTTTGCTATCCTAGAGGTGTCACTCGCCCTCTGGAGGAACTCAGGGTTACAGCATTGTAATTCTGCCACTGCTGGCCACACCCTCTGCTTTCAGTTAAGCGGTGGATCTTTCACCAACTTTCTTTTATACCTTCCAAAACCACTGCTCTGAAGGACTGAAGGGCTATTATTTCACTTGTGTCAGTGCTATTTTGTCATTTTGTACTATCTCAATTTCCCCGAACTTGACCTAATTCATGTCCCCCAGTAACCCCAGTAACAGTGGGTCTTTGGAAACCTCTTCTTTTTTTCTTCAATGCAACCCTAACATAAGGTGGGCAACAACAAAAAATAAAAAATAAAGTCTGGCCCAATTCCCCTTCCTGGGAATCTGGAATAGGTCCCAGAGAAAGCTGGTCCCTCTTAGGATGGCTGAACCTACAGGCTGACCAACACATAAGTTCAGAGGCAGTGGAATGGCCACGTTTTCCACCATGTGGACCCAAGGGCAGGGAAAGGTTCCCTACAGAGAGAATGGAGGAGTCGTGGTGGTCTTCCTTCCATATGTCCCTCCGTCAGGCCCACCTGCCTTCTTGCTCTTGAGGCCCATGAAACAACTTGGGATTTCTCCCTTGGGGCTTACTTTTACTTGCCTATTTCTAGCACTTTTAGCCACCAAGAACCTTTAATAATAAATGCACGTTCATAAAAAAGTAAAGTTATATTTTTGAAATCTAAAGCTAACTGAACACCATAAACATTAGGAAATAAAGAATAAATGTCATTAGTCATAATTGAATTAAGTCATTAATCTAATACGTGAAATCACCTGCTGCCCTAGAAAAATCCAGGTTGAAGACATTTATCTTCATAGTATTGACATTTATTCTCTTAAAGTATGTTTGGGACAGAATAGAAATTGAGACAGAAAAATTGCACAAGAAACTCAGTATCTCAGTGGCAGGCAATTTATTTCTTCCACCTGTTGCACAATTACTCCCACTTCTCCTAACCACTGCTTCTCCTGTCAGTCAGTGGGTACCTCTAATAACTAAGTGCATAAACACTATGGAGAGTGTCTCTGGGGTGGGAGTGGAAGAAAGTCTGAGAGTAGGTAGCAAAGAAACTAGCTTCCAGTTACAGAGATATAATACTAAGTGTCAGACGGGCTGGAGGACACAGGTAAGTCACTGAATGTACTCAACGAATGTAGAAAGCATGGGAAAAATCCAGCTATTACAACTAAACTGCTCTGAAACGACAAACCATGTTAGCTTTCTTAACTGACTGTGGACACACAAATTTAGAATAAAATTAGATTTAATTTTAAAATCTCCATGTTTGTTAGTCATGTTAAACTGAGCTTTGTTGTTTAGTAAACTGTCTGGTACTTGATAAAATCACAAGAAGTTTCTTGTACATCAAATCTTTAGAATTCCTTCCTCCTTGGTGTCTTTCACCGCAATGAGGCATATAGTAGACACTGGGTAACTGTGATATTAGAATTAGCTAAGCAAGAACCAGTCACAGCACTTGGCAATGGTGATCCTTAGAAGATGGTGGCTAGGAATTATTACTAATTAATCTCAATTGCCTTATTAATGCTAACCAGGTGTTTAAAAAGGAAATATAAAATCAACAATATAAATGTATACATATATTTAGATTTTCATCCATAATTTTGTTACAAAATTAATTCTCCCGACAGAAGTATGATAGAAAACTAAAACTAGCCTAAAACAAATATAATATGCTTGCAGAGGATTTCTTTTCCTTTCCTTAGAAATAGCTATTTACTTCTTTCCAATTAAAAAAGAAAGCTTTCAAAGAATCAGAAGACAGAAAAATATTTTTTAAAAATTAAAATGATCTAAATTACATCACCAGGACATTAATCAATAATATTTCTAAAGTTGATTTTTTGTGTGTGAGGGGCAATGGGACAAGTCTATTAGTTTGAGGACCAGAAGCATCAACATTACCTGAGCTCATTAGAAATGTTGAACCTCAAGCCCTGCTGAATCAGAATTGCATTTTAATCAGATTCTATAGATCATATGATATACAGCAAAGTTGAGAACTACTATATTAGATAGACTTTGCCAAAACAATGAGCCAAAACTTTTTATAAAAGTTTTATTGAGATAAAATTCACATACCATAGAATTCACTCTTTTAAAGTATATAAATCAGTTTTTAGTATATTCAGAAACTTGTACAGCTATTGTTATTACTGATTTTAGAACACTGCCATCCTCTGCCCCCAAAACCCATACCCACTAGCAGCCACATCCTACTCCCACCCCCAAACCCCCAGCAACAATTTATCTATTTTCTGTCTGTAAGGATTTGCCTATTTTTAAAATTTCCTATAAAGGGAATCTTGTAATCCAATTGTCTTTTATGACTGGCTTCTTACATTTAGCATACTGTTTTCAATATTTATGATGTAGCATTTATCAGTACTCATTGTATGGATATATGACATTTTGTTTATCTATTCATCAGTTGATAACATTGTGTGGGTTTTTCTCCACTTTTTGGCTATTATGAACATTCATGTACAAGTTTTGTGTGGACATGTAATTTCATTTCTCTTTGATATATACCTAGGAGTGAAATTGTTAGGTCTTATGGTAACTTTGTGTTCAATTGTTTAAGAAGGTCCTGCCAGACTACCCTGACAGAACCTCTAAACACTATTGGATAGAAGTGTGAGAGTGGACATTCTTGTCTTGTTACTGATCTTAAAGAAAAGCATTTGGTCTTTTAGCTTTTAATAGTCTCCTAAGTATGATGTAGCTGTGGATTTTTCAGATTTTCTTAACCAGGTTGAAGACATTTCCTTTCATTCTGAGATTGTTGAACATTTTTATCATGAAAGGATGTTACATTTTCTCAAATGCTTTCCCTGTGTCTAGTGAGATGATCATTCTATTCTAATCATTGTAATCATTCTAATTCTAATATTACATTGATTTTTATTTTTAAAATTTTTATTTTTTATTAGTTTCAGGTGTACAGTACACGGTTAAACATTTATGTAATTTTGAAGTGATCCATCCTGATTACTCTAGCACCCATCTGGCTCTATGCATAGCCATTACAAAACTATTTACTATATTCCATATACTGTATTCTACATTCCCACGACTATTTTGTGACTACTAATTTGTACTTCTTCATCTCTTCATCTTTTTCAGGCAGCCTCCCATCCACTCTCCCCTCTCCATCAGATTGCCCTCTGTATCAGAGAATCTGTTTTCATTTAGTTTGTTCCATTAGTTCCTTAGATTCTACACGTAAATCAAATCATATGATATTTATCTTTCTGTCTGACTTATTTTACTCAGCACAGTAACTTCTAGGTCCATTCATGCCATTGCAAATGGTAGGATTTATTTTTTATGGCTGAGTAATCTTCCAGTGTGTGTGTGTGTGTAAACACCTCTTCTATATTCAGTCATCTATTGATGGGTACTTATGTTGCTTCCATATCTTGGCTAATGTAAATAGTGCTGCAGTGAACATAGGGGTGCATATATCTTTATGAGTTATTATTTGGTTTTCTTTGAATATATAATCAAAAGAGCAATGGCTAAGTCAAAAGGTAGTTCTATTTTTAATTTTTTGAGGAACCTCCAAAATGTTTTCCATAGTAGCTGTACCATTTTGCAAACCCACCAACAGTGTACAAGGAGGGTTCCCTTTACTCCACATCTTTGTCAACATTTGTTGTTTTTTGATTTATTGATGATAGCCATTCTGACAGGTGTGAGGTAATATTTCATTGTGGTTTTAACCTTCATTTCTCTGATGATTAGCAATCTTGAGCATCTTTTCATATGTCTATTGGCCATTTGTATTTCCTCTTTAGAGAAATACCTATTTGTCTTCTGCTCATTTTTTAATTGGACTGTTTGTTATTTCTGGCATTGAGTTGTAAGAGTTCTTTATAAATTTTGGATATTAAACCCTTATCAGATATATCATAGGTAAATGTCTTCCCCTAGTAGATTTTCTTTTCATTTTGTTGGTATTTCCTTTGCTGTACAAAAATGTTTTAGTTTGATGTAGTCCCATTTGCATATATATTTTTGTGTTTCCCTTGTCTGAGAAAATGTATCAGAAAAATAATTACTAATACCAATATCAGAGTTTACTGCTTATGTTTTCTTCCTGAAGTTTTATGGTTTTGGGTCTTACATTTAAGTCTTTAACCCATTTTGAGTTTATTCTTGTATATGTTGTAAGAAGGTGATCGATTTATTAGTTTGTGGGGTTTTTTTTGCATGTATCTTTCCAGTTTTCCCAACACCATTTGTTAAAAAAAGATCATCATACTCCACTATATATTCTTGCTTTCTTTGTCATAGATTAAATAATCTAAGATCTATAGGTGTAGATTTATTTCTTGGCTCTCTATTCTGTTCCATTGATCTATGTGTCTGTTTTTATGCCAGTACCAAGCTGTTTTGGTTACTATAGCCTTGTAGTATGATATCAGATAGTGTGATATCTCCAACTTTGTTCTTCTTTCTCAAGATTGCTGTGGCTATTCAGGGTCTTTTATAATTCTATATAAATTTGGGATTTCTTGATCTAGTTCTATGAAAAATGCCAATGGTATTTTGATAAGGATTGCATTGAATCTATAGATGGCTTTGGGTAGTGTGGCCATTTTAATGATGATGATCTTTCCACTCCATGAACAAGATATGTGCTTCCATTTATTTATATGTTCTTCAACTTCTCTTTTCAATGACATAATTTTCTGAGAACAGAAAATTGGTTAATTTGATTCCCAAGTATTTGATTGTTTCTGATGGAAGTGGTTTCTTAATTTCTCTTTCTGATAGTTCATTAGTGTATAAAAATGCCACTGACTTCTAAATATTTATTTGGTATCCTGCTACTTTACTGAATTCATTTATCAGTTCTAACAGTTTTTTGGTGGAATCTTTAGGGTTCTCTTCATATAGTATGTCATCTGCAAATTATGACAGTTTTACTTCTGCTCCAGTTTGGATACACTTTATTTCTCTTGTCTGATTGCAGTAGCTAGGACTTCCAATACTATGTTAAATAGAAATGGTAAAATTGAGCATCTTTGTCATGTTCCTGGTTTAAGAAAAATGCTTTTAGCTCTTCTCCACTGAGTATATTACCTGTAGTTTTGTCATACATAGCCTTTATTATGTTGTGATATGTTCCCTCTATTCCCACTTTGCTGAGGGTTTTTATCATAAATAGATGCTGGATTTTGTCAAATGCTTTTTTCTGCATCTATTAATATGATTATATGATTTTCATCTTTCAATTTGTTCGTGTGGTATATCACATTAATTGATTTTCAGATATTAAACCAAACTTACATCCCAGGAAAAACTCCAACTTGATCATGGCGTATGATATTTTTAATATATTGTTGAATTTGGTTTGCTAATATTTTGTTCAGAATTGTTGCATCAATGTTCATCAGGAATATCAGCTTATGGTTTTCTTTTTTTTACACTGTCTTTTTTTCTGGTTTTGAAATCAGCATAATGGTGGGGCCTTCCTTTAAAAAAATTAGAGTGCCTTCCCTTCTCATTGAATTTTCTGGAATAGTTGGAGAAGAACAGGTGTTGATTCTTATTTGAATGTTTCGTAAAATTTACCTATGAAGCCATCTGGTCCAGGACTTTTGTTTTTCTAAAGTTTTTTGATTACTGATTCAATATCATTGGTGGTAATTCATCTGTTCAGATTTTCTGTTTCTTCTTGACTCAGTCTTAGAACATTGTATATTTCTAGGAATGTGTCCATTTCTTCAAGATTATCCAATTTGTTGGCATATAATTACTCGTAGTGTTTTCTTATAATCCTTTGATTTTCTGTGGGGGTCCATAGTTATTTCTTTTCTTTTATTTCTGATTTTATTTATACAAGTCCTCTCTTTTTCCTGATAAGTCTAGTTAAAGGTTTGTCAATTTTGTTTATCCTTTCAAAGAACCAGCTCTTGTTTTCATTTATTCTTTGTATTGTTTTCCTAGACTTTGTTTATTTCCTCTCTGATCTTTATTATTTTCTACTCACTTTAGGTTTTGTTTGCTGTTTTTCTTCTAGTTTATTTAAGTGTAAGGTCAGATTATTTATTTGATATTTTTCTTGTTTCTTTAGTTGGCTTGTATTGCTATGAATTTCACTCAGGACTGCTTTCTTTGTATCCCATAGGTTTTGTGATGTGTTTTCATTCTCATTTCTCTCAAGCTATCTTTTGATTTCTTCCTTGATCCCATTGTTCATCCATTCATTGTTTAGTAGCATGTTATTGAACCACCATGTGTTTGTGTGTTTTTCATTTTTTTTGTTGTAATTGATTTCTAATTTCATATTAGTGTTGTGAGAAAAGACACTTGATATGATTTCAATCTTCTTAAATTTATTGCTAGTTGTTTTGTGGCCTAATATGTGGTCTATCCTGGAAAATGTTCCATGTGTACTTTAGAAGAATGTATATTCTGCTGCTCATTCTTTTTTTCTCTTCATTGGGCTTGCTTCAGTTTTGTCAGTTCTTTCTTCTGCCAGCTCACATCTGCTTTTAAGCCTTCTAGTGAATTATTTTACTTCAGTTATCGTTCTTTAAATTCCAAAATTTATATTCAGTTCTTTATAACCAGTCTCTTTATTAACAGTTCCTATTTGGTAAAACATCATATATTTTCCTTTAATTCTTTAGATATGTTTCTTTTTGTTCTTTTAATATACTGATAAAGCTGATATAAAGTCTTTGTCTATATAAAGTCCAACATCTTGGATTTTTCAGGGATAGTTACCACTGACTGCTTTTATTCTTGTGTATGAGCCATACTTAACTGTTTCTTTGGCTGACATATAATTCTTTGTTAAAAAGTGGGCATTTTAAGTACTATATGTGCAACTCTGAAAATAAGATCCTCCCCCCACTCACGGTTTATTGTTGCTGCTCTTTTTTTTGTTTCTGTTGTTATTTGTGTAGTGACTTTCCTGAACTAGTTCTATAGAGTCAGTATTTAGTTTATACGTAGCCACAGAAGTCTCAGCCTCAGTTAGCTTAATGGTCGACTAACTGGACAAAGATTTTCTTAATTGCCTTGAAACAGCAATCTTTGAGCCTTTGCTGCAGGACTCTATATGTGTGTAGTGGGCCACCTCTGCAATGCTCTGAAAGTTTATAACTTTTCCTTAGTGCCTTCACTTCCTGCTTGTACAGAGCCTCAACATCAGCCAGTCATGAGAAATTTGGACATTCCCTGGTCTTTCCTTACATGATCACAGCCTTCTACATGTATGTGGCCTTCTAGATCCCCAGGACTATGGCAGAGCTTTTCAAAAGCTCCTCTAGACATCTTGTTTCTCACATGTATCTTTGAAGTTTGGGGTCAGGCTCTTGTTTATCCCAATTGGCATTGCAGCCTCAGGCATATGTGATATTAAATAATGGTCAATGATTGTTTTTTATATACACCTCAGAGATAGTGGTTTTCCTGCAGTGTGAGCTCTGGCTCAGATCACATAACAATGCCCTGTGAATAGAAGTTTTCCATGGAACTGTGAGAGAGGTCAAAGAAACAATGCTCTGGAGATGGGACTCTTCGAAGCGTTCATAACCTGTTGTGCCCACTCAAGTGGCTGCTAGGCTGCTCTTTTTCACAACTGCCATGGTTGTGAGGTTGCTAGTATTGAAGGCTAACACAGAGCTGGGAGA
Organism: Cynopterus sphinx; assembly: GCA_030015415.1. NCBI lineage: Eukaryota > Metazoa > Chordata > Mammalia > Chiroptera > Pteropodidae > Cynopterus > Cynopterus sphinx. The sequence continues at coordinate 40,890,785 of CM057391.1, read as the reverse complement.
GGGGGCTTGGTATAGGACAAATAAAAATGCCATAAATCTTATTGTTCTAAGGTTCAGCTGTTTTTCTTACATAGCTGCTTCTCAGATCTTTGCAAGCCTTTGGTTAATTACCAGAGTTCAAAAAGTTGGTTTTGATAACTGCCAGTGTTCTTATTGTCCTTATGGAGGTTCAATTTTTGGAGGTTCATTCCAGAAGTTCTCCTTCCTTTCAAACTTTTAAAAATAAGCATTTTAAAACTTACTTCTATATTGAAAGAACAAAAGAACGGAATGTGACAGTTGCATTAAACTTCAATTTAGAACCACTGATAATTCACAATATTATAATGTAGGTAAGAAAATGTAGCTACTTTAGCTCCCTCTAGCATTAAAGTAAAACTATTTCTCGAATGAATGAAAGAGTGAATTGGTACATAAGTGGGTAAATGAATGAGTGGATGTATACATAAATGATAAAAATCCATCCTCCTAGGGAGTCCAAGTGTCACCAGATGAGAAAGGCTGGCTGCCTACCAATATACCTTTTAAAGGAGCAATCATTATCTTGGTGCCAAGTCTGGTTTTCAGCTTTGCAGACTCAGCTTAAAGCCAGTGGGGCCATATCTCTTGGACAGCTTCTCATTACCCAGCTCATAGAGATCAGAATGCCAACTTATTAATTTACAATAAGAACTATAAATACCATGAGAAACACAATAATTATATCAGCTGGTCTACTGCATTTTCTCCCTGTAGGTAGATCTATGTGGGAAGACAAAGGAAACTGGAAATAATGTAAGGCAACCTTATCATGTAAGATCTAAGGCTCTTCTTGGATGGAGAAGTGAGAGGGCGGGCAGGGCTTTGGATTTAGAATAGGGAGGAACTAAGCACCTTCTTTGTGCTTTTTGGGGGCCACCCCAGTGTTTTTGGAAGCTTGAGCCCAGCAAGGAGTTAAGGTGGCAATGCCCCAACTAGGATGAAGGAGAAAGCTGACACTTAAGAAGAGGAAATAGCCTGACATGGGGAAGACATGGTTTCCCTGAGCTTGAGAAGGGTTAGAAAAGGTCAGAGTTTGGGAAAGTGGTTCTACAAGTGGCAGAGGCATACAATTCCCCTTTCAGAAAACTGGACAGCAGTACTAACTGCTCAGGAGCCCCAGGTTTTCAAATGGACTGTCCAACTAGACTAAGGTAACCTGTAGAATCCTCACTGCAATTGGAGGATCACTTCTTAAGTTATATAAATGTATAACCACTATGCTATACACATGAAACATATAATATTGTCAACTATAATTTTAAAATGAATATTAAAAAACATGATTAAGATGGCATTTCCCAACTACTACTTACCCTCTGATGTGAAAGACTTCCCTCTCCTGGGCAAAGTTTGAATGGTTCTCACTGAGATCTCCTTTTAGTCTAAGCTACTTCAAACAGTCCTTTTGAAATGTTCATTCTTTAATCTTACTTTGGCTTCATTCAAGTCCCTCGTATTGACTTTATGGATTACTGCTCAGAGCCAAGTTCTGGGAAGCATCTCAGTTTTGCCATCACCTCTAGATTCCGCCACCCAGTTTTTATTTATTGTCTGCATTAAACGGGTTACTGTGGCATTCGGCATCCAAATAACTGTCCAAAGACTCCTCATCTTTCTTTTCCCGCTTTGTCCTCCTATGTAGTCTTCTATCTCCATTACATTCTTCAATCTTTTATTTAGTCTCTCTCAGTTTCTGGGTTTTAACCATTTACAAACATATTTATTCACTGGGTCTCTACTTCTCCCATCCTCAACACCCTCAGTGCTTGATTTTGTTTAGCTTCCTTTGTCATCATTATTGCACACTATTTAACTTATTCTCCCCACAAACTCTGCTCGTATTCAAAACTTCTCTCTTTTCTATTTCTACAGATCACAGATGAAAAAGAAAAAGCCAGATGAGTAAAAGGAAAAGCCAAACTTCCAGGATCTACAAGATGCCCTCCTAATTGTTGAAAGAAAGCAATTGCTAAAGGTTACATAACTGGTGACATGCTTAAAAACAAATTCACAAGGGACACAGAAACAAGATCTATTGATGTTCAAGATCCAAAACTAACCTTTAATGAGAGTCCATAAGACTGTCTCTACTCCCCGTGACAACAAGACAAAGAGAAAAGGACCATTCTTCCTTGTCTTCAGATTTTAAATACTGTCAAAAAGAGAGGCAAACAAGCAATAAGGTTCAGGTTTACTGAGAGCAACAATTTCCATCCAGAAACCAAATGAATTTAAAATGTTGCTCCTTAGGAGAAAAGACCATTTCTATCATAGCAATATTTTAGAAAAGAAGACAGGTGCTGCCTCTTCAATCAGTAAATGCCAATGAAATGCTAAGATCTCATGGCAAAAGCTATTAAGCCAAAGTTTTTGAAATGCTGGTTCATCTGAATATCTGGTTAAAAGTACACTCACAGGGGCCAATTAGTATGTACATGTAAAAAAAATTAACTTCAATAATGATTGACAAGGCCAGTGTATGTCTAAGCAGATTGGGAAGTCACCAATTCGTGAGAGGCACTGACAGCCTGTGGCCCAGGATCTCACCCATATTCTGTCTTGGCCCCTGATACCTCTACATTAGAGTTACTGTATTAGACAAGAGCCTCTATAAGCACTGAAACTATAACATGCACAGTTCAGAGGAGGAAAAGCACAGATATTAAAGTACTACTAAGGGCTTTTACATTTGTTACATTATGATTGATCCTCAAAACTCTCATGAGCTCCAATGGTTACTATCATTATAGGGCATTATGGCATGATGTTCAGAAATATAGACTGTGCCACAGTTTTCTCATCTGTGAAAGGGGGCAAATAGTGTATGTACTTATTTCTTAGAACTACTGTGAACAATACATTAATTTTTGTACAGAAGCTGCATTTAAGAGTGGCTAGTATTTTGATTAATATTTTTCAGACGAGAAAACTGAACAATAAGGAAGTGAGATAACCTGCTGACAATCACACAGCAGTAAGTGCCAAAACCCTGCACTGTAATCAGGGCCATCTGTCTCAAAGCCCAGTCAAACACTTTGCATACCATCTCACCACAATATGATAGCTAATAAAGCTGGCTGTTTTGTTATTCAGATTTCATTGTGGAAAAAGGACATAGGATATGTCAAATATGATCAGAAATGGGATATAAAGAGAATGACAGTCTGTAAAGATCTAGGCTAATGGTACTCAACTTTGGCTACACAAGGTCAGAGCTCGATGCTCAGGTCACATCTAAGAACAATTAAATCCAGCGTCATTGATGGTAGGACCCCAGCATCAGTAATTAGCAAAACTTCCTGGGTGATTCCAGTGTGCAAAAAGCTTGAGGACCACCACAACAGAATCAGCATAGGAACTTGTTAAACACAAATTGGTGGGCCCCATCCCCAGAGTCTTTGATTCAGTAGATATGAGATAAGGCCCAAGAATTTACACTTCTAACAGAATTCCCTGGTGATGCTAATGCTGCTGGTCCAGGGAAAACACTTTGAGAGAACCTCTGTCCTAGATAATCAAAAATTCCCTCTTTATCCATGTGCGCACATGAGTCTTAGAAGCCAAAATCTAGGAGGAGAGTGAATGTATGGTGAGGTAAAGGGGAACTAAATACCCCAGAACAGGGCCTACCGCACATAGTGATAGTGGGGAACACAACACACTTCTGCCCACCTCACAATTTCTTAGCAATGGCTAATTCAAATGATGAAAATGATGAATGAGGATATACACTTTTATGGCAGTTTTAATCAAATTAGTGTCTCTCATCATTCTAGTACGTCTGTTCCAGTAGAAGCACTATTTTACCCAGCGTCAAGCTCTCAGTGAAAGAGGGTAGATTTTTTTCAAGTCTAAATTAACTTATCATTATTCATTCATAAAAGCATTCTATAACAAATGGATGAGCAGAAAATTATCAGGCAAACAATGAAAACAGGAATTAAAATCTTAATTTCTCATTAGATTTTAAATTCCATGAGAACAGGGGCCATATGTGTTTTATTTACAACTTTATATCCAGAACAAGTTTAGTCAGTGCCTGATACAGAGTAAACATTCAATAACTGCATGTCAAATAAAGGAAGGGAGGAGGGAGAAAAGGAGAGTAAAAAGGAAGGAAGGAAGGAAGGAAGGAAGGAAGGAAGGAAGGAAGGAAGGAAGGAAGGAAGGAAGGAAGGAGGAAAGGGGGGAAGGAAGGATTATTCAGAACAGAATCCAAGGAAGGCCAAAAAACAAATGGGAAAGGGGTATATTTATATTGGTAAAGGGCATAGTCCATAATAAAGAGATAATAGTCATGAATCTTTATGAGTTTAATAGCATAACATGTAAATATGAAAACAAGAATGTTTAAGCACATATGGCAAAAATGCTAGAAACTCAAAAGTAATAGACCTTTTTGAGTCACCATATTCAACTGTCTGCCCTCACATACAGCGATCTGTTCAACTTTCTTGTTAACTGACTCGATCTGTAATCTTGGTGAGTAAATAGAGAAACAGAATTCACTTTAATTTATAGTCATAACCTGAATATACTCATAAATATGTTTTAATTTCATCATCATGCTCTATGATTTTGATATTGTATAGTACTTTGATCTTTTGCAATCTCTTGTAACATGATTATATTTTATTTCTATACTTTTTAAAAAACACCTTTATTGAGGTATAGTTTATATGCCTGAAAATTCACCATCATAGATGCTGATTTTCAGTGTCAATACTTTTTGGAAGGTTTGATTTTATTTTAATTCCACTTATAAGTATCTTTCAGCTTTAAAATTCACATTGAGCCCCTGACACTAATTATCAGCAGGAGAGTGAAACTTTCTTGAGGTTAACTCTCTCCCCTGAGGTTAAAAATGTAAGATATTTACTATTTTTCTCCTTAATACTGCTCACATTTGCTATTTTTTTTAAATAGGATTTTCTAATAAGTTTATAAATACTAAACTAGAGTTTATCTTATCACTTAAGATTTATTTATTACAATTACATTCTAACAGTAAACAAGTTTTCAACAGTTAAGAATAAATCTGCACAAGTGATTTTAAGGTTCAAAATTCCTTTTGAATTCCCCTTTCTGCTGTCTTCATTTTTATTCATTTCTTTTTTGGCTATAGAATATCTGTAAGTAAAGTTTTCAGGATAGTAAATAAATGACATATATGGCTTAGAATTTCTCAGCCACAAACATTTCTCCTGAAAATCTGTTGACAAATCACCTTCATATTATAGAGTTCTATGGCTAACTTGACGTTTTACTTCTGTAGAAAACTTTTTTTCTCTTATGAATGTTTGCCAGGATTTTATTTACTCTTAAAATTCAGAAATATCACATAGCTATGTTTAGCTTACAACTATTTCATTCATTTTTCCTGAAATATGGTAAACGATTTCAATCTGCAGGTTTGGGTTATTCTTGAGCCCTGAAATGTTTTATTTATATCTATGAATACTGTTTATATTTCATTGGTTCTCTTTTAAATATTTATTTTTTTTATTAAGCTGAGGTACAATATTATATATTAGTTTCAAGTATATAACATTGTGATTAGACATTTATATAATTTACAAAGTAATCATGACGATAAATCTCGTGCCCATCGACACCACAGTTATCACAATATTAATAACTCTATTCCTTTACATCCCCATGACTGTTTTGTAACCGCTAATTTGTACTTTTAATCCCTTCCCTTTTCTCACACATTCCCCAAACCCCTCTCCCGTCTGGCAACCATCAAAAGGTTCTATCTATGAGTCTGTTTCTGTTTTGTTTCTTCATTTATTCTGTTCTTTACATTCTCTATATAAGTGAAACCGTATGACATTTGTCTTTCTCTGTTTGACTTACTCCACTTGTCACAGTATGCTCTAGGTTCAGGCGTGTTGCTGCAGATGGCAAGATTTCATTTGTTTTCTTTTTACGGCTGAGTAATATTCCATTGTATATATGTGCCACCTCTTCTTTATCTATTTATTCATTGGTGGACACCCAGGTTGCCTCCATATCTTAGCTATTATAAGTAATGCTGCAATAAATATAGGGGTGTATTTCTCTTTTCAAATTAGTATTTTGGGTTTCTTCAGCTAAATGTCTAGAAGAGAAATTGCTGGATCTTTCCCTGTCTCCTGTTATAGTCTTTGCTTTAAAAATCTATTTTGTCTGGTGTAAATATTACTACACCAGCTTTTTTAAATTTCCATTTTCATGAAATATCTTTTTCCATCCCTTTACTTTCAATCTGTATATCTTTCGATCTGAAGTGAATCTTTTGTAGGCAGTATATCTGCCTACAAAAAAAGGTCTCGGTTTCTTATTCATTTAGCAACCCTATGCCTTTTGATTGGAACATTTAATTATTTACATTTAAAGAAGTTGTTGATAGTTGTGTAGTTATTACCATTTTTTTACTTATATCTTTGACCTTTTATCTTTTCTCTTTCTTCTTCAAGAAGTCCCTCTAACATTTCTTGCAATATTGTTTTAGTGCTGATGAATTCCTTTAGTGTTTGCTTGTCTGGAAAGCTCTTTATTTGTCCTTTCATTCAAAATGATAGCTTTACTGGGTAGAGTAATCGTGGTTATAGATCCTTGCTTCTCATCACTGTGAATATTTCATGTCAATCCCTTCTGGCCTGCAAAGTTTCTGTTGAGAAATCAGCTGACACTCCTTGTAGGTAACTAATTGCATTTCTCTTGCTGCTTTTAAGATTCTTTGTCTTTAACCTTTGGTATTTTAATTATGATATACGTTGGTGTGGGCCTCTTTAGGTTTATCTTATTTGGGAATCTCTGTGCTTCCTGGGCATGTATACCTATTTCATTTACCAGGTTAGGGAAGTTTTCTATCAGTGTTTCTTCAAATAGGCTTTCAATCCCTTGCTTTATCTCTGCTCCTTCTGATAGCCCTATGATGTGAATTTTGGTAAAACTTGACATTGCTCCAGCCACCCCTTAAACTATCCTCATGTTTTGGGGATTCTTTTTTCTTTTTGCTGTTCTGATTGGGTGTTTTCTACTACCTTATCTTTCAAGGCACTGATTCAATCCTCTGCTTCATCTAATATACTGTTGATACTCTCTAATGAATCCTTTATTGTAGCTATTATATACTATTATATACTATTGTAGCTATTATATTATAGACTTCATTTCTGACTGTTTGTATTTTCTATCTTCATTTTTACGTATCCTGTGTCTTTGTTGAAGTTCTCACTGTTTTAACCACTGTTTTAAATTCCGCATCTAGTAGATTGCTTATCTCCATTTTGTTTAGTTTTATTTTTCTTTCTTTCTGGAGCTTTATCCTTTTCATTTGAGACATTTTTCTTTGTCTCCTCATTCTGGCTACCTAAATGCATTTGCTTCTATGTATTAGGTTGGGCTGCTATGTCTCCTGGTCTTAGTAGAGGGGTATTATGTGGTCAGTGTCCTGTGGCATGGTCTTCTTGGTCACCTGAGCTGGGTACTCCAGGTGTGTCCCTTGTGTAGGTTATGTGTGCCCTCCTATTGTAGTTGAGTGTTGGCTGCTCTTTGCACACCAGTGGGAAGAACTGACCCTTAGGCTTGTTGGTTGAGAGGACTGACTGTGGCTACAGTGGAGAAGCTGTTGTGCAGGGGCTGAATCTACCGAGCAGGACTGGCTTTAGCAGGACTTTGCTGACTGCCCAGTCTGACCTTTGGTTGTGTCTTTTGTGGAGGTGGTTGGATGGTTCTCTGATGTAGTATGAAGCTGGCCATCAGATTCATTGGTTCTGGGCCTCCTCAAGGGTCTTCATTGCTGGCCAAGGTCAGCTGCTACCTGTGCTCTGCCCAGGACTACTTGGTATGAGCTACCAAGTGATCTGTTGGGCTTGGAGGTACCCAGCAAGCTAAGCTGCAAACCAAGCCTGACTGCCATTAGTGCTGGGCTTGGGCTGCTTAGAACAGATACAGATCATGCTGAGGCCAAATGCTACTTGTTTGGGTTTGTTAGCCTTTGAGAGATTTTAAGAAAGTCCACATCCTAGGCCAAGACAGGCCGTCTGTATAGAAGAGCCACTGGAGGCAGCTTGGGTTGGCCCACAAGTTGGGCAGTATCTCAGGGAATCACAGGGTTGGGCAAACGATGTTAGCCAGGTTGATGGAGACTCAGTTATGGTTCCCGCCTCAGCATTCTCAGTGAGAGAAAAGCTCAACAAAAGAATAATGGTTTCTGCCAAAACTTTGTCTGTGAGAAAGCAGTCGCTCCAGCCTTCACCCTAAAACCAGAACATTCAATTCCTCCCTGTATGTCCCTGGTTCGGATTGGCCATTCCACATCTCTGCCCCTCCTACCAGTCTCTGTGTGGCTTCTTCCAGACTTCAGAGAGTTCTCAATGATGGTTATTTTATAGTTTAGTTGTAATTTTGATATGGCTGTAAGAGAAGGCAAGCACAGTTTACCTACTCCACCTTCTTGACTGATAAAACTCTCCTTTTGTTCTTAAACCTTCTGCAGAAATGCCAGTTACCATGTGCTCATTATTTGCCATGTCCATATCTAACACATTTTAATTCCACCTCTCAATGTATCTACATATATGTAAGTACAAGTATATTGTTTTAAACAAAATAATAGTTAATATTATTAAGGATTTACCATGTGCTGGGCACATGAATTATCAAAATGAATCTTTATGAGAAAACTCTGTAAGAAAGCGTATGTTATATCCCCCATTTTGGAGTTGAGAACCTTGAGGCTTAAAGATACAATTACATGTTCAGGGTCACTCAGCCGGAAAGTGATGGAGTTATGACAGGAAAACAGTCTAAATTTAGATCTGGTGCTCTTAACCATTCTGTTAATGATTAATAAGATTGTGTGTGTGTGTGTGTGTGTGTGTGTGTGTGTACACATACATACATATATTATGCAACAGAAAAGACTTTATGAATCAAGAAACAGAAAGTAATACTTTTCTTATTAAATCTATGCCATGGGCAGAATTCAATGTTTCTGCTCTAATCAGAGGATTCTCATATAACCAGCCCAATACATACTCAAATATGGTATCTCTCATCATGATAAGCACAGGAATTGATAAAACCTGGGACAGCACTGTGATTGAGGATCCCAACTATGGCTCCACCCACATCCATTATTTCCTCTACATAACAGAACAGTGACTTTGTTGAGAAGCTCTTTTCCCATTACTTCTGTTCCCCCTAAAGTTAAAATTGGATCTTTACATTTCTTTGAAACTTTGTGACTTTTTCCCAGAGAGTTTGGTGGCTTTCTGACTTATTAGGTCTTGTCCTAGAAGCATAAACTACAAGAAAGGTCATCAGCCAATGCGTCTATTATACCACTCTCCTCCTTGGATATCCTACTTCCTTACTGCCAGTTTGGACAATTAACATAGTTGACTTGTCCAAGATGTAAAAGAAAAGAAGCACTTTAGTATTTCAAAGATAGTGCTAGCCTCTTGAAATAAGGAAGCGATTCTATTTTCATATTCAAGAAAGCATCAAAAGTGGACAAGCACACTTACAAACTTATAAGAGAATTCCCCAATGTTGGCAGTTAGTTTGCTCTGGTTCAGACAGGTCTGCACCACAGAAGGCCTAGGAAGTGTGGACTATTTCCCCCAAATTACCTCAAATTCTCTCAGAGATCAATGTGGAGACCTGGCTCTGTCCTGGGATGGCACCAGGAATCTGCCAATCAATCTAGATTTCCAAGCTTGCCCTATAAATGAACCCTGGCTGGACTGAAGTTGGAAGGAAACAACACGGTCTGTATCTCCAGGCCATCTGGCTCTACTTCTCTCAAAACTTCTGTGCTATGTTTGTATAATAAAGTCAGCACTCTCACCTGATCCTGCTGGTGTCTGGTTTTATAATTTAGGAACAATACATAGACAATGTGTTGGGAGACTTAAGAATAAATTGAACCTAAAGCAAAAAAGGAAAACATTGACTGAACTCTTTGAAAGACTCCACTACAAAAAAAAATGAAAAGGCAAATCACAAACTGGGAGAAAATGTTCAAGGTCCACATATAAATCAAAGGACTGACATAAAGAATATATAAAGAACTCTCATACCAAAATCTTACAAAAGTTTTGAAAAGACACTTCATTGAAGAAGATATATACTGGTAGCCAACAAGCACACTAAACAATGCGAATTAAAGAGAGATACCACTATACATCCATTCAATGGCTATAATCAAAGTGTGAACAAATTCAATACCAAGTGTGAACATGGATATGGGAAAGTGTAACTCTCATACATTGTGGTAGGAATGTAAAATGATACAGCTGCTTTGGAAAATAACAATTTCTGAGAAGTTAAACACACGCTTACCCTATGTCTAAGAAATTCCTTTTCTAGATATTTAGTCAAGAAATGTGAAAACATGTTTATAAAGACTTGTACATGAATGTTTATTGCAGCTTTATTCATAACAGCTAAAACCTGGAAACAACATAAAAGCTCATTAATAGGTAATAAATGTAGTACCTCCATAAAACAGAATACTATTCAGCAATGAAAAAATGAATTATTGTTAGTCACAATAATTTTGATACATCTGAAAAGCATATTCAGCAAAATAGGCATAAGATTACACATTATATACTCTAATTCTCTGAAATTCAAGAAAATGTCAATTAATCTATCATAACAGAAAGTAGATCAGTGGTTGTCTCAGTCAAGCGTCAGGGGTACAACCTCAATGGGGCAGGAGAAAAGTTTTGAGGGTGGTAGAAATTGCCTACCTCTTGTGATAGTGTTAGTTTGGTGTATAGTTTGTCAAAACTCTCAAATGCCCACTTAAAATGAGTGCATTTCATGATATGAAAATCATCCCCCAAAAGAATTGATATTTTTAAGAGACTAGACTGAAAGTAAATTTCATTTGAGAAAGTTCAGAATTCAACTTCAGTGCTGCATCCATTTTCTTTTCACAAGATAGAATTGAAGAAGGCACAGGCAAGTACTCTCTAGGTTTCTAAGCTACAAGCAAATAAAAACTTAGCTATTGTTACTGAGAAGACACAGGGAACTTTAGGAATCATTATAATTTTTTTTAATTATTATTATGTAGCTTTGTCCTTCCCAGAGGTTATATAATGCTGAGAAGACACCGCAACAGTTTGGGGTGGGGTGAAACGTGGAGCAGTCACTGTTTTGCCAACTGTCACAAAAAATGGTAAGAGTCAATTTATGTTAATTGACCCAGGTCCTCACAGGTGCAAGCTGATTATTCAGAAAAGCCAATAGATGGCTTTTAAATATTTCAAACAATGAGGCTTCTGTCATTTCTTTAAAAATTGATTCTGAAGAATCAAAAGATATTATAATGAAGAGGTGCTTTTCCAGGCATTCAGTTTGAAAGGCTCTTTCCTCCAACCTATATGTACCTTTGTGAGACATCAAAAACTGATTTCTCTCCTTTTCCTATAAAGAATGGAGCTATGTCCCCTCCAAGTGACAAATAAGCAGGGAAATAAAAAGATATTTTAACAATTAAGTGTGTTTTACAAGAGGTATTCAGCATTTTACAGAACCCCATAATCCTTCTCAGTCACCTTTTGTGGGGATGGTTAAACTAGACACCTGCAAAGATGGCTGGTGAGTCAGCAAATTCTTACCTTCTATCCTATGATTAAACAAAGCATGGAACTTTACAAGATGTCACAATGCATCTAGTCCCCTGCCACCCACAACAGTTTGGGATATTTTCAACCTTCCTGCAATCCTTCCTGGAGTTAGTTGGGAACTGGAAACCATCCAGATATCTGGGAAAGTGTAGCCAATCTGTGACGTTTCCTTTGTGTACTCACCAAACAAAATTTCCAGCAAGAAAATTAAGCTTTATACTACATCATATATCAACATTTTGAAGTCATAACCCATATACCGCTTACCTACAACATTGCCAACTTGCTTTGCAGGACTCCTAGAACTTCTGAAAGAAAAACTATAGATTCTGAATTGCAGATGTATAAATATTATAGGTAAAATGACTAAAATAACATAATTTACTATATATTTTAGCAATGGTAAGGAGGAATGTGGCCACTGCTTCCCTGCCAGGCCAGAGTAAGAGAGACTGGTCTGCAGACACCTCACCAACTTTATTACCCGCTTGATGTCTGCTCAAGAAGTGTATTTTGACAAGAGCTTTTATAGAACAAAAATTCCTTCTCATGATGCAACTTTTTGCTACCCCCAGCCAGTTTAGCCCTATTTTATTACCATGACAACCTACATTCCAAAAAGGTAGCAGAGGTATTAACAAGAGAAAACTTCCAGTGCTATCCTTAACCTACTTGGGGAGCTGACCAGCTCCAGAGACCTCATCTAGCATCTCCTTTCCTGTGGGCTCATGGCATTTGATGACACACTGAAAGTTCTATATGAAAACTTCTTTACTCTTTATTCATTGCAGTTATCACTACCTGAAAATATGTACTTTTTTATTTGTGTATAGTCAGTCTTTAACACAAAAATGTAAACTTAATGAAGGTAGCACAGAGCCTGACACATAAAGGTGTCCACAAACTGTGTTGAACAATTGGATAAATCAGTGAATGAATGACTGTGTGTTGTCCTGACATCTTGCCACCAATGGTATTGTTCATGTCCTTCCCAAAATCCAATATCATGAATCCTATATATCTGCATAAGGGTCACCCAATATGCTGTAAAGATGCAGATTCCTAGGCCAAACCCTGCAGATTCATATTCAATAGTCTAGGAGTAGCACCCAAGAATATGCATTTTTATAAATATTGCAGATTGATGCTGAAGCACTCTGGGGAACAGTGATCTGGGAAAAGAGGATGGCAAACCGTTTAATACAGAAGATGAAGGCAGGGAGCTATGATAATGGTAAGACAATGCCAGCTGCTAGAGAACTGTAATAACACAATCTCTGGAAAGAAATACTAGCCCATGCAGGTTTGCCTCCAGAGACTCATCATGGAAGTGGAGGATCCAGAACAGTGTCTGTGAGGTTTCTTTTACATTCATTGTTTCTACCAAATTCATTTATTTTTCTGGAATCAAATCTTGCAAATCCAAATGTCTTCAAGATTTCAATATTCTGTGAACAGTCAGTCAATCAGAAATTTAACCACGTGCAATTTTGAGCCTTGTTAGTTTTATATTACTTTGACCACTTTTCATCAAGTTCAATTTTTTCCAGGTCAATTTTTAGGATTTCAATTTACCAAACAGATTTGGTTATACAACTTGTTTGTCAAACACACCAAAATGTACCATGTGCAGTATCCATTATTTTCAGTTTTATTTTGCATTATTATTTCTACAGATGAAATTCATTAGAAATTAAATTTAAAATAAACTAATAGTTTATCTATTGTTTGAAGCAAATAGCATAAGGCAAAAAAATATTTGAATGACAGAAGGAGTCAAAACATTCTGCTTACAATTTTACTAGTTCATTGAAGATTCAAACATGTACTTCTTATTTACCATGTGCCTGGCACACTGCTAGGACCTAAGAACACAAAAACAAAATCCATCCTAAGAATCTCACTTCCAATGGGCTCTAAAATTACTTGCAACAAAATTACTCCCCTTGATGCCCTCCAAAGGAAGGAGTGTGCTATCAAAACCATCCTATTAGATCAAAGCAAGGCAACACCCACAAAATACTTCCTGTGCTGTGTCTTAATTTCCATTTTCATATGTGTCTCTCTAATCGTTCATCCCCAGTCTGCAAAGAAATTTTAATATCCATCCATAGATAATATTGATTTATCCTTAAATCAACAAATATTCAAGACATATTTATTCCTAACTTGGGAGCTGAAAGGATGTCAGATTATAACACACCATCAATAAATAGAAAGCAAAAATAATTTCAGAAATGTTAAAAATAAAAACATATATAATACTTTTGAATCGTGTTTCCTAGTTTTATACAACTAAAAATTCATTTCATTTAATTCACAATTTTTTCCTGAAATATGACTGCTACTGCACAAGTAAAAAGATTTTTTGTCTGAAATTATTTTCAAGTAAATCTCAATCACCTTGTTGTCTTTAAAAATTTGGTAAAAGCACAATATACCAAGTGGGTACACTATTCCATGAGATGTTCCATGAGGGAAAAGGGCTAATAGTCAAATAAGTAGAACATGTTGGATTAACACGGTTACCAGTATGATTTTTTGCAAGACTTCTCGGAACTTTTAATATGTTCATGTGCTTTACGAATCTTTAGTAGAGGACTAGAGCATGCAGCATTTCACAAATTTATTTGCCTATGAAACTGCTTTTGTTTTTGTTTGTTTGCTTGCTTTATTTGTTTTGCTTTTTAACTATCGCTGGAGAAAACTTGGGAAATGAATGGTTAAGCCACAGACATTTTCCTTTACTCAGAAGTATGGTCAATGACAGGTACCAAGTGTTTTAGTTGGATTAATTCATTATGCTACCATTCACTGGATAATGTATAAAAAAATTCCAACCAGTTGATTCTAAAAATAATAGGATGTGAACAGCATCCTAGGAACACTGAAGTTGCAGATGAATCAAGAACTATGATACTTAGATGCAAGCATCAGATTTACTGCTCTTGCAGATTCCAAATTAGCATCATTTATTCAGAACTGCAAACCTGAATTTCCATTTCATAGTCTCCCTGGCCAGAAAAGGACAAGAGCCTAAAAGTCAAAGTAGCCTCTAACAGCCTGTGTGCTGGTGAGAAAATAGCTTCCTCACCAGTACTCAGACTTTTAGAGCATGGATTATGTTGTGAGTGAACACATGAGCACCTCCTGCTACAAGACTGAAGCCATGGTTGGGCCCTGACCACTCTGGCTGAATTCCTACTGTTTTTAATGGCTGCCGGAACACTAAAATATTATCATCAAAGAGGCAACAGTTCTGAAAGGGCTAGGTTATTCTTAAAAGAAATATAACTTCACTGAAAAGAAAAATGAATTAAAAATCCACCCACCAAAAAATTTTATCTTCTCTGAGGTTTTCAATGTGCAGTGAGATAATTCTAGTCCAGACTTTTGGTTTGGATAAATCTGTCATGAAAAATATATACTATATGTATATGTATATGTATATGTATATGTATATGTATATATGTGTATATGTGTATATGTGTATATATATGTGTGTGTGTGTATATATATGTATATATGTGTATATGTATATATATATGTATATGTATATGTATATGTGTGTACACACACATACATACATATGTATGTATATATACACACACATACATACATACATATTATATATATTATATATAATGTATATATTCATAGAATGGGGGAATACTCATGCTATATGCATATATGCATATCCCAGATGTTGTTGTTGCTGTTGTAACGTTATCTGTCTATGCAAAATTAAGTACCTATATACTCATACTCAAGTATTCTAAAATGTCAAATTCTAAGTATAAGAGTACCACACAGCCAACTGTGGACTATACCATATTGTGTAACATCCATACTGTGACTCATCGGCAAAAAAATTTTTTGCCTAATTTCTCAGTTGGAGAAAGTCATGGTAATATCACCGTTCCAGAATTTGAAGTTAAGCAACCAAAGTGAAAACAGTGAACTATGTTCTGAAACTCTAAGAACTAGAAAGCAATTAAAAAATGAGATAAACACATAATCAACGGGAAAACACAGAATCAAGTCAATTAGGCCCTTGCCCTAAGAACCATTTCCAAATGATTCTCCTCTAATGACTAATGCTCTCACCTTCCATGGGTAACACTGGGGGAAGAATAACCATGTGCCTTTGTTAGTAAGCCATTTTAATGTCATAGAAAGTAGAGAGTTAAAAATAGAAAACAAAGTTATTTTTAAAAAAGGAACAATGAGGTGGATTGGCTTCTTTTGACGACTGGAGCCAAAGCTCTCTGTCTAAGGTCTCTCTACGTAGGACCTAGAACTCTACAATTAATTCTCCATGCTTTCAAGAATCATAAGAAGAAATGTGGATGGTACTTTATTTTATCAACTAACAAGATCACAGGACCACAGGAGATCTAAGGGTTCACAACAGGAAAGAGCACTGTTTGCAAACCCTGTTTTATTACAACGTATGGTTGCTGAGACCAGAGAGGCAGACTAATGCAGCAGTTAAGAAAACGGGCTCTGGAGCCAGACATGTGAGTTCAGATCCCAGTTCTGTTACTTACCAGCTTGAATATCTTGGGAAACTTATGTAACTTCTCTGTTCCTCAGTTCTTCATCTGCAAAATGGGTATAATGCCACCTACCCATGCTGGTTATTAAGCTACTGTCTATCAACTTCAAACCCTCCCTCTGTTCTCTATTCTTTGATGTTGGGGCTGGGACTCTGTAAGTCACATTTCTGCCTGGTCATCTTGCCCTTCATTAGGCTCTGCCAATGGGAAAGAGTGGCATGGGGTGGGGAAGGCAGTGGTGTTGGGGGTGGGAAAGAAGGCGACTGGAAGGCTAGAGAAGGAAAAGAAACTTCTAGATCTTCCTGTCCATTTCCCTAACCGCTCTTCTTCCCCAGTGGCAGTTCCAGCAACAGCAGCTGATTCCAGTTTGCAGTTTTTCCAACATGCCAAGAAGTGGCCTTGCCATACCCGCTCATAGACACAATACCAACTGGGCAGCAGCCTCTCCTCAGAGGAGTAAGTTTTAGCTCCTTCTCCAAGCTTCTAGTCTTTTAATTTTAACCTCTTCCTTTTGTTCCTCCATCCTTAGCTGCTTCTTGTAGTGGTTGCTTCCATGAAGCTTTTGTGTTCTTTTTTCTCTTTTCAATTCTTCAGTAGAGAGTTAACATGTATACTAACATAGTTAATAATTTTTCATATTAAATTCTCCCGATTAAAATAATTGATGTATGAAAAGACCAGCTATAGCTTAGGAGAAGACATTTACAAATTACATATCTGATAAAGGACTTGTATCCAGAATCTATAAAGAAGTCTTATAACTCAAAAAAAAAAAAAAAAAAAAAAGAAAGAAAGGAAGAAAGAAAGGAAGAAAGAAAGAAAGAAAGAAAGAAAGAAAGAAAGAAAGAAAGAAAGAAAGAAAGAAAGCGAACAATAAGAAAAGGCTTGAATAGACGATTTACCAAATAAAATATGTGAATGGCTAATAGGAACATGAAAAAGTGCTCACAATCATTTAAGAAATGCAAATTGAAACAATCATACCTACTAATATGGTGATAATCAAAAGAACAGACAATATCAAGTAGGGACAAGAATGTGGAGAAATCAGAACTATCATACATTGCTCATGGGAATGTAAATGGTACATCTACTCTGGAAAATAGTTTCTTAAAAGGTTACATGTAAAGGTGCCATGCAACCAAGCAATTCCAGTTCTAGAGATCTATCCAAAAGAAATAAAAACATATGCTCACACATTATTCATAATAGTCAAAACTGGAAAAAAATGGAAATGTCCATCAATTGAGAAATTCACAAACAAAATGTGGTGCATCCATACAATAAAATATTATTCAGCAATGAAAGAAATGAACTTCTGATACATGCAACAACATGTGTGATGTTCAGAAGTATTACGCTATCAAAAGACACCAGACACAAAATACCACAGACTGTATAATTCCATGTTACGAGGAATGTCCAGAGAAGGTAAGTCTTTAGAGATATAAAGACCAGTGGTTGCATGAAGTTGGTAATGAGGGCAAGTGTTGCCTGCAAACAAGCTGGAGGAAATTCTGGGGAATGACAGAACTGCTCTAAAAACAAGATTATAGTGGTGATTACACAACTATATAAATTTACCAAAAATCATTGAATTGTACACTTACTACAGATAGATTTTATGGTCTATAAATCATACCCAATAATGTTACATTTTAAATAGTGTTGTTTCTGTCTCCTGAATAGGCCCTGACTAACACAAGCCACATAGGGCTGCTGTGAATATAAAACAAGTTAACACTAGATAGAAGGTGTATAGAACAGTGGCTGTCACGTAACAAAGGCTGTGTGTTAACTCTCACATTATTATTCTGTCTTACCACAAATTAAACACTTGACACATAGCAGATACTTAATAAATATTAGTACCAGTGCAGAACAAGCTGGCCATTCTCTTCTAGGAGGTCAGTACAGCGGTATCCAAAAGGAAGTGTCCTTATGAAAACCATAGAATTGCTGGTCTGTGGGAATGCTACGTAAAGAAAAACAAAAGAACATACTCATGCATGCTTGAAAACAGGACACTAACAACACGTTTGGAAATAGGATGAGGATGCTAGAGGGTGGGGAGAGGAAGAAAACTTTGGCAAAGGCAGAAACAAATAAATAAATGAGAGTCAGGAAGTGCTGGTAAGCGTAAAGAAACAGACTGCAAGCCAGAGAAGTGGGTCCCCACCTCTGCCACCTCATTCAGGTAGTTAGGTATCTATAATAAGCCTGTTGTCTTTGCCAAGGTCCTGTAGGTTCTTGCTAAGCTAAAGTTAAAGTCTTAAAAGTCCCAAAGTGAACCATTCATGTCCCTTCCTTCCTTCCTCCCTCATACCTTCAAAACAAGCTGGACAGAGGTTTTAATCCCAAAGAAAATGTTATTCAGTCCCAAATCGCCCTGCTGGGGAAAACAAAGTGCAGAACCCACAGCAAAGGCCTGGCAAGGACTCCTGATTCAGCCCTCCTGAATTCCACAGTGCACCTAGATCGCAGGGCCACTACTGATGAGCTGACAGCTTCACTCAGTGCTGCTCCCTATGGATAAACCTGCTAGCAAGAGCACCAAACGCCCCATGAGAGGAAAGCTGGGTTCATAGGCACCAAATGGTAGCCAAAGAATTACAATAATAAATTTCCGTGCTCTGGGCTACAGGCTTAAAGTTCAGATGTATGAGGGAAAGTAAGGAAAACTAAGCCTAGGGGTATAGCTATTTCTAGTAAAAGGACCATTACATATATGCAGTTTTTTTCTGTCTTTGATGAAATATTAATAATAATAAAAAATACTGAGAGGTACTCTCTGCTCCTTAAATTCCATCAATCCCTCAGCAACTGCCTAGTTTATCTGCAAATCATGACAATGCAATTTTATGTCTGGGCCACCCAAAACATAAACAAACAAGTAAACCAAAACACACATCCACACATTTTTTTAATACTATGTGAATAGCTCTTAGAATTTCCAAGTTGGAAAACACACATCCATTAATTATGCTGTTCCCCAATCCACAAGCTTTAGCTGTTGTCATCAACAAGACAGCAGTCTCCTTCTTCTGCCTGCTTAAAATCTGACAATCCATGTATGTCCCAGAGCCATCCACAGCCCATTTTATCTGACTCAACATTAGTAGTAGATGGGGGTTAAAACTGGATCCTTTCTTAAGACACAAATGCTTCAGTGTAACAACATGCTAATTCTCTAATTTAGAAACAGGAGAATAAGAAAGATGGGCGCTTAGGTTAAGAAGTAAACACAGAGCATCTAATTCCTAAGCTGGAAATAAAGGGCTGCCCTGACCTTTACAGCCCATAAGGTAAGGTCCTCGGAACTCAACACCAAAATAGTTTTCTCTGATGATCAAATGCACTATTTGTTTACAGTAAAAGTAGGAACCTTATAGAAACTCTCAAAAATTGAGGCTGTCTCTCTGGTATTTTAGTTTGATCATGAGAACCCAGCTAAATCCACCTTAATCCACAAACTCCATAGTAAACTTAAACCACTTCTCAGATAAAATTTAACAGCAGAATAATGGAGGAAGAGGACTCCATGCAGTCCAGACTTCATTATATTCAGAAAACATGCTTCAGGACATTCATAATTAAGTTATGAAGTATTGTCATAAATATGTAATTAACAACCATCCACATTTAGCAAAGCAAATGGAGAAAAAGACCTACATTCAGCAGCACTGGCTGTTTGATTCATTTGTTTTCTCTTTGCTGGCAATATTTCAAAATTCAGTAATCCACAAATGGACTCACCCATCTCTAATATAAATTAGCTGGGTTCTCATTTCTGTTTCATTTTATCTGCATTATACTTACTGAATTTCTAGGAATGATTAGCAAGAATGCAGTCAAAGCCATGACCATAAAATTTGTTGATACAGGCAAGCAGGGGGATATAAGTTTATATTGAGATGATAGCGGAAACCCTTCCTAGAGGAGTGGGAGGCGCAGCTAGTACAGTTAGGGAAACTACATTTTATTTGTGGAGTCAGTCATAAAGAGAGGAAAGGAAAGTCTTCGATAGGGTGCCTGGCAAAAGAAACTAGGCCTCCTAGTTTGAATGAGACGAAACCTGCACCTGTCAACCTTGTCTACAGCCCAGTTATTACAGATTTTTTTTTGCCTGACTCATCTTTTGCCATTATCCTGGATAATATTCAGCTCGATTTACTTCTATAAAGAGCAACTAAGCAACCTTTATGTGCCTGACAACATTATGGGCTAGGATGTCCAACAAAGTAAAGGAGATCTTTGGATCTGGCCTCATTGGGCTCATAGTCTAGCACTGTGCCCGCCTCTTCCTCAAAATCCTCAAAAAAATAAAATGTAATTCCCACTCTACACTCTTGTTCCTAATAAGCCTTCCCTGCTCTCTCACAGACCACAGGAAACCTCAAAGAAAACCTCAGACTGTTTTCCCCTGAAGCCAAGTCGCCATGGGCCACCCTTCCAAGGTATCCATCTTACATTTAGACTCCCTCCCACACTGTCCATGCATGTCAAATTATGAGAAATACGGCCCAGCACAATTCCTGTTGCTCAACTTCATCTGAGTCCTTGCTATGCTCCAAAATGTTCCCATTGCCCTCTTGGTAACTCTCTCGATTACCCTCCACACAATCGTTCCAGACTTTTTCTCTACTCCAAACTTTCGTTCCAAACTTTTTCTCCCCTCCCTGACAATACGTTCTAGGCAGCTGGCGAAGATGGCACAAGGCTTTTGATCTTCTTGACATTACCACATTCTCTTCATCTCCCGTGTCTTCCCTCCAGTGTAGAGGGAGAAACATCCTCACCTTTCAGGACTGAATGTTCTGCACTGGTCTCCTGATGTCACTGTCTCTCACCTCCCTCACAACTTGCTATGATAGAAATGTTCTTTCTTCTGTATCTTCAGTAACCCTCAACTCCTCTAAATACAGATAGCTTAAAGTTTCTTTTAGCCTAAAAAATTAAGTTCTCAGTTCTGCTACCCCTCTGAACTGACACTCTTCTTTTATTCTCATCACCAAATTCAGAGCTACCATCTTCTCCAGGTTCACCTTACAAGTGAGGAAAGCAGTTAAATGACCTGCTCATGCTTGCCCAACTTGTACATGCTAGAGTGAAGAAAAACACAAGAATGCGATAGTTCTTTACTATAATATGAATCCCTGTCTCCTAACACTCTGTCCTCTCCCTCAACACCTACATTCCAATCCTGACACTACCACACCATTTCCCACCATCAGAACTTGCCCCCAGATAAGAAGAGAATTTTGGTAGAAGATCTGGGTTCTTTGTACTTCTGAACAGGACTAAGCAGACATAAAAACCTAATGTCTATAGTCGGCTTTGCTATTTGTTCAAAGTTATTTTTCTTCTTGCGATATCTCTTTGAAATGCATGTGCGTGGTGGCGGTGGGGGGAGTTAATGTTCTTTTTATATTTACTCTGTATGGTTTGTTTCCAAATCAGAGAAAATGTGGCCCACAACAAAAGAAGTTGCTGGACCACAAGCTTAAAAGGACAACTACTGACAAACAAGCCCCCCACCATCATCACGCTCTATTATTATCAAACTGTCTCGCTGCCAAGGGCTCTCATTACACATTCCAAACGGAATCTCTGGGTAATAACTGCCTGTCTCCTCTGCCTCCCATGCCGTCTAGAAAATGGCTAAATCCCAAGATTAGCTATGGATTGCTGACTGGGGGTAGGAACTCTTACAGAGAGAGCACCCTCCTTGTCACTCTAGTTCTAATACTCCAGGTACAGGAACTTTCAGCTGCAGCCCCTGCTTACTCTGAATTTTCTTGAGATCACACAGGAAAGTCAACATCTGAATTAAATATATTCCAAGCCATGATGATCTTCTTAATAGCTTAAATGTGTTAACCTATTAACAAGAAAAGGAGGACACTTGTAAAAGTAAATTAAATCAAACCTACTCTGGGAGACTCTATTATTATTCACCAATATCTGGTGTCCTTCCCACTTTCTCAATGAAATGTGAATAGAAATAGCAACGTCACCCTGGGTGAAAGCGTTAAGAGGCTCCATGTGCTTCACCAGGCCCTCTTTCCTCCACCATTTGGACTGGACCAGGGTAAAGACAGTGAGGTGTGATGGAAATGCAAGTTTGGCACTCACGTGACCCCAGCAGTGAGTGCAGAGGGGCCTCACTTGCCTCAACCTAGAGCCAGCACTGCAAGATAGCACTGCCCCATCAGCCTGATCTCCAAATGAGGCTAATACCAATATGAAGCAACCCTGCCATCCTCATGCACAAGTAGTAAGAGAAATAAACTGTGGTAAAATTACTAATATTATGGGATTATTTGTTACTGCAGCATAATCTCCTGACATACACCAATCCTCCAACACAAAAAATTAGAGACAACTTAAATTTGAGTAGGAGGCAATTACAATCTTACATAGCCCAGAGGCAAGAGCGGAGCTTTCTTTCCATTAGGCAGACCTGAGTCTGTATCCTAGGCCTAATACCAAGTGAGTTATGTGATTTATACTAACTCCTCAGTTTCTTGTTGTTAAATATGACTCCAGTTACCTTTCAGGATTTTATTCATAATTAAACAAAACTACTTAGGCAAAGCTCCTGGCACAATATTTGACCTCAAAACCTAGCAACAGTCATTTTTATCATATAAGGAGCTCACTGATTCCAGCCTCCTTAGGAAGGATGATCTGAGGCTTATTCTACAGATTGCTTCAGAGGGTCCCTGGCAGCTGAAGCCCAGGTATCCACAGGTTAACCATCCCAGAAATATGCACTCTATTGGTTTTCCCTCTTCCTTCTCCTATTCTCCCTGCTACCTCACTTTTATTTTTCAGAAGCATTTGCCCAAATTGAGATAGATTTGTATTTCTTGAAATCACAGTGGCCTCTCTCATTGTTCGAAGATTTCCCTGCTACTTTGGACCCGTTACAAATATGCATTTAATCATCAAGTCTAAATTGTTTTAGTAGAAACCTACTATTTGTGAGTCAGAGATGAAGATCATTACCCCAAGGCCCTCTGCGTATTATTAATAATGTCTTATTCTTTTGTAGCACCTTTTTTCTCAAGAAGCACAAAATGCTGCCTATACATTATCTCCTTAATCCTCATGGCAGCCCGTGAGGTAGCATGAGGCCAAGGGCTGCTATTACTCATCTCACCCTTTTCCTTTAGTGTTCACTCTCAGCTGGAAATGTTCAAAAGCAATTTAAAAATTAAAGCTGCTTTACCAAAATCAATCATGAGAGATTTTTCCAGATGCTATTTAGAATGTACCTTCACAGTGTACAACAATTATCCCAGGCCTTTCATGCCAACACAGATTAAAGTAACACCAAAAATCAATAGAAATATATAAATAAAATCAATATGCTCCACTAGAAAGCTTTTGAAACAATGGAAACAATGTTATTCTGTTTTCCCACCAGCCTTAAAAGAGAATGACACTACTAGAGCTTAGAGCAGAGGCTGGCAAACTTTTTCTGCAAAGAACCAGATAGTAAATATTTGAGGCTTTGTGGGACATATGGTCATTGTTGCAACTACTCAGCTCTGCTCTTATAACACAAAAGCAGCCACAAATAATACATAAATGAATGGGCATGGATGCATTCCAATAAAACTTTACTTATGGGCACTGAGGTGTGAATTCCACATAATTTTCAGATGTCACAAAATAGTCTTTTGACTTTTTTTCAACCACTAAAATATGTAAAAATTCATCCTTAGCTATGTTTTTTGTGCAACCATATAGAAACAGGTGGCAAGGGGGATTTGGTCCACAGGCTATAGTTCCCTGATCCTAGCTTAGAGGCTAACATGGGGATTTGTGAGTCTTCAGAGCAGATGATCTCCCCATTTTCACTCTCTCTGAAATCTTTCTGCAAATTCCTTCTTTGCTTTCATCTTGGGCAAAAATGCTTGTAAATGTGTAAACACACAGGCACACACCACCCCCCCTACACACACACACACAAACACACAAAAGAAAACATCTACCTTAAAAAAAATTCCAGTGTGGAAATCAACCCCTCTACAGCTGAAAATATAATGATTAGAAATCCTGGATTTTATTGTCAAGTCTGTCACTGCATTTATATTTCAGGTACTGGCTTACCTATCCTCAGGCAAATATAGAAATAGGTGGCTCATCTTCAAGTCCAGCTAGCTGGTCCCTGGTCTCCTACTTCACCAGCCAGTCTCCCTCTGGTCTTCCCATTCTTTTGAGATGTGCCTGGATGCCTTTACCTGATTAATTCAATAAAGACGCATTAAGGTCTTACTCTATGCCACACTTGGTGCCATGCACAATAAAGTATGGCAAGTGTTACTGCAGACATATGGGCAGGTGTATAATGAGCACAAAGGAAGGCAAGGCAAGGCAACACTCCAAAGCAAAGCTTATGCTTGTGCTGTGCTTTCTAAGATAACAGAAATGCTTTAAGTGAATTACTTGCCATTGTCTAGGTTTTCTCATCAAGTAACTTCCCTGGATCATTTTGTCTTCCATAATGCTGTAGACGCCCTGTGCCCCATTTTCTGGAGACTGGCTGCTATGATCTAAACATTTGTGCCCCCTCAAAATCTATACATTGAAATCTTAAGCCCTGAAGTGATGGTATTTGGATGTGGGGCCTTTGGGAGGTGCCTAAATCATGAGGGTAGAGTCCTCATGAATGGGATGAGTGACCTTATCAAAGAGACCCCAGAAAGCTTCCTACTCTCCTCCACCATGTGAGGACACAAGAAGCCTGCAATCCTGAAGACAGCCCTTGTCAAACATGCCAGCACCCTATTCTTGGACTTCCAGCCTCCGGAACTATGCGCAATAAATTTCTGCTGTTTATAAGGCACCAAGTCTGTGGTATTTTGTTATAGCAGCTCAAACATTAGCTCTGGGATAAAAAATCCTGAAAATCCTCATTAGTATGGTATAACGGAAAGTGACAGGGTTTTAGGATCAAACTGTCCTGGGTTTGAAGTCATCCCTGTCACTTACTATCTGTGTGACCTTGGGCAAGTTACTCACCTTTCTGAGCATCAGTTTTATGAAATGACACAGATCTCACACAACGGCTCTGAAACTGAGGGCCATGCAGCTTCTCCCATGCAAGGTCTATTCTGCTCGTCGGCTCCAGGGCACTGTCAGAGCCCATTTCCTTGGTGATCCATAACTCTGGTTGGGAATTCATCTATGTCTGTCAGTAGCAACAATGAAAAACATTTCTCTAAACTGTCACCACTGCAAAAGATCATTACGCTGACATCCACCATAAGCTGACAAGAGCTCACGCTATACACAAGGAAAGGACTCACACACCATAGTTCCCTATAAAAAGTTGGTCCAAACAGCATGACAGCATTTATGGAGAAGAAAAGAGCCATGGTGGTAAAATACTCCCAGGAACCCAAGTAGAACACAAGCTAAATCTCAAGTTTTCTTTCCAACTGGCCAGAGATTCAGGCCCATCTTCCCAATGTGCACGCTCGACGCAAAAGTTCCCTGCATTTGTAGATCTCCATCGCTGGCTCTGTGTAAGCCACCAATCCTACATTATCTTTATTATTCAATATGCTTTTGAGTAGTCTAAGCAAAGCTTGCTTGTGTCCTCACATTATAAGCCGGGGATTCAGGACAATAGTCTTAAACAATGTCCACCTCAAGTGTGTGAGGGAGCAGAGACTGTCACTAGTCAAGGACCTGACTCCCCAAAGGTAAACACACTAAACTGGCACTTTTAAATTACACCCTACAGACCTAAAATGAGAGGTGTGTTCCAATTTCGGGCCCACAGCAGTTAGCCTTGCAGAGAACTGTTTAATAACAATTGCATTTGATTTTTCTTATTATAGTAAAAAATATACATAACATCCAATTTACCATTTTAAAGTGTACAATTCAATAGTATTACTACAGTCAATGGTGTGCAGCTGTCACCACTATCCAGTCCCAGAACATTAAATCATCCCTAAACAGAAACCCCATTCCCTACTGCCCTCAGCCCTTGGCAACCACAAATCTGCGTTCTATCTCTGTAGATTTGTCTATTCCAGATATTCATAAAAGTAAATAGATTCATATAATATGTGGCATTTTGTATCTTTGATTGTTTTCCCTCTGTCATTGCTCTAAGTTACCTAATCCCATTGCTAATGTTACCTGATCTCACTTTAATATCAGGGTTGGTCTATGAGAGGTGTGATGGCCCATTTTACATGTCAACTTGACTAGGTGATAGGCCGCAGTGATTCAGTCACACATTAATCTAGGTGTTGCCATGGAGATACTTCATACATGTGCTTAAAGCCCATAATTAATCGAAAGGCCCTAAGAGCAGAACTGAGGCTTCCCTAAAGATGAAGAAATTTCACCCATGGTCAGCAGCTTCGGCAGATGCACAAGAGTCCCAGCCTGTCCCTCCTGACAGCCTGCCCAACAGATTTCCAACTTGTCAGTCAGCCCCCACAGTCATACAGGCCAATTCCTCAGAATAAATCTATTGATATATATCTCCTATCAGTTTTGATTCTCTGGTTGAACCCTGACCAACACAGGAGGAAAAAAAAACTATTCTGCTTTATCTAGTCCACTGAAGTTAGCTACCTAAAAGTTTAATGCTTTTAGATCTTTAAAGATGCCTTAACTTATACAGTTGGTTTAGATAATCATTTTCCTAAATTCCTCAGCCAATAACTATTACTTGCCATTAAGGGGTAGATAAAAAGCCTGACTTTATCTGCATCCTGGGTTCAGACTCATACTTCCTGACCAGGTTTCTGGCCAATACCACACACAACTTCTCCAGGAAGTGCTTGTCTCAAAGCTCCGAGACTGCTGTGAGACCTCAAGAGCACAGGCATGGAAGCCTTCGCCCTGTGTTCTAAGTACTGTAGGCAAGGAATTTTGCCTACAAAATAACACTTGGGACTTCCCTCTGAAGGAACAGCATGCTTTTCCCAGCTCATCTGTGTCTGTGAAAACCCTACTCATTTTTTAAAGTTCTCCTCAAAGACTATCTATTCAATAGTTTATTCCAAGTTCCCAAATTGAATTAAATGTGAAGTCTTCCTTTGCGTTTCTACAACATTCTGTGTCTCTCTTAGACCACTTGGCATACTCTGCCCTTGATTTTCATTGTCTGTGGGCTTGTGCCATTTCCTCCCCATTAGACTGTGTGAGCGATGTATCTCTTCTTTGGAATCCTATGAAGACTAGCACAATGTCTATAAGATTGTTTGCCGAAGTGAAATTAAGTCCTGAGGAGTCTGGGAGAATTGGGAACTAGAGTCCGTCTTTAATTCCTTTGGGTCAGAGTTGGGTTTTGTTTTTTCTTCATTCTTTATCTGTTCCCCCAACCTCCCACTTGCTCTCTTGGTCTTCCTGTTCTACCAAAACAAAAGGAAAACACTTGAATTCCAGAGCTGCCATAACCCAAATGAAACTCCTCCTGGAAATGATAAAAAGTGGAAGGATCCTGAAAGGTCAGGTAAGGATGATTCCAGGCCCACATGTTTTCCCATTCTCTTGAATATTTTTTCCATCATGTTTCTCAAACTGGTCCTCACCTAATTTAAAGGTTAAAGTTGTTACCTCTTTCTCTCAATATGTGGTCAAGAGAAGCTGGTGATCAACACTAAGGAGTAGAGGAAACAAGGAAGAATTTCCTTTTATCTGCTATATTCTCACCGCGAGTCTGAATTTGGTTCATTTCTCCTCACCTGTCCTGAACTGAGCAGTGACCAAATCTGAATATGTGACTATAATTGCAAGAAACTACATCTTTCTTTTGTTATAGCATTTTTTTTTGTTTTCTTCTGTTATAAGAGCTATATCCTAATATGATCATTCCACCGATACTACATTTGTCCTACAATCTTTCACACTCTTTATTATTATTAATGCCTACCCATCTCTCGTATCATTATGTCTTAATTTGGTACACCTGTATAACAAACTATATCAGTTATATCAATATGAAAATTTACTTTTTATATCATATTTTTCTTATTAAAGTAAGATGTGTTCTGGCTTTGCCTATGCAATAAATATACCAACTAATCCTTATGTCAGATTAACATCAGATTCTAAGACTGCCCTACTAATTCATTCTGGATAAACTCTAGTGGTAGAAAAGGTTTTCCACTAATTTGGGGGTCTAAGAAATTTCTCCAGTCACTGAAAACATGCTATAGTTTTATCTGAAGATGGGTCTTTGGAAGGCTTTTAGTGGGGCAGTTACACTGGAGGGAATTTATTATGTTATTTAAACAAATTTTATTTTTATAAGTTTGATTGTCTTTGCTTAGATATTTTTACTAGTAAGAGGTCACATCTAATCTATACTTTTATAGATCTATTAAACATAGAGTGGGTCCTTGGAAAACATCAACAGATGAATTACCAGACAACAAGTAATTGTTAACCAAGTCCAAATGTAATTGCTAAAAGCGAATTTAGTTTCAAGTTACTCTGGTGGTGGCAGAGTGTCTGGGTCAGAGGAAGCTAGAATCATTTGGACACTGCCCCATCCATAGACTACATCTAAAGAACCATGCTGCATCTAGTAACTCATCTCAGGAAAGATATGAACAATTGGGAGTGCAATCAACCCAAGGGCCCAATGTGGTTAAACCCAGAGGTAAAGGAACTATATCATGTGAGGGACAACCGGGAGAAATGGGGATCTTGAGGACTAAGAAGAGAAAATGTCATGAGAAAACAGAAATTCAAGAGCTATAATTCAAGGCTTATCAGGGTGTTCTCTCAAAGACAGATTATACATTCTATGTGTGGCCATAGAAAGCAATATTATAACAAATAACAATGAAAGAGAAGCAGATTTTAGTTTAATATAAGAAATTATATTAATAATAATAATTATATTATTATAATATAATTATATATTAATATAATTATATATTATTATAATTATAATAATAATTATATTATTATTCTAATAATCAGGTATATCTAAAACTTTATAAACAATGTATTTTTCTGTTAAATAAAAACTTTTATTTGTATAAAGTGACATTTCACTTCAATCATTGAAAATTTAGCATCCAAATTGAGATGTGCTTTCCTTGTTAAATGCACATGGGACTTAGTATGGAAAAAAAAATAAAACATCTCATTAATAATTGTTTTATCAATTATACATGGAAATTTATATAATTTACATAATAATAATTTATACCAATTGAGTTAAATAAGATATATTATTTAAATTAATTACACCTGTCTCCTTTTACCTTTTCTAATGTGGCTAGTTGAAATTACATATGTGGCTTGCATTTTATTTCGAATGGACAGTGCTAGTCTAGAGAGATGAGCAACATCCTGATCTATCTTTTATTCCCTGAATGGGAATGCAGGGTAGAGGTAGAAAACTAACATGCATATGAAATAGATGAGGAGGTGATTTTTTTAAAGAACACTAAAAATTTTGAGAAATGTACACTAAAACAATGAGATACTACTTTAGACCATACACACTGACTAAAACTAGAAAATAAGGAAAACGAGAAAAATATAAATACCAGTAGGGATAAGAGGGTACAGGAGTGCTCCTGCGCTGCTAGTGGACATGGACTGGAGCAGCCAGCCTAGACGGCAAACTGACCCAATATAGTCAAAGTTGGCATATGTGTGCCCTATGGTCCAGCAATTCCCAATGACCTCACGTAAGTTCATCAAGGGCTGTAGACAAGATGCTCACTGCAGGGTTATTCAGCGTGGTAGAGATTTAGAGGCATTCTGGGTGTCCACAATCTGGGTATTATAATTAGTAAATGTAATTACTGCACAGGCAAAGCCAGCACACATCTCATTTTAATACAGATAAAACGTGGTGGATACTACACTGAGTACTGTGCAGCGTCGGTAACAGTGGGTCAGAAGCACAACCTAGTGCTGCTAAAAATTTGTTTTAAATAAACAGGTAAGAGTAAGAAATCTCTAGCAGAATACCATTTATAGGAATTAAAAATACAGAAACACAAAACAAGAAAGGTTATGTTTTATAAGAATCTGTACAAACAAAAAGATAACCATCAGACTTGTTATAATGGCTCACCAGTGGGTAAGGAAGGCAATGGGAGTGAGAAAGGAGGGAAAATGAAACTAACTGGAAAGAATGTATAAAAGGAGAGACAGACAAAAAATTGAGCCTGGCCTTTCCACTTTCAGTGATGGCTCTGGACAAGTCACATAACCTCTCACTGAGCTTCAGATACATCATTGGCAAATAATAAAATCTACCTTGAAGGAGTGTCAAGAAAAGGAAAACACCCAACACAGCTCTGGTACCTTCTGAGATTCTTTCAATGGGAACAACTATTATGTCTTGGGTTTTATGCAGGTTCTGATGACCTAGGGAAGCACATTCTCCCTGCTCTACCAGGCATGGGTGCTCGTAACTCCAGGCTAATCAGACACCAACGAAGAAAATGAGCCATAATGCAGGCTGTAAGTAGTTATATAGGGTTATCCTTTATCTTACAGGCACTACTCTCACTACTCTGCAAATACTTCCTCCATCTAGAAGCTGTTGTTTTTATTTGCATACAAATGAACAATTTATCACTGTATCTATCAGGATCACAGACCCGAACTAAGGCCTGAGAAAATATAAATAAAAAGGGCTAATATGACTCAACGACGGGTTTAGGGGGAAAAGTGTGAATATATATTTTCTATATGCCTTCCTTATTTAGTCCCATCTAACACGCAGCACAACTCACCCTGTTTTACTCCTCTTCAGTGTGGTTGCCTATGAGTTAAGGGAGTTTTAAAATATAAATTGCTCCATCATTGGCTAGTGTTAAATATCTATACTTCCTCACAGAGTAGCCAATAGTGTTATATAAATACATATGTGTATATGTGTATGTATGTATATACGTGTATACGTATATGCACACACACACACATATGCCTGGTTTCATGAACATGTCAGAGCTTTCACTGCTTCCTCACAAATACATTGTAAACAGAAATCAGTAAATTTCAATCTGTTCGGAGCCACTCTGAGGCATCCAGGACCGCAGAGGAAAAGTAGCCTTTCTGAGTAGCCTTCACAGGCTCCCCGCCAACTTTGGAGCTTTTCTGGAATGTTTTTAAATGGGGTTGGGGACCAATTGTCACTCTGATATTGTCACTCTCGCCAGGAGCAAGAGACTGGTTTTACCTGGGTTCCGCCCACATCTACTGGACCCAGGCTCTTGGCTGGAGACGTGGAGGTCGTCCCACATGATGTCCTACACTGAGGGAAAAGGATAGAGAAAGCTATACTCCTGGACAACCAGGCTTATTATCCTCTACCTTGAGGCTTTCCATTTAGATTATAAAATACCGTGGTGCATAGGCAAAATCTCGACAGTGCCTAGCACAGGATTTTAAAAGGTTTTCGGGGTATAGAAACTCCAATTTTAAGGGTAGGTTAGAAAGATCAGGCGGGGAAGTGGGGTTCACCAAAGGGCACATGCACTGTGTATGAGCTGCCCAGGATAGAGTGGTGGGACTGGCAAATGCACGTGGGCTACAGCAAGGAAGGGTAGGATGCTTTGAGGCAAGACCTGCTTAAATCAAGCAGAGAAAGGGATCAGAGCGCTCAGAATAATAATAATAATAACAGCTTAGATTTATGACATTCTTATCATGTACTTTATACTATTCTAAGAACTTTACATGTAAAAGTATTTATATGTAAAATGCATGGAATATCACTGTAGAAGTAACTACAATGGATCTAGTAACTCACTTGTCCTCACAATTACAAGAAAGGAGCAGTGATATTGTACTAAATTTTAACAGAGAAAAGGAAAGCATGAACTTGGACTTAGAGGAAGCAGAGACCAAGGGAGGACCAGTGCCATAGTCAGGAAGAAAGGTGCACAGAAATTCCTCGGTATCATTTTAGGAATCAAATCTTTCCTAATGCTTAGCAAACGAGAGGTTGAATGTCTCTTTACGGGGTCAGTGTAGTTGCTATCCTGACATTTTTTAATTTGCTCTCAGGCCAGGCATTTATTGTCTATGCTTGGTTAAACCATTAACAATTAAAAATTACATTTATACGATTGTTTCTTGAGTCTAGGACTACAATTTAGTTTCTTTTCTTTTTAATTTTCTTCTAAAAATAATTTTATCAGCCTGGCTTTACTACAGTAACTTCTGATCTGGTAGACTAGTCTCTACTTATTGGGAGGAAGAGGTCATGAAAAGCAGAAAGATTCTTCAAACATGTATGATCCTGTAACTCCTTTAAGGTTAATCAAGGAAGGTTGCTAAGATTTCCTTTGTGTTCCCAACTTTGAAGACTACAAAATTAATAGTTGTAAGAGAAATGCAATGGATTCTAAGGACCCAAAGGAAGATACACAGGAACTAGAAAAGGAAGGTGACTTCACACCAAGGTAAGGAAGGCTGAATACGTGAGGTATGACAATCAGGAAGAGAAGAAATTTCTGTGGATGCCTTCCATTTTGTGCGGCGCTGGACATGTGAACTCTGCCTTGGGGCCTCTGCCCTGCTTTTCTCATTGCCTGGCTTCTCTCTCACTTCTCTGTGTCCTGCATGCAGGTCTCTTCTTAAATGGCATCTTATCAGAGATACTTTTCATCAGCACTCCCTGTCATCATCCTTACCTTGCTGCACTTTCTCCACAGCATTTATCACGACCTGAGATGTGTTGTGTATTTAATAGTCTGTTTACATCTGTCTTCCACAGCAGAATGCAAGCTCTGCGAGGTCAGACAATCTGTCTGGATTGGTTCACTGCTATTATCAACAGTATCTAGAACAGTATGTATCACTCTGCAGGTACCCAATAAAGATGTGTGGAATGAATGAATGAATGAATGAATGAATCTCCTATTCAGGCTTTTGTCATTAGTCTTGCCCTTTACCCTCCAGGTTAATATCAATTCATAGACTCTCAGTACCAGTCCCTTTACTGTTAATGGAAGGTGGACAATATGACAGGTCAGTTTAGTAGTTATGGGTATAGACCCTGGAACCAGGCCACTTGGCTTCAAGCCTGGCTTCACTGCTTCCTCAAAACAGCATTGTCCAATAGAACATTTTGCGATGATAGAGATATTCTGTTCTACACAGTCAAGTTCAGTAGCCACTTGGACCTACTGAGCACCTGAAGTGTGATTGAGGAACTAAATTTTTAATGTCATTTAACTTAAATTTTACTCACATGTGGCTAGAAGTTTCTGTATTGGACAGCACAATTCTAGCTATCTGATCTTGGCAACATTTCTTAATCTCTCTGTGCCTCCATTTCTTTATCAGTGGAATGGTAAGAAGAAGAAGAAATAGCTCCCCGTAGAATTTATGAGGATTAAGTGAGGTAATGTGTAAAGTACTGGAACTCTCAGCAAATGGTACTATTGCAGGCAAAAGGAGCTGGTTTTGCAATAACACTGAATCCTTATTCAGACCTAACAACAATGTTAATCTAATATATAAACAAACATAGGAAAATGCAAGCATTTCCAAAATGTAAGATTACATCAAATATGTGATAAATCAGAAAACAGAATAAAGATAAAGAAAATCTAGAATAGCATGCCAACAAGTTGACAATTTTAGTTGACTACAATGTTACTCTTTAATAAAATAGCAGTTACCATAGCAGCCAGACATCACAAAGTCATTTTAAAATCAAAGACAAGGCACATCTTCTTAAAGAAACCTTGTGAACAATGTAACTGAGCAGTTTCATGAAAAGGCTCCCATGTATGTCTGGTGTTTACCATAGAGAATAATTCATTTCCCAACTCTTTTCTTCAGCTTTCAGTATCTACTTTACAACTATATTTGAGATTCTACATATTTTTCTGATATCTGAGGTTTTATTATTTTTAAAATACAACAATAAAAAAGGTAAAACAATTATTTTGTAAGAAAAAATGATTATGCAATATATCTTATGACATCATCTTATTATTGCCCTGGGAAGCAGCAAACTGATATTATTATATTTTGAAGGAGGCTTGAATTAATTTCTTCATTTTATATTGTCTTTTTGTTAGCCTCCAAATAAAACATTCTTTCCCTATCTATATAGGTGTTTTTCATTTATAAACTCCGTGGTTTTTCTCCTTCCCTAAGAATATGAACGTCAAGCCAAATTGAGAAGAAGGAGAAGGGAAGGCGAACAAAAGGTTTTTTGGCTCCCTGATTAGACTCTATCTGAGTCTCCTCTTGCAACCATTATATAAATGTCTGTAAATGGAGCAAGGGTAGTGGAGACTACACAAGATTACTGCTGCTCTGTCACATGCTAGTCCCATCTGTTTAGTTACTTGAACTATACCATTCTGTCTTTTTGTCTTTTCATTTGTCCTCTACATCTTCCCATCTTGCTCTACTCTCAGATTTTATGGTTGTTACCTTAAAGGCTGAAAACTAAAATGATTTCTTTTGGAAAATAATTTGTTTGAAAATGAGATTTATACTCAAATACGTTAGTATTTACTTGGTTCTATAACATTTTCATACTTGGTGTTAAGGTCAAAAATTACAAACCATAAAACAAACCCACATGCTGAATTTCAACAAAACATCAATTTTTCAGTGTCATATTTCTCTGGTCAAGGTGAGCCATTTAGAAGGTGTCATTCCAAATTCATATACACAAATATTAAAGCATAATCAAGTTTGGTTCACATTTCATCATTTCAGAACTTGAAATAAAAAATAGGACTTGTTTTCTTAAGTAGAGCTTAAATCATACAGAAATGATAAGATATCTATTTGTCCTGACTCTGTGGAAAAATCATTATGTTGACCCACTCTCTAAAAGAGCTGAGAAATGGTCTTTATACCAATTCCTAAAATAAGCTTTGAGTTGTGGCATCAGTTTAGTGCACTGAAAGATAAGGCAAACTTACAACAACAAGGATCCGAGGCACTAAATATATAATGGTGAATAAAACATCCATGATCCCTGTCCTCAAGAAGTTTCCAGTAAGGTCACAAGGAGCTACAATTGCTAACTACTACATGTCCTGTCTGAGCCCTAATGATATCCTTCTACAGATCTCCAATCTCCAATACGAAAAAAAAGGGCCCACAGGGAACCCACTTCAGGGAAATTCCACAACTTCCTCTGCCTTCTTCTCACTATGATCAAATCCCCACAAGAACCTAGAATGGAAAGAGCTTCACCTGACCCCCAAAAAAAAAAAAAAGGAGTAACAATGTATTAACAGCCCCCAAATGTACATGATTTCTTTTTTAGAATGAAAGAAAAATAAAATATTGAGGTCATATGGGGTTTTTACAAAACAGCAACATGCTAGGTCCTTTACTTTTTTTAATCCTTCTGGGACTGCCTTTCTACAGTGATGATGATGGTGACAACAACTGTGACGTTGATATTAATACCTAACATTTATGAGTGTTTTCTGTGTTCCAGACATGAGACAGTTACTATAATTTTCCTCACTTTATAGATGAGAAAACTAAGGCACAGATAGGGTAAAAAATTGGCCCAAGGTCATAAAATGACCTTGTAAATGAAGTAGCTGCCACAAAACCCAAATGTTCTGCTTTCAGAGCTTATATGTTTATCTAGTATGCTATATAGCTGCCTCCACATTTTTCTTAGTAATACAAAATTCTTTCCAAACCCAAGAAGAAAACAAATTGGGAAGATATCTTAAATGTTAGGAAGTGTTTAAGTCTTCTTATCTCTTCTAATACACATAATAAGCATACAATAGGAAAGATTAATGAACGACGGAAAGAATAAAAAGACTGAGAACTAAATTACAGTATTTTTGTAATTTCATCTGGTATTTTTACATTAAAACTGAGCAAAATCTACTCTATTACATGTATATGCCATTGGAAGTAGAGACCTTCACTCCTTTGCTCCTAATATACAGTTCATCTTAGAAAAGCATGATGCTAACTCACTGTGGGAGATTCACGAGTTTGGAGTACTAGGTCTGGAAATTATAATTAGTTTGCATGCATTAATCGACATTTCTCTGATCTTGTCCCTCTTTTAGCAATGGCATAAATTGGTGACTTGGCACTTTAAAGTTTGGAGTTAATGTGGCCATAGAACTGAGCAAAGTTAACTGAATGTTACCCACGGAATTTATATTTTGAGAAATGTGGAAGACCAGATGACTCAAAAAACCCTCTCAAATAGAAAACCCCAAAATGTTAAAAAAAAAATTTAACATCTATGGCTGAGCTGAGAGTAAGAGAAATACTTACAGGTAAGAAAAAGACAAAGCAAGAGTCCAAAAAAGCAATTGAGCACTAAAGCTGACACTGAGCTTGTTGGCACCAACTGATTGCTGATATTTGAGAGTTTTCACTCCTCTTTTTCTGATACACATGGAAGATGATATTATTACAACAATAATTGCTAGAATAAATAAGAGGGTATTTGGGAACACCAATATGTAACTTCAACTTATTATATTTATTTTATATAAGAAAAATAGAATATTAAATATTAAATATACTGAATATACATTCAATATTAAACATACTGGTATTTCATAAACCATGCCAGCAGAATATATGTAAATATTTTATGTATCTTGAGCTTTCCTTCACCAACATCTATTTTTTTCCTTTTAGGTTATGCTTGAGATGATTGCATGCAATTCCGGATCAAAACTTTTAATGACAATCTCTCCAAAAATCTCATTTTAGATAAGCAGTTTTTTTTTTGTATTTGTAGCAGCTAAATATTCTTCAGTTTGGTAACCAAATTAAGAAGTTAGAAAAAGAATAAGAGAATAAACGCAAAATAGAAGAAAATAAAAAATAAAAGCAAAAATTAATGCTACATAACAGAAGAAAGTAATGGAGAGCAAGAGTTGACTCTTTAAAAGACTAATAAAGCTGACAAACTGTGGCTAAACTGATCCAAAGAAAACAGAGAAGACATCAGCAAACAAGTCTTATATGATTGTAAAAGCATGGTAGGAACAGTTATATGCCAATAAATATGAAAATATAAATGAAATGAACAAACTCTTAGAAAACATATATCTTTACAAACTGACTCAAGATAAAATAAAAAAATATGATTCTATAACAATTAAAGAAATATAATCAGTAGTTTAAAATCTTCCTACAAAGACATATGAGGCCCAGACAGTTTTATAATTTCTATTAAACTTTCAAAAAAAAGATTATTCCAATAGTACATAAATTCTTTCAAAAAGCTGAACAAGAGAGACTTCTCAACTAGTTTTATGAGTCTTACATAGTCCTGATACCTAAACTAAATAAAGACAATATTACAAAGGGAAAAAAAAAATCTACCTTTCTCATGAAAATACTTTTTAAAATATTAAATAAAATATTAGAGACTGAGACTCACAATGTGTGTCCAAGTGGTAGTGTTTTTTAAATGCGTGATTATTTTATTATTAGAAAATCCAGTATAATATTTCATCTCATCAATACACTAACTCAGAGAAGTTATTTGATCTCAACTGATGCAGAAAATGCATTCAATAAAATTCAACGTATATTCATAATCTAAAAACTTATCAATATAAAAATGAATATGCGAACTTTCTTAACCTAATAAATAGTATTTGCAGGAAAAAAATCTACCCCCTATGTCATACTGTGAAATATTAAAAACATTTCCTTTAAAAATAGACAAAAATTAAATAATGTGTTACTCAGAAATATATGCATTAGTGTACCTAATATGTATATGTACATTACATGTATATTACTATTATAAGAAATGTAAGTTAATAACACAAAAATCAAGAAAGTGGCTACCTCTGGGTAGATATAATCAGAAAACGGTGGCAGACGCGCAATTATTATTCTTTAAATTGTACACACACACACACATGCAGGCACATACACACAAATGCAATATATATTAATCATAATATGTTTGCAGATGAACTAAAACAATGATTCATTTTGCAAATAGTAAACAAAACCAGAATGATGGTTAAGCTAAATAACATTATAACTACAATAGAAATTTAAATCACCTCTTTCATTGTACAAATTCAAGCTTGCCTTCTTATAAGTCATATTTCTACCTACAATACTTTAACACATTTGGGAATGTATTCCATCAGAACTGCTCATGTCGCCATGAGACAGAGAGGAAGAATTTTATGTGAGACTCATTCTATTACCTGAATAAATCTATCACAATTAAAAGTTTAGTGTTTAGGGACCACCTCTCACAATCATTAGGTTGGTTCTTTAGAGAACTTTTGTTTAAAACAAACAAAAAAAAAATCAATTCCTTAACAGTACACAAAGGAAAAAAACAGTTTTTGTCAAATGAGCTCAGACTGATTACAGAACTTTTTCCCTTTGTTCTGTGTACATTAAGCTAGTCCCCAAATTCTAAGAGGTCTCAGACCAATGCCAGGCTGCTGTATTGAACTGCACGATCAGTAGTTTTAAATTTTCTGCTCGGCCTTGGAACTAGGCCAGAGTGGGGTTTGGGGGCTAATGAGGAAGACTTCTGGTGAAGATTAAAAAATAATGTTTTTTGACTGTGAGATGGAAAAAAAAGGCTTGATGTTGAGCAGGAAAGTGTGCTATTTGAAAGTTTTCCTCTACAGAACTTTTGGCACTTCAGATTCCTAAAGAAGTAAAAATGAGATTGAGCTCAGGTTCCATTTTTAAAAAAGAGAAAAAAGAACAGAATTTGTGTGTTTTTTGAGGGGCTTCCAGTGGAGAAACCTATGTAAGAGTGTACAACTATATTTAATTGCAATAGCTATAAGAGAAAGCAGGCACTCATTCCTTCTTTTTCTCCTGATGTTTTTATGGAAATGGAGACTAGAATACATAGCTAGTAATTAAATTAGGTGCCCAGTTTTTCATTCTAATCCCATGAAGCATTATTTATATATGGGTCCATGTTCTTAGTTATTGTAAACATTATTTTTAAATTCTGAAAAATCCCTAAGTTTCCCAAGAAATGGAATTTCCAACTCTACTTTTTTCATTTGCAAAACATGCCTGGGCTGCTGCAGAGATGCAAACATAGTGCATAGCTCATAA
Source organism: Cynopterus sphinx (assembly GCA_030015415.1). NCBI lineage: Eukaryota > Metazoa > Chordata > Mammalia > Chiroptera > Pteropodidae > Cynopterus > Cynopterus sphinx. Next base: position 40,851,523 of record CM057391.1, on the reverse strand, counting down.
CCACCAAGATCAAATGACTCTTTATAATCCTGTAGTTCTGAATCCCTCAATTTCTTTTGAATTCTCCAGTGACCTGCTAATCCTACAGTGATGTTTAAGTTATTCTAAAGTGTCCATCTCTAGGCTAAGACTCAACAGCCAAAATGTTCTGATGGAATACCCTGCCAATGAGTCCTTCAAAAACGTAGGACCCTGGAGAGTCAAAAAGCTCCCTAAAAGGTCAGGTAAGTTATAGAGACTAATTTAAAAGAATTGATATCAAGGCAAATGGGCTGCAGGAAAGTCCAAGAGGAGTTGGCTTTTCTTTGTAGGTAAAAGGAGCTTTCCTCCTACTGCATGTATTGTGTAGGAGGTGGGTGAACCCCTTTTCTCATTCCTTTTCAACCTTCATATTTTATCTTCCACTCTTCATCCTCTAAAATGTTATCTGACACATGGTGTCGGGGAAGAAAATGATTCTGGACCTGACCCTATAAAAGGCAAAGTTCTAAGAAGCACACGATAACAGGGCTGGAGCTCCCTCTAGAGTCCATCCTGCAGGCAGTGGAGGGGTCTTCAGTAAAGTGAACAAGGTCGAGGCATATCCTGGCCCATTTCTCCATTCGAGCTCTCTTGCTGGAGAGCCCTTTCCAGGAGGAGGCGGAGAGGTCTAGAAGAGCACAGCCATTCACTATGACCTACGAAACGCAGGTAGGAGACTGTCCAGCAGGGTTCACCAGCATCTCTAGAAGTATCACTTTTCTAACATATTTTCAATAGCATCTTTCAAGCACGTTTAGTTAGTAAGTTCTCGTCAACATCAACTATGATTATTCAGCATAAATGGGATATTGATAATATGTAGAGAGAGAAGAGAATGTTCATTTGTTCATTATTCAATCCAGTGGTTTGAGTCATGGTCATAGATGTAGTCATAACAAACTGATCTCATTTTATAATAAGCTGATGACTTTAAACCTGAATTGAAAATACTAATAAGAAGCAATGTAAAGTTTTGTTATTTTTAAACTTCTTCAGAAAAGCTAAAGAAATACAAGGAATTAACATGTTAATGAAAAACAGAGCAACATAATCCTCACTTGAACATTATATCAGAGAATCTTAAATCACTACTTTTCTTGCTTAGGAAGAAAAATAAAGATTCAGAAATATAATATTAAGAAACAATTTTTAAAACATTAGAGGTACATTTAAAATAGTAACAAAGAAGGCTTCTTCACATTTGTTCCTATTGTTACATGATGCTATTTATTAGAGACTGAGAATATTCCATTTTGGTTTTAGTGACTGTGAAGAGGAAATAATTTGGGTATTTATCACTTTGGGTAACTTAAGAATTCCTAAGTACTTAGGTAGGTCTTAACATAATCTAAAGATTGTCCATGTTGCCTTTAAAATGTGGCTCCTCTTTTCAAGTTTGTTCAGTTAAAATTATTAAACGGTTCAAAATTATCTCCCAAATACATTCTTATTACTTTGACTCATTACTTTAGACAAATAAAATGGAAGAGCTATACCCTACTATCGCAAAATTAAACCCTTAACTGAATCAGGGTTTGTTAGTAACATACAATACCCATTAGAGTAATCATAATGGCATTTATATAACACTGTTCAGTTTCTAACAGGATTTCATAGCCATTATCTTCCTTGATCCTCAGGACAAGGTAGGTCTGGCATACACAAATAGTGAAACAAAACTGTCCTTTAAATTGTGCATTGTGAGTTCAATCTTCCCATCCACTAAGTTTTCTGAATATTAACCACTCTTCAATGGTAGTAGCAGTGATCAGAGCAACAGTAATCACAGCTCACACTGAGTGCTTACTGTATTCTAGTGTATAGTGCTTTACATTTTACATGGACTAATTCAATAATCCTAAGAACACAGAAGATAGATATTTTTATTTAAGGTCTATATATTAAGGAAATCTAAATATGTCAAAAACTGTACCCTATTTGTTTTCGGCTCTAATTTCACCCCATTCTCCATGATTTTCCTAACATTTACTTTGTTGGTGTATGCTCAGCAACATTTGATTAACAGATGATATATTTCAATGTCCATAACTTGCAATCCCTCAATAAGTATCTTGAATACAATTATATAAATCTTAGAAAAATAATGTCAAGAATATGAAAAGTCGAGAGGAGTAAGACGACTTACCCAAAATCATCCAGCCAATAAGAGGCCAAGTCAAGATGCAAATCTTAGAACCACTTCCTCACCCCAATGCCTCCAGAAGCTGCCAAGTCTACTGTTCTCTCTCTGGAACTGTGTCTGTGACTTGGTAATCCTGTCCACCTTCATCACTTTCACCACCACCATCAATAAGCTAATCTATTAAGAACGTTTCTGCATCTGATGCAGGGAGGAGATGGATGATAAAGAGCCAGTAATGCTGACATTTGCCCTAGTCTTGTAGGATTCATGGCCTAAGATTGATAGCGATGAAATCAGATATATAACCAGAGGGGCAGTGTGGGCAAAGAATGACCTAGGCTCTAAGTTAGGGAAACAAAAAGGTTGGGATGAGCAGTACCTCATCACACTTAAGCATGCTTGAAGAGGGAAATCTGGTAAACATGTAGATAATTATTTTCCCTATAAAGAGCCGTTCCTTCCCTTCATGTTGCTACAGAATTGTGAAAATGCATATCGAAGACTTATGCTAAACAAATGCACATTAAGTTGGGAGGCAAAGGCAAGTGGTAGAAATAGCACCAAACTGAGAATCAGATGTGTGCGAGTTTCATTTCTTACAAGATGTAATTTTATCAAGATTCTTAATTTCTCTCAGATGCCAAGGCAGTGTGCTGCAGGGTGGGAGAATCTGATTACAGCTCAACCATTTACTGGCTCTATGACTATTAACAATTTTTAAGCCTCAATTTCTTCATCTGCAAAATGGATGTTATCATACTAACCTCACAGGATTGTTGTAAAGGTTAAATATACTAAACTAAAGGTTTTTGCAAATAGTAGTTGCTCAATAGTTAGTATTTACCATTATTTATCTAGAAAATCAGGAGATTGCTAAATTAAGTTTTAACATCCATCCAACTTCTAAAAGCTGGTAAGTCTATATCCATTTGGCACTGGGTTAAATACATTTGTTTAAATGTTTGCTAAGCTAGATTGTTGCTCAGAGGTGGACCGTGTCATTTTTTTATAGCATGAATGGCCAACTAAATCACATCTGAAAAAGTAAGTCTTATTTTCAATCAACCCATAATTTAATTGGGGTACATTAGCAATAAAAGTCATTAATGGAGGTGAGGGGAAAAAAGCAAAGAAAAATGTCTCAAATTGCTTAGGTTAAGTATATTTTACCTACTCTACCCTCTCATATAAAATCACCTATAAATTGGTGTAAAACTTTTACAATTTTCCAGTGAAGAGAAAATTATTTTTCCAAATTCATACCATATCATCTTTTCTCTGGAATAATGTATTTCAAATGTTTTTACTACAATCCACAGTAAGCAACACATTATACATTACCATCTAATCCATATACACATATGTAAATAAATAAAGGTTTCATAAAACCATTACTATCTATATTACATTCATATTTTCTATTTTGTTTTAAACCAAGTTTTAATGCTGATCATTACATACTAAATTGATAACATGACCCAAAGTATCACCAACCATATTTGTAAAACTGCAGTATGGCATTCCTTTTCCCTGTGAAGTTTTTCAAAAAATACCAACCAGTCAGTACCACACCTGGCCCAGTAAACTGGTTAAAACTGGTTAAAATATTCAGTTAACTGATATTTGGCATTACACAGATCCACGATATTGCTGGTTCTTAATCATCTGTATCTTAGACAAATTCAATCTAACTTGTACTGTACATGTTCTTAAAATGCTCCATAAATATATTTATCCTAAATATATTCACTGGAAGTTCTCTTCCCCCAGTAAAGTCATTTTAGAAATCAATTTAGTTTCACAATCTGTAGTTAGACATTCAAAGACAAACTATAGAATGTTCTTTATCACATTGTATATTGACCTTTTCTTTCTTATTTAATCCTTGTCCATATTCCCATGTGCCATACTAGAAGTTGGGTCATCTCTCCCTTTGAATACCTTGATCTTAGAATCTTTTATAACTCCCTGTATGGAGGAGTGGGTGGAGCCATAATTTTTCTTTCTTGGTAATTGGATTTGCACACTGTTTTGCACTGTAATGCATATTCCAACTCTCTGCATGTCTTGCATTAATATCAAATTCAACAGGCTTTAGATGTTATCAAATTCCACAGCTTTTTAACCTTGAATTTCTTCAGATCTTTTTTATTCGTACTTCAATTATTTTTGGTATCACTCTTCTAATCCTTGTCATTCTTCACAGCCGGATGTATTTGCCTGTTTTTCAAATACTGAGCCTTTTGTCAATGATGATACACATTTCCCATTCTGATTTTGCACCCTCACTCTTGATCTTCATCAAAACCAAAAAGGGGATGTGCAGAGCACTCCTTTCACAGACTATTTCCACAAATGGTCTCCAGATACTTAAGTAAATGGGCCTATGATGCATTCTATACTATAGCTGAAGTTGAATTCCCTTCAAACTCCTGTTTGCCATTGTTTTCTAATAGGACAAAAAAAATACAGAGAACACTATTAGTTAAGTTCTGCATGTCTGATTCTGAACTAAGGACTCTTTTCTGATTGACGATTATTTATCATTCATTTCACTACCTTTCACTACTCTTCCACTAGCCCTTTCATTGATAAGCCATAATCTCGAAATCTCATGCAATTAGACTATCTTCACTCAGCCTATCATTTAGGATCTCTTTTCCTATGAAGCTCTTATAGACACTCCCTACCCTGCCACAGACTTGATTTCATTAGGCTGGAGAAGATGTCAGAATGCAGGTATGCGAGACCCGTTCTGGCAATTCCATGTCAGCAACTCTACTTCAGAAAGGTCTGCTTACTGCTTTCATTCTGCAAAATAGAAACTAGGTATGGTTCATGTCTAGGTTGATCAAAAACTTATTTATCTTCTTGCTAGCCCCTCATTGTTTTTGTTTTATTTTAAGAGAAGAAATGAGAAATAAGCTCAAGATTACAGTTAGGAGGATTTAACTATGAATGGTACAATAAATTTATGCAATAGGAACATCAGAATCATAGCTATAATTTGAGACCTGCATGATGTAATTATGTGAACATTTAGGATTCTGGGAAAGGTTGTTTTTATTTCTTTTTTTTTTTTAATGGCCCAATGATTTTTCATAAGTTTATGTTTAAATCATCAAATAACTTACCTACTATTTGTTAAATGAACCAGCCTCTTATTTTCTGTTGTTACTATCTTCTTATTATTAAGAATAAAGGTCAACTCTTTGGTCTTTCCTCATATCAAATAAAAATTCCAGTTGACTCATTATAAGGAAAAATCACATTAATTAAAGCTAGCGCTGACCCTCAAAGTTCAAACATATTTTGGAAATTACACTTTAAAACTCTCCTAGTTATCATGCTATTAAGCCCCCAAATAGAATTTCCCTTAGGTGTTACTTCACACCAGTGTGATCAGAAGTTCTTTCTATTCCTCTCCCCATAGTTTATCTCCTCACTCCACACACAGAAGTGTACTGAGCCACATACTGTAACTATAGCTATATGCTCCACTGTTTTTCTCTTTTTTAAAAATTTTGCTCATTTTGAAAGACTTCTAAGGTATGTGCATATAATGTAACATACTGGCCTGGCCATCTGAATTCTTTTTACTGGGTCATAGCCTCATATCAAACATAAGCACCAACCATTAAATAATTGTTTTCATGTTAAGTATCTGATACCACGTTACATTCGGTAGGTATATATGTTTGTATTTATTATTTATAGAAGTATATAAGCACCTTGCTATCATTTTTACAATGGTTAAAAGCTGTTAAATGTGCAGCCTTGAACTAAGAAAAAAATCACCTAACAATATATATTTTGGATTATATGAGGCCTGCTTTTTTTCACAGCTATTCACTTAAAATCTCACTGTTATAAAAATCATTTGTTTTGACGTTCACATTAATATATTTTCCAACATCTCTTCAATTGTCACATTCCTTGTCACACTACATAAAACCATAATAATAATAATAATAATAATAATAAACAGTTTCTAAATTTTCATTTCAAATCATTTCCATATAAGTTTGGCTTGGTAAATAGAAAACTCTTAGAAGTAGAATATGTTGTTAAAAATGAAAACTGCCCTCACCAGGGGTATATATTCATTCCTCTGCATCTAGGGGAATGTTTGAAATGCTCTGGCAGAGGAAAAATCCCTCTATGGTCACTCCATAACTGAACTCAAGATGGATAAGCAGCTCTTTGAGGCAAGACCTCACTTCCTCACACTGCTCAGCACAGGCCAACTGGTAAGAACTAGCGATGGTCCTGAATGCCAAGTCTGTGCTTGAGTAGATAAATTCCAACCTTGTACCCTTTTCAGGGCACCCACATCAGAGCTCTGCACACGCAGGGCCACCTTTCTGAATAGGCTTGGCAGGCTGCCTGGAAGGTCAAAAAAGAGCACATCTGCATGGTGCCCAGAAGGGAGAAAGGAGAAACCTGGAAGTCACATCCTTATCTGTCCAGATTGCTCCTGAAGGCACATAAGTAAAAGCAACCTGGAAATGGGTCGCTGTGCTTATGAAAAAAAAGCCTGATCTTTTGATTCTTACAAAACCTCCATTTTGAATATTGTGATTTTTTTTCATGAGAAACTAAATAGTAAAAAAAAATCTGCTGAATTCTGAGATATAATTGATTCTCTCCCAGTGTTGTAATGACGATCACTACCTATGCATCAGAAAATTCCTCCATTTGAGAATAAGATCATCATGAATTAGGCTGTCAAGCCACAGCCATTGCCATCAAAGAATGTTGGAAGAGTTCCTCTAGTTCAATTACTGCTGATGGCACAAACCAATGGGAAAGATGAGCTCCGTGGCTTTCAAAGTATACTGTATTCACTTCTCAACATGGTATGTAGAAAACTCAGATTACTCCTTTCTCCTTTAATTTGCCCCATTAATCACTTAATTGTTTTCTTAATTTAGTAATTCAACAAAACTTTACTGAATACCTACTATTTGCCAGACATACACATGCTATTGTGTGACAGGATACAGCAGTAAAAATGACACAAGAACAGGAAGCAAAACTAACTCTCAAATAGTGCTTGCTTACTATACACTAAGCATTGTTGTCAGTATATACATTTGCTTATTTAATCCTTGTACCAATCTCCTAAAGTAAGGACAATTATATGCCCACTGGGCAGATGAACAACTGAAATACAGAAGATTAATTCCCCAGGTTACATAGTGAGTGTCAGAGTCCGAGTTCAAATGTCTTTTTACTCCAGTGTCCACAATCTTGATCTCTATGCTATATGAAAAAATAGACATGACTTCAGAGAACTTTCAGTGTACTAGAGAACACAGACATTAAACAAATAAACACACAAACACATTCATAGTCTCAAATGCTGACAAGATAGACAACAAAGAACAAGGTACCATGAGATAGGATGGTATAACATTAAAAAGGCTGGCCTTGCAGGTTATGAAATGCAATGATTACCTCTGGTGAGTCTCATCTCATCTGACAAAGTTATAAAATTTAAGAAAGCAAGTTAGCCAAAAAGAGCTAAACAAAGCTAAGGCTGGGAGGTCAGGGAAAGTGACTAGCCCTTTACCCACGCCACCAAGAGCCTTGCCATTTGGTGTCCCTTCTTATTGGGACACTCAGAATGACAGGAGATAAGGGATCTGGTAAATAAAGTCCCTTCTCCTATCCTTATCCCTCCTGAATAAGGAAATCCAACTTGGATCAGGTGCCCCTTCTTCACACATGAAAGCAAATACCTCATCTGCTGCCTTCAACCAAGAAGTCCATGGTAGATGTCTAAAAACATTGATTTTTGCCTTAATATATTAGCTTATTTTTTTAAAAAATGGATTTTTTTGGCCTATAACTGTTAACACTTGGGCTTCTGGAAATAATTCAAGATACAGTTTATAGTCAGTAAAACAAACAGAACACCTTTATGAGACTTGAAAACAGACAGAAACACAATTTAAAGAACAAAACTAAAGAAGCAGAAAATCAAGTTCCCAAAGCAAAAAAAATTCCCTTCCCATCTTGACATTTTTAATCTGGGCTTTATCACCCAGTCTGACCAATTATAGATCTGCCTCTTTTCATGTTAGAGAAATCATACAGAAAGAAGAAAAGTCTTTCTTTTCTTTTCAAAAAGTTATCTCTCTGTAAATTTGGAAATTTCACATCTCTGATTGCTATTATTTATTTTATGTATTACTTTCATGTCTTCAGTTTTTAAATCAGGCATAGTCCATATGTAATCAACTACTGTTGATTACATTCAACAGTAGTGTGACATATTAGCTCCTAATTCTGTAGTTTCACTCCACTGAGGTTAATAATGATTTAGAGGGGAGAGCAAGAAGGAAAGGGCAGGTCTTCATAACAGCACCATTAAGTATTTGTGCTTCACACATCAAGATAGAAGAGCAACATAATTTTCAAGTCTAAAAAAACTAAGTTTTTTTTTTCTAGTTCACTGTTCAGAATCACAAAAAGAATAGTTCTGGATGTTGTATACCACAAGAAAGTCTCCTGCCTCATCATTTTAGTCTATCATTTCATATGGGGATTTTACATTCTACCTGGTTCTAATTAATGATGTTACTATATTAAAATGCCTAGATAACTAAATACACAAGTTAATCATTTGACTTTCAGTGAGGGTTAAACAGTCTCTAATAACAAAATGGTACATTAAGTCTCATCTCTCCCTGTTGCACATTACACTTTAAATTAGCCTTGGTACAGTTAAAAGTATGAGAAGTCTTCTTAAGATTAAAGAGAAATAGCCTAAAGGTTCCAAACTGAACTTTGAAAGTAACTTACAGTGTCAAGAACAACTCCAATACATGAATGTATTCCAAATCTCAGTCTGCTCTTGAAATGTCCATAAGAGTTTACATTATATATAAATTTCTTGTTAGTGTCATGAGACTTAAAAATCAAAACCCCAAATGTGACATTCTTCAGAAATATCTTCTACATCCTATTGCTTAAAAATCTGTAAATATAATTGATTCTTAATTGCCCCATTGTCATAATTCATTCTTTAATTAACATACTTTATTAACAAATAAACATGTCTTTCTGTGGTTTATCTAGAAATAAAACACCAAATAAAAGCTTTAAAAAGTATGTTTAGACCTAAAGGACCTGTACCGCTACAAAAGTGAAGTAAATGTCCTTATGTATTCTTTAGTACAAAGGCTATCATCACATTTTTACATTGACATATAGAAACATTTAATATATTAATGTCAAATCTCTGAAAACATAACTGCATATTTCACTATCCCAGAATAAATAATCTTTGTGTGCTCTGTTCCAAGAAGAGGAAAGTAAAACAACATTTTAATAGTTGCAGTTTGTATTAACTTGAAAGCTGATCATTTTTTCCCCAGAATAGTTTTCTTTCCTTTTAAAAGAAAAAACATCTTGGGTTCAGAGTACAAAAACCTCATAAAAATAAAATATTTAAAAATATGTTGTTGAGAAATCACTTGCAAATTATTTTCAGACTTTTGAAAAACAATCTAATTTGAATCACCAGTCTAAATAGGTCATTTAACTTAGAAAAATTAAAATTAGCTGTGCAGGGTCAATTCTTTTTCTAAAACATCTGCATCCTCAATGTCCTATTGTCTTCAAAGTCAAACCAGAGTTAAGTGTCAAGAACAACTACAATACATGAATTTATTCCAAATTTCAGTCTGCTCTTGAAATGCCCATGAGAGTTTACATTATATATAAAAACATGGGGTGTGGTGGGGGGAGGTGAAGAGCGCCTCAATAAGTTGGGAGTGGAAGGACAAAAGGAAAAGCAAAGAACTCTCACATTTCAGGAGGATAAAAGACTCTGAGGAGTCTCTGATGTGCTCTTTTGCTTTTCACATGGAGCACGTTCACAGTTCATGACATATCAAAGTCAGCTGAGACACACCTAATATATGACAAATACTTCCATACTAATTTCGTCTCCCACCAGCTTCTCTTACATCAAACTAGCAAATATAAGATGATGAACCTTAATTCTCTTGTCTAGCACCTTTAGGGACTTAATCATCCTACATCACTCTGGTAAACTTGGGAATCAAATCCGTACTCCCCAGAAAACCTCCCCAAGCATAGGAATAAATACAAAATCTCGAAGGTAACATCTTTGAAGAATGAAAACAATCAAATAAAACAAAACACAAATGAGAAAATTTGGCTGCCTGAAACATCCTCTATTCCTCTACACCAGATCATCCATAAAATCAAAAGGACCTTGACAATGCTAGAACAAGAGGGTGTCACGTGTGGGAGGATGGAGCTGCACACAGTGGCCGGCGGAGTGGGAGTTGGCTGCACATGGCATGTAGAGAACGGAGTTGGGAAATGCACCCTCATCTTTTCTGGGATAAGAGTAACTTTGATACTCAGGAAAAAAATTAATTTCATATTCTACAGCTAGCAATAATCTACTACCAACTGGCAAAGAGAGATCAGAGATACTCCTGAAATAGGCTTTCCTCTCTTCCCATCTTCCTAAAGCCACTTCTCAAAAACGAGACCTTGATTCCCTCAAGACCTCTCTCTTCGTTTAAAGATGGAATGGAAGGACCTCTGCTGTGACAAGGAAGCAAACTGAAGAATGGACGCTAGAGAACTGCTAAGGAACTCCCTAAGGTGCATGCTTCTTAAAAGGGTGAAAGCCAAAACCATCAGGATTTATGCATTTCCAGAAGCATGGTAAAATTTTTACAACTGCTCGGGACAGAGAGAAACAATTTCACTCCAGCCACCACCCCCCTCACACACACACACACACACACACACACACACACACACACACACACACAGTCTCCCAAGAACCCACGACAGAAACAGTCCCAGCGAGGGACAGAGCAGACTGACTCTCCTTCAACTGAAACCTCTCTAATCCGCTTTTCGTCTCGCTGTGTCAGTCCCTCCTCCGTCCCTCCGCACACACCCTAAGCAGTAGCCTCTCCCACCCTTAGTTCTGAGCAGACCCGGCCCGGCAACCGCCCTGCCTCAGGCGGGTCCCTCCGGATGGCGTCCCCGCACAGGAGAGGTTCTCGGAAGCCCGGGACGAGAGGCTTGTGCCGAGGCTGGCGAGCCGCGGGGACTCCGGCCTCCCACACCCCCAAGCCTGAGCGGATTAAGTTGCTCGGCACCCGGCGGCACGCACAGCCCGGTCCCTCCCATTCCCGCCTCGGGCTCGGGCGCGCCGGGGTCCCCCGCCTCGCCTGCGCGGAGGTGAGCGCGCACTCACCGGAGGTGAGCTGCATCCAGGCACAGATCTTGTACACGGTCGCCGTGTTGCAGAAGAAGAAGAGGGAGAAGCAAACGATGCAGGCGATGATGAGCATCATGGAGAGGCCGATGAAGAAGGAGGCGGCTTTGAAGGCGCCCGAGGGCAGCGTGGAGAAGTCGGTGAAGCTGCCCCTGCAGGTCAGCTCCCGGGAGAAGCCGTTGCCGACGCAGTAGTGGAAGAGCCCGAAATAGCCGGCTTGCGGGGTGTCCACGCCGTCGCCGATCCAGTAGGGCTGGATGAAGCACACCACGTTGACGATGGCAAAGCAGATGGTGAAGATGGCCCAGAGCACGCCGATGGCCCGCGAGTTCCGCACATAGTTGGTGTGGTACAGCTTCGCAGCCTCCTGAGCCGGGAGCATCGCGGCGGCGGCGGCGGCGGCGGCGGCGGCGGCTCCGGGCATTCTCCCCTCCGCCTCCGCCCCCGCCCCCGCCCCCGCCCCCCGCGGGGCCCCCGCCTCCCCGCCTCCCCGCGCTCGGGAGACGCACTCGCCGGGCCGCGCGCGCGACCCCCCTGCCTGCGCCTCGGCCCCGCAGCGCCAGCCTCAGAGCCGCATCCCGGCTCGCGGGCGGCGGGCGGGGCGGCGCCGCGCGCCCCTCCGGCTCTCCCGGCGCCGTCTCGCGGCCCCCGCCCTCCTTCCCGGCCGGGGCTCCAGCCCTTCCCACCACCCGCCCCCCCTTCCCGCCGCCGCGGCAGCTGCTGCGGCCGAAGGCGGCAGCTCCCGCGCGGGGCCGCGTGGAGCGCGAGCCCCGCGCCCCGACTCCGCGTCCCGCCCCCCGCCCCTCGCGGCCGAGCGCCCCGGGGCGGGCAGGACGGCGGCGAGCCCGCGGGATGCCCCTCGCGTGGCCGGCGTGAGCCTGAGAAGCGGGCCCGGAGCTAGGGAGGGGGGCTCCACAGGGACGGGAACCCCCACTGGATCCCAGCGGCTGCCCCGGGGTCTCGGCTGCGTCCGGAGCCCCGAGCGCGAGGCGGGGTCCGCGAGCACAGCAGGTCAGCCCCGCACGGCCGCGTGCTCCGACCCCCGCATCCCCGCCGCCGACCCCCGCATCCCCGCCGCCGACCTCCGCATCCCCGCCGAAACGCGAGGGGCAGCGCGGCAGCGGCAAGCGCGAGATGCCGAGGGAAAGGCGACGTCCTGCCCCCAGCAGACTTCCCCGTTACAGCAGACCTGCCCCTTGCTGACGCCTCCGTTGCCTCTGGTCCACGAGGTGGAGCCAGGAGAAGTTGGGCAGGAGCCGGCAGACGGTCACGTAGAAGACAGATCTCAAAGGTGGTCTCCTGTCTGCCAACGGAGCTTGCGACCGCTTCGCGTTTTCCCGTCTCTGTAGGGAGCCGAGGTGTAGTCAGGCAATCGGTGCCCTCTACATTCCCGCAAGCCAAGTCGGTTTTCACACAAACCCTGCCATAGATGGGGCCTGTAGGGGCGTAGAAGCGACCGTGTACAGAAACGTATAGTTTGTCTGAAAATATCGGATAGTTTGGCCAGTGTTAAATATTCACTGTGCTGAATGCTATGGATACAGTGAGGAAGACAGTAGGCGATGGCTTTTATTTTCCAGGTAGTTCCCCCTGCCCAGCAATCCACAACTCCAATTACCAGAGTTTTCGGAATAATTTCCCCTGAATTATCCATACACAGTTCCTTACGTTTGCATGTGGCATTGTTGTTTTATACCTGCACTTTTGCTGTTTCCTTAGCTTATGGGTTTTTTTCCCCCAGTCTTTCTATTGCCCTTTTTGACTGTCTCTGACATTCAAATTCCATTTTTTTATTTCCATTAGTTACTTTCTTGGTTCCTTCTGAGTCTGATAAAAAGAAATATGTAACCCCCACTTGAAGCAATGGAACCAGAAGGCAGTATAGCAGCAGCACGTGTTGGGAACCGTTTTATACCATATGACCACAGTACTTTCTGAGCAGAAGGAGAAATGTTAGAATTTGACCCTCAAGTCTACACTTAATTGCACACGTTATTACAATGGGAAAACATGTATAAACTCCTTGACACCATCGATTGCCATGATGCCCAAACTTTTCACCTTTTTATGAGAGCAGTGAGAGACATGAGGTATCAGGTAGAGTATGAAACTACCAGGAATGGGTAAGAACACTTACAATGGTTTGGTTTAGGGATTTGGAAAGGAAAGAAAGCTCCAAATGGTATTTGGCTACATAAATAGCTATTATGTGGAAGAGGGGTCATATCCTAAATGATGAAGACCATTCATGCCCCTCATCTGATAATCTGTAGATAGGAGATTATATGGGGAGAGAGAGGGAGAGAGTGGAAAGAGGGATGTGGGACACACAAAATAATAAAGGGGCTGAAACTGGGAAAAAATTTAAAAAGGTGAGGGTTGGAATCTTCAGCTTTTCTTACAGGTACGAATTTTAGGTATTATAGTTCAAAGTTCATTAAGCAGGACTTTGGGAATCAAGAGGATTAAACAGTATCACGAGTTGTAAGTTTAAGTGAATAAGAATTTCTTGCAAGTATGGTTATAGAGGCTCTGAAAGTGTTTTAAAAATCAGAGGGGTTTGGGGAAGGTGGAGTGGATGACCTAAATATGAGCTGGCCCAATATAACACTCGCAAGTATCTAAAAATATAATACGTGATGATGCATCATTGTGAATTGGTGACCATGGAAGGTCATAACTTCTGTTAGGTTTCATTTGTCTTAACTCCCCCTGAAGTTGCTGGTAGACCAGGAAATTAGAAGAGTTTTAACATGGAAGGAGGAAGAGGAAAGGTGAGAGTAATCAGATTTATGGAGCCATTTGGCAGGCCATGTGTCCCAGATGCAGAGACAGCTTTATAGTACAAACCAACAGTAATTTCTAGTGATTCTCCCAAGCCCTCAAAACTCCCCAAATCACTTGTATGAAGTGGTCTTACTTTAAATTCAATGTCTAAAAGAGATCTTACTCTTCCTATGTGGTGGTTGAGATGGAAGTTTGCTGAGAGGGGAAAGGCTGAGAATCAAAAGGCCTGCTTTAGACCTCAGTGCTTAAATGGCCTTTATAGAACAAAGAAAAGACTGGCAAGTGATTCAAATGTGATTCAAAGAGCTTTTCTATTTGAGTCATGCCCAAGGAGAACCTTTTTCTTATTCTAGGTTTGGAATTGCCTCTGGATTCATGTTCAGAATCACTCAAGGTGTCCCCTCCTGTCAACAGCTAGGAACAGACCAGTGTCAGTATATTCCTGATCTAAAGTGATCTCATGGGTTTCCCCTTGAAGTGAGGGGTTAGTCAGGGGTAAAGAGAACCCTGCCAATGGCCCTTCCCACCTTTATTCTGCCCTTCACCATAGATTTCTAGAATTAGGCAGAGTCACCCAAGGCTTGGAATTAGGGATGAGCTAGAACACCTGCAAACTCTTCGGTTGTCATCAGTAAAGACAGATTGTTCTTCTACATCTTCCCAAATCCCTCCACTGCCATCTCTTATCTTGTCCTTGCAACCAGAAACCCCAGAAGTAAAGCTATCCCTATCCTTAATCTAAAGCTTTGTTAGGCACCAGGTAGATTGTAGGTGTTCAGACAGTTAAGCATCTGGACAACTAATTACAGTCATCAAATATGATGTGGCCAGGAAAGCTGTTTCAAGGAGGAGGAAATAATAAAACTAGATTGATTCATACTAAGAAGTTACTATTGATAGAAAACTATTTTGAAACTATAACATGATTCATATGTGCTAAATAACTAATAGAAGCCAGTGTCATTGACAGCATTGAATTAGAAACACTAAAACTCAAATCTCAAACCTGTTAATATTTTTCTCTTACTGCCACAAAGGGTCAGTAGTGAGACCCACGCTTTCCCCAAACTGCGTCTTAATAACATTAGGACTACAAAAGAGAAAACAACAGAATAGTTGGACTATGTAACACTACTAAAGAGATTCTGGATGAGTTAAAAGACTAAATGTTTTGATCCCAAACTAACCTATGATGGCTTGGCATGTGAAAGCCTTGGAGGGCAAGAGACTTGGGATCCAGACCCTGCACTACCTCTACTCGACTGTAAGTGCCTAAGGCTCTGGGGGCTACATTTTCTCATTTCTAGAATTGTGGCGAGGGAGAGGGCACATCAGGTGAATTCTAAGCTCTCTTTATGCAGTAAAATTCTCCTCTACAAAGACTATTCCAGAGTGACTTTGCAAAAAAATCATAATACCCAGTACTTGGGGAAAAAAAAAATGAGACAAGACTTAACAAGTGAGAGACTCTGGTGATGTAGACACTTTATTTAAAATTGAAAACCCTTTCTGAGACTTAATTGTTATAATTTTTCAGGCAATGGGTACTTAGTGTTTTCAGGTGAGTCACTGCTATGACCTTGGGAAACAGAGATGATTTCTAAAATCTGTTTCCTAATTGATTTGTAGAGCTTTACCAAGGCCAGTATCAGATCCCATTCCAGAGTATAAAGATTCTAATAATGAAGCTCTTTTAACTCACCATGGGTTTCCTTCTGCCACTCCCCCACCTTGGTTTTCTTTTAGGGCTTTTCAGAAATCAGGAAATACCTTTTAGTTAATCAGTCACTAGGTTAGCAGTGGCAATCAGACACATTGTTTCAATGCCCCCTGCAAATCAAGACAAAATAGATCACAAGGCTCTGATATAATTGCACCTTAATCTATACCACTTTGCAAGGAGATAGGTGGTGCTCCTCTATTTTGACTCTGTTTAAGAGTCAGCTCTTTTATAAGTTCTTTTCACTTTTCCATAACCTAGGTAAAAGCATAAGTTTTTTTCTCTTAAGGCTAAATACCTCCACAGCTTGTGCTAGAAGAACCATCTCTCTGTTAACCTTTTAAGTCCTTAATAATTTCAGAACAATTGTGTCTGAAGGTAAGTAGTGACCGGTATTGAATAAAATACTTTGAAAACATAACCATCACTTGAGGTATGGTTTTGTAAATCCATAATGGAGCAATATTAAAGTTTTAAGTTCGGTGTGTACATTCTATTTTCCTTCAGTCTAGTACTAGTTGGTCTTTCTGATCTTTAAAAAAAGAATAAGTTCTATCTGCTGTTCGTTCGGAACTTGCTTCATGGAGTTTTCACTAGAGGTGCACCTTGATTGAAAATTGATGACTTCATTTGGAACAGCTACCCTAGTACCTTCAATTTATAGATCATATTTGAAACCACTGCCTGGATTATCTGCTAAAGATGTCCTTATCCCCAAAGCTTGTCTTTCCTACAATCACCTGAGTCTTTCAAACCTCAGTTTCAGAACTTTTGAGAATCTACCCAAGCCACAGAGCATATATTTTACATCTTATAACCCCAACGCCCCTCTAAATGTGAAAGAAACCCATCCAGATACTTTCTTTTACTGCTATAGTGACGAAATGTTAATCTTAATAATTCAGAACTTTTGTTGAAGAGGCGCATCTTTATGTCTATATTAATGTGTTTGCTACAGAAGTAACCCGAACTCTTAGTGGCTTATAACCACATTTACTTCTAACCCACACCACATGATGGTCACTGGTTGGCTAAGCTTCTGCTCTAGGCAGTGGACCTAAATGTGGATCTGCTTGTATTCTCATTGTGAGGTTCAAGTTGAAGGAGCTGCCCTATCTGGGACATGTTGTTGGCATAAAAACAGAAATATAAGAGGCTGGGAAAAATGATAAAACTGTATCTAAAACTTCTGCTTAAACATAGCATGTAATTCCATGGGCCAAAGCATATCATATGAAGAGCCAAAAGTCAATGTGCTAGGGATATAAAATTCCCTTGCAGGAAACAAACGAGTGAAAAATTAAGAGCATGAATCAAATTTATTACATCTATCCTATGACAAAGCTTTAAAATCAACTTACTTTTCAAATGTTTCCTGGAAAGTCTGTATGTATATATGATATTTATTTAAAGGGTATATACAAGTGGTCTCCAACCTTCTTGGCATCAGAAACTAGTGCTCTGGTGAAAATCTAATACCTAATGATCTGAGGTGGAGCTGAGGCAGTGATGCTAGCACTGAGGAGCAGCTGCAGATACAAATGAAGCTTTACTTGTTGGCTCACTGCTTGCCTCCTGCTGTGTGGCCAGGCTTCCAACAGGCCACAGCCTGGTAACTTCCTGGCCTGGGGTTGGGGACCCCCACTCTATTTCATTTAAAATAAATGTTCATCCTACTCACTTTTTTATTGAAGAATCTGCCTCTACTTGGTATTTTTTAATGGAAAAATTAATAAACTGAGAAAATGTCCTCTGAAAAGATAGATTCAGAATGAATTTCTCCACTTTACAATATTGAGCATGATATCTGAGTCTGCCTATTAAAGCGTCTTTGATCAGAAATGGCATTTAGTTTGAAAGAGAAAATTTATGTTGCCTCGTGAATTCTCAAAAACCTATAAAGTATTTTCCAAATGAATATACATCTTTTTTTAAAAAAAAAAGACACCATAGTATATCCAGAGTAATAACATAAAGTTGTTATTGTAATGTTATCTAAATGTACATATCTAATGTTATCTAAATATTTAAATCATAAACTTAATTTAATTGACTTTCAATCATGGCAGCATGAAGAAGGCAGAGCATCATCTCCAAAACAAGTGTAAAACTGAATAAAATTGTCAAAACAGCCATTTTAAGTTTTTGAAGGTTGACCAAAGGAAAACAACAAATTGAGAGGTGTTTATTCATAAAGAAATACTGGAGTTTGGATAAGAAAAGTGAGAATCTATGGTCTTCTTGCCTGAAATGTGTCCCTTTCTACTTAACCTCCAGCTCATTTAGCATACTGTTTTAGTAGGGCAGAGCCAACAGTGAATACCATCAGCTTCTGCCAGAAAGGGGAAGACTTCATTTGGAGCAGAGGACAAAAGTTCATGCCAAATGACATTATTACTGAAATTAGCAAGCACAATAGGAAACGAGTATGGATAATTTATGGCTCTTCTATGTTGAGGTTCTACTTTGGGGCAAGCAATAGACAAGTCAAAAATTTAATGGAGACACCCTGGAAATGAGAGAGCCACAGGAAAACTAAATATGGCCTCCACACATCCTTGGCCAACTGAGGAATGACATGCACATTCAAGGGAGACAAAAAAGAATTTGTTGGAAAGTCAAAGCTGAGGAAGACTTGAGAAATGCCTAAATCCTTTTTCAGAGGATGGAAGCTTTATAGGTTTAATGTACTTGTGTACAACTGCTGCCCAAATCATTTCCTGACCATTAAGCTATGCAGACTCAGGGGAAAGCTTTAGGAAACCAGGCTAAAATTTTTGTATAAAAATAATATTAAAAAAAAAATGAGCAAAGATATCATCGACCACACACTACAAGAGAGACAGATTCTATAAGTTAAGTCCAGGCAAGTT
The DNA here is from genome assembly GCA_030015415.1 of Cynopterus sphinx. Lineage (NCBI taxonomy): Eukaryota > Metazoa > Chordata > Mammalia > Chiroptera > Pteropodidae > Cynopterus > Cynopterus sphinx. The sequence goes on along the minus strand of CM057391.1, from coordinate 40,832,699 downwards.
ACTGAAAAGAATCTCTTAGAGGAAAAAATCAGAATCTAGATTTGCTATGATTTATTATTTGAAAATGTTCAGTTTTCAAAAAAAATATTGAGACATGCAAAGAAATGGGAAAATCTAACTTTTACGCAGGAGAGAAATTAGTCAGTGGAAACTGACTAAATGGACCCCAGTATTGGTTGTAGCAGATAAAACTTCAAAGGAACTATTTAAAAATATGTTTTAAAAATGAAAAGTAACCATGTTTAAAGACAAATAAAATATAGTAACTATTACTATACAAATAGAGAACCTTGATAGAGAGAGAGAAACTACAAAAAGAATCAAATGGTGATTCTAGAGTAAAAGTACAATAACTAAAATGAAAACAATCACTAGATGGGTTGAACAGCAGATCTGATGTGATACCAGAGCATCAGTGAACTTTCCATGAAGATAAATCAAAGGAAAGTGAAGAACAGAAAGAAAAAAAGAGTAAAGAAAAATAAGCAGAGAACTGTAGGACAACATCAAGTGTACCAAAGAATGTGAAATGAGAGTCCCATAAAGGGGCAGAAAGATTATCTGAAAAAATAATGGCTGAAAACATCTCACAATCGATAAAAACATTACTCTACAAAACCAAGAAAGTCAACAAATCTCAAGGGGAATAAACATAAATAGATCCATATCTAGACATAGCTTAGTTAAACTGCTAAAACTAAAGACAAGGAGAAAATATTGAAAACAGCAAGAAAGAAAAAACAATTCATAGAACACTGGAATGACAGTACAGTTTATGGCTAGTTTTTCACCAGAAACAATGGAGGCCAGTGGCATTTGGATGATATATTCAAAATGCCAAAAGGAAAAATAACTGTCCACTAAGAATTCTATAACCAAGAAAACTGTCCTTCAAAACTAAACATCACTTAGCAATTTTTAAGAGGGAACAAACTATCAATACATGCAATAACCTGGGTGAATCTCCAGTGGACTATGCCAAGTAAAAAAAAAAAACCAATCCCAGATTATATACTATATGATTCTATTTATATAATCATGTAAAAATAACAAAATCATAGAAATGGAAAACAGATTAACAGCTGCTAGAGGTTAAGGAGAGAGTAGGTATGGGAGGGAAGTGAGTGTGGCTAACAAAGCTAGCAGGGATCCTTACATTAATGGAAGTGTTCTGTTTCTTGCCTGTATCAATGTCAATACCCTACCTTTGCTGTAATATTATAGTTTTGCTAAATGTTAATTGGGGAAAACTGAGTTAGGGATACACAAGAATCTTCTCTGTATTATTTTCTTATAATTCCATGTGAATCTATAAATCTCTTAAAAAATTTAATTTTTAAAATTATATGTAAAATTATATATAAAACTAAACATATATTTTTAAACTTAAAAAAAAAAAGACATAATAAAAAAAAAAGTGAATGGACCAAACACTCTAATCAAAGATTAGAGATTGTCAGACTGGGTAGAAAACAATTCAAATGTCCATGAACTGTTAATGGAAAAACAAAATGTATTTTATGTATGTAACAAATTTATTCAGCCATATAAATGAAAAAACTGATACATGATACAAGGGGAATAAATCTCAAAAACATTATGCTGAGTGAAAGAAGCCAGACATAAAACATTCAATTTATAAGAAACTTTCAGAAAAGGAAAATCTCCAGAGACAGATTAGTGATTGCCTGGGGCTAGAGGTGGAAGCGGGGGCACAAGAGAACTTTTTGGGGAAATGAAATTGTTCCAAAAGCTGGGTTGTGGTGATGGTTGCACAGTTGTAGAAATTTATTAAAAAATATTTGAACTGCACACTTACAAGGTTGAATTTTATGACATGTAAATTATACTTCAATAAAACTGCTTACAAAATTAAATTTAAATTCCTCCTGCTTATACTTTTTTACAAACCTGCTCATGCAATTATCAAGCCAAAAAGAAACTTACAAATTAACTATGTCAAACCATCAAACTAATAAAATGCATATTAACATTTCCAGAATATAACTGATAAATTTAAAGATATCAACTATGAAGAATCTTTTTCTTAAATATTATTTATTCACATACTAATCAGCTTTATGCAAGTCGATATAGAAAGACAAGATCAACTCAGTAACTTCTCTCTCACTGAATTTGGACATGGTTGACCTGGCATAGGTGTTTTAGAGGCTGAAATGTATAGAATACAATGTGCCCCATGCGGACTCAATTCTCACCACTCTTTTTCCTCAAAACTACTGTATCACTTTCTTTCCTAGTTGGACTATAATGTGCTTTGGCTTTACTTGGTTCCTAGATGTCATTCACAAGAATGTAAGCTCCACAGGACCAGGAACTCGTTTTGAGTTGCCGCTGTGTTACCAAAGCATGGAACAGTGTACGGTCTATTGCACAAACCAAAAGAACAAATGAATGAATTTATACATAAAACCACTTATTATATGTTATTACTTCCAACATTACTCTGATGCACAGTATCATTTTCAAATAATATTATTATAGTCACTAAAAAAGAAATTAACATATTACTCTTTGAAAATGATTTTCAATTGCAAATTATCACTGCCCAAAATAAGAAGTTTTTTGAGGTTTGTTTGTTTGTCTTTGAAACTAGTAGGAGTTGTATAATATTTGTGGGATGAGTGTTACCATCTTGACATTGGGATGTGCAATGGACCTGGACATGCTTATCAACACATTTAAAACTAACCTTCTTGATGGAGCACCCTCAGCATCAATGCAATCATAAATATAGAACCCTCTTCTATTTTAAAACTGTTTATCAATACTGTTTTTCCACCTGTTTCCCCACCAATCAGTAAGTGTATCAGATAATTTGAAATATGCTATATTAATTTTTAAAGTAACACCTAATTTAAAATTAAAATTAAAAATTCTCCTAGAGAAGTCATAAATGCTGAAGAATATGTCTTGTGGATTTCAGTTTAAGACACACTGGCCTAAATTATTATGCATTTTACCTGATAGTGTTTCACATTACATGAGGATTTATATTTTATTTGTGACCTCACTGAAAGCATGAAATAGTGCTTCAACTAATTATTCTGTTGGGAGGGGTAGTTTACTTACTAAATTTTTATTTGAAAGCACCTGCTTTTAAATATTTTTCGGGCCTAATTCATTGCTATTGTATTTTATGGTGGAGAATTCTGAAATCTCACCTGAGTATTTCTTCAAATGCTGAGGCAGATTCTTGGTTGCACACTGGGAGGAAAGAAGAGCAATAAGGACTGCTCACCAGCAACCTTCTGGCCTACTCTCAGGCAGAGGCAATGGCAACCATTTGGAGAAAAAGACGAGATGCCTTCCTAACTTCCCAACACAGAATGTCAGCTCTGACACCTCTGCATTTGGTGGTCTTATCCACACAGAAATCATTTCCTTCATTCACTAATATAAACAAATACTAACTAGTGCCTACTGTTCTGCTTGCTTGGGTTAAGGATGTGAACAAGACACAGTCCTTACCTGAGGGAGCTCACATGATCAAGAAAAAGGGACAAAGTGAGTATTGCAATCCAGTGAGGTATGTTCTGACATCTGAAAGTGATGTCCTCTGAAGGCACAGAGGGGATCTAACTGGCCTGAGATCCAAGAAAGCTCCCTTGGTGAGGAATAGATTGACAAGGGCATGGAGAGAAGTGAGAACAAGCAGGGAGGTTGTTACAAGAAGAGAGAACAATAGGAATAAGGGCATTAAGGCAAAAAAAAAAACCCTTAAAATTAAAGAGGAGAGGTATATCTATTTTCTTACTCATTCTTCTGTTCGTCTGTCCGTCCGTCCATCCATCCATCCATCCACCCAACAAATATTCATTCATTATCTTTTAAATTCCAGATGGTGGGCTGAGTGGTATGGATTCAAAGGTTATTAGGATTTGACCCTTATTACTCTAGAGGATCTGGAGTCCAGTAGTTCAGGAGAGATCTAAACAAACACAGGGCCTCCTGTCTGTTTCTTGCATCTGTTCCATTCTCCCCATCTCTACTACCAGGCTAGTTTATTAGTTTCCTCTTGCCTAAACCACTACAATAGCCACACCTTTGTAATCCTTGCTTTACTCTACTATTTATCTTTCACACTAAAGACAATGTATCTTTTGAAATGCAAATCTGACCGTGCCATGACCTCTGCTTAAAACACTTCATGGCTTCCCACTGCTCTGAGACTAAAGGCAATAAGCCTTAGCATGCTCTGGCCTAGTCTAGACACTTCTATAAGCCTCTCTAGCCTCAACTTATTTTATTCTCACTTTCTCACTTACTTCTCCAGGCACACAAGCCTTCTTCATGCCCTTGTTCTCGCCATGTTCTGTCCTTCTGCCAGAGAACGTTTTCACATGCTATTCCTTGTGTATAAAATATTTTTTGAAAAATTTACCTTTCCTCATTCTTAAGATCTCAGTTTAACTCTTGTATGTTTTTCCAAGAGCCTTTGCTGACCTCTTAGACTTCATACTCCCCCAAGATCTCTCAGTTGCACAATTTATCACTATTGTAATTACATATATATTTACATGACTATTTGAATACTGCCTGTCTCCCTCACCGGATAATAAGTGTGTATTTTTCTTCACTACTGAAAATGTAACTCTTAATTCAGTGCTCAGTGAATGATGGCCACATATGGTGTGGTAGGTTGCACTTTCCAGAAATGGCCACAACAATAGCTCCTATTTTAAATGCTTTTCTTACTGTGTAGTTTTAATGCTCCTGCTGTTGAGAGGTGGGAATTGTGTTCCCTCCTCTTAAATCTAGGCCGGCTTGTGATTACAACAGTAGTGATGTTATGTGACTTCTGAGGCCTGGCTGTAAAAGGCAACAGCTTGCATCTGGTTTCTTTTGAGACCTTTGTTCTCGGAATCAGCTTCCAAAACAAGAAGAAGTCCAAATGGCCTATGGAGAAGCCCATAAGATGGGGAAATAAGACCCTCCATCTCATCACTCTGGTTGAACTCCCAGCTGACAGCGTTCTGTGTGAGCCATCTTAAAAAGGAATCATCCAGCTCCCAGTTGAGCCACTCCAGCTATTATTGTGTGTAGCAGTAATGAGCCACCTCTGCAAAGCCCTGTTCCCAAATAAATGATTGCTATTTTTTTTAAGCCATGAAGTTTTGGAATGGTTTGTTACACAGCGGAGATAACTATGATATATAGTGAATGAGACTCATACTTTACTGAAATAATATCCAGATTAAGTTGTTGAGAGCACTAAATCAGATTGATTATTTGGGTACTATAAAGTGCTTTTCAGTCAACCATTTTAATAATTAAATAGAGCAGAAGAAAGCATCAGAAAAATCACATAAAAGATTACAAAGAAATCATATTAATATAAAGAATTTATATCTTTTCAACCAAATCCTAATTCTATACTTTATTTCTGCCCAAACCCTTATTCTTTTTTAATCTCTTCTTTCCTATATCATTTTCCATTTTTATGCTATTTAAGTCTATGAAATTGCCTTGATTTCACCTTTGTGATACAGGGTTCAATGGTAATTGGTATGTATTGGCAGAGAAGCAGCTTAAAAGACCATTACAAGGATAACAGAAGTACCTGATCAAATGAATTTTCAGTGACAGTTCTTCTGAACAAAGTGTCTAGAATGGTTTAGGTTCTTGATTTTACTTTTGCATGCTTTGTGGAGTGTGTCTTACTAGATTTGTATAATCGAGGGACCTTGTAGATTCACTGCAATATGGCTGATCATTGAGCCAGTCAGGTTATCGTGGTTGTGGCGTGGGGAACATAACTGGTCTTTCTTTGGAGTACATCTTGAGAAGCACTGTTGCAGTCTCCCCTCAGAAGTTAAGTATCTACTGATAGGATGCAAATAGAGCATAGTATATTGTGCATAAAGAGTGACAGATACCGAGTCTGGATACCTGAGTTTGAATCCTGACTTATCATTTATTAATTGTGTGACTGTGACTCAATTATTTATTCTTTCCAAGGCTCGGTTTCTTCAGTTGTACAGGGGTATGAAATGGTACCCCTTCTGAAAGATTGCGGGGAAGGTTAAAAGAGATAATCCACCCTAAGCATTGAGAAGGTACTTGGCTATCGGAAGTGCTTAGTCAATACCAAGTCTTACACTGTATATACCATGACTCACTGATTCTAGGTTCATTCTAGATGGCCAGCCTCTGCTTGACCTTCATAGACAGAGCTAGTTTACAATTTTCAAAACTACTTCTTACTACATCAAATCGTTCACCTTCCCACTTCAGTTGTCTTCATGTTTGTCGCAGTTTTATTACAAGTTCTCTAGGTGAAGAACAGCCCTAACTCTAAGTGTGCCCTAGTAACTTGGGGAACCCAGAATGTAATTTAGAAAATTAAGACCACAGTACACTGAATGATACCATAGTATTTTCAACAAATCCCCCAAAATGCCTACCTTACTTTCAGAGAATTGTTTAATAAAGTCTTAGGTAAATCTAGTTGAACAACTGTGTAAATGTGATCATAAGAACTTTTTCCCAGTGATGTTAAATGGAGAATAATGAAGTATGTGTCTTTTTTCAAAGGTTTTATGGACATAGTGTGGTGGAATTTTACTATTTTAAGGCACAACTGTTACAATGAAACATAAAAACGGATTGAGACAATTGAAGACTCAAAATCAACTGGCAAATCAAATGCTTTCTAGTCATGTAGACAATGAAGAAATCTCTTCAACTGCACTGCCTGATTCATGTCTGCAATACAATATCAAACAGTTCTAGAGAATTATGTTTCTATATTAAAGTTATTATGAACAAATTAATTAGGTTTACTCCATGATGTGAACCTATTAAAATTGTGCTATAATGACATGCACATATATTTTATAAAATGTATATATATATATATTTAATAAGGTTTATTTAGAGAGTTGCAGATCCCAAAGACTGGAAAGCTATTGCTCTCAACAACCTGGCTCCTACATGATTATTTTAACATGGAAATAAAATATTAAGTGTTACAATGATAACGATGTGGATAATAACAGTATGCACACCTAGGAGAGTTCCAAGTGCTTCACACAAATGATTCTAATTAATCTTCACAGCAGTACCATGTGGAGATGAGATTACTATTCTCATTTTGTAGATGAGGAAACTCAAGCTTAGAAAGGTAAAACAATTTGCCCAAGTCCCACAATGTTAATAAGAGTCAGAACTGGGACTTAAATATATGTCTAACTTCAGGGCTAATTTCTTAACTTCTATAGTGTTGATAAAGTGAACTGCATCAAAATTAAAACCATGTTTCAAAAGGTACTGTTAAGAAAGCAAAAAGGAAAGAAAAACAATGTTTAAAGAAGATATTTGTAGTATCTATATCTGACAAAGGAATCATATTCAGAACAATTTATATTTTTAAAATTGAAAGCAAATAGAGACCAGCCTTGAAGCTTCCTGACCAGACAAAACCAGCCTAGTCATACAAAGCTTAATTTAGCTTATGTTGCAAGGCTAATGATGGGATTCAGGTCAGGCCGCCCCAAAATATGCCAAAGAGGCATATTGATTATTTTGAATTAAAGTTATTTAAGCAATGACCAGTGCAAGAAGGACACTCTGACCCTCTTTTGCGCTCCCTGAAAGGAGGAAATAAATTTCCCATACAAAAAGTAACCTCCCTGTACCAAGTGAAAGAGAGGAGTACTTATTGCCAGCATTAGGGAATTTAAGGCTGAAAGTTTGTATAAACAAACTTTGTTTTTTCTTCAGCAATCTGCTACCCCAAGCCCAACCCTCATTGTCAATTATTTAAAAATAATTGCTCTTTTTATTTAAAAGATATAAAAACTGTTTGCTTTGGTCACTTTGAGCCTCATTCCATGTTTTGGTTTATTCCCGATTTGCAAACTGTCTTTTTGGTATGAGCATACATTTTTACTAATTACTACTTCAGCGATTCATCTATTTTACCTTGGCTATTTATGAACCCTTGAATACATACATTTAATAAAATTCATTAATAAAATTTTGCCAATCAATGAGAAAAAGAGAAACAGTACAATAGAAAAATGAGAAAAGGTTTGGCCAGGCACTTTACAAAAGAGGATAACCAAATGTTCAAAAACATATGCAAATATGCTCAACCTCATAATTCATCAAGAACATCAAAACCACAGTGAGATACCGCTGCACATCTACCAGTAAGGCTAAAATTAAGCGGACAGTCAGGCATACTGAGTGTTAGTGAAAACGAGAAGCATCTGGAAGTCTCATATACTGCAGGTGAGAGTGATGTAAGATAAGTGACCGGGAGATCCAGCCCCACACACACAGAAAAAGAGGGTCCTTTGGCAGAGAGTGTAAAAAGAATTCTATACACACGCCAAAGTTAGAGTCAGAAGGAAAGTTTGTTAGAAAAGGAGTAACACTCCACAGAGTGTGGTCTCCTCTCAGAGGCAGAGAACGAGAGGACTGAGAGAGACTTGGAAAGGCAGTGAGTGGGGTGGGGGAGTTTGGGGAGTGTGGGGGGAGCGAGTTTTCAAGAAATTCAGTTTATATGTCATTCTTTAGTTCCCATTTCCTTTGATAGAGACTTACAGTGAGGAAGGGGAAGGGGAAGAGTATGTAGCCTGAAAGGCCTGCTGGTAGTTCCCAGCCTTTAACCCATAGGTTCCCCATGGTTTTAGCCATAGGGAATGAATGATTTTATTTGTGGAGGGCTCCACTTAAAGACTCTGTTGTTCCTGCTTCCCATTCCGCAGGTGTGAAAAATGGGTTGTTAGCAATTCCAACATAAATCTTCCTTTTTTCTGCAGGTGTCCTCCTGGCCTGGCTGCAGGCTGATCAGCATATTGCAGTCTCTGAATGTAGCTTAACATTTTAGTTCTCTCACCTCTTGCCTACATTAAGAGTACAGTTTGGCAAAACCAACTTTGGCTGAGTGTAGATACTGGTTCAACTTAAGTTCAACGTTTGCATATTCCACAATTCAGCATTTTCGCTCTTAGATATGCATTCTAACAAAAATTAAAGAGACTGCGTAATGTACACCAAAAGACAGATACAAGACTGTTTTTTGCACCACCGTGTGTGAAACTCCCCAAATGAGAACAACCCACATGCCCATCAATGATAAATGGATTTTTAAAAATTATAGTGTATCTATATAATGGAATGCTACATACAATGAAAACAAGCAAACCACAGCCATATACAACACGGGTGAGTCTCTAAAGGTTCTGGTCACCAATTTCAACATATGGAGGAGGCGGTATTTCCCCACACCAACGAGCAATTCTCCAACACCAGCTGTCCTACAACTCAATTCTGAATACTATCTACCCGTAGGTAGTGTCAACCCCCATATACTAGCGGATCAATCCTATGAAACAGTCCCCCACCTCTGTTTAGATGCCAGTCCTCTGTGCTTCTAACTGACTAGCTATAGGTTAGAAGTTCTAATGACTCGGGTTCAATTAATTTCCTAAGGCAGCTCACAGAACTCAGAAACATTTTACTTAGTAGATCACTGGTTTATTATAAAAGGAGATAACTCAGGAACAGTCAGATAGAAGAGATGCGCAGGACAAGGCGGGAGGAAAGGGCGCAGAGCTTCCATGCCCTCTCCAAGCACACCACTCTCTCCACACCGGTACATGCTCACCAACCTGAAACTCTTCGAACCCAGTCCTTTTGGGTTTTTATGCAGGCTTCGTTACATAGTCATTGATTAAATCGTGGCCATTGGCGATTTATTCAACCTTGAGCCCCACTCCTCTCTCCCTGCCCCCACCCCTGTTTAGGCCTTTGGGCCTGAAAGTTCCAACACTCTAATCACTGTAGCTGGTTCCTCTGGAAACTGGCCCCCATTCTTAGGTAACCTAAGGGCTTTCCAAAAGTCACTGCATTAACATAACAAAAGACACCTCCATCATTCTCATCACTTAGGAAATTTAAAGAGTTTTAAGAGTTCTGTGTCAGAAACAGGTCAAAGACCAAATAACTATTTCTTATTATAAATCACCGTCTCGCAAGAACATTGTTGATGAAAATAAAACACAGAATTGTACATTGTATCTTTGTTTAAAGATATTTAAACTAGTTACAGAGTTAAAAGACAAAACTAATTAATACTAATAAAAAAGGAGAGGAAGCATCTGGAAAATGTAAAGAAAAGGCCTTGCAGAAATGACTGACTCAGCTGGTTATAGATTAACCACATCCTATAAATTCTAGCCTTCTGGAAACTCTTGCAACATCTACAAGACAAACAACCTGTAGATAAGACCAGTAGTCTAGAAATTCCCTTTTGCAGCCCCCGACCCAAAACTCCGCCTCCCCATCCTGAGTCATGAAGTGTGTGTAAAACCTCAGACAAAGGAATCACATGCCCCTTGCATGGACACTACAAAGGTATATAAACTGTAAGAAATCTAACCAAGGAGAGCTCGTGTTTTGGTGCTGTTAAGCCCCACGTGCTCCACCAGCTAATAAATTCTTCTTCTTTTAACCAAGTTGTCTGAGCATCTAATTTCCTCCTTTGGGTGTAGCTTCTTGCAACAATAATAGAAAAGTGGCGGTAATGATTGGGAAGGGGCCTAAGGAAGGCTTCTGTCATGCTGATAATGTTCTATTTCTTTTCATGTTCAATGATTTCTGAGCACTGTTTAGGCCTCCTGCCCGCCTCAAGTTGTACCCCACTTCTGCTGCCTTAACTCCTCAGGACTTTGGTGTCAGTAACCTCAGACCCCACTTTGCCATCCACAATCTTGTGGGTGGCTGTGGTCTTTTAGATGAATTACACGGAGTTGATGTACAGGACGTCACCAAAATCAAAGTCCTCTCCTTCTTCCAGCAGGTGGCGGTAGGGGCTGATCTCAGCTTCCAGTATGACCTTGATGTTCAGCAGGGCCTCATATTCCTGGGTCTGGCACTGCCCCTCTTCCGAAGTCTGGGCCAACTCTGACTCCAGGTGCAGCAGGATCCTGTTGAGCTGTTCCATCTGTGTGGCATAGTGTGCCTCCACTTCCCTCCGGCTCTTCTCCAAGCTGGATTTCAGAATTTTTTTATCAAGTCCAGGTCTCCAAGGACTGGGCTGTACTTCAGCTATGTGAGCATCATCTCAGCAGCTCCTTTCTCAGAGGTCTGTAAAGTGACTACTGTGGTGCTCTCCTCAGTCTGCTGGGACCAACACTTTTCTAGCTCCTCGTGGTTCTTCCAAGCCAGTTCATCATATTGGACCTAGACGTGTGCCCTGATCTTGCTGAAGATTTGGGGGCACCCAAACTCCACGGTCAACCCAGAGTTGGCAGTCTATTTTTGCAGACCGTTTATTTCCTCTTCATGGTTCTCTTCATGAAAGGCAGCTCCTCTCTGAGAGCCTCAATCTCCATCTCCAGCTGTAGGTGAATGATAGTGGTGTCATCAATGACCTTTCAGAGCCCACAGAGTCACTCTCCACAGACTGGTGCATGGCCAGCTTTATCTCATACTTGACTGAAGTCATCAGTAGCCAGAAGAGCATTGTCAATCTGCAGAACAAAGCAGGCTTCGTCCTCAGAACTTGCAAAGATCTGAGCACCTAGGGCCTTGGTTGTCTTGAAGTAATGTCCCAGTCTCTGACCTGGGGTCCCTTCTTCTCTGGGTGTTCTCAGATTTACCTCTTTAGTCTCTGACTATCAGCTTCCAGGCTCTTCACCCTCACCAGATTGGAGGCCGAGTGGTCATTCAGGCATTGCATAGTCTCCTTGGTCTGGATATCCCCTATACCCTCCAGACCCAGGCCACTCTTGCAGCCAGGCCCCTGCACCCCCAGCTACCTCGGATGCTGGTGGAATGGGACACAGAGATCTGGGAGCTAAGCCCCCTGCACCCGTGTACATGCTGGCTACACTGCTGCTGGCTGGACCCAGTAGCTATGTGACTACACAGAGCCCAGGGGCCAGTAACTGGTTGAAAACCTGGAACAGGTGCTGAAACTCATGTCGTTCTGGGAGGAAGGCGAAAGGTCAAGACTCAGAGTTAGGCTGCCAATGTTCTATTTCTTTTTCTGAGTACTGGGTACATGAAGGCGTTCATTTTGTGAAAGTTCATCAAGCTGTACACAAAATATCTATGCTTCTGAACGTATAACACACTTAAATTAAAAAAAGAAAAAAAAAAGGTAAGTAGCCTGGCTCAAGTTTACACTCCTAACCGGTATCTGTTAGCTCTTGATAAAAGTACTCCTAGAAGTCCTCAGTCTAAGTGAATGAGACCTCAATTGGCTAGTTATGATCTTTCTTTGCCTTCTAGAACAATTGGATGCAATAAGCCTTAACAAGACTTTCTGCACATTTTTGACATTCTCTTTTTAAAATTTATTTTTCAATTTTAGTTGATTTACAATTTTTTATTAGTTTTAGGTGTATAACATAGTGATTAGATATTTATATACCTTATGAAGTGATCACCCTGATAAGTCTAGTACCTGCTGACACCACACATTGTTATTATAATAGTATAATAGTGCAGTATTATAATAGTATAGACTATATTCCTGTGGAGTACTTTACATTTCCGTGACACTTTTATAACTGTCAATTTGTACTTCTTAATCTTTTTCTCCTTTTTCACTCCCATCTGGTGACCATCTATTTGTTTTCTATATCTATGTGCTTCTGTTTTGTTTGTACATTTATTTTGTTTTTAGATTCCACATATAAGGGAAATCATATGGTATTTGTCTTTGTCTGACATTTCACTTAGCATGATATCCTCTAGGTTCATCCATGTTGTTGCAGATGGCAAGATTTTATTACTTTTTATGGCCGAGTAATATTTCATTATATGTATGTATCTCATCTTCTTTATCTAATTGTCTATTAATGGATATTTAAGTTGCTTCTATATTTTGACTTTTGTAAATAATGCTGCAATGAACATAGGGTGCATATGCATTAGAGCTTTAATTCTTGCTGTGGGGTTGTCTTTTCACATTATTCTTATTGCTTTGAACTTTTTGCCAGCTGTTGTCCAATCTTCTATTTTTTTATACTCATAGACATGGCATATTTATAAGCTTTATTTAACTCACTTACTAAACTATAGATGAATAGGAATTAAACTGAACCTTGTCTCTCAGAGCTTACCACTCTTAATTGTGATTGATATTGGGACCCAAGCAAAAGCATAATAAAGCAGCGAGAAGTCTGGCAGAGTCATCTTTGAATAGTATTTCCAAGAATTAACTGAAAAATAAAACATTAAATCAGGAATGGAAACAGATGTTGAATAAAGTATTCAAGAATTTTAATTCTAAAAACTCTAATTTTCTGTGATTTAAAAATTGCTTAAATTATTTATGTTTATAATATTTAGAGTGTTTAATATGTACTAAGTTCTGTGCTAAGTGCTTTTATAGATAGTATCTCATTTAACCCTCAAACTATTCTATATGAGGGATTATATTTATAGTTATAGTTATCTCTATTTTATAGATGAGGAATTTTAACTTTGGAAATATTAAGTAAGTCACCCAAGATTACCCAGCAAATAAGTGGCAGTGTTGGAATTTGAATTTAGGTTTATCTAGTCCCAAACTTCACTATCTTAATCAGTATACTATGCTACCTATTAATTGTACATCAGATAAATGTAGGCTGATTAGAGACCAGGGATATGAAGGCTGAAATGAGATGTATTGTAGCAAAGTGTCATAAAGATGGAACAAAATTCAGAACTTGAAACTACACATGATGCTAATCAGGTCTGATATGGGAAGACCAACAGTAAACCCAACCATATGCCGTATTATTTTATTTTATGGGACCTGGATGCATTGTACTTTCATCGGAGATGTCTCTGCTCTCTTAACACTCATCAGCGTATTATTTGTTTAGAAACTCAAGGTTGTTGAATGAGTTAACTGAGACTAATTTATAAACATTATAGGTTTTACACATCATCTGGAACCATTCTTTACTATTTAGTGCCAGCACTAGAAAAGAGAGAAAAAGGAGACTTGGAAGCTAACGGCTCAGTTTCATGTATTACTGTTGCCATGACAACTCCTAAGAGCTTCTCTGATGAGCTGTTGCTGTCATTCAAAAAAAAAAATACTAAATTTTTCATTTGTATTTTCTGTCATTGACTTTTTTCAGTGTCTTTTATTTCTTATTTCTTATGACCCACGACCAGACAAATTATAAGGCATAAATAATCATCTTAGTTGCTTTGGGATCACGTTCATTGGTTTGTGTAATTCAAATTTTTAAAAGACATGAAAATAATTACTGTGCTTTCAATTTAAATTTAAGATGTGTTATGGTTGAACTAATCATAAGTTGGTTTGGTTGGTTCTGAAAGATTATGGCAAAATCAATAGACAGCTGCATAAACGACAAGGACCATGCTTTCCAGTCTTGTGAAGTAGATTGCAGAGGGCAAAAGTGCCTGTGTGAGTAGCAGAGAAAACGGATGGGTATGTATTGTGGTTGAAGGGGCTATGGGTCTTCCTACTTTACCCCAAAATATCTTTCCCGCTACTTGTCATACATGGTGCCTAAACATGCACCCATGAGAGTTTTACTTCTGTGAGTCTTGAAATATTTACTTAAAAAATATTTTTTTGGTGTGAAACATAAGATACATTTTTAGAAGTGCATAAACCTTAAAGTTTAACAGTTACAGTAATTATTAAGTGGACACCTGAATATAACCACCACTTAGATCAAGAAATAAAACATTGACAGCACCTGCCACGTATCCCATCCAATCACAGACCTTTCTTCTTTTCTAAAGATAGCAATTTTTCTATTTACAGTAAAAAATTCTTTATAGTTTTACCGTCTATGTATGAAATTACATTTTGCCTGAGTTTTTTTAAACTTTATATAAATGAAATCATGCTATAGATATTCTTCTTTAGCTAACATTATATGTAAGATTCATTTATATTGTGGCATTTAGCTATAGCTGACTCACTTTCATTTGTGTATAATATTCCTTTGCACTCTAATAGTGAATTTAAGCTGTATTTTTAAAAATATTTTGAGTTGATCATACGATTTTTCTACTTCAATCATTTGTTGTGATGAATTACATTGATTACTTTTAATGTTAACCCAATCTCACATCCCTGAATTTTGCAGCTATTTCTATATGTTGAGATTTGCCTCTATTTTTCCCTTCACATACTATCCTTATTGAGTTCTGGAATCAAGGATATACTAACTACATAAAATAAGTTGGGAAATTTTTCTTCTTTCTAGTCTCTGGAAGAGTACTTCCAGAATTATTTTGTCACTGAACTATTTCATTATTGAATGTTTTGTAATATTTTCTGTTCCTCTACCCCTGAGGCTGCTAAATCAAAGCTCAAGTTTCTTGGTATCTTTCTTAAAAGTGGCAGATGACCTCAGAGAGCCCTCAGCAACTTTCCTCATCTTGCTGGGATCTGTCTTTCTCTCAGAATTTGTCTGGCAGTTCCCCATGATGTCAAGTATTCAACGTTTAAAGGTACACTTTAAAGACTTTTCTTTGTTTTCAATTCTGCATTTTTTTTTTGTTTTCAAGTCTGAGAAAGTTGGTATGGATAAATGTTTAATTCTATATAATGGAATTATAAAATACAAATGAGCTGGAGAGGGTAAACTGCACACCTGATTCATTCGTTTGATTTCATTGTGTTCCAGATAAGTTCCAGAACTGAGCTGGGTAGGACTGATGGGACATGAAGGATATAAGGCTGTGGCTATAGTAAGGAAGATAGACCATGGAAGTGACCTCCTGTTCTATGCCAACTCCAACTTCTGGAAGGAATAGGTATTGTTACTGTCCTGTTACCTACTTGCATACCATTTCAGTTCTGACTCCAACATAACTTTAGTCTCTAATGCAACCTGCTGACCTCACTTCTGGCTCTACCTTTGTTCTGATCCAGGTACCACCACTGAGCTCTGTTCTCATCTCTTTCACACCTCTAATATTGAGTGCATCACAGTTCATTAGTCTCTGGAAATCATTAGGTAACCCAGCCATTGAACCTAAAAAATTGCACTTCAAAAGAAGTAGGTCCCTGAAGAGATTCAGGTGACAACATCAATTGGGGCTGACTCTGAAGGACTATCCCAATTCTGGTGCTCCCCATGGAGTGAGTTGGGTCCTCTCTTACAGCTCCATCATGGACCAATTTCTCCTTAATTTAATCCAACTTCCTTTATTACATTACAAACGTTACTCCATAGTGCACTCTCCAGTAAAGCTCCTTTATACAAATATCCTGAAATCTGTTTCATGGGGAACCCAAACCCAAAATAAGGCTTAAAGTAAAATCTTCAAAAATGAGGGGGAGTCTGTAGGTGATATCAACCAGAGAGGTAGCAAGTGGCAGATTCTGATGACTTAAAATTTTAACTGGCATTTGGTAGGACAGAAGAAAGAGAAAGAATGGGCTATAGGAGGTAATGAGAAGCAAGGACCCTGTCCAATCCCAGTCATACAGAGTATGGGAGGAAAACACAGGCCTTTCCTTTGAGAAAGCCAAAGTAGAAGCAGAGTCCTGATGGGATTGCCACCTTTTTGTAAAGGGCAGAAAGTGAAGGAAATGTTCCCTGAAGAATGAGGAGATTTTCTGATGGTAGAACACAAGTTTCAAAGAACTGTTAGAAAGGAAAGGAGTGAGATAAAATCTTAAAAGAGAATATGCAGAATTGCTTGGGGATTAGAGTACATGGGAGATGAGATGAAATTAATGCTGGGATTGTCAAAGCAGAGTAGGCCAGAGAGGTTGGGCCCGTAGCTGGGGAGGACAGGTGAGGACATTGCCAGGAATGCAGAGTATTGAGGTCTCATTTCCTCCCACCAGAGTTGATATGAAGGCTGGGATGAAGTGGTTTATATTGAACATCAATACTCTGAGGCTTTCTCTTTAATTCGACACAGGGGAGAAGCGGTCTTTTCTTAATTTAAGACTTTCAGCACATTTATGAGATCAGGTGGATGATTTTACTTTCTCACAATTACAGTAGTCAGTACTATGAGACATATACTTCCCATCATAAAAATTTTCTCTTCCTAACCACTGATATAGTATCAAATTAAAGATGTTTGGTTATAATAAGAAGCTTCAGAAATTGAAACTGTCAAGCAAAAATATCCATGTTAATCTCAGCTCCATTAAACATACACACACAAAGGAAAAAAAAAACTATTATCTGCCAAATGCAAAGAATAAAATCAAGAAATGAAAATATGTTTATGTTTATAAGAAGCCAAGGCGAGGAACAGATATTTAAAATATAATCCTGGTGCTTTATTTCTGTAAGACTGCTTATGTTTGTATTTGAAAAAAAAAAATTTCCTCTGACAAATTCAATGACTACTGAACAAAGCCTTTCCATTTTGTCCAAAAAACTGATCAATGCCTATGGAGAAAAGAAATGTTAATTCTAATCCCATCTGTGCCCTGAGTACCCTGGGGGAAAGTCATTGATTTAATGATTCATTAATAAAACAAATATTTGTTTTGCCCTACTTTGCTCCAGGTAATGAACTTAGTCTTGAAGATAAAGCTGTAGAGAAGGAGATGACCCTTCCCCTCACTGACATGGGATAAGGAGTTGGATACAGACAAAGAAGCAACTACAATATGGTAAGTGCTAGTGGAAAAAGTAGAGTTCTCTGTAAGCACACAGATGGGATCCTACCTTAAGGTAGAAGATTTAGATTTACCTTAAGGTAAGAGAGTTAGAATAGTGAGATAACTGGAAGAGTTTTTGAGACAGAAGCAACAGCTTCTGAGAAGGCCAAAGGCAGGGCAGAGCTTAGCAAAATAGTCTTGAATTGTTAATACGTGATGAGGGGAAGAGAGCAGCTAGAATGTTAAACCAGATCACTTTGACTACCGAGTGAAAAAAAAAATGTTTTGGCAAGAGGGTTTCAAGGGACTGGACTAGGTGATTTTTAAGATTTTTTTTTTTCTATCACAAACATGATTTGATGAAAAAAATCATACAGAAGTTCTATAAATAATCACTAGGTCATTCAGAACAGGCACAGATTATAAGGGTTAACATTTATTATAAACCGACTATAGATCAAGACCTGTTCTAAATAGTTTATTAATCCGTGAGGTTAAAACCCACAATGACCCCATGACAAATGTCTTATTATTATTATCATCACCCCAACTTTACAAAGAAGGTAACTGTAACCTGCACCCAAATGTGAGATAATAGGAATATAGAAAATATTGAATGAAGCTGATTTCCTTCAATGTCTCTACTCAGAGATCAACTTTGTTTTGCCATGAATAGTAAAGGTCTCTAGCTTTCATGAATCTTTTCCCCAATCCCACCATCACTAAACTTAAATTGGTTGACCAAATTATTCCTCTTTTTGAGTAGTAAAAAGAAAGAAAAGTTTAAGAAGCAATATGAGCCTATGATCATGTCCTTTATAAATAATTAGACGTGTTCTTTTTTCTTTAAGTGTAATTATTCCGGATTTTCAACTGAATTGAAAGTGGCTTGAGTTAAGTAAGTAAATGAATTAAATCCATAGCAAAAGGTAAGTCACTTTGATATTCCAGATTTGGTAGCTGAAGATGATGCAATTCCTGTCTAAAATTTCTATTAATAACAGTTTAAGAAAATCAGTAGTTTTTAGGTCTTGAAGGTTAAGTGAATATGCTTTCTATTTTGTGATTTTCAGTGAAGAAATTTTCAGTGAAGAAATTTCCCCTGAAAATTGGGAGCCTTTGCTATACTAAGATATTAATTCATGTAAAAAATTCCTATATTTTAATCTAGCAACAATACTCTTAATATATTTAATAACTTAAATTCTCACATGTGGGTTCAATTTGGGGGAAATTTGCCTAATTGATCTAGATGGGAAATGCCTCTTGTTTTATTAATTACTCTAGTAAAACATTATTCAAGCTTCTAAGAGTTTATTTTCCTCTTCTCGTTGGATTTTCGTGTTGTCCCTCTCCCACTTGCAATTCTCTGCTTATTTGATCCCTCTGTAAGGAGCAAAGTATTAGTTCATACATACAAACACATGCACACCACACTGTGTAGTGTTAGATCACTTCATATTTCTTTGTGGCTTCCTCAAATTTGGTTCTATGTATTCTATATTGCTATGGATCCAGGTATTTTCACTGATTGTGTTCAGCAATTGATTTTAACATCTTTTGTTGTGGTCCTTAACAAAATTGTTACTTGGTGAGAGACTTCATTAATAACTCATCCATTTATTTGTTTGAAATAGTTAAATGTCTACCACTACATGGTAGGCCTGGAGGACACAAGAGGAAATAAGACCATCCTTGCCCTCCAAGACTTTGTGGTCTAGTGAAAGTGATGTCAGAGTGCTGTGGTAATGGTGAGTCTCAGACACACGTGAAGAAGAGAAAGGAGCAGAGGTCGGGTTCCGCCTTTTTGTCCCATATTAGTTTCCTATGGATGCTTCAATGAATGACCACAAACTTAGTATCTTAAAGCAACACAGATTTATTTTCTTATAGTTCTGAAGGTCAGAAATCTGAAATGAATCTCCCTAGGCTAAAATCAAGTATTGGTAGGGCTGTATTCCTTCTGGAGACTCCAAGTCCTTTTCCTTGTCTTCTCCAGCTGCTAGACACTTCTCACATTCCTTTGCCCCATTCTTCTTCAAAAGTAGCAATCATATCACTTCAGTGTCTGCTTCTGTCTTCACTTCTCCTTTATTGTCTCTGCACCTCCTGCCTCCCTCTTGTTTTATAAGGACCCTTGTTTTTCCATTGGGCCCACCTGATAATCCAGGATAGTCTTCCCATCTCAGGATCCTTTTGAACATGTAAGTTTCCAGGGATTTGGACATTGGCATCTTTGGAGACCTATTATTTGTCCAACCACAGTTCTCAAGATACCTTTGCCTTCTCAACAGCCTTTATTTTTTCTTCCACAGTGCTCCTTGACAAGAGAACCCAATTTGTCTAGTGGGATCCCTTGATCTTAGGGCAGCAGGTCCCTATCCAGCCCTCCAAGATGAAACACTGGTCCAAAACAGTCGTATAATCTCATTCTTTCTAACCAGTGATCCATCCAAGGATAAGCATGTGACCTAATTCTTGCCAATTAGATAAAAACATCAGTGATATAGTGAAAAAATATATAAAGTACACATAGGTGCTGTTCTAAGATCTTTGCATAATTTAAATAATTTAATTCACACAATAATCTTATGAAGTAAAGTGGTCCAAACATTTTACAGATGAGAAAAGTGATATGTAGATTGGTTAGGTAACACAGTCAAACAACTCATAATTGGCTCAGATAGGGTTTGAATCTACTGAGTCTGGCTTCAAAATCTATACTCTTAATTTTGATACTTCATCTCCTCCAAGGGAAAAAAATCTCCTAAGGAGAGTTTTCCTTCCAAAACACAAAAACAAAGCTGTGGGAGGAGAAAATCTAATGGTCCTATTGCTTTCCTCTTGCCTTAAAACAAGATATAATGTCCGGAGATGCAATAGCATCATAGAGTCATGAGACAAGAAAAGTATGAATCAAAGACTCATTTTGACCTTCCTGTGGAGGGTCACTAAGCCAATAGTAGTAATAACCTGCTTCTAGATTTCACATTCTGTGAAGAAACTGAACTCTGATATGTTTAAGCCACTGTAATTGGATTTGCTGTAGCTCGCAGCCAAGCACCTTTCTAACCAATGCCCTTGCATACTACGCTATTATATCACTTTTCCAATGACTGCAACTATTTGTATCCAGATCTCCCTCCCTTCCTAGACTGGGCATTCCTTAATGGCAGGAGAAACCCAGTCCAGTATTTACTGCCTGTTACAGATGGCACCATGATCCCCATTCTTGGATTTATGCCCTGTGTTAACTTCTTCCTTTGAATGTGGGCTAGAGCTTTAAACGCAGTTTGCTTCTAATGAACACTTTATGATAAATGTGATTGAGGTGTCACTTCTGAGATAAGCTTACAAGAGGCTGTAATTTCGTCTTGCTGGTTCCCCACCCCCAACACACACACACGCATTTGTTTTCCCTGGTAAAGTAGGCTGCCATGTTGTGACATAATTTGAGGCAAGGAACTAAGGATTGACTTAGACCAACAGCTAGTACGAAATTGAAGCGCAATGGCTCTCCAAGAACTCAGTTCTGCTATCATGAATAAGCTTGAAAGTTAATACTTCACAGTCAAATATTAAGATGACTGCTACACTAAATGACACCTGAATTGAAGCCTTATGAGAGACCCTGACTAAGCCTGAGAATCTAGCTAAGCTGTACTGAAATTTCTGACCCAAGGGAACTATTGTTTAATAAATGTTTAGGCCACTAAATTTGGGGGTAATTTGTTATGAATTTATAGATAACTAATTCAGGGCCTAATAAACATTTATTGAATAAAGAAATAAATGTTTATTGAATTGAAAAACATATAAAAGGTAGAAGAGGGAAAACAATAGGAAAGATTCAATAGAGAAGGTGATAACTAAGCTGAAGTATGAAGGATGAGCAAGAGGAGATAGAGCACACTCAATAGAGGAACCAGTGTGTAAAAGGCAGAGATTCTCTGGGAGATGAACAGAGCAAGAGAACCAAGAATGGAATGCTGAGAAAGAATGGTAATGAAGAGGTGGCTGTGAGAGGGTGGCGATTAGAAAGGGCGGTGTCATAGAGGCAGTGGTAAGGAGAGATTCAAGATAGAGGAAACTGTAAACAGGATCGTTGCAGCACTGAGATGAATGACAGAAAAGTGGTTGTTAGTGACCTTAGGAGGGCAGTCTCAATAGTGTGGTGTCAAAGTGCTGGTGTCTGAGGCAAAACTTAGATAAATAAGCAAGGGCCATAAGTGCCAATGATTCCTTTCTAAGCCTGGCTATGAAAGGGAAAATTCTGTGCTGAGAAGGACCCAGTGGTCTGGGAGAGGAGTAGCAGATAAAGTTTATCAGGTGACGGGAGAAATCTCAATCTTGAGAGAGATGACAGTGTCCATCTTAGTCTCCAAATTTTGTCTCTCTTCTGTTTGACCAGAGATAATTCTTCTCTGTTGTCTTGAAGGTGACCTACTTGGTTCCATCACTCTACGTATGCTCTCGAAAACAATTTGATATTTCTAAGGCCAAATTCCAAACTCTGCTTCTGAAGGGAAGCACCAGACTACAAAAAGTTTTAATATGAATTACAGCTCTACCATAAACATTCTGTGCAATCTTGTGTCTTAGTTTTCACTCATTCTTATCTCCTTAGATTCCTCAGACATTGCAAAGATTCAAGAGATCATTGCGTGCATCTTTATATCTGCCTAGCACTCAGCACAGTTCTGTGCACATAGTAGGTATATAATAAACATATTGATTTGTATCTGCTTGATCTTGAAAAAATCAGGTCCATATAAACATCTTAAGGAAGACTTTTGCTTTTCTTACATAGGAGGAATACACACACACACACACACACACACACACACACACATATATATATATCAGTGTTTAATTCCTGCAATCCATAGGCTAGAGGTGAGATTATATAATAATATCTAAGCACATTAGGTTATATTTCTTGTTGGGTAAAATTGTTGTAAAAACATCTAAATAGACTATGATTTAGAGATAAATAGTGCCTCTACCAGAAACTGCTGGCTTTCTTCTCCTTCAGACTGTAGAGAGAGATATCCTTTCCTTAGCATGCAGAGACAGAATAACTGTTAATTCTACATGTATCAAAAGTTGTCTTCAGGTGGCCATTACCAAAATGAATGAATTATGTAATAGCATTACAATGGCTAATTGATATAAAAATTTGACCCAGAGACAAATTGATTAGCATGTTTCTGTTTGTTTCTAATTTTAGAATTCTATCAGATTAAGGCAAAATTGAGTCAAATTATTATTAAGTTTAACCTAAACTGAAGTTAAGAAGCTGTTCTTTTTCATTTTTATCTGGAAACCTATTTTATCCAGAATTTAAATTAAATGCAATATAGTAGGACATATGATTAGTACATGCAGGATGATTAAGCTGACTTGTGGATGCAGTACCAGTTCACATCTAGAAGAAAGAGAGACATATTTAGTTTTCCATCCAGGAAATTTTCCATGGTTGATTTTTTTTTAACTCTTTGTAGGCTACTTTGATATTATGTGGTCACTCTCTTAAAATCACACCTGCATGTGTAAATGACCCCGACCCACCGCAGTATCCTTTAGTCTTTAGCAGCAGTGAACTTGAAAATCACAGAAAGAAGTGGTCAGAATGTTTTCCACTCCATTTAGACTCAAGATCAAGTTGAATACCGGTAATATCCCTACTGCACTGGACAGAAAGAGACAGTAGAGCAGCATCATTTACATCGTATTCTACTATGTCATTCAGTAGACAGTCTGGAGGTCAGACCCTCATCTGAGCCCTGGGGCAGAAGAATAAGGAGTAAGGGACTGCCTTTTGAAGTCCTGAAGAGCATTCCCAGCTTTGTCATGAATGCTCATCACTAGAGTATTTGGAGGCCATCATGTGCCTGAGGAGATTGTCCATCACCAGAGAAATAAAACAGTGTTCTTGGCTGCGTGTGATCAATAAATATCTCTTGTTCCTTCTGTGAATAGTGGAGATGGTGACCTCAGTGTCACAGAAAATTTCTAATTTGGGTAATTACATTCTGCTTCTCTCTGTTGCTCCTGGAGCTTAAATAGAAAATGGAATTCTTCATTTTCATTTGTCAACTATTGCTTAAGTTGCACTGCTGTGAGGTATTGCTGTGAGCTGTTAAACATCTGCTGTGTCCTACTTTGAAGGTGGTTGCATTTTAATTGAATTTTACTTTAATAGACTAGAACACACTATATAGGTAATAAATCAGTTTGTAAAGTGCTTTTGAGTCTATGTAGATAGAAAGATTATATAAATATTAAAATACAGTAATTAGCTTTATGAAAGATGTTTTAGGGATATATATATTTTAAAGATATTTTGTGAAACTAAGTCTATTACTGAGTGTTTTTCATGAATGTACAATAAAACACACATTAATTTCTCTTTATAAAGCTAAAAATTTTCAATTAGCAAAGCAGTCAATCAGAGGGTATGTTCTCAATACCTGCTTAGCACAGGACTGGCTCTTGTAAAGAGGCGCTAAAGAGATCTTAGAATAAGTTGTTTCTACTAGCAGTCAGGTCTGTCCCACTAAGGCAAGATTTGGAGATACCAAAATATGAGCAGAGTGAAATACCTGATGCTCTGCCTAACTCAAATTACCTCTGTCCAGTCTCCCACAAATAACAAAAATCCAACTATTAAAGTTCTGTGGAAGATCCCCTGAAATGTGAGTTTATATCTTGAAGGGACTACCAAACTATCAAATATTCTAAAAGTTTTTATTTTAACATTTACTGAGAGCATTCTATGTAATAAAAACCTCGCTATAGTACTGTCATCACCATTGGGCGTGTGAAGAAATTCTTTGCGGAGCAATAAATTGGCCATGTTTGCATGGTTAATAAATACTAGAAATGGGATTCAGCAGTTAGCAAGTTGTTGCTGTTTTCACCTCCTTGGCTTGCCTCTTTGCTGATAAATTAGATGTGGCTCTTTTCCCACATGCTGACATGTACATATCTACAATACATGTGGCGAGAACTACCACAGATAGGTAGGTGTGCACTGTGGGACCAGAGTTTGGAGGAGGGAGTGACAAACTCTGCCTTGGGGGTAAGATAAAAGGTTCACAGAAGAGGTGGCATTTTAGACTGGGTCTTGAAGGACAAAGAGAATGAGCCAGAGTATAGACATTTAGTGAAAAGTGCTTGGGATTTAGAATCCAGAGGAGTAAATTTGAATCCTGGTTTTAGCTTTTAATCATTCTATGAATTTGATCAAGTTTTTAAAACTTTTCTACACATGATTTTTCTCACTTTCAAAATGAAGAAAAACCACAACTAATTTCTAGGAGTTTTGGAGAAGGATATGGACAACACAATGCCTGGCACATAATGAATATTCAGTGATGATAGATCACCTTCTCTTTTCTTAAGCAGAAAGAGTTACACGTGCAAAGCTTGACTGATGTGAGTGCCAGAAATTTGGTTTGGCTCCAGTAGAAGGGTGGAACATCTTGGTGGGAGGCAAGGTTTAGGCAGATTCCGAAAGGCCTTAGGTGTTTCATAAAGGAGTTTGGATTTTATCCTATATTAAGTCAGGAGCCACTGGCATTTGAGCAGAAGAATGCTGTGATCAGATTTCTGTCTCACCGTAACTCAGTGTCAATGTGAAAAATGGATATCAGAGTGAGAGGAGGCCAGTTAGGAGGCTGTTACAATGGGGCAGTTGACAAGTTTTGAGACCCAAAACCTAGATGACGGTAGTATAGATAGAAAAGAAATATTTAGTAATACAATTGATAAAAGTTTTTGACTGATATAAATTAAAGGTGACTTAAACTTTTTAATTAATGAGTCTATGTAATTAAGATTACTAACAAGTTTAGGGGAGTAGAAAAATGCTTTATATAATAAAGCCTTTTTATATTATATAAATATTATTTTAAAAAAATAAAGGGAATTTCAGGAACTATTGACATTTTCAGTAAGTAATTAAAAGTTGGTCCTGATGCTCAGGATAGAGATATTAACATAAACGTCATTGTTATGTAGGCAGAAGTTAAAGTTGTGAGACTGAACAAAATTACCCTGGAAGAGCAGATAAAACATTAAGAGAAGAGGTCCATGGGAGGAACCATGGTAGAGCATAAACATTTAAAGAGAGAGAAGAGAATGTGGAGGTGAAAAAAAGCCTGAAGAATTATCAGAGAACTTGGAGGAGATTTGCACAAGTGAAGAAGGCAAAAGAATGCAAAAATTTCCCCCACTAAGAAGTAAGTT
Organism: Cynopterus sphinx; assembly: GCA_030015415.1. Taxonomy (NCBI): domain Eukaryota; kingdom Metazoa; phylum Chordata; class Mammalia; order Chiroptera; family Pteropodidae; genus Cynopterus; species Cynopterus sphinx. The sequence goes on along the minus strand of CM057391.1, from coordinate 40,806,850 downwards.
TCATAAGGGCAGAAATGTTTATTGCTGCTGTGTTTCACTGATGTTTATCCCAGCTCCTGCACAATGCCTGGTACATTGTAGGTGGTCAATAAATTCATTAAATGAATAAATGGAAATTAACATGAGTTTCAAGAAAAAGAGAGTAACAGCATCAAATGCTGTAAAGAGATCAGATAGAATGAGAACTGAAAAGATCAGCAATTGATAAGTCACTTGAGACTTTTTAGTATACAGTGTTCATATTTCAGGAGATTATATTCTAAATGGAAAACAGTGTGGAATTTCCTCAAAAAGCTAAAAATAGAAATGCCATGTGATCTAGCAACTTCTTCTGGGTATATACCACAAAGAAATTAAATCAGCACCTTCGGGAGATATATCTGCATTCTCACGTTCATTGCAGCACTATTCACAGTAGCCAAGATATGGAAACAACCTAAGTGTCCAGAAACAGAAATTGTGTGATATACATACAACGGAATATTATTCAGCCATTCTGCCATTTGCAACAACGTTAATGAACTTGGTGAACCTGGAGGACAGAAGGGCAAAACACCAAAAGGGTACTTGGCCCTTGGGACGGTAGAAAGGGTGATAGGTAGAGTTCAAAGACGAAATGGTACACATGTTCTTAGAATGATAGAATCTTGAACTGAATAGGAACTTAGAGACTATCAAGTTAAAACTCTCATTCAGAGAAGATTTGTAATACTCATTATGAGCTTGGTACTATGTGAAGAAGCAGATTCATGTATAACCTAATAATAGTTGTTAAATTAATGTACTTTTTCTCTTTTGCCTTCCTGGATACTTAAACTTCACTCCACTGAGCCTTTGTATCCAAAGGAGGGTGAAAGAGTCTGAGAGATTAGGAACTGTAAATAAGAAATACAGAGTGCAGAGTAAGAACATGGTAACATTGTGAAATTCAGCTTCTGACATGCAAAATAGGTTTACACAACAAGACAATAGCTTTGCTTACCAGATTTTTGTCTTGAAAGAGGATTTTCTAAATTCCCTCATGCTGGCAAATTTACTACTGAGCTTGGAGAACAAAGTTCACAGTGTTACACCACCTTGTAAGTGAGGCATTGTATCCTCCAATAGGCCAGAAGGCAAGGTGAAGGATGTGGCAAAGATGCTGTGCTTCTCAAAGTGTGAAATAGGAGAGTGGATTGTGTCAATCAGGCAGCCCAATTGGATCCTGACTTAGTCCAAAGAGACCAGACTATGAATTACACATCAGAGAGACAAAACTTATGTTTAATTTTTTTATTATGAGTGAGTTATTGTGATAGTTTCTATTCACTTCTACTCTATTCTGTGCAATTTTATTTTTAAAAAATACTGAACACAATCTCCTATATAGGTTTCATAGCCTGCAATTGAATTTTGATCCATAGTTTAAAAAACATTGGCTTTAGGATTTATAATAACTTATACATTTGTTATTTTCAATACAATGAAGGGAGTTTTTACTTTTTTCTAATACCATTGGAAAGCATATTGGAATATCAAAGAGGCTAATGAGAAAGACAGAGAAGACAAAGTAAACTCAGAAATTAATAAAAAAGAATGCCTCTGGATAAAGAGCCTCATACCAGCCCTTTGTATCCCAAGCCAGAAGTCAAGATGTGAAAAAAAAGTGAATATGAAATTGGAGCTAGATGACTTTGAAGGGCAAGAAAGTATAGGAAAAAATGAAGCGAAAAGAGTAAACTTTGAAGAGGTACATTTGGCTCTCACCAAGGTGGTTTCCAGAAAATCCCTAAAGGGAAATCTCCCACCCAAGCCTGCCTGCTACACAATTTGGTAGAGAGAAATAAATAAGAACCACTCCTGAGAATGGCAGGTTGTGCAGAATTTTCTGGCAGTGTGCCAGATGCCTGTTTGAGTTGCTGATGGTCCACAATGAACATCTTTATTGGAATTGCTGATGAAGTAGGATCCAATTTTGGCATATCAGGGGTTCAGATATGTGAGAAAGTGCCTCCTATTTTAAGAAAAAAAGGATTTGACATCTAAAATACTAAATATTTGTTTCTAAAATCCTTGTCTCTTTTCCTGTCCTTACTATACCCTCCTGAGGCATCTTCACTTCGCAATCATCAGGTCACTCTCAAAGAGTCAGTGAGATATTGTGAAGAGAGTGGGGTAAATGGAGAAGATTGGCCTTGGGGACCGGTATTCTGAGAGAAAGATTTTACAAGCTGAGGAAAAAAGCTTCCTTTTTAAGGTCTTTTATGTAAGTGAGAGAAAAAAAATTAGCTAATTTAAGACAGAGAGAAAGGGAGGGAGAATGTTGTTGGGGTGACTTGCAAATTCAAATTAGCAAATATGTAGTAAAAATAGGGTCCAGAGCGGTCTGGGGGAGCTCAATAACAGGAACCTATAAACGACCTCTTCAAAGCACTTTCATTAGGATGGGCCATCTCCTTGTATTGGTCTCAGTTCAAGAGTAGAATTCCACAAAAAAAGCCCCTAACAACCTAGGTTGGGTCATAGTTCTACCTCTTGACCACAGGAGACAGACATCTCGATTGTTATGCCCATCGAGTCTGCATTTAGTAAAGGAGGGAGGAATAATTTCCCAGAGGAAAACTGGGACTCAAATGACAGAGGGGGCCTGGATGCTAGGCAGGGGAACATCATGGTATCCCCCACCCTGGCTTCAGAGTCCAGTGCTGATAAAGAAGGCAACCTCAGGAGACCGAACTGGGCTTAGAGAGGACAGAGCAGCTGACATGAAATCTGAGAGGCCTGGGATCCTCATGTGGCTCATGTCCCCAACAAATGTACTTGACTACCTACATTCTCTCCTAGGACTAAATTTGGAATTCAGATCAAACATTATTTGGATGAAAAAAAAATTGACTTTATGGGCCATTTCAAAGAGAACATCAAAGGAGCCCTTTGTAAATAAATTGTATTGCTCTTAACTGTTACGCAATTGTTAAGGACTGTGACTGCTCTTCAATATGCAACTGGGTTAGGTTACAATTAATGGCAAATACCAGTCCATTGCTGAATATATTTTTTCTTTTCCTTTTATCTTTCAAGAAGTAAAAATGTTGATTTCCATGCCTTTGGGAATTATGGACCTATCCAGTCTATCCTGCTCATCATCTGCCATGCTATTTCATATTTTAACTCTCTCCAAATGCAAATTTGGCTTTTCCCCTTACAAATACAGATCTTTCCTGAGAACACCAGATCTTTTGAAATCAATGGAGAACACAGATTAGTGAAATATAAAGAACTCCTGTAATGCCACTTTCATAAATAAACTTCACACACAACTTGAGATGCATTTCTTCAGTAAGTTTTAAGTAACTCAAGTAAGTTTCACCACTGCAGTAGCATACATAACCACACATTCATACTAATGCTGCTGCTACTCCTTCTACTATTGCTACTTTATGAGTGCATGAACTCATCTGAGGCTGAAAATGTGACTTTTGATCAGCTCTTCTTTCCCCACTGGACAGAGGTACACCATAGGGAAGACTTCTGTGTTCAGAGCTCTAGTCATACAAAATACATGTTCCTTGCCTCACGATCTGCCTTTACTGAAAGCTTTGAGCCATCTCCTGATTACTACTTAATGTGTGGTTCCTGCTGCTGTTTCCCAATAAGTCACAGCTTTGGTGTAAAGACAGTGCAAATTCTAAGCAAGATCAGCAGTATCTGATCTTAACACTATGTTCGAGAAGATGCCAAACATTAAGTTAGTTACTCAGAAGTTATCATGAGGTTTAGGACCAAAGAACCTCTGGATTCCAATTTCTAGACCACTTGCTTTTTGCTGGTACAAAGTTCTCTATTGTTGCATAAGACACTTGTGACTTTCCTTTTGGCTAAACCTATTTACCTTTCTAGGAATAGAAAACCTACTACTGAAGACTGATTTCTGACTGGTTTCTATGAACCATATTAAATAAAAAGAGAAAAAGTACAAAAGCAAATAATATAGTAACAGAAACAGTTTAAGAAGACCACCATTTTTTCAATCTATTGATGTTAATCCTAGTTGGAGAGAAGAAAGATGACTGAAGGATAGGGAGGGAACTGAGAAGGCCACCTGTGTTATGTGAGTGGAATTAGGTATGGCAACGAGTCATTAATTTATTTGCATTTGGTCACTAGACAATTTCCTACCTTCTGACAGAATACCAGTTTCACTCAGAACTGTATCAGTGCATTTATATCATTTATTTCATACCTTTCTCTGGATTCAATTTCCTTGAAAATATGCCAATATAAATTAATGAATATATATATTTCTATGTATGCAGCTCCTTCCTACCATTCTATGGAAGTTTATTTTAAATGATATTTGTTCAAAATGTACAAGCAGAAAATTTTTGTGAGATCCACAAAAATTATAGCAACATCTGAGCAACCAACTAATTCTGTTTCTATTAATGTCAGCCTTGCTAATATACTACCTCTTCAACATGCTGAATGTCAAAAGTTCAAATTTGATTTTTCCAGATGAAATACTGCATTTTTCATGACTTGAATCAATTTTAGGAGTAGACTAATTTTCATAAAAGAAAGATTACTTTCTTACTTTCTAGGCTTTCTCTTTCCTGAATAAGATTGATCTTGTATGAGAAATCACCAATGGCTTGTCATTATATAAAGTGCTACAGTAAAACTCTAATTTTTAGCTGAAAGTATAATTTTTTAATCTTTAACATGGCTACATGTCAGAGGGACCATTATTTTTCTGTCTCAGTCCATCTCGCTAAGAACCATGATTTAATCATTTCTATCAGAAATTAAAATGACCTCACGTGGGACTTATTCTTCTATCAGGCATATAGGATCAACCTTAGTCAAGTGCTGCTCACTATATTATCCAATAACTCATTGTAACCCATGAGGCTTATAAATCAAAAATACAATCTTAATATATTTTTTTTTAGTTCTTGAAGGACTTAATTACAGTCCCAAAAAATTATAAAAGAGGTATCTGGTGTTTGATTCCCTTTTGGCTATTCTAGAGGTTAAGTAAAAATTTTGGTTTCATTCTACCCTAGTGATCTTTTATGATTTCTTATGTTGGACCTCTCTATACATTAAGGTAACTATCAGTCTAAGAATTATATAATTGGTCAAATTAATTACTACATATAACCAAATTTTGGGGGGCACAAGGGAGTTACTTTTAAGTTTTTTTCCCCAAAACTTTTGCCAATTAGTTTTCTTGAAATAATTGTCTTAAGGGACTGGCTCAGACTCTACCCTACCCAATCTGACCAAGCTCCCTTTTAAGTCAGGCATTGTAAATAAATGACAAAAAGGAGCTTTACTTTCATGGCCAGATTTAGATATAATCTGATTCAGGAGCAAGAAGAAAATAACTCCCCCATCAGAAGCAAAACTTTCTTCTACCTGCTGACTATAGTCTCAAATCCTTTTCACAAGAATCGAAGTGTCTCATTTCGCAGCTAGAAATCAAGAGCAAACACTTGGAAAATTTAAACTTAAGTGTAGATGAGATTTAATCTAACTACAAATGCTCCTCATGGGGGTTGATTATGTAGGTTGGGAAAATAAAAGATGGAGCAGCAATAATGAGGATGGGAGATTGTCAGTGATCGCCAAGAGACAGTAAAAGAAAAGTTCAGGGGAAACGCAGCTTGATAGTAGGTGGTCAGACAGTTAAGAGAACAGCTAGATTTGTTTTGCTCTATTGGGTCAGGCCCTAATGACAAATAGATCAGGGGAAGTCAAGAAAAAGCAAACTGAAATGTGATGACATTTATACATGTGTATTTGCTTGACTAAAATGTTTCTGGAAAGCTGTGAAAATCGGTAGAAATAGATTCTCAAACACCAATTTTGAGGCAATATTTTGGAATGTGAAAGAATCTTGAGGCTGAACATTTACACTGCAATCAAAGTGTTTGGAACATTTGCAACTGAGTGTGAAACAAACCCATGATACAGCTAATCAGAATGTCCTGAAAAATATTTATGTGCATATGTCTGGGATTAGAATGCTGAATGAAAATCACACTCTGAAGCTCACTAATGTACTTGAGAGACTGAGATGAAAAGGACAATAAAAGCATAGTTTTTATATTTTGGAGGACTCATGTGACGCAGAGGTAAAACTTACTTCAGAGGAATAATTATTATCTATTTAGGTTATAGAGAGTTTCTTATCACTGTAACAAACCATGCTTCAGAAATCTGTCAGCAAAATATCCTAGAAAAATGAAACAATACAAAGGAATTGCCTCTGCCCAGTTACTTGGCCTAACTACTCAAGACAAGCATACAAATGAGAAAAAAAAAAAAGAAAAGAAAAAGACAATTTAATATTTGTCTGAAAATTGTAATAAAAATCAAGATAAAATGAAGAGTTTTGCATATATAATAAAATGAAAACTGTAGGGCTCATTGGCTATAAAAAAGAATTTAGCAAAAACAATCATAAAATGAATCTTCTGTTTTGGATAAGACTTATGGCTTGGTGGAATACAAAAACATCATAGACATTTAATGTATCTTATTTTTAAATAAACTTTTGATGAAGATTTTCACAACAGCCTCATAAATAGGTTGGTGACATAACGGCATCCTTGGTGAGTTATGCAAGCTTAATGCTTATGACATTGATGTTTAGGACATTGTGGGTCAGCCCACTTCCAAAGCAAAACCTGAGTAAAGCACACAGCATTGCCAGTAAGGCAGCATCTTTAATAAAGTATAAGAGGTTCTTCTGTGACTTCATCCTATTCAACAATATCAGTAACTTGGAGAAAGTCCCAGGAAAGGGTGTTTAAATGTCAAAAGGTAAAATTAGAAATGATAATTTATTCAATAGAAAAAAACTGCACAATAGATTATATTATTACAATTTATTATTTTTACGAACTAGGATACTAGACAAAAAAAAATGATAGAGTGAAATTCAATAGACATAAATGATAATTTGTGTATTTTTTCATCTGAAAATTTCCAAGTGTGCCTTGAAAGTGTGCCTGAAACAGGTTGTGGTTTATAAAAATATCTTGTATAAGATCATTCTATTTTAAAAAGAATAGTGTCAAGATTGTGAGACTAATAGTTCCTTTACTTCTGGAGTAGTACATTTGATTTTTTTAGTGGCACATTTTAAGGAATTGACAGTGAAGTATCCAGAAGTTATTGAAGTAGTAATTGGAGACCATACCTATGGAGGAGCAGTAGCGGTAACACGCTACTTTCAGATGATAAGAAAAAACTAAGAAAGACCATTGTAGAGATTTAAAAAATATATATTTTTAAGAGCTTTCCTTAAGAGGTAAGAAGATAAATTTGTTTTATATTTCCACAAAGGAAAAAACCAGAATCAATAAGGAGGCATATTTTAATTCCATCTTTTCAGAAATACTTGTCTAAATAACTAGAACAGTGACACAGGTTGCCTGGCCAGGCAGAGAGTTCCCTTGCATCTGGACAGAGAGGTCTAACAGCAATCTACCACACACAAATGCCATAATTAAGACATGGGAATAAGGAGAGGATATAGATTACAAAGAGAAGAGCACCGACAAAAGAATCCTAGCACTGAAGTCCCAGAGGAACACAATCCAAGTGAGATTGAGAAGGAGAAACTCTGGAGCTAGGAGGAGTCAGAAAATAGCATCATGTCTTAGAAGCCAGAGAAAAAAAGCCAAGAGGAAATAAAATGGTCAACAGCATTGGACACTTGAGAGAGATAAAATAACTGAAAAGTAGTATTTGAACTTAAATATTAAGGTCACTGATTATTTTAGTGATTTCAGCCACATTGTGAAGAAAAAAGCCCAATTGTGGAAAGTCGAGAGAAAATGAGAGGTGAGGAAGAAGAGCAGGAAGTGAAAGTTATTTTTTCCCAGATTGTTGTCAGAAAAGTTCCAGACGAAGAACAATGGGACAATGTTATGGACTGAATGTTTGTGCCCCCTCCCTCCAATTCATATGTTGTGATGTGGGGTGTCATCACCAATACATCAGTGTGATAGTATTTGGAGATAGGGCTTTGGGAAAATAATTAAGGTTAGATTAAGTCACGAGAGCAGGGCCCTCATGGTGGGATTAATGGCTTTATAAAAAGAGGAAGCTCTCTCTCTCTCTCTCTCTCTCTCTCTCTCTCTCTCTCTCTGCCATGAGATGATACAGTGAGAAGGTGGCTATGTGCAAGCAAGAAAGGGAGCTCTCACCAGAAACCCATCATGCTGATACCCTGATCTTGGACCTCCAGCATCCAGAACTGTGAGAAAATAAATTTCTGTTGTTTAAGCCAGGAGTCCCCAACTCCTGGGCTGTGGACGGATACAGAACTGTGGCCTGTTAGGAACAGGGCTCACAGGAGGAGGTGAGCAGTGAGCGAGAGAGCGAAGCTTTATTTGTATTTGAAGCAGCTCCCTAACACTAGCATCACTGTCTCAGCTCCACCTCAGATCATCAGGCATTAGATTCTCATAGAAGCACTGGTTCCTCTCTGGTGCCAAAAAGGTTGGGAATCGCTGGTTTAAGCCACTCATTCTATGGTATTTTGTAATGGCATCCTGAGCTAATACAAGCAATAACCAAAATAAGGTTCTGGATCAAGGGAAAGGCTTTTAATTTTAAATTTTTTAGGATGAGAATGATTGAGCATATTTCTAGACTAAGAGGAGGAAGCCAATGAAAAAGGAAAAAATCAGAAGACAGAATGGATAGTTCATAGAGCAAATCTCCTGAGGAAACAGGAAGTAGGACCAAGTGCATGACCAAGGGTTGATCTAAAATAAGAAAAACACATACTAGGTGTTTATGAAGCAGAATTTCCAGATCATTACTCACATTGGTCGTTGTAGTGTTTAATATCCTGTGCTCAGGAAGTGTTGGAGGAGAAGAAAGTACTGGGTTGGAGAGGATAGATTCCATGAAACGCTTGATCAGGAGCTATATTAGTTTCCTGCTGGCCTTCCTCCAATTATCAGAACCTCTGCCTATTTGCAGGGATAATGGAGAATGTTTTATTTTCATTGTAGCTCTGTGGTAAAAAGACAAAATGACAAAAAAAATCAAAGCTTAAATTACTGCTTCTAGGTGGAGTTGATAAAACCAGGGACATGTATATCTATAATAGTCAATAAAAAGCAAATAACATATTACTGGTGCTGAACAATATTCAGTCAAAAGCACTTCTAAAGATTTCCAGTGCAAATCTGAGAGTTAGAAATATTTTTCAATGGAGAGAATAATTTCACCTCTCTGGGGTTACTTAGTGCCTATTATATAAAGTGTAAACCCCCATTTCAGTATTGGCTTCTTTGTAAGTTATATTTAATGTTTTCTAGGCTCTATCAGTATCTGCAGATGACCATTATTAGCACAATTTAACGCTGACTTTTTTTTTCTTCCATGGCTCAGATAATTTCATGTACTCCCCAAGTAACACCTGGAACCTCTCAAGTACACAAATCATGTTTGTTAATTCAAATGTCATTGCCTTTTAGCATTTTCCCAGGAAGTAACAAATGTGAAAATCAAAGCCTGACTGTTTTGTATAGACTCATCTATACATAATATAAATAGCCTGATTAAAGATAATCACCCAGTTGTCCTGATTTGCAAATGGAAGAAGCTTTAGAACACTGCCATCTACTGCAGTAGCCACAGATTGCATAGGCATTTTATGAACGGAAAGTAGACGCAAGAGAAAATGTTCTACCATGCCATACCCAGCCATGTCATTAAATTGTTGAAGATGATTTAAAATAATAATTAAGTTATTGTTCTTAAGTGTTATACTGTGAAAGTAAATTTATTATACTTTATGACACTTTCTAGAATAGTCAGGCTTATTCAAAGGCAGGACTGTGGAGCACTTGTGGGTTTTGACATGGGCAACCTGGTGTGAAACTAGTTTGTTTAGTATAGCACTTATGTTAGTGGCCAAGAACATCGTGTTGTGAGTCACTAAGTAATAATTCCTTGAACATTGAATACAGGATTGGTTTAAAAGGGAGACTTATAAAGCCTTCAGTGAAACTAAATAGCTTTTGTCTGACTCTCAGAGTCCTTGAAATTCTCAGTTCAAGGGAGGTCAAATAATTATATCATAATGCATAAAGTTAATTCATCTTTTTCTGCAGATTTTTATTATAAAAAGTTGCTTTCAACAGAATAATTCACTGATTCTTTTTATATCTCATTTGAGTGTATATATTAGGCAGAGAAATTTTTATGAGAATATTATCTGTAGGACCTCTATCGCCCTAACATCATGAAAAAGTAACCTTGACTGAATTAAATAAAAAGAATATGCTTTTGTTGTGAAATCTCCATTTGTCTAGGGGGAAATATTCTCTAACTATCAATCATTTTTATCTGTTTGCCTTTCACTGAAGTATATGATCTATTCTGTGATTTTGCTCTTATTTTTTAGTAATACACATTAAGGTGACATATTTTAGGATTTCCATTGGCAAGACAAATATAAACAAGCAAGATCAATAGCCTGATGACTCCATGGTTCAGAACTTTGGAGTCTTAGTGTTTACCCATTATCTTTCATGGGCTTCTGTTTAAATTTGTGCCATGAATATAAGTTTACTTGCTTGGAATCTCTGAATAAAGCATACTGACTGAGAAAAAGAATTGAGAGTAAGCATTATAGACTGGTGCCCTTCTAGCTTACCATTCGACATTAGAACAAGTAGTTTCAAAAAGTGTATAGTAGGGAATTCTGTAGCATTTAACTTCAACGTTTTAAATTGGACTCAAGTTATATTGTCCTAGACATTCACTTTTGGGGTTATTTACAAAAAAGTTAAATACAGCCATCTATAGAAATAATTCCTAATTTATAATGCATACTCTCAGTATTCTGACAGTTTTATTTATCTAGATGTGGTGGTTAATGTCATGTGTCAATTTGACTGAGCCACAGTGCCCAGATACATGGTTAAACATTATTATGGAAGTTTCTGTGAGAATGTTTGGATGAAATAAATATTTAAATAGGAAAATTTGGAATAAAGCAGAGTGCCTCCATTGAGTGGGACTCATCCAATCAGCTGAAGGCCAGAATAAAACAAAAGACTGACCTTCAGCCAAAATCTTTCAGACTTGGGCTGTTACATGGGCTTGGATTCCAGCCTCTCAGCCCATTCAGCAAATTTTGAACTCGCCATCATCCATAATAGCATGAGTCAATTCCTTAAAATAATTGTGTGTGTATGTGTGTATGTGTGTATGTGTGTATGTGTGTATGTATGTATGTATGTGTGTGTGTACACACACACACACATATTATATATATATATAACATATATATAATCTTAATGGTTCTGTTTTTCTGTAGAACCCTAATATACCTTGTGTTTAATTTTTAAAATTAAAGATACATGTTATATTAGAGCCTTCAGTTTCAAGCAACAGAATCTGACTCAGGCTGGGTTAGTTATGTTTTCTTTGGGCCCATTGAGTAAGCAAATCTTGGAATGGCAGAGGAAAGAGTTGTTTGGTAGATTTTACCTACAGATCCAGGGGATCACTAGAGGAGCGTTGAGTCAAGCAACCAACCAAACAATACCTATATAATTCTCTCAAACACTAATCCAGTAACTCTGATGAATGTACTCATATGAATGAGTTTAACCCAATCTAAAATAATTTATTCTCCTTCCTTGCTCTCTTTTAGAACATTTTACGATATGTATTTTCTTTCTCCTTTCGTCTTCCTTCCTTCCTTCCTTCCTTCCTTCCTTCCTTCCTTCCTTCCTTCCTTCCATTTATCAATGCAAATTAGCAATGCAATTTTTGGAGTGTGAGTCTTTGATCCGTGAGTTTGGCTTTGTATTTGCCAACTTTGGGCTTCCTAGGAACTGATTCCAGGTAAAGGTCTGGAGACAATGGGAGATGGTACAAGTGGCAGGAGAAGAATTGCCTTCTCCTTGCTGGATACTGAGGTGGGATAATCATAGGGTCTTTAAATAAGTCAGGAGGAGCCTCCACAGACAAAGGAGTAGGTAGTGCTTCACCTAAAAAGAGGCACAGTGGAGTATGTGGATTTAGAATACTCTGAGTCACTCATATCTTCCCTAAAGTTCCCATTCAATTCTCAGGGTTTTAGTCTTTCTCTTCATTCCCTGATAGAGAACTGACATAGCAGTGAACTCAACCGATATAATGAAGCAATCTAGAGAATCAAATTTTGAGTTTGGTTTTCTGATGTTATCCTACAAATACTTTTGATAAGAAATTTGATATCATAATCATAGATTTTCCTTGGTTTTCCGTAAGCTGAGAATTTAAGTTGAGGCTTTTATTCTTTTTAAACTATTCAGTGCATGTAGAAGCAACCAGCTTATCCTACATCCCTGAAATTCCTCTCAATCTTCATATTCTTTCTATGGTAGCAGACGCTTGGTCGTACAAAGCCTTGCCTTTAATAGGCACTTTCTCCCACATGGCTTTATTCCAAGTGTTAATTGTATTACTTAACTTAATTAGCTCTTTTGCTGCTCGGTGAATGCCATATGATGCCAGAATCTATCAATTAGTATTAGTCAGATTTTGAGACCTATCACCCTCAATCAGCTCAGATAACCCATTTCAGATTTTCTCTATTTCCAAGGTTCTGTTGCCTTTAATCACTTCTATAATCAATTTCTGTATTTAGAATTCTTACCTTTAAGAAAAAAAAGTTATTTTGCCTGAGTAAGCATAAATAATACTTTATATTAAGATATTAAGAAGCTCTTGGAATTGTAGAGGTAGCTAGAGAATGAGATTTGAGACTAAAGTTCTAGGGAAAATGTCTCCAAACATGCATTAGAACTACCCTGTAAGGGAACATCCACCACAGCCCACATTGAGCACTGGGACCAGGACCTTGACTTTTCTGCAACCTTTGCTACTTTAATGCCAGGGACTCAACCTTGTAGCCACTGCTTTCCTTCAAAGCTGAATGCCTCTTGTGGTTACTCTGGGTCCTCCTAGAAGCAGATACCAAGACAGAGTCAAACATGCAAGGATTTTATTAGGAGAAACTCCTGTGTGAGAGAAAATAGAGGGTGCTGGAGTAGGAGGGGATTGCCATCAGACCTTAGCCAATTGTCATCAGACCTTAGCCAAGTCTAACCCTAGGTGAAGGGGAAAAAGAGGGAAGGTGAGTAGAGGTGCACTAGACTGCTGTAGTCTAAGAAAGTTTCTCGAAGGAACTTCAGGGAGTTCTCCAGCTGAAGTTGGTCATCAGAGAAAAGGAATGGGCCTGCCTCAGTATTCCTACATCTCTCATTTAACTACTATGTGGCCTCAGTACAAAAGCTGTGGTGGCTTTCAGAGGGCAGCAGCTGAGGCCTATGGTCATTATGTTCCCCGTTTTTGGATGTCTGGCATGCATTCTCATGGTTGCCACACCTCTGTCACCTTGCTTGCCAGCATACAGACTCTTCTGCTCCAAGTTGCCTTCTTCCAAATCTTAAGTGGTCCAGGGGTAAGTACCATTAGTGGAATCTAATGAAGTCAGTCATATACCTGTGCTTTGGCTGTTCAGTGCTGGGGGGAGGCACTGAATCCATAAACTGCAAATGCCTCAAAAATAGCATGGGTGTTAATATGTTGGGCAGCTGGAAAATGTGACAGATGAAAATCACAATAATGAAAATAAAATAACATTAATGCAAGACCTGAAACTGGATATACTTAGCCATTATATTAACACTTGGTAAATGATTTAAAAGAGTACGTTTTGTGAATATCTTTGAGAAATAAAAGTAAAAAGAGGAGAACAGTGGCTAGGAGAGAGAAGGGAAAACAGAGGGCAGAGATGAAAAAGACAAGTGGGAGGGAGCGGGGAAGGGGCCTGGCGCACCTGGGGTCTGGAGCACCTGGGGTCTGGCACGTGGCTCCACCTAGGGACCTTCTGTATGTAAAGCAGACGTGCTAACTACTACGTTAGGGAGCCACCCTGAATCCAGATCTCTTAATTCTTGTTTTGAGAGCCTTTATTTTATCAAAATGCCCTCTGGACAATTCAAACATAAAGGAAGAATTTTTTGCAAGCAATTTTTTTTCATTTGATTTGGTACATTGAAAATTATAAAATCAAGTACAAATGAGGGTGGTAACTCATTACTTGAACCATGTAGTTTATCCAGTCAACTCAAAAATAGTAATTAATTAGCTCCTTTGATTCTGTATTTTGCTTTGCTTTTTGAGACCTTGCTTCTACATATCCCCCATCCCAGAAAGTAGCCTATAGTTAGTTGCTTCTTGTTAACTAGATAGTCCCACATTACATAACATTTGCTTTTGCTGTGATATCCTATACATGGCACCTTAGTTGGTGCTTCCATTTTCTCCTGTTTGTACAGTTCTTATAGGACTATGAGATGTACAGTTTAGATAGGAGGCATTTGAGTTAGTCAAATGCAAAATGTAAATAAATTAATTAATTTTTCTGGTACAAATTCTCATTTTATTTAGGCTACCATAATTATAGTTTTATAACATGATTTCAGACTATGATGACATGGATTTTATATACTAGCTACAACAATCTTTTATAAGTAATATTTTGTATGTTTGAGATACTGTTATGAATATTAATTGCCACTATCAAGTGTTCCTGGACTGCTACCATTTATTCTCTATTCCTTTGGCTTTACAATGAAGGCTCTATAGTAAAATCTCCTTATTATCTGTGTAAAACAACTTTTAAAAATGCTTTTTAAAAATTATTTTGGATTACTCGAATTCTATCTTTCTATTAATAAATGAATATTGTAACATGATTATTTTAGAGAGGGGTCTGATTTTACACTTCTATTACTCATACAATTTTAGCTGGTCTTTATCCATGCATATAGAATATATGATTTTCTAGCTGTTATAAAGGAAGAAAATATTTAAAAATTTTAGTGGAGAAAATAGAAATGAAAGAAATGAATCAGAAAAATCTGGGTAATTAGGTAAATTTCAGAATAAAATAATTATGTTTAAAATCAATAGTTTTATATGATCTATTTGAATAAGACCTATTCAATGGTATTTAGTGAGAACTCGTACAGAATTACTGTATATTTAAAAAGTACATTCCAAGTATGACTATACTCATTTTATTAAAAATTTTTATCAAAGTTATACTAAGAATACCTAAAATTCAATAATAATAAAATCGATAACCTAATGAAATATTGGACAAGAGATGTAAACAAGCACTTAACCTAAGAATATATACAGTGGCATATACGAAGATGCTCAACATCATTGGTATTAAGAAATTGCAAATTAAAACAATAATAAAATGTCAATATAATATACATCTATTAGGATGATTAAAATCCCCCCAAAATGACATTAGTAAATAACACTAAATTGGCAAAGACATGAAGTAACAGCAACACTTATTCATTGTTGGTAGAAATGCAAAATGGTGAAATAACTTTGGAAGACAGCATGACAATTTCTCACAAAGCTCAATATAGTTTTAGCATACTATTAAGCAATTGTGCTCTAAGTATCTGCCCAATTGAGTTAAAAACATATGTTTACACAACAACCTGCGCAGGAATGTTTATAGCAGTTTTATTTATAATTGCCAAAACCTGGAAGCAATTAAGTGTCCTTCAGTTTTATATCTCATGTATGAGTGAAATTATATGATTCTCAAATTTTTCTGTCTGACTTATTTCATTTAGCATGATAATATCAGCACCCATCCATGATGCCACAAATGGAAGTATTTCATCTTTTCTGTAGGCATTGAATAAATAAACTGTGGCATATTCATGTAATGGAATATTAATCAATAATAAAAATAAATGAACTATCAAGCCACAGAAAAATATGGAGGAAACTTAAACACATATTGCTAAGTGAAAGAAGCCAGTATGAAAAGACTTTATGATTCCAATTATATGATTTTCTTGAATTATATTACAATGATATGAAATTCTGGAAAAGGTTAAAAGTATTGAGACAACAAAAAAGATCAGTGGTTGCCAGAGGTTCAGGGGACAGCAGAGGAATGAATAGGTGAAGCACAGGGGATTTTTCTGTATTATGTGTGTTGTGACTATCTAGAGAGAAGTGGGGTGGGGAGAGAGAGAGGGGAGAAAGCAGTCCCGTGGGAGCAGAAGCTCTGATGGCTCTGTAGCCAGGCAATTAAGAGGTATCACCTAGGTGGTAGTTGCAAAAACTGGGGTACCAGATATGTATGAAAGCTCTCTTCTAGGAGATACTGGTGTTCTAGGGCAGGAGTCCCCACCCCTGGGCCATGGACCGGTACTGGTCTGTGGCCTATTAGGAACCAGGCCTCACAGCAGGAGGTGAGCGGTGAGCGGGTGAGCAAAGCTTCATTTGTATTTGCAGCTGCCCCTCAATGCTAGCTAGCATTGCTGCTTCAGCTCCACCTCAGATCATCAGGCATTAGCTGCTCATAGGAGCACCAGTCCCTGGTGCCAAAAAGGTTGGGACCACTCCTGTCTAGGTCACAGCAAAGAGAGAATACAAACGTGACACTTGCCAGTCTTATTCCCTGGAGAGTGTTCCAGCAGGCTCCTAGCTGTGTGTGTTACATAGATGCCCGCCTTTCAGGCCAATGCTTTAATAAGTGACTGACCTTTACTTTGGGCATGATTTGCTATCTCTGTGCTGGACCCTGGGGTGAATAAGTTCGATCTCAGGAGCCCTTTAAAAGACGTTTCTCAAAGGGCTTTAGTCTTGTGGGTCTCATGGATGTGAGCCCAGTTAGTTTTGAGGAGGCTCATCTCTCAAGTGTATGTCTTAAAAATTGGGATGCCCTCTGTGGGCTTCAAACCCTTTCCTCCTCAGGGAGAACCTCCAGGTTTTGGGTTTTCAGTTCCCTCCCAATCTTAAGTCACCATGCCAGGGGTGGGGTTCATGGTGAAACTGTGTCCCAGCCTCTTTCACTTTGATGTATATGGTTTTCTTCTTGTTTGTTCAATGCGCTGCTGTCACTCAGCTGACCTTTAAGCTTTTTTTTTAGTTTGTTTGTTTTTAAAGGCAATATGTAGCTGTAGACTCCCTGGGAGGAGGTGACTTCAGAGCTTTCTTACGTCGCCACTTTGCAAATGCCTGCTTTTTTAGATCATCTCCTTACACATATGTTGGCATTCACTGAACAAACATATGTCCGGGTGTTATTTAATTAACTGCGGAGTATGAACATTGTGAAATTCAAGTTTACATGTTTTCAAACAACGTATTTTAAATAAAGTTATTTGCAGCCAAAAGAGGAAGCTCATTTATTCATCATTTAATGGACTAATATCTGTCGAGCATCCACTCTGTGCCAAGCACTGCAGTATGACGTGGCTGCTGCAGTGAACCAGATAGATAATCCTTTTCCTCAGACACTATATCTCCTGATAACCTTTTGAACAAAGTTGTTTTTATTATGAGATGTTTTTATTACAGTACCCCTGTGGAGTAAAACTTTAAAAAATCAATGTATTGAGAATAAAAGGCATGGATATAGCCTTTCCACCACATAAAATATAAATCATCTCTAGATTTTTCTGCTCATCTGATGTACTTCAAAATGTTTCTTGAATGAATGCCTGTCATTCAATCAGAAATTCAACTTTTTCGTTGTTATGGAGTATATTACAAGTTGTAGTGGGGGAAATATGGAAGTCTTCTTAAGCAGATTGCTGTCTAATAGAGTAGATGAGACAGGCTAAAATAAAGAAAACTCTAGGTCAGTTGTTGGCAAACATCATGTAAAAGGTCAGATACTGAATTTTAATTTTAGGCTTTGTGACCATATGGTCTCTGTTGTAACTGCTCAGCTCAGCCATTGTAGCATGAAAGCAACTGTAAACACTATGCAAATGAATGAATGTGGCTGTGTTTGAATAAAGCCTCATTTGTAAAAACAGGCAGTAGGCTGGATTTGACCAAGAGGCCCTAGTTTGCTGCCTCCTGCTTCAAGTGAAGGCAATTTATATCTACCCTCTTACGGATGGTCAGTGTGGTCACATGCATAGGAATACCTTTTCTTCCTCACCAGAGAATGTGTGTTCTTCCCCAAGTGACAAGGTCATTTATGCAGATAGATAAGCCATGCTTAGGACAATGACTTTTTGAGACAATGCATTTCTATTTCAGAACTTCCAAAAATGACATATAAGCCTACATTTCAAAATTAAAATATTAAATTAAGATTACAAATGGTTGGTGAAGGAAAGTGAGAAGACCGCTGCAAATGGAAACTAGAATAGGCCCAGAGGGAGGAGCGTATGAAAGTACGAAAAATAGCCTGAAGGAAGAAAGGACATGCACATGCATGAATGAATGCAGCAGGCTGGGTCCATGGTAAGATAAGGGTGAATACTTGGAGTTGAAATTTTAATTCAATTGGAAAACCAGTGGGAGCCATGTAAGGGGGGCAAAAATCCAATGTAATAAGAGTTGAAGCAGGAAGAAGTTGCAGTCAGGAAGCCAAAAGACAGCACAACTAAACAGTCCAGGCTGTAGCAGGCAGTGCTTAAAGTCTACTCTGCAGTCTAGGCTGGGGCTTATACTGAGGGGATCATCTGTGCAGACTGGACTAGGTGACATAATCCCGACTTGGTCACTTTGCATACAGAGCAGAGGTGAGATGAATACCATAATCTTTAGACAACCTTATGTAAGCAGCTGAGGCAACTAATGTCATAATCCTAAATTGGATACCTGCACATGTGCAGCAGAGCACCTCCAGCCACCCCTATACTTATCTGTTCGACGAGCCCAGATATTACCTGCCAATATCTGTGACACTCAAGCTTTGTTCTCCTACTATAGAACTGACACAATTCTCAGTTATTTGTCTTTAAAAAACCTTCTCTATTTCCCCTTCCCTGAACCTTAACTCTTGGAGTCTAAACTGTCCTAGCTGTACCCCTGTGTCTACTTGCTGTTCCATATTTGTTGTTTTAGTATGTTTTTTTTTTTCTCTTTGAAAGGGTAAAGCTAAATTTTTACTTGACCAATTATTTCCACTGTTTTTATGTTTCTTTTTTTTTCTTTTTGTCATTTCCATGTCCTGCTTCTCCTTAATATTACAATGAGCCACTTTCCTCACCATCTGGTTCAGTTAGGCCCAACAAATATTTATTGAGCATTTGCAGTGCCCAGACAGTGTCTTAGGCTTTGGAGATACAATAATGAATAAGATACTGTATTTCTCTTCAGTGAGTTCACATTAAATGGAATAAATTTATGATTAATATAGAGATTTATCTATAATTTATTAGACATTGTTAATGATGCATGTGCCATTATAATATATGAGTTTCTTTTAAAGCAGTGATAATAATACCTTACATTTGCATAAGCAGAATTACAAGCTCAAAGCCTTCAGGGTCACGCAGTTTGCATAAATTAATGAAGGCTACCAAGTGTAAAACCTGGGAACTGTCATTCTTCTGAAGGCATCCAAATTTAAAAACGCCGAAAACTTTGTTCTAACAAAACCAAACATATCTCTAGACTATGTGGTTAAGATTATTAAATTAGTACTTTCTTTTTAAAGTGAATTCACATGTTCTCATTTGACCTGCACAAGAAAATGTAAGGCAGCATGGATGGTCATTATAATGCCTGGATGATTGTAATAATTAAGATAATCTAAGATGTTTATCAGCATAGCAACTGTCTTTGAGGAAGTCTCTCTGTGAAGTCTGGTCTTTCAAAATAGCATTGTGTATAGTATATAGTGGTGAATGTGACCTTGCTTGTCTAGAGCCAAGATTCTGACCCCTGACCTCCTTAATCACTATGTTTAAATATAGCTCAGTGGAAATAGCCTTTTAGGGCCATTCATCCTTAAAGAATTACTTAGCATTTAGAATGGGGTTCAATGACTAGTATTTGTCCATGAGTACCCTGGTTGATATAATGATTCTCATCTACCACCCCAAAGTATATGCCAATAGACCATCAATTGTGGCATTTTGTCTATTCATGGACTCAGGTATAAAGCACCTATGTGAAAGAAACTGCTGAATGCCAGATCCTGTGGTTGGGGCAGCCTTGGCTGACCACAGGAAGAACAGTAGACCTAGGAAGGATCTTCAAAATTAGCCCGAGTTGGGTAAAGATGGCCAGGCTTTTATACTACCACATTAATCAATTATCAGGTGGGGACTGCCCTAGGAAGGGACATGACCTTGGCAAAGACACTCTCTTCAGTTGAGGCAGTTGTTGAAAAGGCTGACAGCTGAAGGCTGTCTATAGGGCATATAGGCTGGGATATGTTCCATCATCCTTCCTGCACATTGCTTTTGAAGCTCACAAAAATATCTAGGCTCTGAAAAAAAAAGAAACATGTAACATGTGAAAAACTAAAGGCTTTGCTTTTCCTGGGTTAGTCTCCAAAGGAGGAAATTACTAGTCTAGCACTTTTTTTTTTTTTAATTCTTCAGGGAAAAGATTTAATTTGTCTCTGGGAACTCCCAAATGAAAGCTTCTTGTTTCTGCTAAAGTAGGTGTTCAATAAACATGAGTTGAATTGGATTTCCTTTTCTGTGTGATCTGCTGAAAGATGTGTAACCCTAGCCAGGATAGTACAGTATTATTCCAAGGCTCCATATCCTAATAGCAGTCCAGCCAGGGAAATGTGAATGGTTAAACTTAGGTAAGAGAAGATGTCAGGCCAGATGGATTTCTATTGAAAGAGGACCCCATGACCAAAGGAGCCCATAAGCTTAAACTAAGAGCTTGAGATTCTAAAGAGGACTGATCCCAAGCCTGAAGAAATGATAAACAGTGGTATGAAGAGACCCTCATCCAGGAATAATGATGTGATTAGTCATTAGGGAGCTGTCACAAGTTGGGCTCCCTGGGAAGCAGAAACTGAGTTCATTGAGCAGGATGTTTACCAAAAAGAATCCGTGAGACCAATACCTGTGGAAGGTAGAGGAGAAACAGGACTGGAAGGAGGAGAAAGTGGAGCTGTGATACAGCCCAATGACAGACAGCCTTGGCTGACCTGAAGGAGAACTGTAGATAGAAAGGACTTTCAAAGTTAGCACTCCCAGCAACTGGTGCAATTGAAGGCATGTCCTTCATTGAAGAGGGGTCTGGGCAGTGTATCACAGTGTCTAACACAGTGAATGATTTGTGTTATTTGGATTCACCTCATTTATATTCTGAAAGCAGCTCTTCCAGGATTCTAGTTGACTGTTCTTCCTGGAGGAACTTAGCAGAGAAGGTTAATGTGGTTAATTATGCCCCTGCCACTCTAGCTGGTCTTAAGGCTGTAACTGATACTCATCATTTCTGCCCCCAAATATTCATTCTAGATTCTTCAGCTAGCATATCCCTGAGGGATAAGGCCCTGGTCAGCATGATTTTCTCAGGACAAGGTTGCTGCACTTTTCTATCCATCATAAAAATTAGGCATGGAAGTACCAAGTGATGTTCCAATGAGTCACCTAAGTGTCAAGTATATTCCTTCTTGCTCTTATTAGGCAACTGCCTCTTTTCAGTGATTAGAGTTATCACTGCTAGGATGTTGATACCCCTTTTTACCTGCTTGTCCCTTGGCACAATGATCATGAAGTGCCACAGTACTCACAGTTTATAATTCAATAGGATTTTTGCATTGTCCCCTGGTGGAGGTATTTCTGCTTTTGAAATCAGGACCCCTAAACCTGCTGAAATCAGAGTTTCTGGAATGGGAAGAACCAATTCCTCACCGGAAAGCAATGAGAGTTCCTTGAGAGTGATGACTCCTGCTTTTACCTCTTGGTTCCTGGACCCATCAGAATGTACATTATGTCATTTTATTCTTATAAAGTATTGTGTCCAAGCTTACACATCAGTATTGCTTTTAACAGGATATGCCAATCCTCTACAAGAACAGTAGCTTCTGGGTAATGAAGAGCCATAGGAATAATGGGTCCCATCGTCAAAGACCCACTTCCACTTAACCTGTTCTATAAAGTGAATCCTCTGATGTAAAATGATGTTATGTGGGATCCTATGTCTGTGGATCATTCTGTAAACTCTTGAAAAGCAGTGCTGGTTGAGGCCTTAGAGGGAGGAAAAGTAAACCCATACCAGAAAATGTGTCGATTTCCATCAGAATGAATTGCTGGCTCTTTCACAGTGGAAGAAATCCAATGTAGATAACTTGCCACCAAGTGGCAGGTAGACTCTTCAAGAGATAATAACATAATGGGATCTCAGTGTTGGTTTCTGTTGATAGCAGATTTGACATTCAGCAGTGGCAGTAACAAAATCAGTCTTGGTAAGTGAGAGCTGTACCCTGGGCCCATTCTTCCATCCCTGGCACCACAGCCACTTATGGACCCTCCTGTCAAAAACATGTTTTTGTTTGACTTTTAAGATACAAAGATTTTCTCATATTCCTCCCACCTCCCTGTTCACTCCTTCTAAGTAACTCCCACCATTTTCTTCTACTTAACTCTTAAACATTGTTGACACCCAAAGTTCTGCTCTCTGTTGTCTTTTCTTCTCTAGCTACATGTTCTTCCTGGGTGAATTCATCCATTACTAAGCCTTATTTAATTGATTCTTTGCTGTGCCTTGGTACCACAATGACCATAATACTGAACTCCAGACTGACTCATGTTTACATTTTAGGAAAAGATTTCTTTGACATTATGAAGATGGGTTCACTGAACCATATACCATTTTTTTTTCAATAAATATTCATTGAATTCCTGTTACACAATTGGAAAGGGAAGAGATTGGAAGCAAAGAGACAAGCATTCAGGCAAGTGGTCATGCAGAGTCTGCATGTGAGAGTAAGACAAGGCAAGTAAGAATCAATATCTAGGATTCACCAACATTTTTTTTTTCATTTTTAGAACAAGCTCTGCCCAATTTTTTTTAAAAAAAATTTACGTGATTTACTTTTCACCAGTCTGTTCTAGCATGCTTCAAATGATATCAGAATCACCTGCCTATCAACTACTAATTTGTACTTCTTTAATCCTTCACCTCATTCTCTCAGCCCCCCAACCCTCTCCTCTGTCTGTCACCAAATTGTCCATTATATTTGTGAGTCTATTTTTTATTAGTTTGTTCTTTTTGTTCATTAGATTCCACATATAAGTGAAATTATATGTTATTTATCTTTGTCTGACTTCTTTCACTCAGCATAAGATCCTCTAGCTTCATCCACGTCATTGCAAATGGTAAGACTTCATGTTTTTAATGACTGAGTAATATTCCATTGTATATATGAACCATAATTTCCTTATCCAGTTGATGGACATTTAGTTTACTTCTGTATCTTGGCTATTGTATATTGTGCTGCCATGAATTTTGAAGTGCATGGATCTTTACAAATTATTGTTATGGTTTTCTTTGGATAAAAACCCAGAAATACAATTTCTGGGTCAAAAGGTATTTTCATTTGTAATTTTTTGTAAAACCTTCATACTGTTTTCCATAGTGGATGTATCAATTTGCAATCCCACCAACAATGTATGAAGGTTCCATTTTCTCTGCATCCTCGCCAACACTTGTTTTTTGATTTATTGATGATAGCCATTCTGAAAGGTGTGAGGTAATATCTCATTGTAGTTTTAATTTGCATTTCTCTGCTGGTTAGCGACCTTGAGCATCTTTTCATACGTCTATTGGCCATCTGTTCTTCATCTTGGGAGAAGTATCTGTTCAGGTCTTCTGCCCATTTTTTAACTGGATTGTTTGATTTTTTGGTTTGAGTTATATAAGGTCATTATATATTTTGGATATTAATCCCTTATCAGATGTATCATTAGTGAATATCTCTGCTCAAGCAGTCGGTTTTCTTTTTGTTTTGTTGATAGTTTCCTTTGCTGTATAAAAACTTTTTGATTTGATGTAGTCCTATTTGTTTATTTTTTCTTTTGTTTTTGTTGCCTGAGGAGATATATCTGAAAAGAAATTCCTGTTTGTAATATCAGAGAGTTTAGTGCTTATGTTTTCTTCTAGAAGTTTTATGATTTCAGGTCTTACATTTAAGTCTAATAACTTTGAGTCTATTCTTGTATACAGTGTAAAAAGGTGGTTAAGTTTCTTTTCTTTACTTTTTTTTGCATATATCTATCCAATTTTCCAAACACTATTTATTAGAGACTGTCTTTACCCCATTGTATAGTCTTACCTCCTTTGTCAGACATTAAATGAGCATGTAGGCTGAATTTATTTCTGGGTTCTCTATTCTGTTCTATTGATCAATGTATCTGTTTTTATGCCAGTACCATATTGTTTTGATTACTCTAGTCTTGTAGTATAGTTTGGTATTACGTAGTGTAATACCTCCAATTTTGTTTTTACTTCTTAAGATTGCTGTGGCTATTTGGGGGTTTTTATGGCTCCATATAAATTTTAGGAGTATTTGTTCTATTTCTCTGAAAAATGCAATTGGTATTTTGATAGGAATTGCTTTGAATCTATAGATTGCTTTGGGTAGTATGGTCATTTTAATGATGTTGATTCTTCCTACCCATGAACATGGTATATGCTTCCATTTATTTGTATCTTCTTCAATTTCTTTTTCACTGACATAATTTTCTGAAAACAAGTCTTTTACCTTCTTGGTTAATTTTATTCCCAGGTATTTTATAATTTTCAATGCAGTTGTTAATGAGATTGTTTTCTTAATTTCTCTTTCTGTAAGTTTGTCATTGGTGTATAAAAATGCCACTGACTAATTAATATTTATTTTGTAACCTGCTACTTTACTGAATTCATTGATCAGTTCTAACAGTTTTTTGGTGGGGTCTTTAGGGTTCTCTCTATATTGTATGTCATCGTCGAATAATGAGAGTTTTACTTTTCCAATTCGAATTACTTTTATTTCATTTCTTTTTCTTGTCTTATTGCTGTGGCTAAAACTTGTAATACAATATTGAAGAGAAGTCGTTAAAGTAGGCATCCTTGTTTGTTCTTGATTTTATGGAAAATGCTTTTAGCTTTTCCCCATTGAGTTTGACGTTAGCCGTAGGTTTGTCACATATAGCCTTTATTATGTTGAGGTTTGTTCCCTCCATTCTCACTTTGCTGAGAGTTTTTATCATAAATGGATGCTGCATTTTGTTGAAAGCTTTTTCTGCATCTATTGATATGATCATATGGTTTTTATCTTTTGATTTGTTAATGTGATGTATCACGTTAATTGATTTGTGGATATTGTATCCAACTTGATCATGATGTACGATATTTTTAATGTATTACTAAATTTGGTTTTCTAATATTTTATTGAGAATTTTTGCATCAGTGTTCATAAGAGATATTGGCCTATAGTTTTCTTTTTTTGTAATGTATTTGTCTGGTTTTGGAATTAAGGTAATGGTGGCCTCATAAAAGGAATTAGGGATTCTTCCCTCTTCCTGAATTTTTTGGAGTAGTTGAGAAGAATAGGTGATAATTATTCTTTGAAAGTTTGGTAAAATTTGCCTATAAAGCCATCTGTTCCAGGACTTTTGTTTTTGGTTTTTGATTACTGATTCAATTTCATTGGTGGTAATTGATCGGTTCAGGTTTTCTGTTACTTCTTGACTCAGTCTTGGGAAATTGTATGTTTCTAGGAATGTGTCTATTTCTTCAGATTGTCCAATTTGTTGGCGTATAATTGCTTATAGTATTTCTTATAATCCATTGTATTTCAGTGGAGTCCATGGTTATTTTTCTTTTTTCATTTCTAATTTTATTTGAGTCCTCTCTCTTTTTTCTTTGATGAGTCTGACTAAGGGTCTGTCAATTTTGTTTATCCTTTCAAAGAACCAGCTCTTGGTTTCATTAATCTTTTGTATTGATTTTCTTGACTCTATTTCATTTATTTCTGCTGATCTTTATTATTTCCTTTTTTTCATTTACTTTGGGCTTTGTTTGTTCTTCTTTTTCTAGTTCTTTTAATTGTAAGGTTAGATTTTTATTTAAGCTTTTTCTTGTTTCTTGAGGTAGGACAGTATTGCTATGAATTTCCCTCTTAGGACTGCTTTTGCTGTGTTCTATAAATTTTGATTTGTGTTTTCATTTTCATTTGTCTCTAGGTATCTTTTTATTTCTTCCTTGCTCTCATTAATAACCCATTCACTATTTAGCAGCATGTTATTTAGCCTCCACATATTTGTGTATTTTCCAGTTTTTTTTTCCTTGTAGTTGATATCTAGTTTTATACCATTGTGATCAGAGAAGATAGTCGAAATGATTTCAATCTTCTTACGTTTATTGAGATTTGATTTGTGTCCTAACATGTGGTCTATCTGTCCTTGAACATGTCCCATGTGAACTTGAGAAGAATGTATATTTTGATCGTTTGGGGTAAAATGCTCTGAAAATATCTATTAAATCCATCTGTTCTAGTGTGTCTTTTAGGCCCATTGTTTCCTTATTGATTCTTTGCCTGGAAGATCTATCCATTGGTTTCAATGGGATGTTAAAGTCTCCTACTATGAGTGTATTACTATTGATCTCTCCTTTTATGTCAGTCAATAATTTCTTTATGTATGTAGATGCTCCTACGTTGGGTGCATATATGTTTACTAGGGTTATGTCTTCTTGATTTATCGATCCTTTTATCATTATGTAATGCCCTTTTTTGTCTCTTATTATAACCTTTGTTTTAAAGTCTATTTTATCTGATATAAGTATTACTACCCTGGATTTTTTCTTTCATTTCCTTTTGCATGAAACATCTTTTTCCATCCCTTTACTTTCAGTCTGTGAGTGCCATTTGATCTGAAGTGGGTCTCTTATATACAGCATATTCATGGGTCTTATTTTCTTATCCGTTCGGTTATCCTATGTTTTTTGATTGGAACATTTAATTCATTTACATTTACAATGATTTACTGATAGGTACATTATTACTGCTATTTATTTTATTATTCATATTTGTTATTTTTATTTTCTTTTTTATCCCTTCTCTTTTTACAGAAGACCCTTTAACATTTCTTGTAATGTTGGCTTGTTGGTGATGAATTCCTTAAGCTTTTTCCTGTCCAGGAAGCTCTTTATCTCACCTTTCATTTTAATCAAAAACCTTGCTGGGTAGAGTATTCATGGTTGTAGATTCTTGTTTTTCATACCTTTAAATATTTCTTGCCTTTCCCTTCTGGCCTGAGAAATTTCCATTGAAAAGTCAGCAGACATTCTTATAGGGGTACCTTGTAAGTAACTAGCTTTCTTTCTCTTGCTGCTTTTAAGATTATCTCTTTGTCTTTGAACTTTGGCATTTTAATTGTGATGTGTCTTAGTGTAGGTCTGATTGAATTCCTCTAGTTTGAGACTCTTTGTGCTTCCTGAATTTGTATGTCTAATTCCTTCACCAGGTTAGAGAAGTTTTCTGTCATTATTTCTTCAAATAGATTATCAAACCCTTTCTCTCTCTCTTCCTCCTTAGGTAATCCTATGATTCTAATATTTTTACACTTCATATTGTCCCAGAGGTCTCTTAAACTATCCTCATTTTTAAAAATTATTTTTTTGTTGTTGTTGTTCTGATTGGGTGTATTCTGTTATCTTATCTTCCAATTCACTGATTTAATCTTCTGCTTCATCCAATCTACTGTTAAATCCTTCTAGAGTATTATTCATTTCAATTATTGTATTCCTCATTTCTGTCTGGTTATTTTTAATGGTTTCTTTGTCCTATTTTATGCTTACTATATCTCTTTGAGATTCTCATTGTGCTCATCCATTCTCCCATAAGTTCATTGAGCATCATTATATCCATTATTATTATTTCTTAAAATAAGTTTATTGGGGTAACATTGGTTAATACAATTCTATAATTTTCAGGTATACATTATAATTTCATATCTGTATATTCTATTGTGTATTTACCACCCAAAGTCCAGTTTCCTTCAGCTACCATATATTTGATCCCCTTTTACCCAGTTTACCCTTCCGCTATCCCCATATATTTGAATCCTTTTACCCCATTTATCTCATTCCTTCTCCCGTGCCCCCTACCCTCTGGTAACCACTAGTCCATAGTACATGTCCATGAGTTTCTGTTTGTTCTGTTCATTTGTTGCTTATAGGTTCATATCCCACATATAAGTAATATCATGTGATTTTCAACTATTTCTGTCTGGCTTATTTCACTTAGCAAGATTATCTCACGGTCCATCCATGTTGTTACAAATGACCATCTCTTCTTATAGCTGAGTAATAGTCCATTGTATATATGTACCACAGCTTCTTTAGCCAAATGTCTATCGCAGGACACTTTGATTGATTTCATGTTCTGGACCCTGTGAATAATGCTGCTATGAACATCAGTGTGCAAATATCTTTTCAGATATTGATTTTCAAGTCTTTGGGGTAAATGCCCAGTTGAGGATTGCTGGATCATATGGTAGATCAATTTTTAGTTTTTTAAAGAACCTTCCATAGTGGCTGTACCAATTTTCAGTCCTGCTGGCAGTGTATGAGGGTTCCATTTTCTTCAAATCCTCTCCAAAATTTGTTATTACTTATCCTATTGATAACAGCTACTCTAACAGGAGTGAGATGATATCTCATTATGGTTTCTTTTTGCATTTTTCTGATAGCTAGCAATGTTGAGCATCTTTTTAAATATTTGTTGGCCATTTATTTGTGTGTCCTCCAGGGAGAAGTGTCTGGTCAGGTCCTCTGCCCATTTTTTGATTGGATCATTTGGTTTTATGTTCTTGTCATTATAGAGTTGTATGAGTTCTTTGTATATTTTGGATACTAGGCCCTTATTGGAGGCCTTGCTTGCAAATATATTTTCTCATTTGGATGGTTATCTCTTTACTTTGTTGATGGTTTCTTTTGCTGTGCAGAAGCTTTTTAGTTTGATGTAGCCCCATTCATTTATTTTAGCTTTTACTTCCCTTGCTTTTGAAGTCAAATTCATAAAATCCTCTTTAAGTCCAAGGTCCTTGAGTTTAGTTCCTAAGTTTTCTTCTATGTATTTTATTGTTTCAGGTCTTTTATTCGGGTCCTTAATCCATTCTGAATTAATTTTGGTGTGTAGTGATAGACAACAGTTTCATTTCATTTTTTTTTGCAGGTGGCTTTTCAGTTTTCCTAGCACCATTTATTGAAGATGCTTTCCTTTCTCCACTGTATGTTTTTGTCTTCTTTGTCAAAAATTATTTGCCCATATAAATATGGGTTTACTTCTGGACTCTTGATTCTGTTCCACTGGTCCATGTGTCTGTTTTTCTTCCAATACCATGCCATTTTGATTACTGTTGCTTTGTAGTACAATTTAAAACCGGGCAGAGTAATGTCTCCACCCTCATTCTATTTTCTCAGGATGGCTTTGGCAATTTGGGTCTTTTATATTTTCATATGAATCTGATTATTTTTTGTTCTATTTCTTTAAAAAATGCCAATGGGATTTTGATGGGGATTACATTAAATCTGTATAATGCTTTAGGTATTATGGTCATTTTAACTATGTTGATTCTTCCAAATCCAAGAACACAGAATATCTTTCCATTTCTTTGTATCTTCTTTCATTTCTTTTAATAGGATCTTGTAGTTTTAATTATATGGGTCCTTCACATGTTTCATTAAATTTATTTCTAGGTATTTTATTCTTTTTGTTTCAGTTGCAAAAGAAATTATTTTTTCTGACTTCTTTTTTTGACACTTCATTATTAGAATATAGGAATGCTGAGGATTTTTGAACATTAATTTTTGTATCCAGAAACCTAACTGTATTTGCTTATTGTTTCTAGGAGTGTTCTTGTGGAGTTTTTAGGAGTTTCTATATAGAGAATCATGTCATCAGCAAATAGTGACAGTATGACTTCTTCATTTTCTATTTGGATGCCTTTTATATCTTTCTCTTGTCTGACTGCACTTGCGAGGACTTCCAATGTTATATTGAATAACAGTGAGAATAGTGGACAGCCTTGCCTTTTTCCTGATCTTAGAGGGAAGATTTTTTGTTTTTCATCATTAAGTATAATGTTGGCTGAGGTTTTGTCATATATGGCCTTTATTATGTTAAAGTATTTTTCTTCTATACCACTTTTGTTAAATGTTTTGATCATAAATCGGTTCTGTATCTTGTCAAAGGCTTCTTCTGTATCTGTTGATATGATTACATTATTCTTATTTTTCAATTTGTTTATGTTGTGTATCATCCCTATGTCTCTGGGATAAAGCCCACTTGGTTGTGGTGTATAATCTTTTTAATGTGTTGCTGTATTCGGGTTACTAGTATCTTATTTAGGATTTTTGCATCTGTGTTCATGAGAGATGTTGGTCTGTTGTCTTCTTATTTTGTATCTTTACCAGGTTTTGGTATCAGGGTAATATTAACCTCAAAAAACGAGTTGGGAGTATTGCCTCCTCTTCAATTTTTGGAGAGAGTTTGAGGAGAATAGGTATTAAATCTTCTTAGAATGTTTGTTTGAATTCACTGGTGAAGCCATCTGGTCGTGGACTTTTACTTTTTGGTAGGGTTTTGATGATTGTTTCAATTTCCATACTGCTGATTGGTCTATTTAAATTTTCCAGTTCTTCTTGATTCAGTCTAGGAAGGTTGTATTTTTCTAAGTCCTGGTCTATTTCTTCTAGGTTATTAAATTTGGTGATATATACTTTTTCATAGTATTCTTGTATGATCCTTTGTATTTTTGTTGTGTCTATTGTAATTTCCCCTCTTTCATCCCTGAATTTGTTTATTTGTGTCCTTTCCCTTTTTTCTTTAGTGAGTCTAGCCAGGAGTTTGTCAATTTTATTTACTTTCTCAAAGAACCTGCTCTTTCTGGCATTTTTTTCTATCATTCTTTTGTTTTCAATTTCATTTATTTCTGCTCTAATTTTGATGATTTCTTTTTTCTTTTTTTTCTTTTTTTTTTTACTGACTTTAGGCTTCATTTGTTCTTTCTTTTCCAGTTTAAGATAAAGCATTAGGTTGTTTATTTGGCCTAGTTCTTGTTTTTGGAGATAGAACTTTCTTCTTATGAACTTTCCTCTTATGACTGCTTTTGCCATGTCCCAAAAGTTTTGATATGTTGTACTACCATTATCATTCGTTTCTATGTATCTCTTGATCTCTATTATTTCTTCTCTGACCCAATTATTCTTCAGTAGCATGTTGTTTATTCTTCATGTACTTGTGATTCTTCCTACCTTTTTGTTTTGTTTTGTCTTTTTACAGTTGATCTCTAGTTTCAAAACGTTATGATCAGAGAATATGGTTGGTATGATTTCAACCCTCTTATATTTGTTGAGGCTGTCTCTGTGTCCCAGTATGTAGTCGATTCTCAAGAATGTTCCATGTCCACTGGAGAAGAATGCATAAGCAGCTGTTTGGGGATAGAAGGCTGCTAGACTGTCCCTTTCAACCCTGGTACATGAGAGGTAATCAAGGAATATTCTCCAGACTATTGTAAGTATAATCTTTCTAAATCATGAATTTTATTGTATTATTCTTTTTCTTAAGATACTTTTTTTCCCCCCGCAGGGGTCCTTATCCTGAAGGCTTTAGTAGTGGGTGAGAAATGGGGGAAGAAATACTCTGAAATCATGTAGAATTTTCTTGAAGAATGATATGTGTATATTTTCTAAGGCTAAGAATCAAGTGGCCAGTTGGGTGAAATGTAATTGCCATCTGATCACCATCTCCCTTTTTTGTCTCCTTATCTTCAGTTAACCTCCACTTTTTCAATTATTATTCTAGCTAAATCAAACCAATTGCTGCTTTTAAACCTTCCCATATAACTCATGCCTTTGCACAGGTGATTCACTTTTCTGGAATACTCCTATGTGGCTGTGAGACTTAATTCTTCTTCATGACTCAACTCAAACATCAAATACTCTCTGAAGCTATCTTTAGACTATTTCAGGTAGAGCTAGACTCTTCTAGCCATCAGACATAGTTCCATGTCTGAACTTAACAGATATTTATTTGTAAGTGTCTTCTTTCTTGTCTAAATTTTGGGCTTTTTGATGATAGATACTATGTCTCCTTTATCTTCATTTCTCCAGGACATTTACCCTTGTGTCTAAATAATTGAGGAATAAAGGAATAGTTCCAGCATGTTGTGAGGTGGGAGAGTCTTGCAATTATTTTAAGCTATGTATAAGGTAATATCATAGCTTCTGGATGGAAGGTCAATTCAACATAAAGGAAACTACTCAAAAGTACTTTGTGCCATGAGCCTCTCAGATATAAGATTGAAATTTTTAAAAAACCACCTTTTCACTTACCTTTTTATAAGTAATTAACATTTTCATTTGAACCAGAAATGTTAGATTTTTAACCAGCTCATTAGACCACACAGTTTAAACTCTAGCTAATTTTTTAAAAAGACAAAACTATCATTTTATCATCAGTAATATTCGACTAGCTCTCCCTGGACCTACCAATAGGTAACACTACACTTGGATAAATTGAGTACTGCTTATGATATTATTAGCTCAAGTACAGATTAAAAACTGGAATCCATTGTACTGAATATCAAATGAAAAGGGAAAAAGCTACATATGTGAACAAACATCTTCACTCTAGTAAGTCAAAATCTTAGTGCTTTTGTATTACTTCTTAAAATCTTGACTTTTAAAATCATTCTTATATCTAGACTAAGAAATGATGTTAATATTTAAAGATCACATCTATTTGTGGCTGATGAATAAAAACTTTCCTAAACAAAAGTCCATTTTAGCCTAATTTTCACACAGTTCTCACATTTTGCTTAGAGGGATTTTATATCCTAAATATAAAATGCAAAGGAAAGGAGACATGAGAAAAGGAAAAGGAGGAAGAGAGATGTTGTTACCTGGCTTTTCAGAAAGTTTAAACTTTCTTGGACTTTTCTTATATTTTGAAAATCATTTTAAACATGTGATTACATAAAAGTTAAAGATACGTTTTTTCTTAAGCTTTTTGTTTTCTTTTTATTGATATGGTAAAAATAAAAGAGACATTTTTGAATTAAAAAG
Organism: Cynopterus sphinx; assembly: GCA_030015415.1. Lineage (NCBI taxonomy): Eukaryota > Metazoa > Chordata > Mammalia > Chiroptera > Pteropodidae > Cynopterus > Cynopterus sphinx. Next base: position 40,773,964 of record CM057391.1, on the reverse strand, counting down.
CAAAACAAAAACCACACATAACAAGATAGAGTACACAGTCAGTTATTCTGATCATGTGTCTTTATTAGGATTTGAGATGTCAATTTAGACATCCATAAACCTGGACCAGATGCCTAAAGGTAGCTTCATCTAACTGCTTCTCCTGTTTGTGAAATTAATGATGAAGATTATATTCCTTCAACTAGCACCTTATTTCATAGATATTTGTTTCCCACATGTGTGAAGTTCCAAGTTATGAGGTAGTTAATATTTTGGCTCAATGCTTATTAAAACATTGACTACTTAGACAGCAAGCTGCCTCGCTTAAACACTTTCATTAGATTTACACATGAGCAAAAATGGATTACAACTATATTATGAGTCTAAAGAAAGAATGTCACTCTTCTGCCCCAAATTATTTTTATATTCCCTGATCATAAGAAAATACATAAGATTATATACATCTGACTAGTTAATGTACAGGAATTTGGGGATTTTCCTCTGTGCTCTCTTTTCAATTTTACTACAGATTCCAGGGCCCATTTCTCCTTCTAGACTGCTCCATCCAAATTTGCTTTAAAGCAAGTCTGTGCTTTAAGAATGACAGAATGTCCTCTTCTATCATTGTCGCAGCTATAGTCTTTAGCTTCAGCACTACTGTCTAATTGTTCTGACTTTATTAACCTTATCTATCTGATGGCTGCTCCCATGACTCTATTCAAGGTGCCTCTAAAAGAGACATATTTTGTGTTTCTCTAATAACAGAACTATCTTGACAATGACAGTTACTGCTTATAATTACTCACCCCAGTTTCCTCTGTATCTGAAAAAAAAATGTCAAGGCTGACAGGCTACTCTAATATTTCAAAACTAGTTATTTCCTTAAGTGCAAAATTTTTTACTATCTTGCCTCCCCCATTCTGCCTACTTAGTTGTTCCCATGCATCTTCTTCCTCCCTCCCAAAGGTCATCATCAATCGTTCAAGAACAGACCTACCCCCAAATTTTCCCCCTCCCTTCTATGGCCATAGTCATGAAGAATACTGAATTGAATATGTGTATTTGAAGGGCTCACATACATCTCTGCAGCTATCCTATAACTCACTGCCTTTTCTACCAAAGAGTGGGAAAGAAACATGTTGAAAATTTACCAAGACATCAGTCTCCCAGACAAAGGATTTCAAATCTGCTAGTCTTGTTAGTGTTTCTGTGAAAAACAATGAATAGACTAATGAATTATCTTGAAGCATACTAAAAAAGGAAAATAGACACAAATCTGTAAGAGTAATGAGACTTAGCTCTGTGGGTTTTTTATTAGAGAAGCATGCCTTTTCTATACAGAATGAAATCATTAAGCAAGAAAAAATTACTTAAGAAAAATCATTGAAGCCATTGTATTATCACTTGTCTTACATCTCTAATTTACATTTGTGTTCTTGACACAAAAAAGAACTAAAATGTGACACTTCTGGATACTGGAAATATTTGTAATAACACACAGTAAACTTAATCATACGACTTTCTTGCACTTATTATTTTACTTCCATATTTCTCTTCTTGAGCCTCTACTTCTCAGATTAAAAAAAAAGAATTCATTATTATGGGCATCTGCACGAGAAAAAGTGATTGATTCATTGGTGTTTCTTCTCTATAAGGCTAATTAGGAATAGTGATAGTACATCTTAACTAGTAATTATTACTATTTACATCACATTATTCATTTCAGGACAGTCAACAAATGTAGTATAAATCCAGAGTCTGCATTTGTCACTCTGTCAAGTGCTAAAAATTCAATCAGTTTGTGTGATCTCGTTGAAATCACAGAGCACTGGATATTAGGAAAGAAAACACCTTAGAGATGAAATAGTCCAGCACTTACCCATGGTGACTGTGCATCAGAATCACCTAAGTTCATTTTAAAATAACAAATGCTTGCTAGGCCACATTCTTATAGATTTTGATTCAGAAAAACTAGTATGGAGCTCAGGTATTTGTATTTTTAAAAGCCCCACAGGGAACTCTGATGACCAATAAAGATTGTGAGATACATCTGATCCATTTCTTTTATTTCAGGGGAAGAAAAAACTGAGACTCATACAGATTTTGAAATTTTTTCCAGGAATCATATATGTAAGGTGTGACATTCTTACATCTAAATCTAAGTTTCTCCACTCCTTGTTTCATGCTCTTTTATACTGGCCAGGATTCTTTTGGTTGCAAAGGGTAAAAATTCAATTTAAATTACCTTAAGCCAAAAAAATGTCTATTGGCTCATGTAATAAAAATATTCAGGAGTAACACTAAAATGGAGGTGTGCACTCTCTCTCTCTCTCTCTCTCTCTTGCTCTCGCTCTCTCTCTCTCTCTCTCTCTCTCTTTCCAAGTCTCTCCAATACATCTACTGGTAGCCTTAAAATCATATTCTACTTATCTGTCAATTCCAGTAGAAAGAATGAGTTTTTCCTAGTAGCTCTAGGAAAATAAATCCCAGGAAATACTTGATTAGATTGGCTTCTGCTGCGTGCTTCCTCTTCGGCTAAACACATGATCAGAATTGGAGTTCTCTAAACAAGGCTGTGTGGGCAAAATATAAACCCTGTCCAAAAGGCATAAAATGGAAGTGATTCTGTTGCCAGAACTATGGCTGGAGAATGTGTTAGGCAAAAACAATAAATATTTAGTTCATCTTTCTAACCCTCCCACCCGAAATCTAATTCATGACTTTCAGACTTTTTTAACCTTGACCTACAGTGATGAAAAATCACTTCACCTAAGATCCCCAACTATTGTGAAACACTATTTCACAAATCAGTGCTCTGTTTTGCAATGCACTCATATATTCCATTTTTTCACATTCTACTTCATTTTTAAAAAAATCCTCATCCTGACTCACCAGAGTGTTTTCATGATCACAATTGATTGTATTTTGAAAAACGGTTTGATTGATATTCAATTTGACAAAAATTCAATGAGCAATAAATGTCCAGAATTTAAATGGCATATATGGCAGTCTCTGGTCTCTAAATATATAAATAATCAAGAAAAGGCTGGATATAAGTGTGTCATAGAAGGAGGAGGCTAATCAGAGAGGAAAATAGTGCAGCTTCTCTCAGGAAGAGAACTGAAGGGGTAGGGATACTGAATCTAGCCAGAAATGATGCTGGGTGAGAACCACATAAACAGGTAAAATGGATGACATCCCAGAGCCAGGAAGCAGAACACAAACCAAGGGTGAACAGAAGGTAATCCCAGGAGGCAGCCAAGAAAAAGTGAGAAAACAGTCAGGAACTGAGAATAAAGACAACTAGCAAGATGCTGGAGGTGATGTCATGTGAAAACCAGCAGCGTGTGAAAGTAGGTCAAAGGCCCTTTCTACATCTTGTGCGGGAAACCTGCCAGTGAATCCCCAGTGAGACAGAGGGGTAGAAGGCCACTGTGTCGCATCCACAAATTGGATAGGAAAGTGGGAACTTTGCATAAATCTTACCCTAATCTGTTGAGTAAATCAGCCTGTGAGAATTGCACACCTCCCTGTCCCCAGACTTTTTATGAGAATGTGCATTATGGAGGAAACATTACCCTAGTACATATGGTTAACAAGGATCCCTACAGGACCGATAGCTTGCTGAGCCTCCAACGGTTAAGCCAGTCAAATCCTGTGGTGCACTCCTTAAAGCTCACAGTAATGGTGTTGTGTAAGACACGCAGAACATCTCCAAGATAAGCATATTTCTTATCTGTTGTGGTATATAAGTTTAAATTATACTTGTTTACTTAATCACACCTCTTTTGTTCATGAATGCATTTGAATTAGCTCATACGAATGCTTTCTTATACAATAAAGTCTTCCCATTACAGATGCTTTCTCAAACTGTGAAAGTAAAACCCAGATGTCTTCTCACACTGTGAAATAGCTGCAAGGAGGCCCACATATGTCAATACCTTTACTCTTGATTTTCTTGAACTCTCGTCTACATTTTTACCTCCTAGTGTATGAGCTCTGATCTCCTCATGTAAAGAAATAAACAATTTCCTATTGAAGAGCCTTCCTATTTCATTTTCTTTATTGCTTTCTTTTCCCCAACTATATCTTCTTTTTCATATATAACAGCTAATAAGCATGTGGTTGCTATTTGGCAAAATAGTTTGCTAATTTGCAAGACCTGGATTTATGTTTTCCAAAAGATCTCTTTCTACTGATAAGCTTCAGGCTGGGTAACAAAGACTGCCCACTCCCTTCTCCTCTTACACTTCACCTCCAACTCAAGGACATAGAACATAGCTTCCCCTTCCCCTTTTTGTTCCCAATGTGTGAATAAAGCCCAACCAACAGGAAGGGAGTTACTGCTATACTGGACATATTGCTTCGTTGGCCAGCAGACTTACATACCACATGGAGAGCCAGGGAGCCCTGGCCATATGCTACCTCTTTTCGTGTTTTATTGTCCTGTCTGCCCTCGGGAGAGATCAGGCCTTCAGGTTAATAGACCTTGACAGTCACTACCCTGCATATCTTCTTTCATGTTGTATTTTCCTGTGGTTGGAAATAAGTGACTTAAGGAGTCTACCTTGGAACAGTTCTGTGCACGAACTAGTCAGATCAAAGTATGTAAGTTCCACAATCATTTTTCTAAATCCTTGTGGTTTAATCTTTTGGAATTCAGAATTTTTCAGATTTTATAAAGAAAATATATGGTGGATGAGCCATATATTTATTATACCCAGCAAGTCTGGGACAATACCTTATTATAACTGCAACAATACTCTATGATGGACACCCCTCGGGTTTTATTATGTCATTGAGAACAAAAAAGGTGGAGGATGAATCTTATATACCATGGGTGTTTAAGTACTAGGAAGGGCTCCCCAAGATGTGATTGAATGTTTCTTGTGAAGAAACCACGAGTGGACTCTTCAGATGTTATTCGATACTTTGAATGGGCCAGAGTTGTCTGGCTGGGAGATACTGTGAAAGAGGAGGAATACATGGCTAAGGGCTTCCCTGACTGGACAAACTTCCAGTTTTATGTTAGGGCTTCTCAGCCTCCTGCCTTTCTCTCCCCCAGGGTCTTCCCAAAAGTAGCCCTGATAATTTTACAGGTATTGCTAACAAGTGATTGTATTTGGACCAAATAGCTTGAAGTTTTCATACATGTATATATTTTTAGAGAGATAAGTTCATGGTTTATTTCAAATCTTGAAAGAATCTTATTTTTTTAGATTCGTTTCTAAGATATTTTATTGTTATCGTTGCTTTAGTAAATAAATTTTTAATTATAATTTTATACTGTCTGTTATTATCATTTATTTTTGGAGTAGTATTTTAGATTTATCTATGTTTAGCATTTTCTCACCATATCTCCTTCTGATATAATTTTCCTTTTTTTTAACACTGTACAAAATTTTTAATTTTTAAAATATACATAACTTTGGAGAAATGATTTGTTTTGCCAAAGATTTCTTCACTTTTGTAATATCACTTGAATTAGAAGTTCCAATCTGTGTTTAAAACATTTAATTTATAAAACTATGTTCCACAAAATTTTTTAGGTATACATCTGTTGAATAAAGCAAAATATACTTAATAAGAAACTAAGATAGATTTTCTCTAAATAAGAGCTACTTTGAATTTTCTGGTTTGCCTGGCATCAGAAGCAATAGAACCTGGCAAGAGAATATTAGTCCTGAATTGGATGAAACTCAAAGGCATTCCCCAAATACCTGTAACTTCTCCAGTTCATGCTTTTTCACTTTTTTGTCTTTACTGAAATAAAATAGACAATTAGTTGCTTCTATTTACACTGTACAATTCAATGAGTTTTTTCCAAGTATAATTGGCATACAATAACATCCCAGTTTCAATTGTATAGCATAGTGAGCAGAAATCCACATAATTTGCAAAGTGGTCACCCCGCTAATTCTAGTACCCCTCATCCTCCTTACATATTTATTACATTATTAACAATTTTCCCCATGCTACACTCTACATCTTCATGTCTTTTCTGCAACTATCCTTTTGTACCTCTTAATCCCTTTGCCTTTTTATCTCAGCCCCAATCCCCCTCCCATCTAGTAGCCCTCAAAATATTTTCTGTATTTCTGAGTTTATTTCTGCTTTTGTTGTTATTGATTTTGTTCTTTAGATTCCACCTGTATGAAAAACCATGCATATTTATCTTTCCCTGTCTGACTTATTTCATTCAGCACAATACTCTCTAGGTCTATCAAGGCAATATTTTTTCCATCCTCTTCCTTTTAGTCTGTGTGTCTTTTAATCTGAAGTGAGTCTCTTGTAGACAGCATATGTAGGGACCTTGTTTTTTATATCCATTCAGCCACTCTATCTTTTGGTTGGAGCACTTCATTCTTTTCCATTTGAGGTACTTTATAGGAATGCAGTTGTTATCATTCTTTATTCCTGTTTTTGATACATATTTTTTCTCCTTAAAGAAGTCCCTCCAACATTTCCTGTGATACTGGCTTGGTGTTGATGAATTCTTTTAGCTTACTTTTGTCTGGGAAGCCCTTTGTCCTGCCATTCTAAATGGTAGCTTTCCTGAATAAAGTACTTTGCTGGTAAAGATATGGTTATAAATCCTGGATTTTCATCACGTTGAATATTTTGTGCCCAGCCTTCTGTCCTGCAAAGTTTCTTTTGAGAAATCAGCTGCCAGTCTTATGGGTGCTCCCTTATAGGTGACTAATTGCTTTTCTCTTGCTGCTTTTAAGATTCTCTCTTTGTATTTAACCTATGTATGTCATTTTAATTATGATGTCTCTTGGTGTTGACCTCTTTGGGTTCATTTTTTTTTTTTAGGAACTCTCTAAGCTTCCAGGGGTTATATCTATTTCCTTCACCAGGTAAGGTAAGTTTTCCATCATTAACTCTTCAAATATATTTTCAACTTCTTGTTCTCTCTCAAGTACCCATATGACATGAACTTTTTTATATTTAATGATGTTTCATAGGCTCTGTAAAGTATTATTATAGTCTTGGCCTCTTTATTTTTGAGCGTCCTTGGCTTCCCCATCTTTTTTATCGGTAGTTCAATCCTCCTTCTTATCCACTCTGTTTATTCCCCCTAATAAAGTCTTTATCCCAGATAATGTGTTCTTCATTTCTGATTGGCCTCCTTTTATAATTCTCATTTCCATTTTTATGTTTTTATCTTTTTTTTTAAGTTCTCACTGAATTAATCTATACTTCCCTTAATTCCATTGAGCATCTTTATAACCAGTGTTTTAAACTCCGCATTTGTTAGATTACTTGATTCCATTATTTCTAGATCTCTGTTCTGTTCTCTCATGTGGTTTCTGCTTCTTTGTCTTCCCATCATGGTTGCCTTTCTGTGTCTTTTCTGTGTACTAAGCAGAGCTCCCAGTTTTATTGGTGTGTATTTGTCCAGTAGGTGTCCAGCAGCACAGTTCTGAGAGGGGTTCAGCTGCAGGCCAAATTTAGCCCCAGCCTGTGCCCTTCTGGGGCCACCTGTTAAGAGTCAGCAAGCAACCCACAGATGCTGTGCTTATAGTTGCCTCAGAAGGCCACACCAGAAATTGAGGCCACTTACCACTAGTGTGAGTCTAGGCAATGCTTAGCATAGGGCACCCGACTAAGCAAGGACACACCTAGATGTGGCTTGGGTGGGGTCACGAGCTGGAGGAGGCATAGTTTCAGGGAATCCTCTGGGCAGAGCAATTTCTGTTTTCCAGTTTGAGGACATCTCTGCTATGGTGGCACTGTGTCCACACACTGGGACAGGGGAGGGCTCAACAGAAGAGCAATAGATACCACTGGCACTTCTATACAGAGCAAGTCTTGCCTTGGTCCTCACTCCAATTCAGTGTTCCCTGTAAGTCCCTGGTGCCTCCTGCACAGCCAAAGGGCACTGGTGCTCAGAGCGAGCAGGTCCATCACCACAAGAAAGTACGCTGGTGGATGCAGCCCCTTTAAGAGGCTTCTGCCACTGCCACAGGATCAGCATCCATCTCACTCAGCCATTTGGTACCAGGCAACCTCACGTCCTCAACCCATCCTACCTTCTGCTGTTCCAGGGTGATTTCCTTAAATTTCTCCGTAGTAGTATGGCTTTTTCATCTAGATCCAAGGCTATTTTTTCTTGCTGCTTGTTCCTTGTTTCTGTCACAACTTTGGTTGCCAGAGGAATGAACAGAGCTTCTTTCATGTACACCATTTTTTTTTCCTGCTCCTAATTTTATAACTTTTACATATAACTTAAGTATAGATTTGTTGGTGGTAAGCTCGCTAAGTTTCTACTTATCAAAATAAATTTATCTTGACTCCATTCTTGCCCTCATTTTTGGAAGAAGGTTTTGGGGGCAAACAATTTGAAACATATTTTCTCTTACTCTTGGCAGATATTCTTCCTCTCCTGATCTTCCACGTTGAGTAGGAAGTCTACTGTCAGTCTATTTGTGGTTTTTCCCTAGGTTTTGACTTTTCTCTTGAGTTGTTCTTATGATCTTCTGTTTTTTGCTTTATGCAGTGTGATGAGGAAGATAAAGGTAACTTTTCCAATATAGAATGGCATTGGTAAGAAATAGATTTTATTGGGGGACATTCACAAGTCAAAGGCACCAAGCAAGGACCTCAGTGTCCCAACATTTCCTCCACCCCATAGAGATCTATTCCATAATGAGCCCTACAACCAAGTTACATTGAAGAGACACCGCTCTTTGTCCCCTCTGTTTTACTGGGCAAGCATGAGAGTAATCTCAGTGGGACAAACACTAAGATTATCTAGTTTCCTGGAAATGAAGATTCCAATCTCAGCTGTTTACAAGGAGTTTTCTGGGAAACACAGCTGCCCAGCACTTTGGAGGTCTTCTTAGAGCAAATAAGAAGTTGCAGCCCCTCCTGTTGGGGGTAGGAAGTAGCTCTTGAGCCAAACCAGTTAGTTGTCCAGGCAGACAACAGAAAATTTGGGGGCATCTCAGACAATTCAATTGCTGTATTGTAATTTCAGCCTCTAACCTTCAGCCTTCTCACGTATCTGACACAGGAAGAGAAAGAACAGTTATTTTCCCCTCACTCCCACCCCTGCAGCCCTTTGGTTTTGGGGCCGTGTGTACCTAAGTTTAATTAGTTGGATTTGTCATTCCCTCTGAGGACTAGGTAGATTTCTCTCGGGGTGTTGGGCTTTCTGGGATCCAGTTGTCATTCTGACAGCAAGGGCGACATCTAGAGGCAAACACGAGTAGCTGCAGAGCTACTTGAAGCCATCTGTACCCCTTCCAGCATCCAATGAGGTCCTCTTTCCCCGCAACCAGGGGCCTGCCAGGGTAAAGTGGCCAAGACTTCTTCCTTAATGTCCAGCTCCCTCCAGTCTATTTCAAACTGCTTTCTGGTTCAGCTTGGCCCTCCATTCTAAAATTCATCAGCAAGGAGACGTGATGAGCTCTTATGGTTTAGCTAAAAGACCCAAAATTAAATCTGGTAAGTGTAGTTCCCCTGGCTGTGAGTATCAACAACCCCAGAAAGGCAGAAAACCACGCCCCATCTTCATCCTCCTCTAATTCCAACAGACCTGATCAGAGTAGTGGGAGAGGCATAAGTGGGTGACCCTCTCTTTCTGAAATAGAGCCTGGGCGTTTAGAGGGTAAAACAAACATTCTTATTTCTCAAAAGAACTGAATTTCTCCATTCCCAGGCCTTTACTTCCCTCTCTGTTGATCTTCCAGGAGATTTTCTTTCCCTAAAAACTGCTCTGGCTTTTCTCTTTCTCATCTACCCAGCCCTAATGGCACCTTTTGTGAATCCAGTCAAGGTTTTTTTTTGTCAGTCTCCTGGCTTTCACTTTCTTTACCCTACAGCTGCAGCTGCCTGCAAACACCCCAGGAATTCCACCCAAGGCCAGAAATACAGCACTTTCCTTGACAACACTGCTGCTCAATTGAGGGATTTTCTTAACTTGTACACTGTCTCCAGGTGGATAAGTTTCACTGTCACACTGAGACTCAGGCTTAGAGAATGCTATTCTGCTTCACTCATATGGTTCATCTACCACCTGCCACCTCCTCTTTAGTCAGTCCAGAAATTTATCTTGCAGAGCAGGCCCCAGGACTGGTAGATCTTAATTTAAGTAGCCCCCGTTCACAAATACTTTTCACTAGAGAGGATGTCCATTTCCTTTTGCCCATAATCAGGTGGCATTATTGGCTTGTGACCACCTACCCTTCCTCTCAGCCTCCGAAGTTTAATCCAAATGTCCCAAGTTTAGCTAATTGGAGAAAATTATTGGAAAGCAATTTGGTGAATATATCAAAAATCTTTAAAATCTATAGACAGTCTGACCTCATAATTCTGATTCTAGGATTTTAAACCCAAGGCAATATTTGAACACATGCCAAGATCTATATACAAAGATAAGGATATTTCTATAAAAGCAAAAATTAGAAAAGATTTAAGGATTAGTTATTGATTGGTTAAATAAATTATGTTGCACCCATATAATTGAATCCTACATAGCAGCTACATTGTAGTTATTTTAAATAACAATGCAGATCTATAGTTATTGAAATGAAAAAATGTTTGCAAGATTTTGTAAGGAAAAAAAGCCGTGTATAGAATATCATAAGTAATATAGATTTGCAGGAACCTTGTGACCAGACTCACATCAACTAAAGTCAACACTCTAAAAACAAAGAAGTTTCACAATCTTCCTCAGAGCCCTGCTGGGGCCTATGGCCTTCAATCACCTCTTGCCCCTTCTGTTTCCCCCTTCCCCAGATGGAAAAGAAGCCTGAATTCTACATTTTCTTAAGATGGTTCTTTGAGATACTAGTCCACCATCTTCTCAGTTTGCTGATTTTTCTAATAAAGTTGCTTTCCTTGTCCCAACTCTTTGCACTTGACTTATTGGCTCTCTTATGGTGAGTAGTACTGTGGCAGGGTGACCCTGCCTGGCCATTTTCTGCTCAAACCAGTTAGTTCCTGACTGCACCCTGCTTCCCAGGACTCTCTGGCTGATGCAGCTACGTTTAATCACCTATCAAAAAAAAAAAAAAGTTTTGTGGAAAATATTTCCTGAGGCTAGCTGCTATGAAATTCTAAAATAATGTTACATGGACCATAACAAAAATATTTTAAGCTATAAGTATTATATAGAAAAGAGGGAAAAAAGTGTGGAGAAGGGATTTTTTTTCATACGTTGTTCAATCACTCACTATTCATTTTACAAGTGTTTATTATTACTGATCGAGACTTGACATTTATAGCACTCAATAAACTTCTAATTACATCTTCAGTTCCTTTCTTCCTAGATTGTAAGTTCATGAAGATGGGTATAATGTCTCTCTTGGTCACACTGCATCTCTGGCACTCCAATATGACAGATCCTCAATAAATGCTAGATTAACGAATGGAGTTAATAAATGAGTCTGGGTATTTTAATCCAATTGGTGCCCAATGAACCATAAGTACAAATATCCCTAAAACAAGGTTGAAAGTTTTAGGTGCTATAACAAGTGTAAATAATAAATCCTATGAGGAGCCTTAAGAGACTGAAAACTTTTGTTGAGAAAATTGGGGGAGTTTTATAGCATTGGAGTTTGGAGTTAAGATAGGCAGATGCTTTGGGTTTGGTTTCCTAGAGATACAGTCTGAATCAATGATAAAATTGCTTTCAGATGGAAGGTTCAAATCAAGAGCAGAAGGGATGAGTACAAAGGGAAGTGAGATAAGCGAACATATTTGATTTAAAAAAAACAATTTCTACTACTATCTAGATTCTAAAAGTCTGGAAAGAGCATTACTCCCACCCTAACAATAAGAAAAGCTGGAGAAAAAGGGTTTCTGGATCCAATTCTAATGTGTATGTGGAAGCTTCCTCACACCAACAAGGAATTCTTGGACACCAGCAGGTGTCTGAGAACTCAATTCTGGAACTCTTTACCCAGAGATAGAATCAGATTCTGTAGGTAAGGAGCTCAGTCCCACAAACTGCCCTCCACTTCTGACTGACTGGCTATATATCAGAGATTCATATGAGCCCCTCCTCTGGTTTGATGAAATTTCCAGAATGGCTCCCAAGACTCAAAACTCATTTAGTCATTAGGTTGCTGATTTATTACGGAGGATATTGAAGGATACAAATCAATAGCCAGATGAGGAGATATATAGGGCAAGTTTCCAAATGAAGACACTTCTGTCCTCCTGGAAAGGTTTTGGTACCTCAATGTGAAAACTCTCTGGAAAAGGGGACCATGAGCTGTCCTTCTGGGTTTTTATGGAAGCTGTGTTACCTAGTATTTATTGCATAGTCAGTCATATTACATATGACTGATTAAATCACTGACCATTACTGATTGATTCAACCTCTAGCCCGCTCTCTCCTCCCTGGAAATTAGGGGTATAGGACTAAAAGTTCCAATCTTCTAATCACATGGTTGGTTCTCCTGGCAACCAACCCCTATCCTTAAAAGCAATCCAAAAGTCATCTTATTAACATAATAAAAGACACCTTTGCCACTCTCATCTCTGAGGAAATTCTAAGGGTTTTAGGAGCTCTGTGCCAGAAGTTAGATGAAGACCAAAAACATATTTCCTTTTATAAACCACAATATCACAGCTGGATAAGTTAAAAAAATAAGTCTTTAACCTATCAGAGAGCTAAGTCCACAGAGAACTAGCTTGACACTGTAGGAAGGTGGGCTCCTTGAAGAAGAAATGGAATGCAAGCCCTGGGGGTAGGGGAGAAGATAGGTGCCACACAAGCAGGTAAAAATATTCAAAGTTAACATTTCTTTTTCCTTTCTTTAATTCCCCCCTCCCCTACACCCCAGACCCACAGATGTTGCTGTCTTCCTTAAGAACTGGTTCTCTGAAGGCAGGGCGGTGCGTCTCCTCCCATGCATTCGCACTCGCAGCACCCACCTGGGGCCTGGTGTGCACCTGGGGCCCGGCGCACGAAGGGGAGGAGAGGGGAGGCCCAATGCACCTGGAACTTAGACTATGGCTCCACCTGGGGAGCATACCCAGGACCTTTTGCATGTAAGGCAGATGTGCTAACCACTACACTACGGAGCCACTTCTCGAAAATAAAATTTTTAATAATTTGGTAAAAGCTAATAGAGAGCCAGACACACAAAGAGAAGTCACTCTCACTCACAGGCTCATCTCTAGGGACCTCCACTGGATGCTCAAAAGCAAGATTGAGGGCAGAGCGGGAGAAAGTCTCCCTAAGAGGTGAAAATCTAGAGGGAAAGAAGTGGCCAACTCTCCTTTGGGAAATAGACTTTGAGAATAGTTGGAAACAGGCAATAAACAAAGCTCTGCCTTGACCTTTATTCATTACAAAAGGAATCACAGAACCAGCTCAAACTGGTCTTGTCCTGTTTCCAACAAGATACTGAGTTGCTTTTCAGAGACAACAGACCAAAATCAGAAGTCATGTAGCCAAAGCTTGCTCAGAAGAGAGAACTTTGACCTCCAGTTGCACTTGGAATCAAAATCATGTCCCCCAACCCCCAACCCCTTTGAACCAAAGGACCAGGACGTGACTGGAATTTGAACACCTGGAGATGAGGTGCTGAAGCCTCTTACCATTATCTTACCATAAACAGACAAGTTCCAAAACTCTCCTGCCCTGCCAGCACTTCCACATACCATACTGTTCTCCCTAATCCTTAAAATTCGCTGTTAACTCTGGATTGAGGAGGCAGATCTGAGCCTTGTCTCCCGACTCTTTGCTGGCTGACTCACAATGAAAGCTTTTTCTTTTCTCACAAGCTGGTGACATAGTATTGGCTTGTATGCATGTCGGGCAGTGAGCCCTTGCTTGGTAAGAAAAAGTCTCAAGATTTGGAAGAAAGGCAGCAAACGTTGTCACCTTCAGGGGACATGTGAAAAGCTGTGGGACTGGGAGAAGGGCTAAAGGACAAAAAGCCCTCTACCCTTGGGGAGCAAAGCCAAAAATAATCTCCTATACAAGAGCCTGCAAAAGACACACTGCAGAGTTCAGATGCAATGGAGAGGACCAGGTTTACTGAGAAAAAACAAAACAAAACAAAACTTTCCAGAGGTCTAGGGCTTGTCTGAGACTGAAGAATGACAGAAGAGCAGAGAACATTTCCCCACCGTCCAGTCAAACAAGCTAGTACCAAGTAACAAAAAACAGCATTCTCTCTCTGGGAGAAAGGCGAGAATGTGGAGAAAGACCACCTCTGAATTGCAGGTGCACAGGAAAGGCCAAAAGTCAAGGATGGAGGGAGAATATTGAGGAAAAAAAAAAAAAAAAGGAAGAAAGAAAGAAAAGAAAACCAACCCAAACAACGTCTTAGTCCTTGGAGACTGCTATAATAAAATACCACTGACACCAGTCTTATGAACAACATTTATTTCTCACAGTTCTGAAAGCTGGAGAGTCCAAGGTCAAGGCAACAGCAGTCAAGTTCTGTTGAGAGCTCTGTTCTTGGCTCATAGCTGGTGCCTTTTTACTGTAGCAGCACTTGGTGGAAGGGATTTGGGATCTCTGTGGGGTCTCTTATAATACCACTAATCCTATCCAGAGGGCTCAAGCCTTATGACCTAATCAACTCTCCAAATCTTCACCCTCCAAACACAGTCTCATTCAACAGTAAAATTTCAACGTACGAATTTTGGGGGAACACAAACACTCAGACCATAAGACTAAGTTTTCAAATATGTTAGCATAAAGATTTTCAATAGTATTTTCTTTGTAATTTTAGCTGTATATTTATTTAAACTTTCCCACTCTATTATTTGGATCTTCTGGTGTACTTTGTTACTTTTTTTCCTCTTTATTTCTCCTTCTTCCTGTACTTTTGGGTTTATTCTTACCACATAAGTCTTATTACTTAAGTTGGACTCAGCATTAATTTCCAGTTATTTTAAGGCTCCATTTCCCTCTCAGTATTGATTTCACAGTGTTCCACAGATTTTGATATTTACTATTTTTGATATTAAATAACTCAGTATGAAATATTTTTAAAATAGGATATTTCTTCTTTAACTTATTTAAAAGCATATTTTCAAATTCTCACTTATATTTTTTATCTTTTAATTATTGACATATTTTGATTGAATTGCAATAAGAATATCTTTATGATTTCAGTCCTTTAAAATTTGTTTATGCCCTGGTACATGGTGGTCAATTTAAGTAAATGTGCTGTATATGCTTAGAAAGTTTCACTCTTATTATTTCTTGCATGGGTTTGTCCGGTAAATCAAACTTGTTAATTATGTTTTTCAGACCTTCTATATCCTTACTATTTTTGTCTTTAACTTAATTGTAATTTAGAGACATTCTGTTGAGATCTCCTGCTATAGAAGATTTGTCAACTTTTTCTTGAATTTCTACTTTTTTGCATTTTATATTTTGATGTAATTTCGAGTTGTTGTATATGTTGATGCAATAGAAAAATTATACTTCAGGGTATATTGTATTATAACTCTCACTCCTAAAATCTATGAAAAGTAATCCATGAGTACTAATTGGTAGTTTAAATTTTTGTCCTAGCAAAGACATCAGAATGAACTCTAATGTAACAGGTGATACATTAGTTTTCTATTCCCACTGTTATGCGTTTAGTGGCTCAATACAACACAATTTTTTTTTTTTACTCATAGTTCTGAAGGTCAGAGTCTGAAATGAATCTCACTGGGCTAAAATCAAGGTTTCACCAGGGCTGCATTCTTTTCTGGAGGCTCTAAGGAAGAATATTTTCTTCCCTTTCCAGCTTCTATAGGCTGCCTGCATTCCTTGGCTCATGTACCCATTCCTCCCATTTCCAAGCCAATAATGGCAGGCCAAACCATTCTCACACTGTCACTGTCTGGTTCTCCTTCTGCCTCCGTCTTCCACTAATAATGACCCACTGATTACACTGGGCCCACCTGGATAATAGCCTCCTCTCCACATCTCCAGGTCAGCCGATGACCTTCATTTCATCTGCTACCTGAATTTCTCTTTGCCATGTAATCTAACATTCACAGATCCTGGAATTAGGGCGTCACTATCTTTGGGAGGCCAGTTTTCAGCCTGTTATCTTTGGAAGGCCAGTTTTCAGCCTATTACAGGTGGTAATTAGAAGGAGGGGGAAAATTAGACATATGCTTAGATTGAATTAGAGATTTATAATAAGGTTAGGGAGGATATATAAAATAATACAGCAATCTGCCTAAGGATGATATTGCTTTCAAATCTACTTCGTGTTTTCTTGTAATATAAATATGTGAATATAGGTAAGTAATATTTAATCACTGTTATTAAATATATTTTAGAAAAAAATTTTTTTCAGATAATACCTTAAACAATATCCTCATCTATTTAGGGGGATTTTCATAAATGTCTAACTTGGTACTAAGGATGTATTACCCAATTTCTAAAAACCATGCTTGTCTTTCACATTCAAATATTCTTATCAGTAGGTGACCAAAGGACCTAAGGGCAACTTTATTTCAGAGTACATTGCCTGCACTTTATCTTAGTTTTATTTATTTATATGTCTATTTTTTTTACAACAACCATTTCATACTTCCTTTTGGGTTCAGAGTAGTCCTCAAAGTGGCTAAAACGACAATAATCAGATTGCTGAGTAAGGATGGGATCCCACGTTTAATGACCCAGAAACAATCATCCTTGCAACTAAAACTAGGTCTGTATTTTGTGTGTGTGTGTGCGGGGGGGAGCCGTCCCATTGAATCTGGTTAGATTCTAGGACTGGTGAAGGAGCTGCCATAGCACTAACGGTAGCCAAGGAGCTGCCATTGCACCCATGGTGTCTGTTTACAGACAATAGCTCCCTGAGCTCACTGTTCCCGAATATTCAGCTAGCCCTGAAGTAAGATCTCTGTGCACTGGGCTACTGGAGGACCGCCAGGACCTCATTCCCTGGTAACAGTATCGTATCAATACAAATGTGACCTTTACACAGTGTGATCATACCTTGTATAATAAGATTAATACTGTTTGCAAGAGAATAACTATGACAACTCAATCATAAACATAAGCCTGTATATAAGCTGTCTGAAATAAAGCTCCACATCGGCTCTTCGGACCGATCCTCTCGATCCCATGCTTTTGTCTCTTGTCTAGTTTTCCTCACCATGTCTCTCTTGTTTCCAGAACCCATCTAGCCGGCTGGCACCGGCAAGTGGCGCCCGAACAGGGACCTGAGGACACGGATCCTGCCCAACGAAGAGGGGATCCCCGGGAAACATTTAAGGTAAGTTGGGGGTAGGGAGAAGTTTCATCGAGAGTAAGAAATTATGGGGCATGGGTCTAGTAAACAGCTGTTTACTCAAGTTTTGAAAAATATGCTGGGTGCCCACGGTATTAAGGTTGGGACCAAACAACTAGAGAAATTTTTATTATTTATTGAAGAAGTTTGCCCTTGGTTCCCTGAAGAAGGAACCGTTAATGTAGAAACCTGGGGGAAAGTAGGGAAAAGAATAATAGATTATTATACTGCTCACGGACCAGAGAAAGTTCCCATTGATGCGTATAATTTATGGTCCTTAATTAAAGATTGTTTAGATCATCAGCCAGAAGAAAAGAAATTGTGGGATCGGGTGATACAACCCTCTGCTCCTGAAGCCCCTCCTTTTGTGGCAGCTGGAGCTGAATGGAATAACAAAGTTGGAAGGTTAATCCCTGAGGAACAAGCAGAGTTAGATGAGGAGGCTGCGGCGTATCCTCAGGATGAATGGGATCTTTTTATAAAAAATCGAGTGGAAATGAAAAAAATTAATAAAGCTACGGAACCCCAGGTAGCCACAAAAGTCCAGCATGCGATGGCACTCATGAACAAGAATTTTAAGAAAACTTTGAAGCCATTAAGCTTAGATATAGGGTTATCACCTTTACAAAAATCTGTGCAGGAAGCAAGAAAACAAGGGGAGATGATAGGAGATTTCCAGGGGTTCTTTCCTGTGTTTGAGAATGCTCAGCAGCAGCGTTATCATGAGCCTATCCCTTTTAAACAATTAAAAGAGCTCAAACAAGCATGTACTCAGTATGGGCCGACTGCGCCCTTTACGGTTGCTATCTTGGAAGCAATTTGTACTGGCTCTAATCTTCCTCCTCATGATTGGAAGGCTTTGACAAGAGCCTGCTTGACTGGGGGGGACTATCTTTTATGGTCATCAGAGTACATGGAAATATGTCAACTAAAGGAGCAAGAAAATAGGAGACAGGCAAACCCTATCTCTTATGATATGTTAACAGGAACCGGGGCTTATCGTGACATTCATCAACAATTGACACTGCCCGCAATAGTATTTATGCAAATTAAAGAATGTGGCCTTAAGGCCTGGCAAAAGCTGCCAAACTCCTCTAATAAAACAGAGGACTTAGCAAAAATAAGACAAGGACCCGATGAGCCTTATCAAGACTTTGTAGCCCGTCTAATGGATGCTATTAGGAAGGTCATAGGAGATGAACAGGCAGGATTAATATTAGGAAAGCAATTAGCATATGATAATACTAATTCTGCATGTCAGGCGGCCCTCCGGCCCTGGAGAAAAAAGGGCTCCATTTCTGATTATGTCCGGCTTTGTTCGGATATTGGACCCTCTTACGTCCAGGGCGTTGCCCTGGCGGCCGCCTTGCAGGGAAAGTCACTTAAAGAAATGTTAGCTCAACCATCCAATAGGTGGCGCCCTGTGTCCGGGAAAAACAGGGTGCCCGGACCTCCCGGGAGCTGTTATCGCTGCGGACAAATGGGACATCTATTAGCTCAGTGCCCCCAGAGTAAAAAACCTCCTGGAATATGTCCTAAATGTAAGAAAGGCAAACATTGGGCTTCAAAGTGTCAGTCTAGGATGAACATCAATGGTAAATCCATACCTTCGAATCAGGGAAACTGGAGAAGGGGCCAGCCCCAGGCCCCGAAACAATGTTATGGGGCAATCCAAATCCCCCAAGACGGACAGTCGGGGAACTGTTCCGAGCCACCCCGGGAAGCGCCGGCCTGGACCTCAGCTCCTCCATCTACACAGTACTGACCCCAGAAATGGGAATGCAAGCCCTGGCCACCGGGGTATATGGCCCTTTGCCGAATGGGACAGTGGGATTACTGTTAGGGAGAAGTAGTACTACTATGAAGGGACTTTTAGTGGCCCCCGGAGTTATTGATGCAGATTTTACAGGTGAAATAAAGGTTATGGCTCACTCCCCTCGAGGAATTACTGTTATAGAACCAGGCCATCGGATCGCTCAAATAATTCTTCTACCTCTCTGTAAAGCAGGTCAACAGCTACGTAAAGGAAACCGGGGGATTCAAGGATTTAGCTCTTCTGGTGCTTTTTGGGTTCAGGAAGTTAAGAAAGAAAGGCCGCAGATGGAATTAATAATTCAAGGGAAAAGATTTTTAGGCCTCTTAGATACTGGGGCCGATGTTTCAGTTATTGCCCTTCAGCATTGGCCAAAGACTTGGCCAAAACAGGCTGCAGCTACAACGCTGCAAGGGATTGGACAATCTGCGGGACCTGAACAAAGTTCTGCATTACTCCAGTGGAGAGATCATGAGGGCCATCAAGGTGTGTTTCAACCTTACATATTACCACATTTGCCACTCAATCTATGGGGAAGAGACATCATGTCTCAAATGTGAGTACAATTATATTGTCCCCAAGAAATTGTCTTAGAAAAACAAAAAGAACATTTTTAGGTGGGGCCTTTGATTCTCCTGTGACCCATGCTGACCCCATTTCCTGGAAAACGGATACACCCGTATGGGTCGATCAATGGCCCCTGAATACTGAAAAACTTGAGGCCGCCAAAAAGCTGGTGCAGGAACAGCTAGAACTTAGCCATATTACTCCCTCAAACTCCTCTTGGAATTCTCCTATATTTGTCATTAAGAAAAAATCAGGGAAATGGAGACTCTTACAAGATTTACGAAAGGTTAATGAGACCATGAATCTCATGGGGGCTCTTCAACCTGGCTTGCCATCTCCAATGGCGATACCTGACAATACCTATAAAATTATAGTAGATTTAAAGGATTGTTTTTATACCATTAAATTAGCTCCCCAAGACTGTCAGCGATTTGCATTCAGTGTACCATCTACTAATTTTCGAGAGCCTATGCAAAGATATCACTGGTTAGTCCTGCCTCAAGGGATGGCTAATAGTCCTACCTTATGTCAGAAGTATGTAGCTCAAGCCCTGGCTACTACACGACAAAGGTATCCTACTGTATACTTAATCCATTATATGGATGATATCCTCTTGGCCCATAGAGAGGAAGAAGTCATACTACTTGCTTATGCATTCATGTCTCAGGCATTAAAAGCTCGTGGGTTGATAATTGCCCAAGAAAAGATACAATGTCACCCCCCTCTTGCATATTTAGGATTTCAATTATTCTCTAATCACTTTACAACACAAAAGATAGAGTTGCGTAAAAATAACTTGAAAACCCTTAATGATTTTCAAAGGCTCTTAGGAGATATTAATTGGATCCGCCCTTATTTGAAACTAACCACTGGCGATCTAAAACCCTTGTTTGACATTTTAAAAGGAGACGCTGATCCTACATCTCCTCGAGATTTGACTACAGCAGGACTGTCAGCCTTGCGAAAGGTAGAACAAGCTATTAGCGAGCAACAGGGGAAATTCTGTGACTTCACTCAACCTTGGGGTCTTTATATTCTTCCCACCCAGCATACTCCTACTGCTGTTCTTTTTCAGAATAGTCCTTTAATGTGGTTGCATCTTCCCTCGGTTCCTACCAAAGTTTTAACCCCTTATTATGAGATGGTAGCCCAGTTAATTGCCAGTGGCCGAAGTCACTCTAACCAGTTACTAGGAAAAGAACCAGCTTTTATTTGTATTTCTTATTCTCGACAACAACACGATTGGCTTTATCAGTTTAGTGATTCATGGGCCATTGCACTAGCCCGTTATGCGGGATCTTTGATTAATCACTATCCGCAACATAAACTCCTGCATTTCGCTACCATGCACCCATTTATTTTTCCCACGAAAGTGAGTAGGAACCTCTATCTCACACGCTGTACTAGTATTTACTGATGGAAGCTCTAATGGCCGTGCTGCCATTCAAATTAATGGCCAGTCACAAGCCTGGAATACTGGATATCAGTCAGCCCAAGAAGTAGAGTTATGTGCTGTACAACGTGTTCTAACAGAATTAACCGAGGTATCTATTAATCTGTACTCTGACAGTTGGTATGTAGTTAAGGCTATGCAAGTTATAGAGACAGTACCCTTTATTGGCACCACTAATTCTATAGTACAACAATTATTTCTAGATATCCAGAAATTACTTCGACAGCGCACTTATAGCTGTTATTTTGGTCATTTACGCGCTCATACACATCTTCCTGGTCCTCTAAGTCTAGGCAATGCTCAGGTAGATAAAGCCACTCAATTATGGCTTACGCAGGAAGAACTTGCTAGCCAGTCTCATGCCCTACATCATCAAAATAGTAACAGTCTTCGGCGCCAGTTTCATATCTCTCGTGAGGCAGCACGTCAAATTGTAAAATCTTGCTCCACGTGTCCACCGCTGTTGCTGGTACCTCATTATGGTGTTAACCCTAGGGGGTTGCGCCCAAATCATATTTGGCAAATGGATGTGACTCATGTATCCTCTTTTGGCAAACTAAAATATGTACATATTACCATAGATACCTTTTCTGGATTTCTCTTTGCCTCCCCTTTAGCAGGAGAAAGTTCAAAATATGTTATTACCCATTGTCTTCGCTGCTTTGCGACTATGGGCATTCCCAAAGAAACAAAGATAGATAATGGCCCTAGATACACCGGTAAGAATTTTCAGGAGTTTTGTGCTCGTCTCCACATCTCTCATAAAACTGGCATTCCCTATAACCCACAAGGACAAGGCATTATTGAGCGCGCTCACCTTACTATAAAGCATCAATTAGAAAAAACAAAAAAGGGGGAATTATACCCCCTGACTGTCCCTAATCAAATTAATCATGCTCTCTTTGTGCTAAATTTTTTAACATTAGATATGCAAGGTCGATCTGCTGCACAAAGATTTTGGAACCCAAAAGGGGGGCCACAACAGGCCATGGTACATTGGAAAGATCTGTTAACTAATATGTGGCATGGTCCAGATCCCGTCCTAATTTGGGGACGAGGGTATGCATGTGTGTTTCCACAGGATGCCGAGGCACCGCGGTGGCTCCTGGAGAGGCTGGTACGCTGCACAAGTCAACCCTGACACGACGGATGCGGCATCTCTCTCTGGAAAATGACGCGGCTCCTGGCACTTATGCTGTCCTCTGTGATATGGCAACGAAAATGGTGCAACAAGCAGGGGTAGATCTAACTCCTCAGACATTGTTCCTTGCTCTCCTTTCCTTGCTCAGCATTGCTCCTCAAACAGGTGCATTGTCATCGACTTATTGGGCCTACGTACCAGATCCGCCGGTAATCCATGCGGCCACTTGGAAGGACACAGCTGTGCCAATTTATACTAACTGGACTTGGGGTCTGGGAGGGTATACTGATGAACATATGTCCCCTGAAGAACCCTACTCATATTCCTTTGCTGGAATTACGGCAGGAGTGCCCCTCTGTTTAGGTTTAAAGAACTCTTCAGGCTACGGTTGCTTGGGTATGAAAGATACAAAATATGAAGGATGGGTGAAAGTTAATAATATCCTCACTATGTGGAATGTGTTTGGCTTAGGAACTAAAGGACAGGAGAAACATAATCGTAGCGTCCCTTACACCCCACCCTCGCACATTCCGGTGTGTAAGGGGTTTGAGGCCTATTCAGAAAAACATCCCATATGGGGGGCTTGCAGAAGGCCAAGTGCTACTACATACACTGAACAGAATCTGACCTGGTATGACTGGAGTCCACAGTCAGATTATGACCATCATCTTGCCGGGGGATTATGGGGTACAAAGGACGGACCCGTCCAAACTCAGCTCTGGCGTCTTGCTCTAGCTTTAAAACCAGAGGTAATTGTGACTATGCCCAAAGGAAGCGGGAATAGCAATGTGACAGCAAAAGTGCAAGCTTGTGTGCCTTTACCCTAGGGCTTAATGCTAGGAAAGGTTAACATATCTCAGGCAGCCTTAGGATGGAAGGTTGTATGTAACAATTGCTCAGTGTCTAACTGCATTACCGGACTCTCTCCTCAACAACAAGTTCTTATAGTTAAACAACCAGCTTTTGTTATGATTCCTGTAAACGTGACTGGACCATGGTATGAAGATAATGGAATGTATATATGGGAAATGTTGCGAACGGCCATAACTTATCGTAGGAAAAGGATGGTCAGCTTAATTATTGCAGGAATTGTTGCTTTAGTGGGTATCATAGGAGCTGCTGTAGCGGCCGGGGTAGCTTTAGAAAAGGAAGTTCAGACCGCTCACCAGGTGAATATGCTCACGAAAAATGTGAGTATAACACTAGGTACCCAGGAAACCATCGATAATAAAATAGAGGCCCGGCTCAATGCCTTATATGATACCTTACTTATGTTGGGAGACGACATCCAGAGCCTCCGGATGCGCACCGCCTTAAGATGTCACGGGAAATATCGGTGGATATGTGTAACAAAGAAACTATATAATGAAACTGAGCACCCCTGGGAAAAAGTAAAAAGACATTTGAGCGGTATCTGGAATAGTAATAATGATAGTTTAGACCTATGGTGTCTGCATCAAGAGATACTAAATATTCATAAGGCACCCCAGTTAAGTGAAGATTTAGGATTAGATGTAGAGGACATGATTAAGAAAATTGTATCTTCTGTTAGCGCTACTAACCCCTTGATTTATGGAGTAATTACACTAGGTGTGTTGGTCATTTGTTGTGTTTTGATGATGCTGTGCCTGCCCTATCTTATGAAAGTATTTATGAGATCATTGCGTGTCCTCCAGGCCGAAGTGCATAAAGAAAAGTTAGAATTACGGGCTAAAAAAGAAAGGGGGAACTGTGGGGAGCCGTCCCGTTGAATCTGGTTAGATTCTAGGACTGGCGAAGGAGCTGCCATAGCACTAACGGTAGCCAAGGAGCTGCCATTGCACCCATGGTGTCTGTTTACAGACAATAGCTCCTTGAGCTCACTGTTCCCGAATATTTAGCTAGCCCTGAAGTAAGATCTCTGTGCACTGGGCTACTGGAGGACCGCCAGGACCTCATTCCCTGGTAACAGTATCGTATCAATACAAATGTGACCTTTACACAGTGTGATCATACCTTGTATAATAAGATTAATACTGTTTGCAAGAGAATAACTATGACAACTCAATCATAAACATAAGCCTGTATATAAGCTGTCTGAAATAAAGTTCCACACCGGCTCTTCGGACCGATCCTCTCGATCCCATGCTTTTGTCTCTTGTCTAGTTTTCCTCACCGTGTCTCTCTTGTTTCCAGAACTCATCTAGCCGGCTGGCACCGGCATGTGTGTGTGTATTTTGCCAGTAATTTTTTCTTAGTAGTTCATTTCATTAAACAAATGTGGGTTAACACCTACTCTGTGCCAGTCATTTGAGATGATAAGTCATTAATCCAACAAATACTTATTGAGTGCCTACTATGAACCAGGAACTTTTCTAGATTATTTAAGCTCCTAGGATGGCTAATGTTTTAGTGTGGGACATAAAACGAGAAAAATATGTAGTGTTAAGCACTGGGAGCCAAAATAAAGAAAAAAGGGTAAGAAGGCCTGAGAGACAAAGTACTCAAAAAAGTCCCCTTTAATAAAGTGACATTTGAGCTAAGATCTGAAAGAATTGAGAAGTGAGCCATATGAATAAGTCTGAGGAAAGAATTCCAGGAGGAACAATAAGTGCAGTAACAAAAAAACTGGAGTATGACCAGCATGTTCCAGACAAAGCAAAGAGGTCAGTGCAGCTGAAGGGGAGTGAACTTAAGGAAGAGAAACAACATTAGATGAGGGAGGTGAGAAGTGAGATGGCAAGCAGGTTCTACAGCATCTTGTACATTGTGAGGATCTGGCAGGAAGAAGAGATGACAAGGACTTGAGCAGGGGGATGACAATGAAATTACTTTCATAAAGTGAGATTATTAAAATCTTGACGTTTTCCATTTACATTTGGGCTTATCTTTAGTTTGTGTGACACCATGACTAAGTGCTGCAACTATTATTTGAGATTTTTCTTTTTGCCTGATTACTTTTTTTCCTGGTCCATCTCTGCCTGCCCCCTAACCCCAATTTTTAAAATTAAATTTACTGGGGTAACATTGGCTAATAACATTATGTAAATTTCAGGTGTAGAACTTTATGACATCTGTATACTTGATCACATTTTAAAACAATTTGTCATTTCATTAGTTCTGGGATGCCAGCACATTTAAAAACAACCTGAAAGTGCATTTTGTTACACAATATTTTAGGACTAAAGCTTCTATGTCTGTTTTGTAAACAAATCATTAAGCTAAAAACTAGAGGATAAGTAACTAAAGACTAAACGAGCACAGGGGTATTTTTGAAAGCATTAAAAATAATGATAGTAAAAAACGGACTCATTCTATTTCCTTATTTTTTTTGGCTCTTAAAACACATAAATTTGAGCTTTGTTTTGAAAATTAAATTTCCTGTTCTTTCATATTTAATGTTTTAGCTTTAAAAGATCAAAATTGTTATTAAAGATCTTTTTAATACACAAATGTTGTACTTATTTGCTCCTATATTTACATATTGATAGACTTGGCAATTTTCAAAACCCTTAAAACTTCCCAACTGTGTAACTATTGGTGATTCATGGCTGTGTTCCCATTTTCTATAGAAAACTATTCTTACATTATTGTTCTTATAGTCTTTAAACTAGGGCCATATGTATTTCCAGAATTTTTGGTTTATAAAACTAATTCTGGTAAGTAGAAAACCTAGTGAAATAATCTACTTGTGACTGTAGGTACTCTTGACTTTTCAATGAAATCTTGAATTTTAATACAGCAGGCCAAAAACTATGGCTATTAAATATGATGTGGAGGATTTCAGTGAGCTTCTTACTATTGGGGTGTTTTTTTTTTAAGTTTATTTTTTAATTTTTATATTTTTAAATTATAGTTGACATCCAATATTATATTAATTTCAGGTATACAACAAAAACCTGATTAGACATTTATGTAACTTATAGTGATCACCTTGGTAACTCCAGCGCCCATTTAACACCATATGTAGTTCTTTCGGGGGTCTTTTTTGAAGACACATTCTTTCTGTGGAAAATTAATTTAAAATACTGGAGCACCAAACAGTACTTCATCTACTACTATCACCTTATTTGCAGGCTTACTGTATAACAAACACATATTCTCTGTGACTAATCCAAAACAACACTGGCTCAACTACCTAGATGGTCATGACTTCTGTGTATCCTTCTCTAGGAGACTCTCACTGTAGCTCCAGATCTTATTTTTACTTCTCTGCTTTACCTAGTTATCCTGAAGACACTTCAAATTTAATATGACAAACTCACTTTGGTCATAAAGATAAAACTAAATTTAACCCATAAAGAGAAAACTTAATAAACCTTTTATTTTTTATTTAATTATTGGCAAAACTTAAAATCATCTGTCAGAAACCTGAATGCTATTCTCAGTGATTCACCCCTTCATCTCATTCAAGCAGCTACGGAGTCTATGGCACGTATTTCTAAATTTCTTTCAGATTCAGCCCCTTCCCACTATGGTGTAGTGGAAAAATTAAGGAACCAGATTTAGGTTAAAGTATACAGTAATTGTGAGACTTTGGTTAAATTCTTTACTTTGGCTAGTTTTCTATTTGCTAAACGGAATATAATATTGTTAAAGTTTAAATCATATATCTATCATAGTGCCTGCTACATTACACTTAGTAAATCTTGTCGTTCTCTTCTATTTCTATTGCTTTAATTTAAGCCATTATGATTTGAACATTGCAATAGTCTTAAAAAAATTGATCCCACTTTCCATGCAGTAGCCACAGGGATCTTCCTATGATTAGAGTCTCATCGTTTGTTTCCCTGCCTAAAATTTATCGTTGGCTCTTTGGCCTCTATAAGATAAAATTCTTTTAGCATAACATAAATTGTCCCTGACCTGATCATCTGCCACTACACTAGGTTTACTCTGGCATGGGATTGCCCGTTTGCCCCTTTTGTCTTTTGTCTTAGAATTTCTTTGTTGGTCTCACAGATGAACTCTTATTCTTTAGACTCAGCTTCCTGGTCCTCCCCCCCCCTTAAATAAAAACAAAAACAAAAATGAAAACAACTTTTCCTAATCTGTCCAGGCACTTCCTCTTAGGTCAACAATTACTTTGCTTATTATGTATGTTCTACAGTATATGCTGAAAACGGAGCTATGAAGAAGACAGGGTTTCCTGCTCTCATAAAGCATCTGGAAAGGGAGACTAACATTTAGTTATTTCTGTTGAATGCTATAAAGATGTAGTGTTATGAGTATAACCCAACCTTAGGAAGGTGCTAAGGGCTAGCTTCCCTTAGGAAGAGATATTGAAAGATTTAATGAATGGTCCCATTGCACTCTTTGTAATTCTTCAAGTACTTAGGCAATTGCATTTAAATTGTTTTAAAAATATGATTTTGACTAGCTAATGTTACGAGGCCATGATTATTAAGAGTCTTCCACCCATCACAAATGCAAGAATTCATCATGATGTCCACGATTTAAATCTATGTGGAGCAGACATCATTTACTCCTAGCAACATCCCTGCTAATACTGTTGTTATTCCTATTTTATAGATGAGTTGAGATCCAAAATGGTTCAATAACTCTTCCAAGGTCTGTGTTTGGAAGTCATTGAGTCAGTGGTTCCAACCCAGTGGTTTCAGCACCCAAGCCCTCTTTCCACCACACACTTCTGTGTTTATTTCCAGAATCTTCCAGGGTCTGGTTTCTGACAGGTGTTCTATGAAAAAATACAGGTGAAAGCCCTATGCTACGGGTAACTTTTACCTTGTTGCCCTCACCTGCGTACACTACGACGTCCTCCGTTTAGAGAGAGGAACTTCTAAACCCGGTCTCAGGCTTGCACGAAGACTAGCAATTCTAGATTGTTTGTCCAACCTCATTACATGCTCTTTCTGCTCCAGGGAAAGCCATCCTTTGAGTACACTGGTCGTCTGAACCTGACTTCTTTCTCCACGTCCCCGTAGTAAGGAGGCAGGCCTGCGCGGGACTCCGGGATGAAAGCTCCCGAGCGCCCAGAGTTTCTGAATTTGGGGCCTCGAGGAGGGAAAACTGAGAACACAGGTTCGCGGGGCACCGGCAGCCCACAGAGCCGCCTTCGCTCTTTGCGGTTCCATCTCGGTCGCCCATCCCCGCGTCCTCGCAGACTTTGGATGGCGAACGCCGCGCCTGGAGACGCCCGCCTCCCGGCAGCCGCCGCCGAAAAAGCCTCCCGCCGCAGAGCCGGGCCCCCCGCCGTGGACGACTACGGCGGGGCGGGGCTGCGCGTGCGCGTTGACGTCACGGAGACGTAGGGCACGTCGGCCCCGCCCACAGCCCCGTCGGTCCGGTTTCCGGCGGGAGTCAGGCCGGGCTGTGGGGAGGGACCGGCGGCTCCCTCGGTGGCCCCCGCCGGCCGTCGTCTGCACTGGCCCCTGGCAGCCGCCAGAATGCCTCACTTGGAAAACATGGTGCTTTGCCGCGAGTCCCAAGTGGCCACCTTGCAGTCCCTGTTTGGAGAGGTACGGTGCTCAAACGACCTTTTCCCTTCCAGATCCCGGAGGCAGACGCTCCCGTGGTCTGGCGACGTGGTCCATGTTTTTTCCCGTGTTTGCATCGAGGGGCAATAGACCATCTTTTGCGTTGAGATACGGGCTGTTTGTAGGTCTAACC
This sequence comes from Cynopterus sphinx, assembly GCA_030015415.1. Taxonomy (NCBI): domain Eukaryota; kingdom Metazoa; phylum Chordata; class Mammalia; order Chiroptera; family Pteropodidae; genus Cynopterus; species Cynopterus sphinx. The sequence goes on along the minus strand of CM057391.1, from coordinate 40,745,183 downwards.
AGGTCCTTCCTTCAGAGTCACTTGTGTCAGTCCCTGTAAACGGCCTGCACGCCAGGACGGTAGCCCCCGACGTGCTCGCTCACACGCGCCACGCTTCGGAGATCGCGGAAGCCCCCGGCAGGTGCCCATCTTGCCCCAGCTGAACGGCATTTTATATATAAAACAGGTGTTAGCAGAGTGTTCTTTACTCCAATGTAAGTTCGCACGTTTCACTGAGGTAGTATAAGTCAAGTGTGAATCGGAGGTGGTTTTCAAGATCGTGAAGGCCGAAGTAGTGCTTCAGGTTTAAAAATTCAGCGGCCTAATTGGGATTGGGAAAGCCCTGAAGAAGTCTGGTCGAGACTTCTTGATGCTGTCTGAGAGAAGAGATTAGGTGTCTCCTCGGGATGGACCCAGCTAGGGGAATCCTTTCCGTGGGCAGGAGCGAGCATTCACCAGTTCAAATCTCAATCTAGTTTTTAAATTATATTCTCACCCTTGGGGAGCCTTTTGCTTCAAACTCATTTTTTAGACTTGGGATTAATCAGACTTGGATCTTGTTTTTAAGAGTAAATGAGTTTTGAGTCATGCCCATTATCTGCCCTTCCCCCATTTTCTGGTTTGCCTTAAATTCTTTTAAGTGCTATCATCCCTCTAGAAATGTGGGATGGCAGCCTGAGGTGGGGTCTGTGAAGTGTAAGTGGAAAGGTACCACCCTCCTTCTAGAAAGGGGCACATTCGTTGGGGGAAGAAGTCAGTGTTTGCATACTCAGTAAGTGTTCTAGCTGTCATGCATTCAGTTATAATTAGCCATATTATCACTCAAACGTTTTCTTGGTTAAATGCTCCATGCCTTCCTTCCCTGGAGTTGATAAAGCCAGATCAACCTAACCAGAAGTGGTCCTCCTGAAACAGAATATTGTCAAGTAGAGATGAGCAGTATCAACGTGGTATGAGTCTCAGAAAGAGTTCTGACCTTCAGTGTTACTGCAAATTATGTTTAACAATATTATCACATTTCTTCAAGGTGCTGTGTGCATGTGGGAGGTGCAAAAACTGGTTCATATTTTTAAGCAGATTAATTTATCTGTTCAAACAAATACTTACTGAGCACATTTTCTATGTCAGGCACTGTGCCAGAGCCTGGCTTACTACAGTTTATATTAGGGAGGTTTATGAAGGTGAAAGGTTGAATAACAATGCAAGTATTCAATTTAATTCTAGGGAATAGGAAAGATGTTATGAGGTGGGATATTATTAAGCACCAAATAATGGATGCAAAGTGTGGCAAGATTCTAGAAAAGGAGAGTTTTAGGATAGTTCGAAAAAGGTTTCTGAAGGATGTCTTGAACTTTTCTTTAAAGGTAACATAATATCTGTATAACAGGTGTTCAGTAAGCATGCATTTAATTTTGGGACAGAAGTTTTGAACCAGTTATTTATAAGATTTTTACATACATTTTAAAAACAAGGTTATGTAGTTAAACATTTATTTTTAGTTTATTAGTAGGATTTGGGTTGTTTTTGGCATATGTCATTTGGAAAGTTTTTTTTCTGTATAAATCTGATTTCCAATTTGTCCTGCAAAAGGAAATGTGTAACTTAGTGGCTAGAATGTTACAAATGTTTGTGACTACTTTTGTGGTGGTAGATGATCATAGAGACCCTACTTTCTCATGGGAATTGCATCATCCAATTTTCTTGTAATTATTTAAAAAATATGTCTTTCCACTATACTATGAACTCCTCCAAAGTAGATTTTGTCTTTAACTGATATTCATACTCTTCGGTGCATCATGGTTTTTAGCATATAATAGGTATCTAATGTTTATTGAATGACTGAAACATATTTGTAGTATTAATTTTCACCAGACAGATGACTCTTAATGTACTGTAGGAGGATCTTAGGGAACATGTACTTTGAAATATAGGCAGATATTATCATTGTTTTACTTTATGAAAGTATATATTTAGGCCAGGGTAATTTCATGTGCATAACTCAAAAGTTTCCCTAAGAACAGAGGACTTGAAATCCTAACCCTCTGATTCTGTTTGTTTAGGTTTTATAAAAAATATTTCCAACAATGATTACTTTATTTTTAATTAAATTTATTGGGGTGTATTCACCATCCAAAGTTAAATTTCCTTCTGTCACCATATATTTTACCCTTAGTTACATCCCTTCTTTCCCCCTTCCGACTGGCAATCATTAAAACTGTTGTCCATGTCCACATAGAGTGAAATCATATGGTTCTCAACTTTTTCCGTCTGATCCATCCATGTTGTTACAATATTTGTTTAGTTTCAAGCTTTAAAATGTAAAATAAAGTTGCTACCTGTGTGGGATTAGATTCTTTACAAAAGGGTTTTGATAAAAACGGAGTATGGTCAAAATTATCCTTGAAAAATCTCTTCAATTCCCTATAAATTTAAAAATTCAAGAGTTTGTATATATGAACCTGTACAACAGTATAAAACATAACTATATTTAGTATATAAAAAATATGCCAGTTGTAATTTTCAGAAATTTTGATTTCTTAACAGAGAGTGTGCTTAGAGTTGAATTTAGGTAAATTCATAGTGTGATGACTCCAGTATGCTAACCATAGAAATAATTTGGATTGAATATTTTACTTTACCATATCAAACTTTCTCATGAATTGATAAATGTTTATTTTTTGTTTTGTATGTATAGATTGATATTTGTCTTTTTCTCCTAGAGACATCATTTCAGCTTTCCATCCATTTTTATTTATGGACATACTGCCAGTGGAAAGACTTATGTAACACAAACTTTGTTGAAAACTTTAGAGGTAAGAATAACCCTAAATAAACTTGACGTCAATAGATTTTTACTCAGAGTCCAAGAAATGGGAAGGATCTGAAATATTTAGTCTGGTTTATCTTTCTCTGAAAGAATGTCATCTGCATAAAACATTTCTGACCAGATTTTTTTGAATACATTCAAAGACCATAAGCTTCAGAAAGGATTGTTGTATAACTTAAGCCTTGATATTAGAAAGTTATTTTTTATTTCTCACTTTCATTGGCTGATAATATTTGCAGAAAAACACACATGATAAATTCTTTAAAAAATATTAAAATCTGTTTCTTTTCTATTGATGTATTTGCAACATTGATACCAGTGATTCTGAAACTCCACAAATACAAAACTGACTTATATCACCTTTACCTTGTTTTCTTCCCATATTGCCTCTCACAGAGAATGGTCTCAGCATTCACAGAGTTGTCTAAACTTTCTCCTTACTACTTCCTCTTCCTCAACATTGTTTCTTCTATGTATTTCTGCAAAGTCTCCTCAGTGCAGTCCATTCTTCATCCTGTACTTAAGATCATTAGGCAAGTATTCAGTGCTTTGATACATAAGACCTTTCATAAACTGAATTCAGTTTATCTTTCATAATATAATAGCTAAGAGTCTGGCAGACTCATGTTCTTCTGAACTTACCACTTAGTGCTTTCCCCATCTGAAAAGTAGAGCTAGTAGTGACAACACTTGGAAATGTGAGAATTAAATGAGTTAATACATAAAAAGTGCTTATTAGAGTACTTAGTATATACTAACTCTAAAGGTTAGCTGCTATTTCAATGACTATTGCTATATTTATTATGTTCTCAGGATGGGCAAACTTATTGTGGGTCAGATAGTAAATATTTTAGGCTTATAGGCCATATAGTTTCTATCACAAAAATACTCAACTCTGCCTTAGTGTAAAAGCAGTTGTGGACAATATCTTTATTTTTGTGAATAAAGATAAAATTTTTATCAGTATTTTTGTGAATGGATAAGGCTGTGTGATAATACAACTTTTATTAAAACATGCTGGCCTACAGGCTGCAGTTTGCTAATCCCCAGTTGTAAGCCCTAGTTCTGAGGCTGCATCTTATGTATGGCATACTGAATGACAGTTCCTGCTCTCTTACTTTTAAGCCGTGGCACATATTTCTTGGAATATCTTTCCTGTACTCACTTGGCCTCTGCTACCCTATGTCTTGGCCAATACTTATGTATTTTGCTACTTACGTTTTGAGAATCTGTTCTTGATTCCCTAGAATGTGTTAGACTCTCCTCTGTTGTGCAACCTCAGTACTCTGTGCTTAATTCTGTCATAATATTTAGTCTTTTCAGTTGTGATATTGTATTTGTGTTTTGCTGGCTCAAGACTGAGTTTCTTGTGATTATCCTCAGCACCAACTACGGTGTTAGGCACACATCAATTTTTGAATTTTAGCCTTTGATCCCTAAGATCACCTTTGCATTTTAAAAATGCAGATGTCTGGGCTTCATACCAGACTTCAGAGTCTGAGTGTGCAAGGTCTTGGATCAGGTATTTGCATTTGAGAACCTCCTATATGAAGTGTGTGTGTGTGTGTGTGTGTATGCATATGTGTGTGTGTGTGTCTGTATAATAGGCATGAAAACCAAATAAGGAAGTTACATATTTAGGGGATATATGTCATTTTTTAACACATTATAATTTTTGCTGTTTTTAGTCATTGTAGTAAATGATGATTATTACTACTTTTGTTACAGGTACACAGAGAGGCACTTAGAATATGCTGTCGTTAAAGGTCATGCCTTTAGAGATATTAGTAAGCAAGACATTTATTTATAAAGGAGATCTTGTGAACTCTGTGGGAGTAAGGGAGGTCAGTAAATGCTGGTGAAATTGTGCCTCAGTATATATATATAATGTAGCCTTAGTTACACTGTTACTCTGAGAAAGAAAAGCCTCATTATTGGGTGAAATTTATAGACTATAACTAAAGAAAGTTATAGGTTCCATTATTTGTGCCAGATACCACAGGTGTCTTTCTCTGAATGACCAGTACTGCTTTTGTGATTTCATCCTGAAAATAGACTATATTTATGAGCAAGTCTTATATATCCTTGTTACTTCAGAATTATCTTAATTTTGATAGTTCTCTAAATGAAGAGCTAGTTCTCATTCCTCATAGTATTATTGTGGTTTCTAACTCTTAAAATTCTTTTTTTGATCTACGTTTATTTATCATTAAGCGTATTATCTTAAACTTATAAATGTGAAATTTCCACTAAGAATTTTAACATTAAGTACATGGGTTACTTAATAAGAATTTTTTATAGGAAAATATCGGTTTGCTTTGAATCCCTGTGGGAAACAAATGGCAAACTCAAATAATTGAAATGAGTTTAATGAAGGGACTATTTTACAATGGATGAAGAAATATTAAGGGAACCAGTAACGGATGGTGAAGCATTGAGATCCTTTACCTCTCCCCAAACTGAACTGGCCACAGAAAGGAGATGTTATCAGACCCCAGCGAGAGCTGTAGCCTTCAACTAAGGGCTACCCAGCTGGAACTGTGGCCTTTGGTAGAAGGTTGTAGCTGCTTTCAAACTGTGGGCCTCTGAGGAGTAGGGCTGGGAAACAAGGGAGTAAATATCCAGGTTCTCTCTTACCACTCTCTTTCAGTCTTCTGCTGGTTCTTCCCATTGGCTGAATTCAATCAGTGCTAGAATATAAGAGAGTCTAGGTGATGTAGTGTGTAGTGGTCAGACTTCTGGGACACAGCTGGTTGGAAAATGGTGCGATATAGGTTTAGGAGGGCAAATCGGGAATATCCAGCAGAGCCTTTATTGTGTATGTGTGTTTTCTGTTTACACTTTTTGTTTTGTTTTGTTTTCAGCTACCACATATCTTTGTGAATTGTGTTGAATGCTTTACCTTGAGGCTGCTTTTGGAACAAATTTTAAACAGGTTGAATCATCTTAATTCTTCAGAGGATGGATGTTCTACTCAAATAACTTGTGACACATTTAATGACTTTGTTCGCTTATTTAAACAAGTAACCAAAGCTAAAAGTCTTGAGGAACAGACTGTATATATTGTAAGTAATTTGATTATATTTATTATTTCATCTCTTATTTGAAAACTAATTTGTTTATTAGCTCAATTTCTCTGTATTTGTTTAGAGTCTTATGTATAGTATACTATGCAAGGTGCTTTTGGGATACAAAAATGTTTTAGATGTATTTATACAAAGAGAACTTCAGTTTGACAGTACTGACATATGACTACATGTAGAATGTGATAAATGATAACAATGAGATGCAAACTCTGACTTAGGCACATGTGGTACAACTTCAAGAGGTGACAGCATTTGAGATAGTCATAAAAGAATGATTATGGTATTGTAGGAAGAAACTGAAGATTAGGAATTTCAGATGGAGGAATAATATAAGCAAAGGCATGCAGATAAGAATGAAGGCCAGGGAATGTCAAATTGTATAGTTTTAGTGGGTTATAAGTATGAAGAGAGAAAAAGAAGACTAGAAAGATAGGTATTGGCAGAGCTGGAATATCTGGAAAACTATACTAAGGCACTTTGTTTCATTTTCTAGATAGCGAGAGGAAGATTTTAGAGCAACAAATATGCTTTAGGAAGATTACTCTGACGGCATGTTGAATAGGTGGATTGGAATGGGTGAAAGACTGAAGGCTAGAATGGTTTTGAGTAGCTATTTACATTAGAGGAAATTTGGGTCTGGATTAGGGTTGGGGCAGGAGATGCAGAAAATAAATGCGAGACAGCAAAGGTCAGACTTGTCAATTGTATCTGGGGTAAATTTGTAGGGAAAGATGAATCAATTGATTTTATGTTGGCTAAGTCTGAATTATAGTTATATCAATGTGAAAATGACTAGCAGTTAATTGAAAATGTGTAATATATTTTACATTAATGAATTTTTAATAATACCTTAACCTTTTCTAAAAAAAATGATTATTTCTGGAATTGGAATTGAATATAAACCTTATCAAAACAGTAAGTTATAAACTCACTGAAAGGGCCAAATCTTATTTATTCTTGCATCTCCTTAAATGCAGAAAACAGTTCCTTCCTCACTTAATTTCATTTGTTAATTTATTCAACAAATATTTATTGAGTACTTCCTGTATGTGAGGCATTCTTCCAGATAGTGGAGATAGGACATGTAACCAAATAGTCTCTTCCTGCTTGCTGCTTATAGTCTAGTTGAGGAAAATAGATAATAAGCAAGTTAACGTGAAGTATGTCAGATGTGATACATTAAAAGAGTAAGGTAGAAACGAATGAGTGAGGAAGAGTAGTTATTTTTTGAAATAGGGAAGACATGGAATATCTCACTGAGATGATGATAAATGAGCTAAAACCTGAAGGAAATGAGGAGCAAGCCATGAAAACATCTGATAGCAGAGATTAATGTGAAGGTCCAAAAGAGATGGGAGCATATCTTGTGTATTCAAAGAATATCAGAGAGGACATTGTAGCTGGAGTAATTTAAGTTAGGAGGTGAGCAGTAATGTTGAGAATCAATGGAAGGATTCAAGGGTAGAAGTATGTAGACTAATGTTACGGATTGAATTTTTTTCTCCAGAAATTCATATGTTGAAATTTTAACTCCTAATATCTCAGAATATGACCATGTTTTGGAATAGGCTCTTTGCAGTTCTAGTTAAGATGAAGTCATACTAGAGAGGATTGGGCTCCTACTCCAGAATAACCAGTGTCCTAATGAAAAAGGAAATTTTGGAGACAGACATACACATGAGAGAATACCATGTAGAGGTTGGAGTTATGCTGCCACAAGCAAGGGACTAGTGGAAGCTAGGAGAGAGGCCTGGAACAGATTCTTTACTAACACCTTCAGATGAAGCATTGATGTGCCAACATCTAGATCTTGGACTTCTGTCTTTCTGAACAATAAACTTCTGTTGTTTAAGTCACCCTGTTTGTGGCACTTTGTCATGGCAGTCTTAGAAATCCAATACAGTTAGTTTAGAGGCATTTCTAATAATCTATAGTCAGAACATCATGTTAGCTTAGACCAAGGTAGTGGTAATGAAGGTGGTAAGAAGTGGTCTGGCTATATTTTGAAGTTAAGGTTGATAGAATTTTCTGATAAACCTATCAAAGTTGAGTGTGGAGGAGAGAAAGAAAGAAGTCAGGATGACTCAAAAGTTTGTGTGCACCTGAAAAGATGAAATTGTCAGTATTCCAGTAGAGACAACTATAGCAGGTGGGGAATTTTGTTTTGGGGTAGAAGTAATCAGGAGTTTGGTTTTGGGCATGGTTAGTCCAAGTAGAGATGTCAAATTGGCACTTGAACACTTGAATTTGAGGTCAAGAGAGGTCCAACATGATGGAGATTTTGGAGTTGTGAGCATATAGATAGTAGTACTATAAGCTGTGAAACTGGATTAGGTCTCCAAGAGAGTGAGAGAATTAGATAAGAGATGAGTCTAGTAACTGAACCCTGTGGCACTCCAGTGTTCAGGAGATGAAGAAAAACAGATGAGGAAGCAGAAGAAATCAGTGCGTTCAAAGAAAACTTAGAGAGTGCAGTGTCCTGGAAGTCTCGCTAAGCTGCCCTTTCCTGTCTTTTGGCCAGAGGGAGCAGGCTTTTGTTGAGGCTTTTGTGATCTGTGCTTGTGGGCCTTTCTGTATTGCTGCTGCTTCATTTCCACACCTGGGATATGTGAGGCAAAAGACAACTCAGGCAGTTTATTCTCTGGGGTGAGTTGCCATTCTTCTGGTTCTGAGATTCCTAGCTGGTCTACCTTCCCTCTGCCTTTCAGAGCTCTGTTTGTTTTATATATAATATTTAAGATTCTTCGTTTTAAGAGGAAGAATGGGAAAAAGTATATCTCCATCTTCTCAGAAGTGGAAATCTAGTTTTTTAAAAATGCAAGTGCATAGTGAAGAATACAGCAGCTTGTATAGTTTGGCACCATTACTACCTTGATTTATGCTAAAGAGGCTCTGGTTTAACCCACCTTTGCTTTTGTACTATCAGTGCAAATGTCAACATGGTAAAAAAGACAAATCATATCTTAGTATTATTATGAAAATAGTTTTGACCTTGTCAATCTCCCGAAAATGTGTCAGGGATTACCACCACCATCCCTGTCCCCCTGCCCCAAGGGATCACATATCACACTTCAAAAAACCAGTGATCTAAAAAAATTTTTTTGTTTTTACTACGTGTAGTAGGAGACAAGATCATCAGTGTAGAGGAATTTAAAGAACTAAGTCCCCATATCAGAAGAGGGTCATTTATGTAGGTTTGAATATCCAAAAAATATAGGAGTTGTATTAGAGAAGTGATAGAAACTATAATACTTAAAGAATGAGGAGGAATGACACAAGAATATGTAGATGACTTCAACAAGTAGAATTTCAGAGCTAGTTGTCTTTACCGAGGAGTAGAATCAGTATTCTAAAAACAGCTCTGAAGAGTAACTAGGGCTCTACTCATTTTTCAGGCCCAATGGATCAAGGGAGGCATTAAGTATTTGTTAGTTGAATATATGTTAAAAGTGGATAAGTTTGCAGATAGTGTAGAACAATTTTTTAGAGTAAATCTATACTGTTTAGATATCTAATGTATGAACTGGGAATCTTTGGTACTAAGGAAGTAATACATAAAGGTGGCTGGGAATGTTTTCTAGTCAGTAAACTAGTTTATAAATCGAGAATGTTAGAAAGCCTTTGTATAGATTATTAAGAAAAATACTTGGATCTGAATTAAAATTTTTACTCTGAATATTACTTAATCTGATAATTGCTTTAAAAAAGAATAATTTATTAGAATACCATAAAATCATTAATTACAGTGGGTTACCCTATATCAAATCAGGATGAACTATTTATAGTGCCACTTTGTGTTTTGTATTGAAATGGACATAAAAATTGACCAATTTACTTGAATTAATCTGTGTCCTAAATCAGAGTTATCTAAATGGAGATTGATGGGAAATTGCATAATGAGACTACATAGTGGAAAAACTAACTTGTACCTTTTTAGCACTAAACAATTTAGTTTTATTTTGTTTAAACTAATTAGGAATGAAATATCTTAGGTTGATTACTCATTGTTTCAAGCTTTCTATTAATAAAACAGATATTAAATAATTTGTACTATTTGGGGAAACAATATCCTCTACATTTTAATTCTATTCCTAATTTAAATAATTATAATTTGAAATAAGATTTATTAATAAAGTATAAATTATTAAAACACATTTTTTTGGAGAAAGAGTGATTTCAGTTCTGGGTAGAAAATGTGCAAGAGGAACGTAGAACATCTTGCCATAATAAAAAACTAGGAAACTATCAACTGCTACTAAAGTCATTTTAAAAAGATAGGATCTCATGGATCAAATTAATTAATGTTGTTAAAATGTCCTTACTACCCAAAGTGATCTATAGATTTAATGTAGTCCCTATCAAAATTCCAATGGTATTTTTCACGGAAATACAAAAACAATTTTAAAATTTGTATGGGATCATGAAAGACCCTGAATAGCCAAAGCATTTCTGAGAAAGAAGAATAAATCCTGAGAAAGCTGGAAGATCATACATCATGATTTTAAACTGTAGTAAAGGTATAGTATTAAAACAATATGGTACTGGCATAAAAATAGACACATAGCTCAATGGAAAAAATAGGGACCCCAGAAATAAACCCACATATAGAAGGTCAATGAATTTATGACAGAGGAGCCAAGAATATACAATGGAGAAAGGACAATCTCTTTAGTAATTGTTGGAAAAACTTGATAGTCACATTTGAAAGAATGAAATGACCATTATCTTAAAATATGCACAAAATTAATTCAAAATGCATTAAACACTTAAACATGAGACCTGAGACTATAAAACTCCTTGAAGAAAAGAGGAAGAAATCTCCCTTATATCAGTCTTGCAATTATTTTTTGGATTTGACACCAAAAGCAAAGGCAACAATAACAAAAATAATAAACTGAGACTACATCAAATTAAAAAGCTTCTGCACAGCAAAAGAAACCATCAACAAAATGATGAAAAGACAGATGAAAATATTTGCAAATCACATATCTGATAAGTGGGTTAATTAAAATATATAAGGAACTCATATAGCTCAGTAGCAAAAACAAACCAATCTGATTAAAAAATGGGCAGAGGAACTTAATAGACATTTTTCCAAAGATGATATCCAATGGCCAACTGGTCCACAAAGAGGTTCTTGACATTAATAATCATCAGAGAAAGGCAAATCAAAACCACAAAGAGATATCTCCTCACACCTGTTAGAATGGCTGTCATCAAAAAGACAAGAGGTAACAAGTATTGGCAAGGATGCGAGGAAAAGGGAATGCTTGTGCACTGTAAATTGGTACAATCACTATAAAAAATAGTATGGAGATTTGGAAATTAAAATCAAGAACTACCGTATGATCTAGCAATCTTATTTATGGATTTATATTCAAAGGAGATGAATCAGGTTCTCAAAGAGATAAATGCATTCTCTTGTTCATTATAGCATTACTCATAATAGCCAAAATAGAGAAACAACCTAAATGGCCATCAGTGGATGAAAATATATATTGTAAGCCTAAAATTAAAAGCTAAAATCAGAAGCCAGAAGTATTTATTTGGGTAGCAAAGAATTGCAATTTGGGTTTGGGTAGCATAGATTTAGTTAAAAAACCAGGTGGTGTCCCGATTACAGGATGAAAGCAAAGGGTTTTTATAAGGAAGGGAAAGGATTGAACAAAAAGCGGTTACCAGAGGGTGGGGGGGAGGGGAACAGTAGATGCAGTAAAAGGGGTCAAATATGTGGTGACAGAAATCTATGGATGATGAACACACAATGCAATATATAAATGCCTTACTGTTGAATTTTACACCTGAAGCTTAACTGGGTTTTGTTCACCCATGTCACCATGATAAAAATTAAAAAAATAAAAGAGAGAATTCCTGTGGTGCATAGGCTGAGCCACTCTTGGCTATATGTGATTGGTCACTGATTCTGTCTTCAGATAGAGAGTCCATAATCATCAGTCCTTGTGGTCAGGATGTCCCCTTTCCTGCTGGCTTTACAAGCAGTTCTTTTTAAAATGATGTTGATTTTAGACCTTTGGATTTTAGCCCAAGTACAAAGATTCAAGAACAAGATGTGCTAGGCAGTTTCTCCAGAATGGTGGCTTTGACTCCATTTTGAATCAGCTCAGTTTAGATTATTTTTCCCAGTGGAAGATTATTCAGCCATTAGATGGAAGGAAATTCAGCCATGGCAACAAAATGGATGGATCTTGAGGGCGTTATGTCAAGTGAAATAAGTCAGAGAAAGACAAATACTTATGATCTCACATGTGGAATTTAAAAAAGCAAAGCTTATAGAAACAGTAGAATGGTAGTTACCCAGGGGCTAGAAGGTAAGAGAAATGGGAGATATTGGTAAAAGGGTACAAATTTCTAGTTTTAAAATGAATAAGTTCTGGGGATTCTAAAGTAGAACATAGTGATTATAGTTAATAATACTGTATTATATACTTATTTGAAAGTTACTAAGAAAGTAGAAGGGAATATGACCCTGCCAACACCTTGATTTTGTCCCAGTGAAACTGATTTCAGACTTTGGATTTCCAGAACTGTGAAAGAATAAATTTTTAGTATAAGCCACCAAACATGTAGTGACATGTTATAGTAATCCCAGAAAATTAATACAGGCACACTCATTCTGAAAATTGTTACGTAAAGGGAAGAAATCAAGCATTTATCCCTCTTGTCCTGTGTGAACTTTATTTCTGGGTAGTAAAATAGGGGCTCAAGGAAGCTTCTTTCTAGAAAAATGTCCTGTAATAAATACAGAAAGTCATAGAAGATTTTAATTTTGCAGTCCCTAATTAATAATCCCTAATTAATAATCAGAGTCTCTAATTAGTAATGTACATAGGCAGCGATCATCAGTTGATGATGAAATCATTAGGTGAAAAACTATTAGGGAACTTTAATGGTGGATGAATCAGACTGACAGCACTTGAACCTTTCAGTCAATCTTATCACAAAAAAGACAACCGGGTATTATATGCTTGTTGATATAATTCAAGAAGAAATATACAGCACCATTTGTGAAGTATTCTTGTCCAAAACTCAAACCTGAATCTGATCAACAGTCTGGATCTACCAGTTATTTTAAAGTAAATGTAGGGGCTATAGGAACATCACAGAAATGTAGTCAGCCAATCCAGAATGTGGATTGCCATATGGATGGCAAGTGACCTGATTTCTCTTAACCAATAAATAACAAGGAAACAAAAAGGGTTGGTGGAACTGTTATTGAAAACTTAGATGACAAACCAAATATAAGAAGATACAATTATGGATATTTTAGGATCCTGACTCATAAGCTAACCTGAAGAAGACATTATGGAACAAGTGAGGAAATTCGAATACTGGTTAATAGATGATATTAAGGAATATTATTTAATTTATTAGGCATGATAGTGATACTGTAGTTATGTTGTTTTTTTAAAAGTCCTGATTTTTTTATAGCTGCATACTGACTTATTCACAGAAAATGGTATGTCCAAGATTTGCGTTAAATTATCCAGCAAGATGGTGGAGGGAAAAGTGGGAGGTGGATAAAAGAAACAAGATTGGCCATACGTTGATGTTTGTTGTGTGAAATATTTATGGAAATTCATGGTACCAATCTTTCTACTTTTGTGTATATTTTAAAATTTCCATAACAAAAAGTAAAAAATGTTAAATGTTTTTTTCAAAAATTTATTTATTTAAATTAGTTTCAAGTATATAGTATAATGGTTAGACATTTATGTAGTTCATAAAATGATCCCTCCATTTGTTCCCTGCCTAGTTCCTCCCCCTGGCCATCATATTAATGCTAACTGCATTCCCTATGCCATGCTCCCCATCCCCGTGACCAACTATCAACTAATTTGTACTTTAACCCTTAACCCCATTCTCCCAGCTCCCCAACCCCCCTCCACTCTGTCCCTCACCAAATTGTCCACTATATTTGTGAGTCTGTTTTTGATTAGTTCTTTTTTGTTCCTTAGATTCCACATATAATTGAAATCACATGGCATTTCTCTTTCTCTGGCTTCTTTCAGTCATCATAACTTCTAGGTCCATCCATGTCATTGCAAATGGCATTTCATTTTTTTAATGGCTAATATTCCATTGTTATATATGAACCATAATTTCTTTATCCAGTTATCCGTTGATGGGCATTTAGGTTGCTTGCTTCCATATCTTGGCTATTGTAAATTGTGCTGCCATGAATATTGGAGTGCATAGATCTTTATGAATTATTGTTTTGGTTTTCTTTGTATAAATGAGTAAATGTTGTAAGTACTACTTTTAAGACCTCAGGTTTTTTTTGTTTTTTTTTTTTTATGGACTGATGGATGACTTTTAAATTTTCTTTAATTTTTTTAATGGAAACCAAACATATAAACAGAATAGTATAGTGTATCCAAATAAACCCATCACCCAGCTTTAATGATTATTAACATGTGGCCATACTTTTGTTCATTTATACCCCATTCATTGTTCCCTGAATCACACATCATCCATAAAAATATATGTTTTATCATATATATTCATTTATTAATCTATGTGTATGTGCTCTATATGGTATGTGTCCTAGATATCTCTAAAAGGTAGGTATCTTTTTAAAAAACATAATCCCAATAACATTGTCATAACACTGAACAAAAATTTTAACTTAACATGATCTGTTATCTAGGTAAACAAGATTCAGCATGCAGTTAAAGTTCAAGCAAGAAAAGTTTTACATGGTGAAATTCAGAATTTCCCTCTCTCTTGTCAGAAGGAGTTGTAATTTTTGGTTCACAGTGGACATTTATTATCAAATGGAATAAAAAATGCACATGGTTGTATTTCTTATACACCTAAGAAAATGTCCTTAGAGTATCTTGCATTATTATCTTTTCTATAGTTTACCTACTTGTGAAGTAAACCTTTTAAATACAGCTATCACTCATTTTCTACTTAGAAATTTGAGTTAAATGTCATAAGTAGTCCATTTTTTAAACTTATTTGACTTAAAATGTCTTCCATAAATGTAAATAGCATTAAAAATTCATGTTACAATTTAACATGGAAAGTTCAGTTCTTGAATTGTGCATTATTAATATTTTTAATATTTGTAACATAATTAAATATTGTGTAAAGGACTTCGCAAATTGATTTTAATGCCGCATTTTTTTTTAAATAAGGTTCTAGATAAAGCAGAGTATCTAAGAGATATGGAAGCGAATATTTTGCCTGGGTTTCTTAGGTTACAAGAATTGGTAAGTAATGTCTTTTTCACCTATGGCCTAATCAGTAGATTGTGTTGTCAACTTTTTCCTTTTGCTAATCAGATAGGTGAGAAATGATATCGTAATATGATATTAATTTGCATTTCTCTATTCTGGTGAAATTAGCCTTCAAAGTTAATTTATGACTTGATAACATTTATTCAATTGTTTTAGCTTTTTTATTTCTAATTGTGACTAACACTGCTTTCTATGAAAAGATTTTAGGTGTTGCTAGCAATAGGCTAGACTGACTTTCTGCAAGAATTTACAATTTTAATTTCAGTAATCTAAAAAAGGAATGGTACTAGACGTCTACTTTGGTTCATCTCAATTTCTATATCATGGCCACTCTGTCAGAACCAGCTTTCTATTTCAATTTACAGTTGTGTTGGCACCAGATAGTATTAATGCCACTCTAATAGTCATGGCCTGGGAAAAGAGTGGGCATATTTTTTAATATGTGTCAGATGAAAGCCAAATAATATTATGGCAAAAACAGTGTTTTACAGTAGTTTAAGTAAAGAAAATTGGTGAGAGAATTTCATGTTGACCATACCAGTTGGTATAGGAATATTAAACTCAAAAGAACTGTGGCCGTTTCCTATTAGAACCATGTTCACAAAGTGAGCAAAAATTTAATTTGAACAAACAATACTGTTTATCATATTCAGTTAATGTTAATTTAAATTTTATTGATTTTTCTAGATTTGTATTTAACTTATAAATTTTTTTTGGTTTTATAATTTTGTGAGTGCTTTGACCATAAATAGTTTATATCTATGTAGTTTTATGTCTGTATTACTTAAATATTAAGTAACATTATAATAAAAATTAAGTATTTGTGGAGATAGTACTTAGAGCATTTTCAACTTTGAAAAATTAAATGCATTACTCAAATTTGAGAGCCTGTTAAAAGTTCAGGGAGGCTTTCCAAGTGCCACTGAAATCATGGTGTGCCAAGGGCCAATGCCTAAAATTCACTTTTAGTAATAGTTTTCCAGGGCCAATATGGAGAGGACAGGAGGAGATTAAGTGTAACTCTGAGTACGTTATCCTGGAAGTGTCCTCACACAGTCTAGCTTTTCTCAGGGGGCTGTCCTGTTTGAGCAGTTGTCTCCTCTTTCATTATTTTGTTGTTTGTATTTTTTTCTTTTTTTTTTTGAATTCATATCCGCCGCTTCCCATTCAGTTGGTCTAGGACTCCCTGTCTGGTATCCAGAGTGCTGCTTGCTGTCCCTTTCAGTGTCGCTTACCCTAGTTTGTCCCTTCATGCCCAGTAATGGTGATTTTGAGTCCCTGCACAGTTTTTAGGCCTTTCACATTTTTAAAAAATTTTAATTATGGAAACTGAAGAAAATTAAAAGATTCACAGTAATCAGTACTCTACCAGAAAAGAGAATTGTTTTGATATTTCTGAAAACATGCTGATTTTTAAAAATGAACTTCATTTAAGAGAAATATAGCAAAAGCACTTTGTGTTTTTATATTAAATATTTATCTGAGTAAAAATGAAGTATAAATTATTATAGATATTATATATAGAACATACTTTCAGATGAACCCACTAGCAACTTAAAATCTTTCCAGACCGATAAATACATTTTTTAAACTTTTTAATATTTTTCAACTGATTTTATTAAATGCTTTTGGATAATCATATTTTAAAGCAAAAACAAATCAATAGTTTGAATCATGATTGTGGTTAGAGCATACTTTTTTATCTCTATAGAAATAAATTTAAGGATTCTGAAAAATTAATGAGTTTGTAAGACAAAAAGCATTTGAAAGTAAAAATCTTTTCCTTTCATAAAGATGCTAGATTTTTGTGGAATTATTAATTCTTTGGCAGCCAAAATAATTTTTTTCTAAATAATGAAATATGGAATATAAAATTACACATAAGTTTTGAATCAAGAAATAGTAAATTTTCATCAGTGTGTGCTATAATTTATTTCTGAAATAGAATCCTAAGAATAGTTGTAAAACAAAACAGCTTTTGTCAACTTGAGATATCAATAAGAATGTTGGAAAAATTAGAATCTGTAATGCAGAGGTATCTATTGATAAATCCTAACTAGCATGCATAGGGCATTTGTGGCTCTTCTGCAGAAGTATAATGTATCTGGTGAGCTTGTTCTCTTAATGTTCTTTCTGGTATACTAATTATAATTCTTAAATATTCTTTAAAAGATGTCTGTTTACTTAATGCTGGTATTATAGATGTGAATACTCATACTTGTTTGTGTTTTTAATGTATATTCATCAATTTTACTTAATACTTTGTATGAAAATACCTTTAAAAAAATTTGGAAATTTTCTAATATGTGTTTATATGGCATAACTCATTTGTTTTTCTTCAACTCATCTTTTTTCTGGTTCCTGTAGCCATTTTAATGAGAGCTGTTAAGTTTAGCCTTTTTTGTTTATTGATTGAAAGCTAATGATTTCTTCAAAAATTCCCGTAAAAAGGTTTTGTCTTAATTATTCAAGCAAACGTGTTTCTTAATTTCTATAAAATAAGTCCTTGGGTGACCCAGCATTTATGGGTAACTGAAATGTTGATTAATCCAAAAGTTTTATGGAAATACCAAGTAATTATGTATGAAAATTTGCAAGTGGATTAATTCCTTGATTAGGTTTTCTAAATATGGCTTATTAACATGCAAATAATTTGATATATGTTGCAACTTTGCTGTATTTATTTGAAAGAAAAATCCAGATGGAATTAGTGCTCTGATTAAGATTTTTATATGCATTTACTTTCATTTCTTTTTCTTTTACAGACTCACAGAAATGTGACTGTTATCTTTCTCAGTGAAATTGTTTGGGAAAAGTTTCGTCCAAATACTGGATGCTTTGAACCATTTGTTTTGTATTTCCCTGATTATAGCATAGGTAAATTTTAAAACATTGTTTTGATGAGTGATACTAAGTAAAATAGTCTCTGTTTGGAAGATTAAGCCAGCATGTTCAAATGGGAAAACTTTGATGTCTTAATCTGTTAAAGTTTGCTTCCAATCTCAAATAAAATGTTGCTTATGATTCTGCATTTATAGAGGTTTTATTTTGTAACTGAGGGGTTATTCTTGTATGACTAAAATTTTTTGAGTAACCAGTTCTCACATATTTGTGCTTATGGTATGTTTTTACATTTTTTAGCTAGTACATTAAGATGTATATATTGCAATTGTAACTTTTATACAAGTAACAGTCGGACTAGGTTGGCAAAGCACATTAAAATTGTATTGAAATCTTTACTTACTAAGATTGAAATCTTAAATCTTTAAGTACTATGTGAGATGTATTTTTGATTTTATAAATTTCATTTTTCATTACTATATTCTTAGAGTCCCAACTGATAGCCCTTCTGTTTCTTATTTCTTTTTGATTTGGATCCTCATGATTTTTATCTTTGGAAGAACACAACAGCTTTTCATGTTGTTAATAGCTTTGTAGGTTAATATTGTGATGTTATTATACAATATGATACTTTTGATTCAAAGATTATAACTGTGAAGCATAAGATGGTTAGCAGGCTCTGAAAAAATAGCATTCCTTGACCTTGGCCTCATTAACACTACCCTTCTGAACTAATCAGCTGTAAACAATCATTGTTAAGATCACATATTTGCCTTTTTTCACAAGAACAGCAATGAAAGAATACCTCCTGCCTTAACTAATTAACTGAGACATTAAAGGAACCAAAAAATAGATGAAGGGAGGCCTTATTTTCAATAGTTTCTCTTCCATGAAAACCGCAAAATAAGGAAAAGAGAAAAGGGTAGGAAAAAAAAAGAATAAATCAAGGATTTCATTGAAAAGATTTCTTTGTACCTAGGTCATCACTGTTTGAAGTTAAATTTTTTTCATGATCATTTTAGGTTTCAGTATTGAAAAAATTTTTAGAAGCTGAGCAGGGTTGGGCATGGTTAGTACTTGCATGTGAGACCACCTAGGAATAGCGGATACTGTAGGCTTAAAAAAAAAATTAATTAGAATTCAAGAAAATTATTAAAATGCTGATTTTCTACACAATAGCAAAGTTGGATTAAAGTATGGTATAATGAATTATAGAATTTGATTAAAATTTTACAAAGTATAAAAAGATACAAAGCATAGATGGAAAGAATTTGAGGACATAATTAAATAACTAAAATGATCTTGCCAATTTTAGAGAGTATAGGCTGATGGATTTTTGAAAAGTATATATAGAGCTAAATTTAATCTGATTAAATTTTAGTGCCTCTTACATTTCAAGTTTTTTTTTAAGCAAAAAATAATCACACAAAAAGCCATTCAGAAAGGAAGCATTAATTGATAAGCCAATTATAGTCAGAGAGAGTAAGCATGGAACCAGAGTAAAGGAATAATCTCAGCAATGACGCTAGGGGCCCAATTTGCAATTTTCGTTTTCTGATTTCTGCCAAATGCAGACTACTCATCTTTTGGTAAAATGCATTTTTTTTTCTTTAGGTGGTTTTAATGTAGTTGATCAGGTTTTTGATTTGATCATTGTATCAGTCAGGATAAGTTACACTCCAGTAATATATAATCAGAAAATCTCATTTGTGACTTATAAATTTTGCCTCACAACCTTTATGCTATTGTTGTCCTATATTTTTACTTTTACATTTATTATAACCCCCTTGATATATTATTATTTGGGCTTTAAAG
Source organism: Cynopterus sphinx (assembly GCA_030015415.1). Lineage (NCBI taxonomy): Eukaryota > Metazoa > Chordata > Mammalia > Chiroptera > Pteropodidae > Cynopterus > Cynopterus sphinx. The sequence continues at coordinate 40,725,372 of CM057391.1, read as the reverse complement.
AAATAAAAGCAAAGAAAATATCTTGTATTATTTATCCTACTTGAGATTTGTTGAGCTTCTTTGATATGTGAATCACCAACTTTGGAACATTTTTAGCCATTATTCAAAAATTTACCCCCTTTCCTTTTTCGGGGACTATATTATATGTCTGTTAGACCACTCAATATTGTCCCTCTTTATTTATTGAATCTCTCTTTATTTAAATTTTTAAGTCTTTTTTTCTCTGTGTTTTATTTGGGATTGTTTCTGTTTCTGTCTTTAAAAGTTCACTGACCTTTTTTTCTATAATTGTCTAATCTGCCGTTATCTCATCCTGTGTGATTTTTCATTAAGATCTCATGATTTTGTTTCCTTTGATATCCTTGAGCATATGAGCATAAATATAATAGCTGTTCTAATGCTCTTGTCTATTCCATTATCTTTTTGATTTTAGGTTTGTTTCTGTTGAATAATTTTTCTGTATTATGGGCATCCATTATGTGTCTTTGTATGTTTAGTAATTTTTGACTGAATGAAATTGTGTTTTTTGTTGTTGCATGTTGGACTTTTTCCTGGTAAGCATTTAATTTTAGCTCCAGTTATGAGATTTAGCCCTCTTGGGATCTCTGCTGAATGAATGCCCCATGTATTCAGCAGAGTTTCTTTATTCAGACTGGTGGGAACATAAATGATTCACAGCCCCATGTAAACTCTGGGAACTGTTTGACTTATAGCTCTCTAATGTTTTTTTTTCCCCCCCAGAAGTTGTTTTTGCTTGTTAGTATGGGGTTTTACTCTGTGCATATAATAATTGGTAGATAGCCAAGACTCAAGGGGAAACCCTATGCAGATTTCCAGAGCTCTTTCTTCCATAGCTACCTTTTTTTGTACTCTGCCCTGCAAATTCTAGCTGCCTTAGCTCCCTCTGCTCTTTTCTTTGTTTAATTCATTGCGATTAAGGGCTCCTTTCACAACTCTCCTTGTACTAGTTTTAAAATTACTTCTAGTTAGATATCTTGGTTGAAGGTGGGACTCACTTCATTTGTTTCCCCTTTCTCAGGTATCATAGCATTTACTGCCTGTTTGATGTCTGAAATAGTTGTTTTCTATATTTTATCCAGTTTTTAGTTGTTTATTACAGGATAGTATTTCTGGATCCTCTTATCGTGACTGGAAGCAGAAGTCCCTCTTTAGTTTAGAAATGTGTGTTAGACTATACCTGGATAGCGAAATTTTAAGACACCAGAAGACCAATTAGAAGCATTTTTTAGCTATCAGAGATTGGATTTTTTTTATATTAGCTTGAGGAGTCTTACACTGTGAGAGCTGGCATGGCTTACTTAATATAGAGTTTATAGAGATTTTGCCAGTAGTCTCCTAGGAGCTGTTTTACTTTTGCAACACACAGTGAGATTTCTAATTCTTATTAAGACTCATCAGGACTGAAGTGGGCCATTGGTAACATCTAATCAACTTTCACATGAGGCACCGAGGATCATTAGTGAAGAATATCTAGACAGATATTCAGAAGGAGCTCAGGAATGCAGTCTGAGCTGGAGACATAACTTCCAAATTTCCTCGTCCATGTTTTTATAGACCATCTTTTTGCCCATATGTTTGTCTGTCTGACTATCCATCCCTTCTCCTCTGCCTTTCCTCCTCCTTCCTTCCATCTATCCAGTTATTTGGTGACTTTTATATAAAAACATCTTTATTTCCATGTTTTAAATCACCTTTGGAAGTTTTCAGTATATTAAATATTTTCTCATGCATAGTTTAAAAAAACTTAGTGACATTAGATTTAAATTTTGCTATTAGAATATTAAACTACATAGACTCCAGAGTCAAGTTTTGGCTTTTGCATATTTTTTTCAGTAGCTTTGATATAAAAATGCATATCAAGTAATAGTCTTCTATCTGGAATCTCCTCGGGATGATATTCTAAGCATGAAACTAGTCTTTGAAAAAAAATTCTTTTGGATCAACTGTCCTGTTTAAAAGATCACCATAATATAGTTATTTCTAAATTTCTGTTTCTGGATATCTATTGGTAGTCCACATATATTGTTTGATTTTGCATCTATATAAGTGATTGTGAGGAGCAAGAGAATAAGAGAGTGGTTAAAGTTAAGAGGTGTTGCTAAACGGCATGGTATCCATGGTAAAAATGCTCACTCAAACAAAAGGAAAATGACATGATCAGAACATCCTATAAGAGTTTTTACTTGTATTACAAATGTCTTGAATCCTGTGGAACTAGATATAAATACCAGCCATATTCAGAGATTTCTTTGGGAAGTGTAAAGAGACTATTGCACCAAGGTCAGATGGAACTGCAGTAAAGAATGAATGACTAATGGATTCATGTGCTATAACTGGGAAATTTTGAATAATAGGTGTTTTAATTTTAACTATGCTTCTACAATATATTTCTAGCAGGATTAAATACAAGTTTAGAAGTCAAATGTATGATATTGTATAAATAATGTAAAAAGAGAAATATACTAAAGTTGTAAGAAGAAAATTTTTTTTAAAGAAAATGTTTTATGAAAGGAATGACAAAGTTATGATTTTCATTAAAATATTTATGAATTCTTTTTACTTTACAAAAATGGAGAGCATTTTTCAGTTTGGTGGTAGTACCCCTAGTTTATGTAGTACCCCTTTCTTGTTTTTAAAATTTGACAGATATAGATTCCATTTTATTTTTCTGCCTATTTATTAAGTAATAGGCAGGAAAATAAAATGGAATCTATATTATTTTTTGTACTTTGTATTGCTTTGCCAGTAATAAGATTGTTGAGATTTTCTATAGATATCATTGTTTGATATTTGTCTTAAGCAAAATTTATTAATTTTTTAAGGACATTAGGTTTATCATTGTTTTACTTCGGTTTCACAATTTGTATTATATTTCTCATCTTGTAATAGTTTTATTCCTTAATTATTGCTAGGCCTGTGTATTTTAAACTTTTATTATAAAATGCTAGAAGATATAACTAAGGGGGCTGTATTAATTATTCTAAGTTCATTTGTGTGCTGTGAACAGGAAACCTTCAAAAGATCCTGTCCCACGATCATCCTCCAGAATATTCTGCTGATTTCTATGCTGCTTACATTAATATTCTTCTTGGAGTTTTCTATACCGTCTGCCGGGATTTGAAAGAGCTCAGACATCTGGTGAGTGAGCATTTTGCTTTAAAAAAAAAAAGTTTCTTTTAATATTTTTTCATGTAGAAATGGTGTGTGGTAGGTTGGAAGCTGAAAATTCATTCTGGAAATTTTGACTCTCTCTTTCAAGGCTAATACACCATAAGAACGTAGAAATCTGTGGGTTAGTACAAACTTTGACCTGATTAGAAAACTTAGTTACATCTTTTCACTCTCACGTAGGAGTGTTTTTCTTCTCTTTTTTTCTAATTATAGAAAATGTAGAACTTCATTAAAATCAAAATGAAGAGTAACAAACAAAAAGGTGTAAAAACTTAAGCAATTTTATTTCTTTGTTAAGTTTTGTAGGACATAGCTTTGAGGTTTTATATATGTAGCAATAGTGGTCTGGAATCTAGATGAACTTGAGTGTGGTCTGAAGCCTTAATTATAAGTCTTTCATTCGCCATTGACCTTGAGTTAGTAACCTCTATATAAAATATTTTCTAATTTACATAAAAGATTACTTAAATTTTTTTATTTTAAACATTAGAATAGCTTTTTATATTTTACAGGCAGTTTAGAAAATTATCATATTTAATTTTTTCTTTGTTCTTCCACGTTAATTGTGAGGATGTAAAAGAAAGGAGGCAAGAATGTCTGGTTTTCCTTTTAAAAACCTTCAATTCTGTTACATGGACAACTTAAGGTTGTCCATGTAACAGAAAAGATATCTAAGGCTGGAAGACAGTTGCTTACAAAGTAGCACTCTATATCTCTTAGCACATTTTCTCTGCTTTTTGTTTTCTGCTCTGAAAAGTATTTCTCAGAGTGATTCAGTGTGTGTTTGAGTGTGTATTTGAGACAGCATTAGGTTAAGATGACCATCTAAACTTATGTTCTCAATTAGTACATTTTGGAAATTTTAGATTTCAGGCCTCTTCTGACTTAGGTGTAGATTCAAGCATCTTCTGATTAGGGAAGAAACAAAAGACAAGCTGTTCTAATTCAAGCTCATCATTTAACATCTCTCTAGAAGTTGATTGTTTGGATACCTGGTGCCCAAGGTAAATGACAGCAGAGGGAGGGATTTAGGAAGAGACTGAGGATCAGTGAACAGTCCCTGTGTGAGATGGAGGTAGGAACGAATATTCTACTGTCTTTCCTGGGAAATAACTCGCAGTACTGCTCCCTTAGTACTGATGTCCCTGAATCCAGTGTTAGCAGTCATTTCAAACTGGATTTTACAAGAAAGAAGAATTACTTAGAGAAACTATTTCTAGGAAAAGAAAATGTAAAAGGAGAAAATAGATATTTAAATATGGTATTCTATAAAGTCCTTTGGGTTTGACTGAGGAATGATTTTATTCAGGGGTAAGGTTACAGCTTTTTTTGTTATCACATCATATTCACAAACTTGAAGCTTGAAGTACGGTCTAAGCCTTTAAAAAATTATCTTTAGGCATTGGAGAAAAAAATAAGTGTTCTTATTTTTATCGTATGTAAAACATAGGAGAATAAAGATATATATTTTCAAATGGATAGTGTTTTTGTTTCAAAGTTTGCAAGTGGCATATATCTTGAAAATTTGATAAATCACCTACAAAAGATTCTTTTCAGTCATCTTTTCTATGTGTGTGCTTTTAAATTTATTTTAGGAATTGGTATTTAAGTATTTTTTTGAGGCTAGTTTTATATATAGCACAAGACAGGCGACATAGAAGTACTACTTTGACTATTCATTTAGGTTTGTCTTCCCTGACAATCCATATAATATTGCTAAAAATTTGTAATCATAATTTTTAAAAAGATCAATTGAAGAAGTTATTTCTACACTCCTATAAATAAATGCAAAGCACAGAATAATTCATTTTCTAAATAAACTTTAGTCACGTTGAATTTATTATATTTCTCACATTAAATATATTGCATTAAATATAAAAGTTTTTCAAACCTTCACCCCACCCCCAGATATCATAATTTTCTTAGAAATCTCACAAAAATGAATTGCTAAGCCAGAGCTTAGTAGTCTTTTGGAGTACAGTTCCACGTTTCTGATGCCTATTGTTGTTTTGTTTGTCCTAGTGGCTAGTGGTGTTTGCTTGTGACACAGTTACTAAGAAGAGGGTGCCAAATAATTGAAATATATATGGTAGAATGAACAGAGGACTTAATATTAAATATACCTTAGCTCTACTGCTCACTGCCTGTGTTATGTTGGTTAGTTAATTTTCTGTACTGCATTTTCCTTATTAGTGGGACTAAGAATACATACTTCAGATAATTTTTTAAAATTAATTTTTTTATGGTGATAATTGGTTAACGATAAATTTCAGTTGCACATTTTAACAGTAAGGCATTTATGTATTTACATTGTGTGTTCATCTCCCATAGTTAGATTTCTTTCTGTCACCATATATTTGACCCCTTTTACCCCGTTTACCTACTCCTTCCTCCTCTCTCCTTCCCTCTGGTAACCCACTAGTCTATAGTCCTTGTCCATGAGTCACTAGTCTCTGTCCTGTTCGTTTGTTGCTTTTAGGTTTATATCCCACATATAAGTGATGTCATGTGATTTTAAATTTTTTCTCTCTGGCTTATTTCACTTAGCATGATTATCGAGGTCCATCCATGTTGTCACAAATGGCAGTGTTTCATCTCTTCTTATGGCTGAGTAATATTTCATTGTATATATGTACCATACTTTCTTTATCTAGCCATCTATCGTAGGATACTTCCATTGCTTTCATGTCCTGGCCACTGTGAATAATGCTGCTATGAACATCAGTTTGCAAATACATTTTCGTACATGTTTTTGGATCTTTGGGGTGTATACCCAGTAGAGGGATTGCTGGATCATACAGTAAATCAATTCTTAGTTTTTTGAGGAACCCCCATACTGTTTTCCATAGTGGCTGTACCAATTTTCTCTCCCACCACCAATTTGAGGCATCCTCTCCAACATTTGTTATTACTTGTCTTGTTGATTATAGATAGCTATTCAAACAGGAGTGAGATGGTATCTCATTGTAGTTTTGATTTGCATTTCCCTAATAGCTAGCGATGTTAAGCATCTTTTCAAATATTTGTTGGCCATTTGTATGTCCTATGTATGTCCTCTAGAGTTCTTCTCACTTTCATTTTTCTTTTTACTTTCAAAGCATTCTGAATAAAGAATATGGTTGGTATGATTTCAACTCATATTTGTTGAGGCTATTTCTGTGTCCCAGTATGTGGTTGATTCTTGAGAATGTTCCATGTGCACTAGAGAAGAATAATGTATAAGCAGCTGTTTTGGGATGAAAAGCTCTGACAATGTCAGTTGTGTCCTGTTGATCTAATGTGTCATTTAAGGATGTTATTTCCTTACTGATTTTCTGTTTTGATGATCTATCCATATCTGACAGTGGGGTATTTAGTTCCCCCATTATGACAGTGTTTTGGTCTATTTCTTCCTTTGGTTCTATTAGTAATTGCTTCATTTATTTCGGGGCTCCCTGATTGGAAGCTTAGATATTAATAAGTATTATGTCTTCTTGGTGCATGATTCCCTTTATCATTATGAAGTGTCCCTCAGTATCTTTCTTAACCGTTTTTATTTTGCAGTCTGTTTCATCTGATATTAGTACTGCTATTCCCTCTTTTCTCTGAATGCCATTTGCTTGAAATATCATTTTCCACCCTTTTACTTTGAGTCTATATTTGTCTTTGGAGCTGAGACATGTCTCCTGGAGGCAGTATATGGTTGTGTTTTGTTTTTTGATCTAATCTACAACTCTGTGCCTTTTTTTTTGGTAAGTTCAGTCCATTTACATTTAGGGTTATTATTGAAATATCAAGTTTTCCTATAGCCATTTTACCTTTTGCTTTCTGGTAGCTTGGTGTTTCCATTGCTTCCTTGTCCTTGTGTGTCTGCTTTTTAATTTTGATTGGGTTTTGTGGGTTTTCCCCCTGTTCTTTGTTCTATTTTATATATTTCAGTTCTGAATTTTTTCACATGTGGCTACATTATGAATATGTAAAGGGATGTTTTACACACACACAGTCATCCATTTTCTATTGTATGTGCCTTATCTCCATTCCCCTTTGCGAATTTGGATCTTTGAATTCTCCCCTTTTCAGTCATTTTTGTCTCAATTTGTTCCTATGTGTGCTGAATGTTCATTATTTTCTTGCAGTAGCAAATCTCTTGTTACTTAAGTTTATAATGCCCTGTTCTTAATAAGGTTACACTTCTCTCTGTCTTTGCCTGATAGTCACCTTACTCCTAATTATGTATTTATTTTTTGTTGTCATTTTATTTTAGGTGAGCTGATCCCTTTCATTATTTTCTGTAATATAGGCCTTGTACTGGAGAATGACCTCGGTTTTTGTATGTCTGGAAAGGTTTTTATTTCTCCTTCATGTCTAAAGGAGACCTTAGCTGGATACATTATTCTTGGCTGGTAGTTCCTTTCATTTATAGTTTGAACATTTGATTCTATTTCTTTTTTGACTTATAAAGTTTGTGCTGAGAAGTCTAATGATAATCTAATGCCTTTTCCTTTATACGTTACTATCTTCTTTTTCCTGGCTGCCCTGAGAATTGTTTTTGTCGTTAATTTTTGATAATTTTAATATAATGTGTCTTGGAGAAGGTCTTTTTGGGTTGAGATAATTGGGTGTTCTGTTGACTTCTTGAATTCCAAGATCCAGCTCATTCCTTAGATTTGGGAAATTCTCTTCGACTATTTGTCAGAAAATGCTTTTTAATCCTGCTCCTTTTCTCGCCTTCGAGAATGCCCATTATTCTTATGTTTCTTCTCTTGATGGTATCAGCTAGTTCTTGTATTTCTCTTTCATTATTTTTCATTCTTCGGGTTCTCTATTCTTCCTTCTGATTTATTTCTAGATTTCTGTCTTTGATATCACTGATCCTTTCCTCCATTCAGTCGACTCTATTTCCCAAACTTGCTATTTCATTTTTCACCTCTTGCAGTGTTATTTTATCTTCAGAAGATCTATTCTGTTCATTTTGAGGTTTCAGTCTCCTCCTACTCTATTCATCTAGTTGTTTTTTCAATTCCTGAAATTGTTGCTATGACTCTTTCTGGAACTCACTGAGTTTTTTCAGAAGTACCATCCTGAATTCTCTGTCATTTAAGTCACATATTTCTATGTCTGTAAACTTATTTTCTGGATATTTTCTTATTTCTGAGCAGCCTTGTCACCTTGGTTGTTGATATGTTTAATGGACTATTTCTCTGGGCATTAATGGAAGTGTATTCTGCTCTTTTCCAGAAAGATTTCTTATATAAAGGTTGTCTTTAGCCTATTGCAAATAAGGCATTTTTCTTTTGGTTTCTAGTAAGCCTCTTGGATCCTTGTTTTATATAAAGCCTTAATAATGCCCCCCCCCCAGATGTTTGATCATGCTCGCTACCCTTAGTCTCAGTCCCTGTCAGTCTTAATGATGGTTTCGGTAGCATTTGTTCAGATTCCCCTGGGCTCTGCGGTGTTTGGTGTTGGAGGATATATGGTGAGGGTCCCTCTGGGTTGGGGGATGGGAGTCGCAGCTCAGCCTCACGTTTTGCAGCCATGGCTGGTAAAAATCAACTATCGTTTCTCTGTCATCCCTGCTCTTCTGCTCTGATAACTGGGCACTGCCACAAGCCGCATGGAGCTCGTAGCACTCCTAGACGGGGCTGTTCAGGGAAGTCGCTGTGTCTTCTCCCCTCTCCTTCCTCCTACAGGGATCTCTGGCAGCTGCGAGAGGCAGCTTCTTTGTTTCTCCCAATCCCTCCGCCTGATACCTGGGGTTCTGACCTGTGGTAGCTCTTTTGCACAGATCCCACGCTCAGATGTGCTCATGTACAGTTTAGGTGTTTTTTGTTGAGTTTTAGATGTTCAGCTTGTTTCAAGCGGGGAGATCTGGGGACGTCTCTCACTCCACCATGTTTCTAATGTCACTCTAGACGATTTTTATGATTATAAAATGAAATATCTAGTAAAGCGCGTATGAACAATATTTTTAAAGATATTACATGACGTTACTGATAATACTAAGCCATTTGAATAAATATTTTTTTAAAATATAATTTTCGAGAGTATCATTTGTACTTCATGATTTTTAAAAATGATATAGCTGCTTTTTATAGCCAGGACCCAGCAATTCCTAGGGGATAGAAGTTTCGTTTCACTTTTAAGCATCAGGCTAGGTAGATGGCCTATGGATGTTTAAGAGTGGGAGAAATGGCAGTAGGGAAGTGAAGGAGCTAATGTACTTTTAGCTGCATAAAGTACAGATAGACTTCTTCTGTCTTGCATGTAACTTAGCTATCTTATATGCAACTGACCAACCCAGAATGCTCTCTGACTATTTCAAATGGCATGATTAAGTTCCCAAATCTCAAATTCTTTCACGTATTTTTAAAGCTATTTTTTAATGAGGAAGAGTTTGTTCCAAAGTGGTTACAAATCTGTCCTTCAGCTACCCGTATTCATAACGACGGTATTCACGATATGTTTCTGTATATATTATTTTCGCTTATTTACCATATGATTGTATGATAGGAAAAAATTGTCCCTGAGAACTTAAATAAAAATATTATAAAATTTTGTGAATAAATAATCTTGATGTCTGGGTCCATAGCATTTGCTTATAAACATTATACTCTAATACCTCTTAAACAATAGCCAGCCTTTATTGACTACTTACTGTGTGCTGGGCATTGTTGTCAACCTTTTACTATTATTGTCAATTAATTTTTACAACAGCTCTATAAGGGAAGGTACTATCATGAATCCTCATTTTACAGACGCAGAAACTTTTTCATTTACCAGCTCTGTGATTTTTGGCCAAATTTCTTGATCTTTTTAAGTGAGTTTTTTCTCTTGTTAAGTAGATATAATATCTACCTCCAAAGAAATTTTGTGAAGTAAAAAGAAGGGAGCACATGTAAAACGCCTGATAAACTGTTGGAGATTAGGTAATTTTAGTTCACTTCCTTCTTCTGAGCAAAAGTTTACGGACTTAAAAATAGATTGAGATCCTCATTATCTGCAAGAACATGAACAGAGCCCAAGTATGGATACTGCTAATACCTGTTGGTTTGCATCATATATTAAAGTCATATGAAGTTTGAGGAGTGATCTGACAGAACAGCTGTCATCCCATTGATTGTTGATTTGACAGATAACTGGGTGAGTAGGTATTCTTTACTACTCTTTTGTATCTCTGTACTGATTGCTTTGTGGGTGAGGATGTCTTTTTCATGAAGAGCTATTCTTTGGTTAAAGATACTTAAGGGAGAGGTTGAGTCTTTAATTAGAAGTAATTTAGTTAGGCTTATCTTTCTCTTATTTTTTTTTTTAGCTTTTTGATTAAAGTATACCATACATATAGAAAAGCACAGAAATTATAAATATGTATCTAAGCGAATTATCACAAAACAGAAACACATGTGTAAATAAATCGAGGTCAAAAAGAAAATTACCAGCATCTCAGGAGCCCCCTTTATATTTCCTCCAAATTTCTTCCTCTTTTTTCCTTCCTGATGGAAATCACTGTCCTTACTTCTAATAACAAAGATTAGTTTTGCATTTATGGCTGTGCCACTCTGAACAAGCCTGATCCCATTTGATCTAGGAAGCTAAGCAGGGTCAGGCCTGGATAGTGCTTGGATGGGAGACTACCTAGGAAGACCAGGTGCTATAGGTGTGAAAAATAAGGGATTGTAAGCTGACAAGGTCCTTGCAATCTGGGAAGTCAGCCAACGGTTGCCTTGCCATAAAAAAAAAAAAAGATTACTTTTGCTTGTTTTAAATTTTTTTGTAAATGGAAACACAGCATGTATTTTTCAATCTACTTTTGCTCAACATTTTATTTGAGATATTCATCCATGTTAAACATAGCTGTGGTGTATTCTGACAAGTCACATAATCTTTAGACATAGAGTAAGCAGGAAGTGGTATTTAAGACAGCTTTACTAGTTAGACCTTTAGAGGGTTCCTTTATTCATGGCTGCAAAGAATTAAGATTTCTTTTTGTATTATAACCACATTGAGTGGTACTGAGATGTTAATAGTTTGTTCTAATTATTTCATTATTATAGTATTTAGAAGATAATGAAAGTATTGCATATTTTTAACATTTAAGAAATTAGGAAGTATTTTTAATTTATAGGAATATTGGAAATACAGTAAAAAGAACTTTCCCTCTTTTTCCCTAAAACATTTGAGAGTAAGTTTGTTACCTGATTTCCATTACCCCTGAATCTTCAGTATGCATTTTCTACAGACATCCTCTTACATAATAACCAAGACACAAACATCAAAATCAGAAAATTGATTTATTGCTACAACCTTATACTCAGACCCTAGTCAAGTTTTGCCACCTGAAAATTATATAATTGTATTAACCAATGTTACCTCAATAAACTTAATTAAAAACAAAAATAGATTTGTCATTTGTTCCAGTAATGTACTTTAGTGCAAAAGAATTCAGTTCAGAATCACCTATTGCAATTAGTTGTCATGTCTCTTGAACGTTCATCTGAAACAGTTTCTCAGTCTTTGACTTTCATAACCTTGACACCTTTGAAGATTACAGGCCAGTCATTTTGTAGTATCTCCCTCAAGTTCGGTTTGTCTAATGTTTTCTTCATGATTAGATTCAGGTTATGTATCTGAAGGGACCTTCACAGAAACGATGCTGTGTTCTCATTGCATCCTGTCAGGTATTAAAAGATTTGATTTCATCTCATTACTGATAATGTTCGCCTCGATTATTTGATTAAGGTGGTATTTTTTTCCTTTGTAATTAATGTATATTCTGTGGGGAGGTACTTTGAAATGTAAATATCTTGTTCCTTATCTGAATTTCAACTTATTAATTTTTTCATATCAGTCTGGTTTCTCTGGATGTCATATTTTAAGACAGAGCAATTATCAGGGTGGTTCTGACCAAATCTAACAAGCCCTTTAATAAGGGTGAGTTTTTTTTCTGGCTGATTAGAGAAGTAGAAGTCAGAGATTAGAAGCATAATTTAACTTCACTGTAAAATGGGGATAATAATAATTCATTTAAACCTCGTAGCATCATTTGGAGGATTAAATGAGTTAATACGTATAGGTTACCTAGGGTAATGAGACTGGACATATAGTAAGGCCTCATTGATGAAAGTTCCTATAAGTTGTCATTAAAGCAAATGTTCTCGGTTCTGATCTTGATCCTCTAATGTTTTTGAAGTAAAATTTAGGTATTCTAAAAAAGACAACAGTTCAGAAATTATTTGTACTTGGCTATGGAATATGTTTTTATATTTATACTTCAGTGTATGCGTTTTGTATTGATGTAAAACAAATTGCCACAACGTTAGTGGCTTAAAACAATGCACATTAGCTCACAGTTCTCTAGGTCAGAAATCCAGGCAACTGTTGCTTCTCTGCTAAGGATGTGACAAGGCTAAAATTAAAGTTTTGGCTGAACTGAATTCTCATCTTGAGACTCTAGGGAAAAACTGCTTCCAAATTCATTCAGATTTCTGACAGAATCCATTGCCTCTTGTTTATAAGAATGAGGTCTGAAGTTCCCATGCTGGCTGTCAGCAGAGTCTTTCTCTGGCCTCCTAGAGACCACCCACATTCTTTGCCATGTGGCACCTTCCATCTACAAGCCAGTAAAGGCATGTTGAATCCTTTTCATACACAGCATATCTGACTTCTGTGGTGAGCCAGAGGGAACTTGGCTTTTAAAGGGTTCAGGTAATTAGGTCAGACTTATCTGATCATCTCCTTATTTTAACTCACCCATATAATAATCTTTGGAACTTTAATTGCATCTACAAAACCCCTTCACAGCAGTGCCTAATTTAGTGTTTGATTGACTGACTGAGAGAAGGTATGTGCGTATTAGGGGCCAGGAGTCTTGGGGTCTTAGAATTCTGCTTATTACAAGGTACATGTATCAGATTATTTTCTAACAAATAATTTTAAACACAACAATGAAGCTTGTTGAAAATTCACTGAGGAAGAGTTGGGAAAGCTTTTCCAATTGCTTGTCTTGTCTTGTGGCAGCCTATTCAGTATTTATCCTAGGTTGTAAATTAATGCAAGTTTTCTTTGCAATTAAGGGAAGTACAAGCATACCCTGGAGATAGTACAGGTTGGTTTCAGACCACCATAGTAAAGTGAGTATTTCAATAAAGCAAGTCATAACCTCTTTGCTGGTGGAAGGTCTTGAAAAGCACAATACCTGTGAAGTGCAATAAAGCAAAGTGCAATAAAACGAAGTATATCTATATTCTATTTCACCCAAATTAGTCTTTGAAAACATGGCATCCTTATTTGTTTTGAAGTAAATTCCCAAAACACCTCACAGATCCACGATCATAAATTCAGGCAGTGGAATGTCTGTGTGCCTGTAGACAACTTATATTTTGCTGCTGTTCTCTTAGCTGACCAGTGGGCATAATAAAAATGCACTGGTCAGGAATCAAATAACAGATGGCCGTAATTAACTCTGGATAATTATGCTTCTGTTACTATACTATTATAAGTACTAGTATTCGTTGAGCACTTGGTCATTTCTTAATAAAGTTACACCTCTCCTCTCCCACCTTTTTATTATTGCAACTGGTTAAGATTAAGCTATATATATACTTAAAAGTTAAGGAATAATAGGAAGTTATATGGTGTAATGCACAGTGGTAGTGAAAATTTATAATATCAGAAATTATCTAAAAATTATTTCTGCTTAGGCTTTGGAATTATTTTTGTGATTTTGTTAGTAGCCTTTTATTTTCATTTTTCTGGGTGGTTGGGAGGACAGTTTAAAATACCAGTAGGCTTGAATTTAGATTTTGTTTTAAGTAATCCTAATACAGAGAAGTGGGAATTTGTCTACATTTGAGGATTAATATAGGAGAAATGGGGATAATATTGGAGAGCATATTTGAATGTTAATAGCCCAGAGTTGTGAAAAGTATTTTGAATTTGGACAGATATTTCTTAAAATTCCACTTGTTAGTAAGGCTTACTAGCTTTTATAGGTTTACTTAAATATAGAGACTTTGAGACAATTACATGTACTCAGTTTGTTTAAATAACCTTTCAGAATGAAGTGCTGATTCATGGAAAACTACTAATGATTAATTAGTGCTGCTCAGGCTTTAGAATATATAGAATTTCTGGAGAGATTATTTAGACATGGATTCTTAGGACTCATCCTCAGAGATTCTGATCTAGTATGCCTGATTGGGATGGTGCCAAGAACTTGGATTTATAACAATCTCAAACAGTGCTGCCAGTCAAAATAATTTGAGTTGTACTGAACTAGGTGATGTTCAATTTGTGAGAATGATCAGACCTTGGAAAATAACAGGTTAATTCATTGAGCTAGAGGTATTTTATTGTGTTTTTGGTCTCTGTGATATAATTAATTATGAATTAAAATTACAAAGTATGCTTTGTTGTATTACTTTATATCTAGGGACTAATACATTAGGCAGGATTAGGCAATTAAGGAATATTTTACATATTGTTTTACTACCATTATTGATGTTTACTATTTTATTATTATAGTAATAAGCTGTAATAGCATTTTACTTGAGCAATTACAATGAAATAAAATTGCCTAAAAATATTACTTGAAAAATAATTCCTAATTGTGGTAGACAACTACTTTTTTTCTTTGTTTGCAGGCAGTACTTAATTTTCCTAAATATTGTGAACCTGTGGTTAAAGGAGAAGGTAACTATGTAATTTTATTTATTAATATTTCTTTTGAAAAAAATTTTGTAAGCTCTAAATAATTGAAATTTCCTCTCCTTTGGAGTAGCAAGTGAACGTGATACTCGCAAACTCTGGAGAAATATTGAACCTCACTTGAAGAAAGCCATGCAGACCGTTTATCTCAGGGAAATATCAAGGTAATTTTCTATTTAATATGTATATTATTTCTATATACTTATTGGATATTTGCTGAAATATACATTTTTTCCTTTTGTATTTGGAAAAAATTCTGGAGGTTTAAATTATTTTTTATTATTTTGGGAAAAACATTTTTTTTAGCATTTTATTTTATTATTAGTTTCAAGTATACAGTACATTGGTTAGACATTTACATAGTTTATGAAACGGTCCCCCTAATTACTCATCATCCCTCTGGCTCTACACATAGCCATTACATTACTGCCAACTGCATTCTCTATGCTGTGCTCCCCATCCCCATGGCCATCAACTACTAATTTGTACTTCTTTAACCCTTTACTGCTTTCTCCTTGTCTCTCAACCCCTCTGGCCATCACCAGATTGTGCCCTGTGTTTGTGAGTCTGTTTTTGATTAGTTTGTTCTTTTCATTCCTTAGATTTCTCATTTGAGTGAAATCGTATGGTATTTAATTTATCTTTCTCTATCTGACTTATTTTGCTCAGTACATTAACCTCTAGGTCTATTCATATCATTGTGAATGGTAGGATTTTATTTTTTTATGGCCGAGTACTGTTCCATTGTATCTATATTAACTGTAACTTCTTTTTTTTACAGCTTTATTGAAATACAATAGACAGTTGCTCATATTTACATTGTACAATTCAGTGAGTTTTTTTAATTATAGTTGGCATACAATATTAGTTTCAGTTGTACAGCTTAGTGATTAGCGATCTAACTCCCTTCTTGTCTAGTAACCCTCAAAATGTTCTCAGTATCTGAGTTTGTTTTTATTGTTGTTGTTTATTTTGTTCTTTAGATTCAATATGTATGTGAAATTGTGTGGTATTTGTCTTTCTCTGACTTATTTTATTCAGTGTGGTATCCTCTAGGTCTATCAAGGCAATATCTTTTTTCATCCCCTTTTAATCTGAAGTGAATCTCTTGTAGACAGCATATGTAGGGGTCTTATTTTATTATTCATTCAGCCACACTCTCTTTTTTTTGGAGCACTTAATTTTTTTTCATTTGAGGTGCTTGTTGATAGGAATGTAGTTATTACTGTTCTTTATTCATGTTTTTTTTTTTTTTGCTATTTTTTTTCCAGCTTTATTGAAATGACAATTAGTTGCTGGTATTTATATTGTATAATTCAAAGAGGTTTTTTTTTCAATTATAATTGGCATACAGTAATATACCAGTTTCAGTTGTATAGCATAGTGATCAGAGATCCACATAACTCACAAAGTGATCCCACTAAATCTAGCACCCTACTAAATCTAGTACCTCTCTTCCTCATTACACATTTATTACATTATTAACTATTTTCCCCATGCTACACTCTATATCTCCATGTCTGTTGCAACTATCAATTTGTACCTCTTAATCCCTTTCCCTTTTTTTGCTATCTCCCCCAAATCTCTCCCATCTAGTAACCCTCAAAATATCCTCTGTATGTATGAGTTTATTTCAGCTTTTGTTTTTGTTGTTGTTGATTTTGTTCTTTAGATTCCCCTTGTATGTGAAATCATGCATATTTGTCTTTGTCTAACCAACTTCTTTTTTCAATGCAATACCTACCCTCTAGGTCCATCAAGGGAACATCTTTTTCCCCTTCCTTTTAGTCTGTGTGTGTCTTTTGATCTGAAGTGAGTCTCTTGGTGGCAGCATTTGTAGGGGTCTTGTTTTCTTATCCAACCATCCATTCTATCTTTTGGTTAGAGCACTTAATTTTTTTCCATTTGAGATACTTACTGTTAGGAATGTAGTTATTACCATTCTTTATTCCTGTTTTGATACATGTTTTTTTCTTCTTAAAGAAATCCCTCCAACATTTCCTGTAATACTGGCTTGGTTGATGAATTCCTTTAGCTTACTTTTGCCTGAGAAGTTCTTTGTCTATCCTTCTACTCTAAACGATAGCTTTGCTGGATAAAGTATTATTGGTTGTAGATCCTGGGTTTTCATCACGTTGAATATTTTGTGCCAAGCCCTGTGTCCTGCATAGTTTCTTTTGAGAAATCAGCTGCCAGTCTTATGAGTGCTCCCTTGTAGAAAACTAATTGCTTTTCTCTTGCCATTTTTAATATTCTTTGTATTTAACCTTTGGTATTTTGATTATGATGTGTCTTGGTGTGGGAGGGTTCATTTTTTTGAGGGACTCAGTAAGCTTCCTGGGATTAATATCTATATCCTTCACCAGATTAGGGAAGTTTGCCATCATTAATTATTTTTTGTTTACATTTGTTCTCTCAAAATTAATTAATTATTATTATCATTTTTATGGTGACATTAGTTACCTAATCCAATAAGTTTCAACTGTACACTTTAATAGTAAGGCATATGTATATTTACACTGTATGTTCACCTCCTATAGTTAGATTTCTTTCTATCACCACATATTTGACCCCTTTTACAGTGTCTACCTCCCCGCTCCTTCTCTACCCTCTCCCCTCTGGTAACCACTAGTCTATAGTCCATGTCCATTGACTCTGTTTGTCCTGTTTATTTGTTGCTTTTAGATTTATATCCCACATATAAGTGATACCATGTAATTTTCAACTTTTTTCTGTCTGGCTTATTTTGCTTAGCACGATTATCTCGAGGTCTATCCATGTTGCTGCAAATGGAAGTATTTCATCTCTTATTATAGCTGAGTAATAGTCCATTGTATAAATGTGCCACAGCTTCTTTAGCTAGTCACCTATCATAGGACACTTCCAATGCTTCCATGTCCTGGCCACCATGAGTAATGCTGCTATGAACATTGATGTGCAAATATGTTTTCGGATGTGTGTTTTCAAATGTTTGCGGTAGATACCCAGTAGAGGGATTGCTGGATCATAGAGTAGATCAATTCTTAGTTTTTTGAGGAACCTCCATACTGTTTTCCATAGTGGCTGTACCAATTTTCAGTCCTGCTGGCAGTGTATGAGGGTTCTATTTTCTCCAAATCTTCTCCAAAATTTGTTATTACTTATCCTATTGATAACAGCTACTCTAACAGGAGTGAGATGATATCTCATTATGGTTTCTTTTTGCATTTTTTTAATAGCTAGCAATGTTGAGCATCTTTTCAAATATTTGTTGGCCATTTATTTGTGTGTCCTCCAGGGAGAAGTGTCTGGTCAGGTCCTCTGCCCATTTTTTGATTGGATCATTTGGTTTTATGTTCTTGTCATTATTGAGTTGTATGAGTTCTTTGTAAATTTTGGATACTAGGCCCTTATTGGAGGCCTTGCTTGCAAATATATTTTCCCATTTGGATGGTTATCTCTTTACTTTGTTGATGGTTTCTTTTGCTGTGCAGAAGCTTTTTAGTTTGATGTAGCCCCATTCATTTATTTTAGCTTTTACTTCCCTTGCTTTTGAGGTCAAATTCATAAAATCCTCTTTAAGTCCAAGGTCCTTGAGTTTAGTTCCTAAGTTTTCTTCTATGCATTTTATTGTTTTAGGTCTTACATTTAGGTCCTTAATCCATTTTGAGTTAATTTTGGTACATGATGATAGACAATAGTCTCGTTTCATTTTTTTTGCAGGTGGCTTTTCAGTTTTCCCAGCACCATTTACTGAAGGGGCTTTCGTTTCTCCACTGTATGTTTTTGTCTTCTTTGTCAAAAATTATTTGCCCATATAAATATGGGTTTACTTCTGGACTCTCGATCCTGTTCCAATGGTCTGTGTGTCTGTTTTGCTACCAAGCCATGCTGTTTTGATATTATTGTTGCTTTTAAGTATAATATGAAGTCATACAGAGTAATGTTTTCAGCCTCATTCTTTTTTCTCAAGATGGATTTGGTGATTTGAGGTCTTTTGTGCTTCCTTACTAATCTGAGGAGTTTTTGTTCTATTTCTTTAAAAAATGCTGTTGAGAATTTGATGGAGATTGCATTAAATCTGTATAATGCTTTACGTAATATGGTCATTTTAACTATGTTAATTTTTCCAGTCCAAGAACATGGAATATCTTTCCATTTCTTTGTATCTTCTTTGATTTCTTTTAATAGGGTCTTGCAGTTTTCATTATATAGATCCTTCACATGTTTCATTAAATTTATTTCTAGGTATTTTATTCTTTTGTTGTAATTGCAAAAGGAATTATTTTTTTCCACTTTTTCTGACACTTCATTATTAGAGTATAGGAATGCTATGGATTTTTGAACATTGATTTTATCCAGAAACTTTACTGTTTTTGCTTATTGTTTCTAGTGTTCTTGTAGAGTCTTTAGGGTTTTCGATATAGAGAATCCTGCCATCCGTAAATAGTGACAGTGTGACTTCTTCATTTCCTCTTTAGATGCCTTTTATATCTTTCTCTTGATTGATTGCATTTGCTAAGACTTCCAATGTTATATTGAATAACAGGCAATAGTGGACAGCCTTGCCTTGTTCCTGATCTTAGAGGGAAAGTTTTTAGTTTTTCACCATTAAGTATAATGTTGGCTGAGAGTTTATCATAGATGGCTTTTATTATGCTAAGGTACTTTCCTTCTATATTGACTTTGTTAAGTGTTTTGTTCATAAATGGATGCTGTATCTTGTCAAAGGCTTTTTCTGCATCTGTTGATATGATCATATGATTCTTATTTTTTAATTTGTTTATGTGGTGTATCACTTTAATCGATTTGCATATGTTGAACCATCACTGTGCCCCTGGGATGAAGCCCATTTGGTTGTGGTATATAATCTTTTTAATATGTTGCTGTATTCTGTTCACTAGTATCTTATTTAGGATTTTTGCATCTGTGTTCATGAAAGATAATGGTTTGTAGGTTTCTTTTTTTGTGTTATCTTTACCAGGTTTTGGAATCAGGGTAATATTGGCCTCATAAAATGAGCTGGGAAGTATTGCGTCCTCTTTGATTTTTTGGAAGAGTTTGAGGAGGGTAGGTATTAAATCTTTGAACGTTTAATAAAATTCACTGGTGAAGCCATCTATCTGGTCCTGGATTTTAACTTTTCGGTAGGTTTTTGATGATTATGTCAATTTATACTGCTGATCGGTCTATTTAGGTTTTTCTTTTTGGATGGAGATAATTGGATGTCTGTTGACTTCTTAAATTCCAAGCTCCAGCTCATTGCTTAGATTTGGGAAATTCTCGTCAACTATTTGTCTGAAAATGCTTTCTAATCTCTGGATTTTCCTCGCCTTCAATAATGCCCGTTATTCTTATATTTCCTCTCCTGATGGTATCAGCTAGTTCCTGTATTTCTCTTTCATTATTTTTTATTCTTTGGTTTCTCTTTCCTTCCCTCTGATTTACTTCTAGATTTCTGTCTTTGATATCATTGATCCTTTCTTCCATTCGGTTGACTCTATTTCCCAAGCTTGCTATTTTATTTTTCAATTTCTGCAGTGTGTTTTTTATCTCCAGAATTTGTATTCTGTTCTTTCTGAGGGTTTCAGTCTTCTTGAGGAAGAAATCATTCTGCTCATCTAGTTGTTTTTTCAGTTCTTTAAACTGTTGATATGACTCATTTCAGATCTCATTGAGTTTTTTCAGAAGTACCATCCCAAGTTCTCTGTCATTTAAGTCTTGTATTTCTGTGTTTGTAAGCTTATTTTCTGAAGATATTTCTCTTTCTTTTTAAGCTGCCTTGTCATCTTGGTTGTTCATAGTGTTTAATAGACTGATTCTCTGCCTGGGTGTTAATGGAAGAAGTGTATTCTGCTGTGTGTTTTTTTTTTCCCCAAGAAAGACTTATATAAAGGTATCTCTTTAGCCTGCTGCAAAGAAGTTTTTCTTTTGATTTTCTGTAGGTGATGTCTAAGCCTCTTGAATCCCTGCTTTACGTAAAACCTTAATAATGCCTTTCATTTTTCTAATAGGTATTTAGTCATGCTTGCTACCCTTAGGTCCGTCCCTGTCAGTATTAGCGACAGTTTTGGTAGCATTTGCTCAGATTCTCCTGAGGCTCCACGGTGTTTGGTGTCAGAGGATATGGGGGAGGGGCCCTCTGGGCTGGAGGATGAGTGCTGTTTCTCAGCCTTGCGTTTTGCAGCCACAGCTGGTAATAATCAACTTGTTTATCTGCCGTCCTGACTTCTCTGCTTTCTGTCCTGATCTCTGGGCACTGCCACCCCATGGAGCTAACAGGTCTCCTAGGAAAGCTGCACCTTCTCTCCACCTCCTCCTTCAGGGAGAGCTCCGGCAGTGAGAGGCAGGTTCTTTGTTTCACCTGTCTACCAGCTGACTCCCAGGGTTCAAACCTGTGGTAGCTCTTTTGCGCAGATCCCTTTCATATGTGCTGGTATGCAGTTTCTGTGTTTTTTGTTGCGTTTTAGATGTTCAGGTTTTTGTTGTTTCAAGGGGAGAGATCTGGGGATGTCTCTCACTCTGTCATGTTTCTCCCAGAACTTGTTTTTTTTTTTTTGGGGGGGGGGAGTTTTTTGATCACTGATTTGATTTTGTTGGTGATAATTGGTCAATTTAGATCTTCTGTTTCTTATTAACTCAGTCTTGGAAGATTGTATATTTCCTGGACTGTATCCATTTCTTCCAGATTGTCCAGTTTGTTGGCATATAATTTATCATAGTATTTTCTTAAAATCCTTTGTATTTCTGTAGAGTTTGTAGTTCTCCTTTTTAATTTCTGATTTTATTTATTTGAATCTTCTTTTTTTTCCCCTTTGGTTAGTCTTGTTAAAGGTTTGTCAATTTTATTTATCATTTCAAGGAAGCAACTCTTGGTTTTATTAATCTTTTGTATTATTTTTCTAGGCTCTATTTTTTTCATTTCTGCTCTGATCTTTATTATTTCCTTTCTTTTATTCACTTTGGGCTTTGCTGTTCTTTTTGTAGTTCTTTTAAGTGTAAGGTTATAATGTTTATTTTAGCCTTTTCTTGTTTCTTGAGGTAGGCCTGTATTGTCATGAATTTCACTCTTAGGACTGCTTTCACTGTGTCCCATAAATTTTGAGTTATGGTGTTTTCATTTTCATTTATTTCTAGGTACCTTTTGATTTCTTTTGTGTTCTTATTGTTAACCCATTCATTGTTTGATAGCATGCTATTTAACCTCCTTGTGTTTGTGTATTTTCCAGTTTTTTTTCTTATTGTTGATTTCTAGTTTTATACCATAGTGATGAAGAAGATGGATGATTATGATTTTAGTCTTCTTATATTTAGTGATACCTGTTTTGTTTCCTAACCTGTGGTCTGTCCTGGAAAATATTTCATGTGCACTTGAGAAGAATGTATATTTTGCTGCTTTGGGGTGAAATACTCTGAAAATATCTGTTAAATCCATCTAGTCTAGTGTCTCTTAGGCCCATTGTTTCTTTGTTGATTTTCTGTCTGGAAGATCTGTCCGTTGATGTCAATGGGGTGTTAAAGTCCCCTGCTATGAGTGTATTCTGTTGATCTCTCTTTTTATGTCAGTCAATAATTTCTTTATGTATATAGGTAGCTCCTTTGAAGACAAATAGTTCGTAACCAGTATGTTGCACAATTTGAAACAATTATATCTAATAATTGCAAAATTAAAAAATCTGGATAACTACAGGAAAATCTGTTTTAGCTTTTTAAAAAAATTTATGTTAGGTATTTGAATGGTATAAAGAAAATTTGATTGAAAGAAATGTACAAATCAAGTCATAAACTTACATTTGTTTCTTATTAGAATTTCAGAGTAATGAAACTGCTCAGGAGACATAGTATCACATAGTGTAGTGGGAAGAACGTGGTTTCAATTCTCATCTCTGCCTTTTTCTGCCTTATGTGGTCTTTGCAAGTCACCTAAAAACTCCAGCTCTTATCTTCCTCCTCTAATTGTCCTTAGAAGATTTAAATGCCTTATTCTCTAAGCTACTTTGCTAACTTTGCTTTCGGTTTAATTCACTGATTAGATTACAATTCAGGTTAAAATGTATTAGTTTCTGAATAAGATAGTTATTTTTTTCAATAATAAAAAATCGTTGATGAGAAATTTTAGAAGTCATAGAGTAGAAAAGCTTGTGATCTGCTCTTTTAAAGGTAGAAAAATTTGGATGTTAGAATGATTCTTACATTACAATGAAAGGACTTCAAGTTTTCCATAGGATATTGATAGCCACCTAAATCTAGTTCTTTCCACAAGATCAATAAGGAGAGCAAATAAAACCATTTATAATCCATTTCTGCAGCATAACTAGGAGTCTATAGGGTTGACTGCAAACTCTAATATATATGTAAATAGCGAAATAGCTGAAGCTTGCAGAGTCAGCTCTGGAGCTTACATTGAAGGGAAGTTAAGCAACGACTGTATAGAAAAGAGAAGATAGTCAGGGCAGGGTATAGGGTTGCCTTAGTAGTGGTGAAATGCAGATGAAATCTACTCCAGGAAGAAGGTTAACTCTTGAATGGGAAAATACTGAGAAGAGGTATGACACCAAGGATTAGAGTGCTGGCTCCTGGGGAATCAAAAGGAAATACTCTAAGAGTATATAGGACAAGAATTAGCATGGCAGTCCTGGGAAAGTTCTGTTCTGAGGGGAGACAGGGAAATAATTTGGAAGGACATGGCATCCCCTGGAGGCTTGGTAGTGAAGACAGAAGCAGGGGATAATACCCTTCCCACTCCCTAACCCCAACTCTGTCAAACAAAAAGGTAATGAGAAAATCAGAAGATAAGCCCATCCCTTCCCGTTAAAATGGTACTATATGTTAAAGAAACTGCACTTCATTATTCTTAAAGAAAAAAATACTCTAGAATAAAGAAATCTACTAAGTAATCCAAAACCCTGCACTCATAGAATCATCTGCTTGCTGATCTAAACAAAATTTGGGTATTTCAAAATGAAGAGAGAGAAAACAAAATAGAAAAGATGTTATGAGAAGAAATAGAATATGTGAATAAAATTTTTTAGCTGATGAAATTGCCCCCCTTTTCCCCCGAAATATTTTAACCTGATTTAAAAATTTTAAACCATCATATTCAGATATGAAAAAATACCTTAAATTAGAAATTCAACCATTCAGATTAAATGGCCAAAGAAGAGGAGGATGGGAAACAAAAATTAACCAAATTCAGATTTGGAATTCAAGCAAAAGTAATCTTAGAAATGAAAATGAAATTTTAATATTTCTAAGTGAGTGCATTCAACCAAAAATAGTAAAGAATATTGAAGAGAAGAATGAAAACAACCAAGAGCACAAAACTAGAGTGATAAAAATAATCAAGTGGAATATAAGGCAAGAAGATTCAGTGTATATATAATTGAATTTCTTGAAAAAAACAAAACAAAACAAAACAATATGAAGTAAAATCTAAAACTATAATCTAAGAAAACTTTAGAAGTAAAAGACTGCTCTACATTATTAAAGGGTTCATCTTTCCATTTGACCCAACGTAATCAATTCTGAGACTGTCCTAGTCTATTGCTCTGTAACAGGTTACCACAAATTAGTAGTTTAAAACAGGATACATTTATTATCTTACATTTCTGATGTCAGAGTCTAAAAGGGGTGCATAGGACTGCATTCCTGGAGGCTTTTGGGAAGAATCTGTTTCTTTCATTTTTTAGCATCTAGAGGTTACCTGCATTCCTTGGCTTGTGTTTATTCCTCTGCCTTCAAAGGCAACAGTGTATTATTTTTTCTTTTCTGTAATCTCCCGTCTTCTTATAAGAATCCTGATTACATTGAGCCTGCCTTGATAATACAAAATAATATCCCCATCTCAAGAACCTTAACTCAGTTATACGGTAAAGTCCCTTTTACCATGTAAGTTAATATTCCTAGGTTCCAGAGATTGGAGCATGGACATCTTTAGGGACTATTATTCAGCGTATTGCAGAGATTTCTTGTACTTGTAGCTTTAAAAATAACGTTAAAGAAAAAATTAACTCTGAGCTTCCAGGCAAAAAGATATATCTCTTACAAAGGAAAGTGAATCTGTAATAAAGATAAGTGGAGCAACATTTTTAAGAAACTGAAGGTGAAAGGAAGTATAAGGCAAGGAATTTTATGTTCAGTTAATCTGTCATTCAAGTATCAGGGTTATAGAAAAACATTTAAATATGTAAGAATTCAGGGAGTACTATGTTCCTAAACTCCTTCTGAAGAGTCTACTATTGACATTTTTGATGCAACAGAGATGACTGGGGATACTAGCAAAAGGATTCATCATGAGCACTAAATCTAATTAATTTTAGCTCAAAACTAAAAGATGAGAACAAGGGTAGAAGAATTCTTGCTATCTATCTATCTATCTAATCATCTCTTAGTCAGTCATTACATGTTTTTCTGATGGATAAGAGTAATAGTTACAATGTTAAAAAATGCAAAGAGAAGGAGAGAAAGGGCAAAGGAGAATAGACTGGTAGAGATAAGAGATGGGGATCAAAGAATAATTCAGAAGTTAAAACTGTATTTTAAAAAAGTATATTCAAGTCTCACATTCATCCTTATCCCTTTCACTCTTTCTCGTATCACATGTAGAATTTCTGGTCTGTTCTCTATCTTTTTTAAAAATATGCAAATATATACATATGTATCTTTATATTTGCAGAGGCATCTTCTTCCCTTTGCAATTTATATATAATCTAATATGTTTCTTTCACAAAAGTATAGAGCACAGAAATAAGCATTGCTAAAATGACCTAATGTCTCACTAAAGCATTCTGAGAACCTTTTCTTTAATGGATGAATTATACCCATTTGTATTTATTGATATGAAGTGTATGTGTGTGTGTTGTTGTTTTAACTTCGTCATGAATGTTACTTTCCTGAATTTCTCTATGTGGTTATTTGTCTTTTTGAAAAAAATTTTTGATAGGACAGTTTGCATTTTTATTCCAATTGATTAACTTTATAATCATATATAATGGCCTTAGTCCCCTTTTTACTCACAATGTGTCACAAAGGACCAGTGAAACTTTACAATAGTATAGTAGAAAAATGGCATTCTAAGCTGACTTATATCTACTGGTCCGTTTGAAAGTGTTCACATTTCTTCAAGTTCATCCATGCTTTTCCTAGTACCCCTTACCCTCTTCGTCCATGTAAAATTAAATTTTACTGAGTTAAAAAATAACAATAATCACATATTTCATATTCTCTAATTGAGATTAAATAATTGGGATAAGCAAAATAAAGAAAAAGGAGAATAAAGTCATGGAAGGCTAAACCTAACTCAACAAACTGTTAGTTGGAATGTATGTTGGTTTTATATAGTTTTTATAAGCAGTGAGGACAAATTATGAAAAAAGACAAGACTTCAGCCTGATTCCATCATTCATCTTAAAATTCTGGCCTATTCTATATTAATTAATATAACTTCTGTGACTTTGAAGCACCTCTGGAAATTGATAGTTCATATATATTTATTTAGAACATGGATGGACTTTTTAGTCAGATCTCAGTTAAAATGCCATTTCCACCACTTAGAAGCTTTGGAACCTTAGTCAAATTATTTAACTTCTGTGACTCATTTTTGTCATTTGTAAATAAAGAAAAGAAATGATAGTTTATCTCTTAAATTTATGAGAATTAAATGAATCTGTTAAGAGCTGGGTTCATAATAAACATTTAGTAGATCTTATAGCTTACTCTTTCCATTAGAGATGGTCAGTTTTTCCCTGATTGTCCTTTGACATTTAATAACATTAAATGGGTATTTGCTATATAAGAAAATCTTATCTCAATTTAAACTCCCGGATGTCTAATTTATAACATTGTAACTGATAAAAATTATTTTTATTTGCACTTACAAAAAGTAATGAATGTGAAAATGCCTTCTAATTTGTGAAACACTATTCATCTGTAGGATGGAGAAAATGATCTGTTTTGTAGGCCAGCTTGTTTGCTTTCCACATTGGTTATTAGTATCTTATCAAACATTCTCATTTTCTATATTCTCAGAATTTTCAACTGTGCTTGCAGATTTGAAAAAATACGTATAATTTGATTTAGGGTACTTAATTGTTCTGATCTGGCATTTACTTTTAAATTAGCATTTTAAGAGAGGTTTAGAGTTGGAAGGGGTCCTTATAGTCATTGCATGTAAGTGCCTTACTTTTTGATGATGTATTGATTTATTCAAGGTCATACAGCTAAAACGTCTGTCTTCCAAGGGAGTCTTTTCACTATGTTATGTTTCCTTATGACTTTGATTGTTTATATCATAATCACTTCATAGTCTTAATAATATTTGGGGCTTTTTAGCAGTTTAAATTGCAAGTAAGATCAGAGTGAGGCAGTGGAAATAGCATGAACTCTGCAAGCATTTCATTAGGATTCACTTTTAGCTCCACTACTGACTGGCCGGGTGTCCTTGGGCACCTTAACCCTGTGGGCCTCTGTAATATTACTTATTTTAAGAGATTGTTACTGAGTTTAGAAATAGTGTATGACAGTTTCTATCTAATATGGTAACTGGAACATTAGGAGTTTTACTGAATGATAGGTGATATTATTTATTTTTTGATACTTTTTGATAGCTTTACAATTATGATTGGAGGAAATGAGATTTTTTAAAAAAATTAACATTTGGGTATTTATATATAAATTTATATTGTTCTAATATGCACTAAATGATTGTGTAGAGGTACAAACATTTATATTGCATGTATGTATTATTTATAGGGAAATTGAGTCTTTGTAAATAACTAATCTTTAGTTTTTCTAGGACCCTGTTCTAAGTACAACATATTGACTTAGTATATTTTCAATCCATGATTACTTTTCTGCTTTCTTTCAGTTCACAGTGGGAAAAGCTGCAAAAAGATGACACAGATCTTGGACAACTGAAAGGTATCAAAGAAAATATTGAGACAATTACCAGAGACACTTCTTTATTTGATTAATAATAATCAAGATACTAAAGTTAATATTATAGGTCACATTAGTTATTCATGTTATAAAAGCAAATAATAAGCTATAATGATATTTTAATTAATGATTTTCTTTTAAGTGAAGCTCCAATTAATTGGGAGTAAGTGGAATTCTCCAGTTTTGTTTTCTAAATGTTGGATTATGTCAGGTGGAAATCAAATAGTTTATTTTACATTAAATGCTTTTGTTAAAAGAATTATATGACGCAATTTTATCTCAATATGTATATATTTCATGACTTATATGTAATAAAATCTAATTTTATGTTAGCCTAGTTTAAGAGATGCATTTCAGTTTGTTATGTTTTAAAAGCTTTGTGCTTTTGTTTTCTTTAAAAAGGTATTTGGATTTAAACCAATAGAACAACTTTTACTTTTTAAAATAATAAGCGAGTATTTAAAATATTCTTATTTAAAAATAGATCAGTGGCTAGTGGTTGGGGGAATGTGGTATGAAATGAAGTGGTATTGAGATTCTGTTTTGTCTATTTTAGTTTCTCAGTGGTTGAGATGCTGTACAAGTGATTTCAGTTGTGTATCTCAATGGAAAGAAATAGATGCAGGAGTTAGAAAATCTTTAGTAATTAGTCTGTCCTATACCCTAACTCTGAGCCCAACTCAGTTAATCTAAAATGGGAAGAATATCTAGCTTAAGCTATTGCAAGGATTCAGAGATGCTTAAGTAAAGCACCTAGCACAATGTCTGACATGTACTATATTTTCAGTAAATAACCAGATTTCTTCTTCCCTTGTAAAAATCAATGTTGTTTGACCAAATCGTTTTATTTACCCATTCATTCAATTATTTCTTTTGCAAAAAGCACTGAAGAAATTAAAAAAAAAAGTAGCTCCTTTAGTGAACAGTATAGCTGGTAAGAAATATAATTTCAGTATAATTGACTGTTTATAATATAAAGTTATGTGGGCTATAAGTGAAATACACAAAGTAGGAATTCATAGTAGAAACAAATTTTTCTATTTTGGTGTATTAGGGAAACATTAGGAGAGGTTTAATGGAAACTATGGCTTCAAAGGGCAGGATAGGTAGGTAGGATTTAGACTTCAGAATAGGAGCCAAACAAAACTAATACTGCCACCACCATCGTTGTCATAGCACTTTAAGTTCAAGAAAAAGGTTTTTTTTTGAGTTTTTCATTTTGACTAGAGAATGTATGGAAGTCAAAAGATAAGTGAAAGAAGATAAGATACTTAAAATTAATGGTAGCCTATTGAATACCTTCATGAAAGTTTTTGTCGTATAGGTCTCTCAGCATATACTCATGTGGAACTTCCATATTACTCTAAGTTTATTTTAATTGCTGCATACCTTGCTTCATATAATCCAGCAAGAACTGACAAGAGGTTCTTCCTTAAGGTAATTATTACTTCTTTTCACTTGACTTTTGAAGATCCCAGGCATATTTTAAAATATCTCAACACCCATAAATTTCTTAGGAGCAGACAGAGATTAGAACAAGAGATTGCTAATTATGTATTTAGAACTCATTCCCTAAAGGTTTTAAATTAAGATCACAACCTGAATGGGAAAAATAGTTATACAAAAGGGTTCAGGTATACGTTAAGTAATAATTTTAGATTTTAAAAATGCATAAATAAGGTTCTCTTTAAAGTATGAGAGGAGAATAGTTTTAGGGGTGGTAACTCCTTTTTGTTCTAAAGCTCCTACTGTCGTGTCATGCATGCACTCTAAACATTATCTGGAATGTTCAAGAGCTTCTCCTGTGTATACTTTAGCTGAAAAAATTTCACTTTAGAATTATTTTCTTTTTGAGAAAATAGCATACAATTTTATTAATTATTAAATGTATTTGTAATAAACTTCTATTTATTTTTTTGCATATCTCTCCCACTAGTCTTTATTAGTTTCATGAGATCAGGGACCACATCCATTTTTTTTCCCATTATCGAATGTTCTCAGTGTTTTTATGTAAATTGACAGCTTTCCTTAAGGGATGACTAAAGATTCATTTATCTTTAGAACTTTTGTTTTTATAGAAACAAATATGCTTTAATAAATCAATATAATAAGTTATTTTAGGAAGTATCACTTTTATTTTAAAATATTTTTTTAAATTAAAAAATGATCTATATACAATAGAAATCTAAGTCAAATCAGCTTACCATATGTTGATATTTTAGGTAATGAATAGAATAAAATAAAAAAGCCTAAGACACATGAATTAGTATTAACTGTGCCATGTTTTAAACAAAGTACGTTTTCTGTTTTTGTGGAATACTATCTTTTGTTCATCTTAAAATTATTTACTTTTTTTCAGCATCATGGGAAAATCAAGAAAACTAACTTTCTAAAGAAACATGAAAAGGTATTTACATTTTAATTTCTCTAATGAGAAAAACTCATGATTTTAGGATACTATAGGAAGTAGATAAATGCATGCTTTTATTAGTTATTTTAGATAAAAGTTTTTTGCATTGCTGTGGTATCATTATAATACACTAGTATTTTGTTATGTTGAATACATTGATTGAAGGCACATTCAAGGAAGCTGGTACTAGAGATGAAAGTTGACAAGTTTTTTTGGATGAATTAGTAGATGAAAAAGGTCACTGGGGAATTTTTAATTAAACACAGCTGATTTTTCCTTTTTCTCCTTTGAAGCACCCACAAAAATGACATTGAAATAAAAGGTAAACTTGTGAGGATTAAGCAAATGAGAGACCCACAAAATTTAGAATTGCATAATAGATAAGATAGGCAGGTGACTAACCAACAAGAGGGGCTGAAATCTAACCCCCAGTGCAAACTGTTATGACCTGAGTAATCGGGAAAAACTTGGGAATTAGAAGCATCTGCATATTTGAAGATGGGGTGTGGGGCAAGAAGAAATTGAAAGGAGCATTAGTTCCACTTCATACATGTAAACCACTGCTCCTTTTCTTGGCGGAAAATGGAGAAGTTTGAACTATAAACTTCACAGTGTAGAAGCTGCGAGTTTTGTTTTTAGTAGCTGAAACCTGCGTGTGTTTATTTTCTTCTGATTAGTTTTTTTATTTTTCAGTTACAATTGGCATACAGTATTATAGTATTTCAGGTATATAACACAATGATTAGAAATTTATATATTTTATGAATTGATTACTGCAATGAGTCTAGTACCTATCTGACACCATACATAGTTATTACAATATTATTGACTATATTCCTTATGCTATACTTTATATCCCCATGACTATTTTGCAACTACCAGTTTTTACTTCTTAATCCCTATCTTTCTTTTACCTACCTCCCAACCCCTTCCCATCTGGCAACCATCAAAATATTCTCTGTATCTATAAATTTGTTTCTGTTTTGTTTATTTTGTTCTTCAGATTCCACATGTAAGTGAAATCATATAGCATTTGTCTTTCTCTGTCTGACTTACTCCACTCAGCACAGTACCCTCTACGTCCATTCATATTGTGGCAGATGGCAAGATTTCATTCTTTTCTTAGGGCTGAGAAATATTTCATTGTATGTATGTACTGCCTCTTTATCCATTCGTCTATCAATGGACACTCAGATTGCCTTGATATCCTGGCTGTTATAAAAAATGCAGTGGGCATGTGGATTCATGTGTCCCTTTGAAGTAGTATTTTGGGTTTGTTCGGATGAATACCTAGCAGTGGGATTACTGGGTCCTTCTTTGTCTCTTGTTCAGCCTTTGTTTTAAAGTCTATTTCGTCTGGTATAAGTGTTGCTACCCTAGCTTTTTTGTTTGTTTCCATTTTCATAGAATACCTCTTTCCATTCCTTTACTTTCAGTCTGTGTGTGTCTTTTGATCTGAAATGAGTCTATCGTACGCAGCATATGTAAGGGTCTTGTTTTCTTATTCATTCAGCTACCCTATCTTTTGATTGGAGGATTTAATCCATTTACATTGAAAGTAATTGTTAATAGATATGTATTATTCATATTTTAGACCTTTTATTTTTCTTTTTCAAGAAATTCCTTTAACATTTCTTGTAATACTGGTTTGGTGGTGATGAACTCTTTTAACTTTTTCTTGTCTGGAAAGCTTTTTATCTTGTCCTTCAATTCTAAATGATAGCTTTGCTGGGTAGAATGAGTAATCTTAGTTGTAGGTCTTTACTTTTCATCACTTTGCATATTTTGTACCAATCTCTTCTGGCCTGCCAAGTTTCTGTTGAAAAATTGACTGAATCTTATGGAGCTGTGCTCCCTTATAGGTAACTAACTGCTTTCTTTTGCTGCTTTGAAGATTCTTTGTCTTTAACTTTTGCCATTTTAATTGTGTCTTGATGTGGACTGCTTTAGGTTCATCTTGTTTAAGACTCTGCGCTTCCTGGGCTTGTATGTCTCTTTCCTTTGCCAGATTAGGGAAGTTTTTCATCATTATTTATTCAAATACGTTTTCAATTCATTGCTTTCTCTCTTCTCCTTCTGGTACCTCTATGATGTGAATGTCAGTCAGTACACTTGATATTGTCCCAGGGGCCTCTTAAACTATCCTCATTTCTTTTGAACTGCTTTTTCTTGTTGTTGTCCTGATTGGGTGTTTTCTGCCACCTTATCTTCTAAATTGCTGATTTGATCCTCTGCTTTATGTAATCTGTTGTTTCCCTGTAATGTATTCTTCATTTCTGACTGGTTCTTTTTTTTTGTTTTCTATCTCAATTTTTGTTTTCTATCTTTTTGTTAAAGTTCCTTCTGAGTTCATTCACTCTTCTAAGTTAATTGAATATCCTTATAACCAGTGTTTTGAACTTTACCTCTGGTAGATTGCTTGTCTACATTTGTTTAGTTCATTTACTGGAACTTTGTTCTGTTCTTTCGTTTGGGACATGTTTTTTTGTCTCTTCATTTTGCCTGCCTTCCTGTCTTTGTCTCTATGTATTAGGTAGGTGTTTTGTGTGTCTTGATCTTAGTAGAGTAGCCTTATGCAGTAGGTGTCCTCTGGGGCCCAGTGGTTCTGTCTTCCCTTGTCACCTGAACTGAGTTGTCTAGGTATGTTCCTTGTATGGGTGGTTTGTACTCTCCAGTTTTAGTTGAGCCTTGGTTGGTGTTTGCCCATCAGTGGGAGGGATTGACCCTTGAACTCATTGGTTGTGAGGATTCTGATGCCTGCTCAGTCTTGCCTTGAGTGTGTTGTTCTCAGATGAAGCCCCAGGTGGTACTCCATCTCTATCCGAAGCTGGCCAGTAGGCGTCTGTCCCCAGGGCCTCCTGGGAGGGGCTTTGTCACAGGCCAAGTTCAACTGCAGCCTATGCCCTATCTGGGGCCACTTAGCAAGAGTCACCAAGTAATCCACTGATGGCTGCCACCCATGATGGGTTTGGAGGTGCCTCAAGAGGCCAAACTGGGAACTGAGGCTGGCTGCCACCAGTGCTGGGCTTGGGGTTGTTCAGCAAGAGAAACAGAGCATGCCGAGGTTAGATGATGATGCTTGTTTGGGTTTAGCGAACCTTTGAGAGATTTTAGGAATTTCTGCATCATGAACCAAGACAGGCTGTATGTATGGAATGGCCAGTGGAGGAAGCTTGGATGGGCTCATAAATTGGGTGGGCAGGGTCTGAGGGAATCTCCAGGGCAGGGCAAACTGAGTTAGCCAGGTTGATGGAGACTCAGCTATGGCTGCAGTCTGCTATCTGCATGCCAGGAGAGGCAAGGGCTCAACAAAGAAACAATAACTTCTGCCAGCACTTCTATCTGGCTGAAAGCTGACCTTCTTGCCCTCGCCCTGAAGCCAGACAATTCAGTTCCTCCTTATATGTCCCTGGTGCCTTTCAAGCTGCTGCCCCAGAGTTGGATCTCTGAGCCACTGAGTCTGTCAGTGAGTAAGTCCAAGTGTGGGTCCTTTAAGAGGAATGTCTGTGACTCTAGCCACTCTTCATCTCATTCAGCCATAATCTTCAATGGTTTTCACAGCCAGAAGTTGTGGGCACTTCTCTTCCCGGCACTGGAAACCTGGGCTGGGGAGCCTGGTGTGTGGCTGGAACCCCTCACTCCTCTGGGGGGACCTCCATAACAGATATCCTTTGTGGTTCTCAACCTCCACAGAAGGGTATGAGACCAACCCGTTCCTTAACTCCATCCTTCCTACCAGTCTTGAGGTGTCCTCTTCTGTATATATCCACAGGTGTAGGACTTCTATTCAGCTAAACTTTAGGTGACTCCCAATGATGGTTTTCTGTAGTTCAGTTGTCATTTTGATGTGGTTATGTGAGGAGGCAAGTACATCTTTTACCTACTGCACCAGAAACGAGAACCTGTGACTTTTATTTCTCACTTTTAGTTGTCAAAGCAGTTTTGCTAAGTGTTTTTTTAGTACTTTGAAGACATTGTTTTACTGTCTTCTGGTTTTATTGTTCCTGCTAAAAAATTCTTTTTTAAAATTTATCTGTTTTCTCATAGCTGCTTTTAAGTTCTTTTTCTTTAGTGTTTTCAGCTTCACTATGGTATTTCTGAGATTGAATTTCTTTTTACTTGGGATCAGTTTTGCCTCTTGAATTTGAATAATGATGCCTTTTTTCAGTTCTAATAAATTCTCCCTCATTAACTTTCAAATATTGCCACTCCTCCATTCTCTAATATGTCTTTCTGATATATTAGTTAGACATAGGACAGGTCTTACTCTACTCTCTTTGTCTCTTAAGTTCTCATTCTGTGCTGTTTTCTGGGTAATTTCTTCAGTTCTATGTTTAGATTTTTGTTTTGTTTTGTTTTGTCTTTTATTTCTATTAACTTTGTAATTTCAGTAATCTTACTTGTAATTTTTAGAAGGTTTATTGGTTCACTTCAAGCTTGGTCACTTTTATACTTTTTCTAGTCATATTTTTCTTTAACATAAAAATAACCTATTTTATATTCTTTATCGTCTTTCAGTATTTAAATTCTTTGTTGGTCTAATTCCACATTTTCTGTTTTTGCTGACTCATGCACATGTGCCTTGTTTCTTGAACATTTTATTATTTAATCTTTGGTATTTTTGAGACCTGAGGTGTGTTCCTTTAGAAAGGTTTTGCATTTACCTCTGTACAGATACTTAGGAATACTAGTAACCTGGGATCATTTGAAGTTCAGTTCTCAGCCTGGGGATTTTCAGACCACAAAGATTGTAAATTCCTCATTCAAATCATTGTTATCCCTATATTCTAGTTAAAACCCCCAGGGAAGACTTTTTTCTTCTTTTCACACAATGCCAGTGTTTGGAAGGAAAATTTTCTAAAAATCCATTTTCTTAAAATGGAAAGATTTTTCTAGTATGCTCTTTCACTGAGACATCTCTGGTTAGGCTTTCCACAATAGGCAGATTGTTGATTTTGTACCCTCTTTCTTACATGTGTGCCTGCTTTGGGTCATAAAGGATTTGTAGGAGAGAGTACTTCTAGCTGGATTGGTCAAGGAAGGATTTGTGGTAGGGCTTGCATTTGAGTAGGCTCTCAAGAATGGTGAGGAATGGATATGTAGAATTAGTAGAGGAAGACATTCTAGTTGAGGAAAGATTTAAGCCAAGAAGCATATGTGAGAAAGTGTAGGGTATATAAAAGGAATAAAATAAAATTGGCTGGAGTATGTGGCAAGTTTCAGAAAAAAGTCAATTGAAGTTGAATTGTGGAGGAATAGCCTCACTCACCAACCAGTTTCTTAAGGAAAGGAAGCCTGTCTATTCACCTCATTATCGTAGCACTTGGTTATATTTGAGGGGTCTTTATTGAACAAATGAATAAATGGAATGAGTGAATGAAGAAAATTAAAGAATGAACATAAAGCTAAGAATTTCATTGTTTAGACAGAAAATTAAGTTCAAAAAGGGAGAGATATATGAGTGATGGTGATGAGTGACAACTGAAAGAGCTGGCACTTCAGACCATTTTTGTGAAATGAGTGGATCTGTATGAATCTAGGAAAAAGACAGTGTTGACAGAATGAACTCTCTGAGCAAAGACATCATGAAGATGTCTCTACTTCTAGATGAACTCTAGTTTTTCTGTTATTCTTATAGATTTGACTCTTACAGTAGCCTCTTTTGTCTTTAGTTGATGTTTAAAACCTGAGCTTAACTGAAAGCTCCATGTGTATACTTACCAGTTTCTTTATATTTTTCTTTATTCCTGGAATCTTGATTGAATGCTTACTTTATGCTAAGCATTCTGCTAGATGCTGCAAATAAAGTAGAGAACAAAATAGCCCTTGTGTCTGCCCTCATGTAGCTCTCCATTTAATCAGGCATAAGATTAAAAAGGAAAGCACAAATAATTATCCTAATGGTTGTTTTAAATCTATTGCATATCTTCAATTTTAGAATTCCTTTTCTCTGTGTATCCTCAGTTGAAATTGATTTTTTAAAGATTTTACTTTTTAATTTAGTTGATGCACATCTAAAGTACCAGATTACTTGCCAGTTAGTTTATGTGGAAAAGCAATGTTTTTCCTTTCCTTACCCTTAGTCCAATTCCCTGCAGGCAGCTTCTTTGATCTGTTTCTAGTGTTTTGTTTTTCTGGCATAAATATTTATGAGTCAAAGTTTATGTTCCTGTCTCTAATTTTCTTGACAACAATTTTGATTTCATTCTATCTCGTCAACAATTATTTAATTTCTTTTTTTGATTCTTTTTCATTCTTACAGGCCTTTATCCTCTCTAATGACCTATCTAGTGAGGTATTTCTCAGATTTTGCCTTCCTTTTTAGGTGAGAAGCCAGCTTGCATTTATAGCAGACACAATCAGTTCAGTGAAGAAAATAAATATCATATACCCTACATGCCACTAGAACACTTCGATTTTAAATTGAAAATGTGTTTTCTAATCAGAATAAAAAGAAAAGTGAAAATCAGAAAAACATCAGCAGTTTTCACAATGTGATTCTCAACCTGAATTGCCTCCCACATTATTCCCAACACTTCAGAAATTTAGCTGATTTTTACTAATCTCAAGTCACTTCTAAGTGTTAATGAGGACAGGGACACCAATTCCACTGAGATATCGCAACATTTACTTCTATTATTTTTCTTTCTTTTCTCTAATACCATTTTATTCATTCATTATTCATTTATCTATTCGTTTATTATACAGCTTTAAATGCTGGGATAAAAAGATGAATAAAATTTTGTTTTTAAGACATTTGTCTAGAAAAGAAAAAAAACACATAAAAACAAGTGTATCTTGATGGTAAAAGTAAAAGCTGTTGAGCACTTATAAGCCAAACACTGTTAAGCTCTCCATGTGATCTCATTTAATTCTCATAATGGCCTAACGCATGTGGTTACTATTATTATCCTCATTTCTAGATGAGGAAACTTGTGTATTAAGGAGAAATAGTATAAGTTTATAAGATTACATAGTTTATGTGGTGGATCTAGCATCCAGTTCCAGGACTGTTTGACTTCAAAGCCTACCATGATGTTAACTACTATTCTTGAATTCATACAGTTGGCAACTGATAAGTAGCTACAGTTTTTAAAGACTCATACAAACCAATAAGAAAAAGGCAAGACTCCAGTGAATAAAAGAATAGGTGATACAAAAAGGACGTGATTATCAGCCTCAGTCACTAATGAGAGTAATGCAACTTAAAACAACAGTAGGATATTAATTCACTCTCAGACTTGCAAAACTGAAAAATAAGTCTGTTGATTCCAAGTATTGGTGATAATGTGGAAGACTAAGAGCCTGAATATTCTGCAGGTTGGTGATACATATCTAATAAAGTTAATATGTGAATGTACTCTGTATTGGTAGGGTAGGCTGAGCTATGCTGTAGTACAAAACAACAACAACCCTCCCTCCCAACACCCACCAACTCTGAGTGGTTTAACAAAGATTTATATATTGCTCATGACACAATTGAGTATGAGCTGGGTGGCATTCTTTCATTTTATGTCAAGTGAAACATGGGGGCCTCTAGAGTTGCCACCAAAGAGAAAGAAGACTAAAGGAGCCAGTAGTTGGAAAGGCCTAGCTTGAAAGTAGTTTACATCATTTTCACCCATATTCTCTTGGCCAGAACTTAATCATATGGCCTTCATTTAACTGCAGGAAAGGCTGAGAAACGGAGTCTTTCTACGTGCCCAAGAAGAAACAGAATTGGTGAACACATAGCATTGTCTCTGCCCTGTACTTTAGTTAACAACCTCACTTTGAGAAATTGACACAGGTATACAAGGAGAAATGTAACAGGGTTGTTCATGATGGTATTATTTTTGATAGTGTTGAGTTTTTTAAAGTAGGTAGCAATTTGCCATAAAATGGACTTATGTAGGGTAGTTTAAAAATGGACTAGAGCTATATGTGTCAGTATGACTAAACCTGAAAAACATAATATCAAAGAAGCAATTTTAGAGTGCTATGTCCAAAATGACATTATTTATATAAAACTTTAGATCAAGTAAACAGTGCTGTATGTTTTTTATGGATGTATATATAGTATAAAAATTGTCATGAAAGTGTTAAACACCAAATTCTGGATAGTGGTTTTCTTAGGGAAAGGAAGTGTGGAATGTGAGAAGAGTGCAAGAGAGCTTCAACTTATTTGTAATATGATTTAATGTTTTATTTCTTAGTATATATTGTTTAATGTTAGGGTTTGATAAAATTTATTGGTGGGTACATTGGTATTTGTTATATTAACCTCTATTTTTCTGAATGTTTGAAGTATTTAATGTGAAAAGTATATAAAATTTAAGACTTGAAAAATGGTTTCTAAACTATCTTTTAGATATAAATAGCTGAGGTAAATATTTCATTTTATAATTCTGAGTATTTTTCTTTGCAGTCATTCTTTAAAGAAGTAGTTATTACCATGCATATAAATTCCCATTTTATTTGCCATTGCTAATATAGAGTACTTAAATCCTTACATTGCAACTAAAATTATGTAATGGAGTGGACCTTGGCCACTGCAGTTTTCTAATGACAAGTTAGTGTACCATATGACTTTGTACACCAGTATGAACATTTTACAGTCTTTAAACTTTTTATGAATTTTACATTGGGGCCAACAGATTATTCACAGATTATAAAAGTTTTCTAAGCTAGTATTTACTATAACTGATCTTTTTAGAACTATTAATGATGAACAAATACATTTCTAGTCTGTGGCATGAAGAGGAATGGTGAGAAGTAGTAAATTCTAGTCTAGGAGTCAGGCCTAGCCCTAATTTTTATTATGTGCTGTCTTGACTAATGACTTGGCTAAGAAACTTAGCATCTGGTTCCATCAGCAAAATAGGGCTGGATAACCTGTGAATTCTTTAGTATTTGTTGATGCTAAGTCAGAAAATCTTGAAGAAAATGTTAAGGGTTGAATTATGGTTACATCAGATAAAGGTTTTAACATAGAGACTGAAAGTTGTCTTGTTAGCGTCTTTGGGGAACTATAGAATATAAATATATTGTTACTGGGAATTCATAGTGCAGAAAGTGAGTTCTCTGCTATAAGAAGAAAACCCATTTTCTTTTTTTTTGTAGACAAGCAACCATCTCCTCGGACCAAAACTTTTTCCACTAGATAGATTATTAGCAATATTATATAGTATTGTGGACAGCAGAGTTGCTCCAACAGCGAATATCTTTTCCCAGGTAAGCTTAATGAAATTTACCTTTATGGAATTTTTCAGGTTAATAGTTAGAGTTCCAGGCATATAGAATTTTGGTCAGCATATATACTGTTTTAAACTATATGATGACCAGTGTTTTTGGTAATTGAAAATTCCAAATATAGAATCTTTGAGAGTATTTCTGAATTTGCATATATTTATTGGTATAACTTGATAAAAACAGTTTGATTTTTTTTAATAAAGGAATTTTTAAATTAAATGATTGTAATTGCTGATTAAATTAATGAGTAGCTTCCTTATTATAATGTAGAAATAAAATTTAATTAAAACAAAATTTAAAAAATGATTTTCCAGGAAGTAATCTTATTATGATTATTCCTTATATCTCTCTCTATATATACATATACCTTGTAGGTTGATAGTATGCATTAAAAAATTATCTGTTTTCCAGAATGATTTAAGTTCTCAAAATTTCACTAGGTGGCAGCAGTAGCATAAAATAGAAACTGACAAAATATTAAATTACTAAACATTGAGGGTTTTTTTTCAAAGTAGTTTTCTTAAATGGTGCAGAAAAACAATATTTAGCACATGGTATGAATGAATAGAAGAAAAAGCAAATGATGTGACTATTGAAAAGGAATGTTGCAATGAGGATTTTGTTTTATATATATTTTTAGGTTGAGAAATATGAAATTAGAATCATTTACATTTTAATTCACTGCAAATAAATTTGGGTCCTGAATGGATGTTAGATTTTGTAATCTAATGTGTGGTGGTAACTTTTAATTCTTCATTTAAAGAAGTCTTTGAAAACCAAAAATATATGTTCTTCATTTGACTCAACATTGAAGGTAGATCATTTTTGTGTCAGCACTTATAGAAAATTTTATCTACTTTTTCTGTGTTCTTGAAGAAAGTTATTAAGCTGTGCATATAACTAGCTAAAATAGATAAGTAGGCTGGCCTTAATGCCAATAACTTAAAAAATCTAATTCAGTATTAATCTGTATTATAGGGATGGATGGATGGATACATATACATACATACATATATATATATATGTATATGTATATATATACACACACACACACACACACACACTATATATATATATGTATTTAAATGCTTTGTTTGAAATTAAGGTAATTTTTAATCAAACTTTACATTTTATTAATACCTTTTTACACCCAAAATATGAGTTTTTTATTTGATGTTTGCTCTTACCATAACTATGAAATAGGCATTGTGATCTTTCCTAACAGGGATTGAGCCTCAGAGGTTAAATAATGTTGCTGGTATGACACACGTAAATCTTTTCAGAGCCAAAGCTTGGGGAAGCGAGGTGCTTCTGAAAGGGCAAGAAAGTGTTTGTGTACTTCTCAGGTGCCCAAAAGTTACTTTTGTAAGGGACACAAAGAAGGATAATAAAGGTTTTTTTTCTTTTCAGAGATCTTATAACTTATTCCGAGGGGATAAAACATGTACAGAAAAATAATGTTAGACTGAGAAGTTTAGAGCAGAGAGAGATCACTTCTGGATTGGGCAGGATAAAAGAAAGATGACTTCAGAGAAGATGAAAAATGGAGCTGGCCTGTGGAGAATGAATAGGATTTTTTTCTTCAAATATTTCTAATTTACATAAGTGATTCATTTTTATCATACAGAAATGAGAAAATGGGTAAATAAAATGGAAGAATAATAGATAATATTAGCTGATGTTTAATTTCCAGTGAATAGAGTTTATTTAGACTAGAGATTTATGAAGGGAAGGTAATATGACCAAAGGGTAAGACTAGGAAAAAACAAGACACACTTGTGAAAGTGGACGGGATTATATTATGGTTATGGTAGCTGTCATTGTAGTTAAGATCTAGTAGTAGTATGACTGCCACATTCACCCATCACATCTTGGTGGGTAATTTACCTGTTGTACCTTACATTAGTAAAGCATTTTGCATTTTATAAAGTCTTGTCACATACTAAGTTAATCTTTAAAGAGAAGGAACTGAAGCTCTGAATGCCTAAGAGATCTGCCTAATGCCACATAGCAAATCACTGGTAGCATCCAGACTTGAAGACTTTCCCAGAAGTAGGCCTTGATTATAGGTGAACAGTGGCACCCATCTTTGTTTTCAGCAAT
Organism: Cynopterus sphinx; assembly: GCA_030015415.1. NCBI lineage: Eukaryota > Metazoa > Chordata > Mammalia > Chiroptera > Pteropodidae > Cynopterus > Cynopterus sphinx. The sequence goes on along the minus strand of CM057391.1, from coordinate 40,683,839 downwards.
GCTTGTAATGTCATTAAGTAACAGTTTGGCCTAAAATGTATATTTTTTTAACAAAGTTAAATTCTTTTCAGCCTTAACAGTTGTGAAATTTGTTTCAAACTTAACCTAAAACAGTTTTTTATTCTTTATCTCCTCATTAGCAGTAATCAAAATGATAAATTTTATATATTTAAAACATAGCTCTTATGAATTTGTTTATATTCATTTGATGACAAATCACTTAGGACTTGATCTCAGTTGATTTCTATTTGGGAAACAAAGGGTAGGGGGCTACAAAGGGATGATACAGCTAACCCTTAGGAGTTGACCTGTACTTTTGCTTAGTCAGTAAAATATCCAAGACAATCAAGTAACACATATACTGTGTTTGAGAACAAAGTTTGTCAGAAATCTCATCCAGAGGAAGGGTATTTCTTCCACATGCCTTCCATACTTTTCTTTCCATTGACTCCCAGTGACCTTTTCTGTTTTTCTCCGTTTACTCATCTGTCAAAACTATATTCTTGCTCATAGGAGTGGAAATTTTTATTTAACCTATGCACACTTAATTTTTTTTAAGTGAAAAATAAAAGTATAACACTTGTAAGTTTTTATTTGATATGAACACTAGATGGCAATATTGTTACATTTTAGCTTTAAGACGAACTAGGAAACAGCTTTTACTTTTTAATATTTTCTTTGATAATTAGAGAAAGCTGTTTGTTAATTTAACACATTGGTTTATTTGAACAAAATTACCTGAAGATATTTAATGATATATATGTGCACATATACACGTGCTGTATGTACTTTCATGAAAGTGTAAACAAAATTGGTAATGAATTGTGTTTCATGAGTTATTTTCTACCTGGAACTAAATTTCTTTTTATTGGCTATAATGTGCCTATGAAGATAATAATTTTTTTTCTATTCATTTTTCTATTTATTTTATATGCAATTTTTGAGTTTGTTTTATAGTAATGTGCTTTTTTATAGCTTGATTTACTAGATACATAATTATTCATAATTTTACACATATAGTGAATTGGTTAAATGTGGCATATTTGTTCAGAGTTCTCTTGAAGCAAAAGTTTATCTCCATTGCATTTCATTTAAATTTATTTAAATCCATTCTGTAATACAGTTAAAAAATAGTAGTTTAAGGAATCTTAAAATTCATAATAGTCATAGTAGTATTGTATTGTAGTTGGTATTATGAGTTTTTTTATTCCTTATTAAATTTTAGGTAGAATTCTTATTAATTTTTAGTCTCATAAATAAGTAAAAGAATATTAGTGTATTTGACATTTTTAGATTAATGATATTCTTGAATTGAAATATGGTTTTAAAATTTTTTTTAGACTTATAAGCTAATTTTAGCCTTATCTAATTCACTACAATGTTGCAGTAATGATCATGAATCATTTTAAAAATTTTAATTCAAATAAAATAAATGTAGTCCAATACATACCTGAACTTTGTGAATGACAAAGCATTAATTTCAGCATTTTTATTTTTTTCCCCTTGGCATGGATAGAGTGAAGAAACTATAATTTAAATCCAGTAAATGATAAAGTTTATTACTTTCAAAACAATTTGATCAGATGTGTTTTTTACCAACATTTATCATCTTTAAAAGAAATATTGAATTGTCATTTTTTTTCTTGGAAGTATATTAAAAGCATATTGTGCCTTTTTACCTTTTTTTTTTTAAGAATGATAATTTGGAAATTTTCGAATGATCTGTTTTATTCTTTTGGTCTTTCTTTATCTTTTACTTATTTACGCCCACCTTTTTCGTAGTCCTGTAGTTAGCCAAAGATAGTAGAAGTACAGTTCTTTAAGACTCTCATCAGATATATCACTTATTTTAAAATATTAAATCGTAATGCTTTATTTTTTTACAGATGGTAAAAATGGTGAATAGTTTATTCCAAAATTATTGAGACAAATTTTCAAAGGATTTTTAAAAGAAGAATTATCTTTAAATTCAGAGACATTTAATTACATATATATCTGTATTACATTATCATTGACATTATTTGATCAGTTAGCATTTTGAAAAATTATTTTTAAAGGTAATTCACTTAATTCTACAATTCAGGTTTAAAATGATATAATCACTATATTATGAGAAACAATGCACTCTGAATTAAGATTAAAAAATAGCAGAAAGATAAGAAAAGAAGCATAGTTACTTTAAAAAATGGTTCTCTGTGCCATATCGACAAGTTGCATTTTTTAATGTAATATCTAGTTTCTGAATGGCTTCATATTTATACATAATTTAATAAGGAAAAATTAAATGTTCCTATAAATTTATCTTTATTACTTTAAGTATGAGTAAAAAGCATTTGGGGGAGTTCCGGTCAAAATGGTGGAATAAGGTAAACACTGTGCTCACCTCTTCTCATGACCACCTTAAAATTACAACTATAGAACAGTCATCATTGAGAATCGCCAGGTGTCTAGCTGGATCAAAGTCCTGTGGAATTGAAAGAAGACACATCGACACTGATAGGAGGGGCAGACACAGAACAGGGTGGTCCCACACCCATGTGTGGCCATCAGAAATTAGGAGAGAATTCTCAGCTGTGATTGTGAGGGGTCCCAGCTCATTTCTGGCTCCCAAGCCCGGGTTTCCAGTACCAGGAAGAGAAGTCCCCACAATTCGGGCTGTGTAGGCTAGTGGAAACCATGGTTGAATGAGAGAGAGAGGGCTGCTGGAGTCCCAGGTGTTCTTCTTAAAGGACCTCCACATAGACTTACTTACTGACAGACTCACCGGCTCTGAGCTCCAGCACAGGGGCAGCAGCTTAAAAGACACCAGGTACATATAAGAAAAAGGAACTGAGTTGTCTGGCCTCAGGATGAGGGATGGAGGGGCAGCATTCTCACAGACAGAAATTTTGGCAGAAGCCATTGTTCCTCTGTTGAGGCCCCCACCCCCCGCATGCAGATGCAGGCAGGCGTTACATCTGAGTCTCCATCAACCTGGCTGACATGGTTTGCCCAGCCTTGGTGATTACCTGAGACCCTGCTCCATCTAATTTGTAGGCCCACCTAAGCTGCATCTGGTGGCTTTTCCATACAAATGACCTGTTTTGGCTCATCCTAAAATCTCTCAAAGGTTCACAAACCCCAAACAAGCATCATCTGGCCTCATTATGCCTCATATCTCTTGCTAAGCAGCCCCAAGCTCAGCACTAGTGGCAGCCGGCCTCAGTTTACAGTTTAGCCTTACTCAGGCACCTATGAGCCCAGCAAAAGTGGCAACAATTTGCAGATCATTTTGTAGCTCATACCAAGTAGCCCTGGGTAGGGCACAGGCAGTGACTGAACTTGGCCTGTACCAGAGCGCCCAAGAGGCCCCAAAACCAACACACCTGGTGGCCAGCTTCAGATCACATCAGAGCACCACCCTACTACTTCTAGAAAAGACATACCAAGAGAGCAGACTGGGCATGCACCAGCACCCTGCAAAAGTGAATTCTTTTTCATAGGGTCAGCCTCTGCACAATTGCTCCTCTATTATAATCACTGTCAGTCCTCACACCTAGTCAGCCCAAGGGTCAGTCCCTCCCATTGATGTACCAATAGCAAATAAGGCTTGACTACAACAGGATGGCATATGCAACCTATACAAGGGGTGTACCTGGAGCACATGGCTAAGATGACCAGAGAGACTGCACCACTGTCCCCACAGGGCACCTTCTACCTAAGGCCTCACTACTATAGTCGAGAGACGTAGCAGCTCTAGCTGATAAATAGAAGCAAACACAGGGAGGCAGCCAAGATGGAGAGCAAAGAAACATTTCAAATGAAAGAACAGAACAAAGCTTCAGAAAAAGAAACCAAGACAAGCAATCTACCAGATGAAGAGTTCAAAACACTAGTTATAAGGATACTCTGTGATCTTAGAACTTCAACAAAAAGATAGTAAACCTAAAAGTGAAGGTAGGAAACATAAATACCAGTTGGAAATGAAGAATACATTAGAATCAACAGTAGATTAGATGAAGCTGAGGATCAGATCAGCGATTTGGAAGATAAGGTAGCAGATAACACCCAATCAGAACAGCAACAATAGAAAAGAGTCCAAAAAAAATGGGCCTCTGAGATAACATCAAGTATACAGACATTTGCAATATAAGGTACCAACCAGAAGGAGAAGAGAGAAAACAAGAAATTGAAAACCTGTTTGAATAAATAATGACAGAAAGCTTCCCTAACCTGGACATAAAAGCCCAGGAAGCACAGAGGTCCAAACAAGGTGAACCCAAAGAAGCCTACACCAAACACATCATATTTTAAAAGACTTATATTAAAGACAAAGAATCATAAGAGCAGCAAGAGAAAACCAGTTACCTATAGGGGAGCTCCCATAAGACTATCAACTGATTTCTCTACAGAAATTTTACTGTCTAGAAGGGATTGACATGAAATATTCAAAGTGATTAAAAGCAAGAACCTATAACCAAGATTACTCACTTTACCCAGCAAAGCTGTAATTTAGACTCAGAGGATAGATAGCTTCCCAGACAATAAAAAGCTAAAGGAGTTCATCACCACCAAACCAGTATTACAAGAAATATTAAAGGGACTTCTTTAAGAAGAAGAAAAAAAATATATATATGAAGAATAAAATGGAAATGTTTACTGCCTACCAATAATTACATTCAATGTAAATGGATTAAATGCTCCAATCAAAAGACAGCAGTTGAATTATAAGCTGTAATTAATTGTAGCTTTTGATAACCTTATACTTTTTACTCATTGTTTGTTTCTGAACCATCTATAACATATGTAAACTAGATACTTTACAAATATATTTATCATTAGAAAGAAGAATGATAATTTAGCTGTTTTCTCTAGGAAGTGTTTTGAAGTGGATGCTTCATCTCTTAATTTACCATCGCTATTGGAAGATATTTTTGCTGTACTTGTTAGGGCAGCTAACGTTTTATTAAACCAAAACAGGTTTTTGGTATTTTTCTTCACATATAGGTAGATGTATAGTAAATTTACATGATTTTTCATTTTTTAAAGTAAAGAACACATTTTTAAAATATGACTTAATTCAAATTTTTAAATATTTTAAATATTTTAATCTAAATATTTTAAAAATTTTTAAATATTTTAATCTAGTTCAAACTTCAAAGTCAGCATTCACTTTTTTCCCTAGTTGGAATAAATTTTTCTTTCTGTGCTTAAAATTTTGTTTAACAGATACTTACTATGGGTCCGCTATCTTGCAGGAACTGTGTTGGGTAAAGAGAATACAAAAGTGGGGAAAATGCAGTTCCTACCCTCAAGGACCTTATCAGTCAGTCTGGTGCTTCTGCTGCCTTTCATTTATACTTGGTGCAGTTGCCAGATTCTAGCTTATACTAGAGTGAATGGAGTATGTGTGTATTTACTGAGAGAAAATACTCGCTGAAGGAACTAATACTTAAGTGAAAATTAACAAAAAATACTTAAAGCGAATAAATAAAAGTAGGATTTTTCACTTGTAGTCCTGTTATTTGATAATATAGTTATTTAAGTGTATTTTTTCAAGTAAAATAACAAATCTGTTGAATTTTTCTTTCTGACATGCCTTGAACTTAGTGTTGTGGAGCACGATGGTTTGATACTGTGTCGTAACTAAATTTTGCTAATAAGTAAATTTGGTTATAACTACTTATGTTTATTAGTATCGGTCTTAATTAAGACTTGAAACTTATTAAGTTATGTACAACTAAGGAGTATATTGTAAGTAGCCTATTAGAAACAAAGTGGCTCTTCTTAAAAAGTCACATGGCTGTATTTCAAATATTTTATGATTAAATGTTATTATATTACTCTTTTATATACAATATTTCAAACTACTTTTATAGATTTTTTTAACCAAAAGTACTTTAACTAAATAACTGATTTTATGGACTTTATAAAGTATAAAACCTCTTTACCTTAAAAAATTAGTTTGTACACTATATAATATTATGGTTTGATTTATATTTCTACAAAAGTAATAACATTTGTTAAATGCTAGTCACATCAGAAATCATAGTTGATGAATACTATCTAATGCATATATTGATTAGATAAGAATTTGAACCTCAAACACAAAGTGTAACATCCTATAATCTAGCTGTAATATAGTCACATAAAGTTGATCTGAGTATGAGAATTATCTTTATAGATATTAAAGTTGGTGAACAAAAGGGACAGTTTTTCTAAACAAATTCCTTGGATACTAGCATATTAGAAAATGTAAAAAGCTATTCTTTTTCAATTTCTCTCTCTTTCATTTCAATTTCTCTGTCCTTCAATTGGCTTGTACCAGCATTCCAGTGTCTCTAATATCCAGCTTAAATACTTGATAATATTAAGGTAAATTATGTAAATCACAGAAAATATCTTGAACACTAACATTTTCTAATAATTGCACTGTTTTTTTTTTTAACCACAACTGAGATTGTGAGGCATTTCATTCCAAAGATGGTAAAGAACCCTTATTTAATGCCTACTTCGCTGATGAATGGGTCAGCAGGGGTGCTGTTTGTCACTAGCAGTGAAGAGCCTTACTGCCATGATGCTCAATCTCCACTGGTGCAGTAAATTAGATTCTCAAATCTCCTCCTACCCCTGGTGTGGATGTATTACTTTTCTGCCATCAGACCACTATGCAGTAGGTACTGATTTCAGGAGATTTTTAAAAGCTGTTTTGGGATGTTTTATATTTGAAAAGAATGAGATTGAGCTTTGATTTTCCCTAGCTGCACTTTTGTTGTAAGGGATACTAAAATTAATCATTACCAAAGATAATAAGAAGCACAGTGTATTTCGCTGTATTATCCAGGGGTAAAAAGTTGACATTATTGTTATCATTTGTGAAAGAACAGTGTTTACCCCTACTCTTGTCTTCCCTTGAAGCTGATGTTAAATTTCTTCAGTGTAACAACTTTACCTTTGTGAATCTGTCATCCTGGTAATAAGTATTTTTACTGAACTCTAGAAAAATGGAACCATTGCTTAAGAGTGATATGTAAAATATTGCCTAAGGGATTAAAAAATTCATAAATTATACTTTCAACTTTTGAATAAATAGTACATTGATACCTTATTTTCATAGGTAGTATTTTATAACACTTCTAATAAATATACTAATTGTATATGTTTTATTCATTTTGGGGGAAGAAATGTATTCAACACCAATTTTATTTGCCTTGGAAATTTCTTTCTTTCTTTTTTTTTTTTTTTTTTGCTGAGAGTACAAAAAAGAGTTTGTGTGGATATATGCTTGCACATACCTCTTTAAGAAAATATGTACTGTGACTGTAGTAACCATACAGGCAGATATACCTGTCAGATAGAGCAGTGTGACTAGATTGGTTTGATGAGAAAAGGTTTTTTAATAACACGTTAAGAGATAAATCATTTTGGAAAATCTAACATGGAGGTGTGCTACATTTTAAAATATTTCTATAACAAGATGATTAAAGGAAATGTTGATGCTTAAGGGAATGGTTTCCAGTGAGAAATTGTTGTGATTCTTTGTCAGCTCACAGCTAATTCCTTTGGAGGAGATTGGCCTCACCTGCCTATACATATTTCAGATGCTGATCCTGTAGAAAAGTCCTTTTCCTTTTCCCCAGATGAGAAATTAGGGTCTTCAGTCCCAAGACATTATAGAACCTAATTGCTCCCTCACCATGAGCACCCAAGCACCTGATAGAGAGTTGAAGTCTTAGAATGGAATAAGACTTATCCCGATAATGAGAAATGAAAGGGAGCTAGGTTTACCTGGGATTGCCTTATCTACTCTCCCTGGTTTCAGATGCTCTGTGTATGCTGATATCGCTGATATCTTTTGAATTCATTATTTCTAGTCCTATCCTCTGGCTCTGGACCCAAATTGCCTACTGAACGTTAATATCTGAATTTGCCACGTATTTTCTGGGGTATAACACATCCCAAACTAAATTATTCTCTAAACCTTTTCCTGTGTTTTTTTTTTTTTTTTTAGTTTTACCTAGATTTCAAAACTAGTCATTTATTCATGTCTTTCTGGACATGAATAAATGTTTATTTTTTGTGACATGTACAGTGTTAGGTGTTAAACAAAGATAATACATGATTTCTAGGTTTTAGTTCATTTAAGTGGAGAAATTATCTCTGAACCGTCTCTTGTTTTCACTCCATTTAGTCAACAAGTCCAGTATATTTTTCCTTCTAAATACAAATGTCTCTTTTTCCTTTCTTCTCATCCCACTGCCATTGCTTTAAATCCGTAGCTTCATCTATTGCACCAGCGTCTTAACTGGTTTCCCTGTCAACAGACATTTTCAAATTCATTTTCTATACAGTTATCAGTATAAATCTTTAAAAAAACTTTTGGTCTTGTTTTCTGCTTATATTTTTAAATGAATTACATTATCTATAAAACCAAGTCTGCATTTCATAGCCTTTCTCATAAAGCCCTTCACATACTGGCCCCATTTTCTGCGACGTTATTCATTCACCCTCGATGCTATTTACAATAATGCTATTTACAGTGCTATTTACAAATAATACACTAAGTTTCTTTCCTGAAAATACACCACTTTTTCTTCTGTATTGCAACATGTGCTGTCCTCCTGCCATTGTTGAAATGAACTCTCTTTTATGCCATTTCTCAATGAATTCACATTTTTGCCTCCCTCTGTTTTAGTCATTCTCTTCTCTATAATCAGATAATTGCATTTATACATATCACTCACCAGCATAGCTCTCATATTGTGCCATTACCATTTTATTATGTTTGTCTTCCTAATACCTTAAGGCCTTGTCTTTTTATTTTTGTGTCTCGGGCACAGTGCCTTGAACATGGGATTTACTCACTCAGTGAATGACCTCCCATTCCCCTAAGCATGCAGTTATGGTGTCTCTGGGTAGAGATTTGCAGTCATTTAAGAGCTAATAAGTTCCAGAGGTGAGAGGTGCTATCTTTAGTTCCTCTGCGTATAAACATACATGCCACTTTTCGTACCTGAGCACATTTGAAGACTAACAATCCAGTCCCTGCTTTTTTGTGTGTGTGAAATAAAAGTTCGGAAAATGAATTTCCAGAGGTGATAATTTTAAGTTGAACATTTTTGACAGTATTTTTCTGTCTACCTTGTGTGTGTAAAAATGTCAGTTGAACTCTCTTGGTATATGCCTCATGCTCATAAACTATCACATTGCCCAAAATCATGTCAAATGGAGTGCTTATTGGATTGTGTGAACCTCACATATTGTTTTTTTATTTAAATAATTTAATATGTTTTAGATTGTAAAGCTCCTCTAGGACAAGCAGGATAAGCTGTTTCACAAATCAGTTGACATATATTCCAACCTATAAAAGTATAAAAATAATGAGCATGTTAAAAATTAATTACAGTTGTAAATTGATTTCCTTTTGTTGGCAGAAAGAACATAGTTTATTAGCTTGGGAACAGGTTCACACTGTTTTAACATCAAGCACTTCCAGCAGAAGCTTGTTAGTGACTGCCTCTCAGATTAAGAAAAAAACCCTCACTGTGGAACATGAACTCATATTGTTAAGACATAGGTAATCAACTCATCCCATATGTGGATGAGAACAAAGAACATAATAGAATACAGAGATTAACTAAGCAAATATTGCACAACCCCATTTAAGATGTAAATTAAAAAATATCCTATGTATAAGGAAGTTTTCATTTTTTATTTTTCTTTATGAATGCCTCAGTCATGACATAGCTAATCAGAAGGAAATAATATATACTTTGGCTTTTGAATTAGGTAAATTGATTATTTTAACCTAAAGTAAAATTCCTTTAATTAGTGTCAATATGCTGCTAATATATGAAAAGTAGGGAATACCATTCTCTTTGATTGCAAGATGCTTTTTAGGAGCTTTGTTTCTTTTAAATCAAGGAATAAAAAGAATTTTTATTTTGAGGAAAAAAGTCAATGGAAACATGACTAAAACTTAGAGGTAAAGTCACTGACTTTTAGTACAATTTTTTTTTTCTAACTTTATTCTGTATTTCCTAGCACAAAATCTGAATCCTGACTTTGAAAAAGAAAATCCTCTTCCTAAGCTACCTTTTATCCACTTGAATTTAATTCATTTGAATTTGAACTTGACACAATAGACAAGCAAAGAAGCAGCTATGGAAACAGTATATACTCCCATTAAATCTGAAAATTATTGGCAAAAGAATATATCTTCATAGGTAACAGAAAGCAAGAAGGGGAGTAATAATTTCCCCACACATTTTTAGATTTATTTATATAATTTAAATAATTAAAATTATTTTAGTGTTTCAGGACAATTTTCATTACCTTTGCTTTTTAAAATGTAATATTTATCTTAACTAATTTATTAATAAATTTTATGATTCATAATCATAATTTTTGTAAATGGTTTTTAATTCACAAAGTATAAGAAATTTTGCATTGCAATACCATTTTCAGTATTGTTTAATAATTTCAGATTTTAAGAAATCATGCTTTTACCCCACCTTGAGTTATTTCTTTTAGAAATTAAACTTTAGTAATTTTGTGTCTAATAATAAAATGCAATCTGATTTATGAAATGTTAACACGTCATTAGGTTAATAAATTCCATGTTTACTTTGGTGACATCTCGCTGCCCATATCTGATAATTTTATTCTCAGAATTGTCCCTGGGGCAGGACAGTTGCCTATATTGAGATAGTTCTTTATCTTTTTCGCTACAATTCCATTTACGGTTTTTTTTCTCTGTTTTATCTTCATTGTCTTTGCTGCTACATTTCTAACCTCCATCATATTCATAGTACTTCCTTTCTGAATGAAATGCTTCCAGAGTTATCATTTTGCTCACTTCTACAAAGCTTTCCTTTCTCTCTCCCAGCAAAGTTACCTCTTTGCTGTGTTTGGGGTGATGTGAGGAATATGGGCTTTAGATTCATATAGTATTCAAATCTATCTGAATCTTACTAGTTCAGTGACTGTGAACATTTACTAACCTCTCTGACGTTTCCTCTTCTAGGAAAAGAGGTTTATTTATGATACCTATTTCATGGTGGAGTTGTTATATGAGGATTGAAGAAATTACAGTTGACAGTGGAACAATGCAGGGTTTAGGGGGCTACACTCTTTAAGAGTTAAAAATCCAAGTGAAACTTGACTCCCCGGAACTTACATATTAATGGCCTACTACTGTTGACTGGAAGCCTCACTGATATCATAAGTAGTTGATTAACACATATTTTATATGTTATATGCATTATATACTGTATTCATACAATAAAGCTAGAGAAAAGATGTTAAGAAAATAATAAGAGAAATACACTTATAGTGCTGTACATATTTATTGAAAAAAATCCTTATATAATTGGACCTCACAGTTCAAACTTGTGTTGTTCTAGGATAAACTGTGAAGTGTTTTATACAATGTCTATATCTGTCATCTACAGATAGAGATCTGTCAATGTCTGTATCTGCTCTATAGAGTCTGGACTCAGTAAGTTCCAATCCCTATGCCACTAATTACCCATAGTCACTAGTATTAACTAGTTCCCATAGCTCTTCCCCCAACCCTCCTCAAATTTTGTCCTTATCCTCTGCTACATCCTGAGGGAAGGAGTGAATGCCAGATTACAAATGTGTTGTTCTCAGGAATTTTGAAGGGCAGTAGAATAAAAGATAAAGGCACTGACTAGGGTCTTTATTCCAATAGTTAAAAGTCTTGGCAAGTGACCTTCAATATTTATCTACACTCAAAATGAGTCATTATTTTGGCTAAACATTTTTAATATGTTAAACGTTCTTAAGTGCTTAATTTAAAATTTTTTGTTAGAACTCTGGAATGCTTTTTAGTAGACCTCTAGCATAGTCTATGTTTTTTATTTTTCACTGGGATTTTTGGATTAAATAATTTTGAAACATCTGCTGAAGTGCAACATATTTGTTGAGGGTGACTGATTAGGGACTGATAATGTCATTCATCCTTTTATGATTTGTATTTTCTCATCTGTAAAATGAACGAGGACTCAATCCTCAAAGTTTTCAGTCCTGATGGGCTAGCTCTGATTTTTGTTATAATTTTTACATTACATTGAAACATTTTAGTTTTTAATAAATTTGAAGTACAGTTTGTTTTTATAGCCCCTCTCCCAAACCTTCCCCATTTAAAAAAAATAGAAAAATGAAAAATCAAATTTGAGAAAATGTAGAACAGTCAGGTTTGGATTATATAATAACAGTTTTGCTCTTGTACTGTTGAGGAGGTAATAAGTTGTATAAGCCACAGGTTTGTAACAACTTTATGAGACCTTTGTGGGCTCACAGCAGGAACCAGTAGTTAAAGATTCCACTTGCAGCTGAACCACAAGTTATAACTAATCATCAGACTTTCAGAAAGAAAATCTGTAATCTGTAAACTTTTTAAAACCTATATCTCTTCCTCCTAGTAGCATATCAATGTTGAAATAATTAACATCTAATTTGCCCACTTTAAGCAATATTTAATCAAGTATTTACATCATCTGTAAATAAAAGTCAAAAAATATTTTTATTTCTATGAGTAGATTTTTGTAATTTCATAGGTACTTAAACATTTTGAGCTAAAATTTATTATATCAGTTTATAAGATTTTTATCAAAGCCCTCTATATTTTGTGTATTTATGAGTGTATGTTTTTATTAAGGTATATTCGACATATAACATTGTGTTAGTTTCAAGTGTACAACATAATGATTCCATGTTTGTGTATATTTTGAAATGATCACAATAATTTATTTAATATCCATCACTATATATTGTTATGAAATCTTTCTTATGTATTAATTTTTTAATTAAAAATTTTTGGAGGTAATTGTATATTCGCATGCAATTGTAAGAAATAATATGGGCCTTCTTTTCCTGTGTGCCCTTTACTCAGTTTCCCCCAAGGTAACATCTTGTAAAACTATAGTACAATATAACAACTAGAAAATTGACATTGATGCAGTCGGCTGATCTTATTCAAATTTCTCACTTTTAACATGTATTCATTTTTGTGTATACTTGTATGTATTTGGTTATGTGAAATTTTATTTGTGTGTAGGTTTGTGTACCTACCACAACAGTCAAGATGTATACCAGTGTCATCATCACAAGAATCCTTTCTTTTATAACAACACTTTACCTCCCTCCTACCCCTTCCTCCAATCTCTGGCAACCACTAAATATTTGTCATTTCAAAAATTAATTTGAACAGAATTATATACATTTTGAGGTTGACTTTTTTTTTCACTCAGTATAATTCGAGATTCATCTAAATTGTTGCAGATATCAATAGTTCATTCTTTTTTATTGCTGAGTGAATATTCCATGATATGGATGTACCACAGTTTGTTTAATCATTCACCCATTGAAGGATATCTGGGTTCCTTCCAGTTTTTTGCCTATTACAAATAAAGCTACTATGAACATTTATATACAAGTTTTTGTGTGAACATGTACTTCTCTGGGATAAATGCCCAGGGGTTCAATTGTTGGATAATATGGTAATTGCATATTTAGTTTTATAAGTGATATCAATGTTTTACCACTTCCAGGGAAGTATGGCAACCTTACTTCATTTAGGTCCCTTAACTTTCCCACTTCTTGAATATTGTTATCTTTGAGTATCAGGGGCATTATAATTTTTAATCAAATATGATTTAGAAAACTCATGAGGAGATAGTCTGTTTGATATATTTGTATTTCATTATCATTCCGTTTTCATTCTTGATGCTTAAGTTTCTTTTTTTTATCATTTTCTTTTTGTTTGAAGAACTTCCAGCTGTACTTTAGACATAGATCTGCTAGTGACAATTTTCTCAGTTTTTTCTCATTTGAGAATGTTTTTGTTTCTCCTTCCTTAATGAAGTTTTTTGAGATATAGAATTCACAATTGCCATTTCTTTTTGTCAGGATTCTTGTTCAGTCCAGGGGAGGAATAAATGTACCTGAGTAGCTTTCTGTTCTGGATTTGCAATTGGAGGATGCTGGGCTTGGGTCACCTTGTGCTGTTGGGTGGGGAGTCACAAGATTCCCTACCTCTATATTGTTCCTTCTGTCATGGGGTCCCTATGCAGTCTACCTTCCTCTCTCTACCTTTCAGTTTTTCTTTGGTTGCCTTTTATGCTGTTTCCAGGATTTACCATTGTACTTAGCAGGGAAGAACAGTAAATATGAGTCTATGCCATCTGTATTTTTTTTTCTTCTTTTTAACCCTTCTGTCTAGGCTTTTTGTTAGTGTTTGTTTATGAAATATGTTCCAGGGTAATTCAGAGCTCAATTGCATGAGAAGCCTTCTGTAAATTAGAGAGTGCTAAAAAAGATTTCAGCATATTCAAATGTTTTACCATTATTCAGAGAACTTTTCCCCAACAAAGATTAAATCATTCTAAGACATAAATTTTAGCTGCTGCAAAATATTCCAATTTATTCTTTGCTGAACTAGAGCCTTACTCTAAATCACTTTGTGTATTTGGGACTTCAACAACAGGAATGGCTGTTGCAGCAGATAGGAAAGACTGGTGCCATGGCCACATTGTGCAGCACATGCACACATGCAAAACTGGGACACCACTTTGAACCTGGTCTTGAGTACCTTCACTGACTAGAGATTCCTTTAGTGTCCCTACAGACCTTATCAAGCCATTTAGGTATTAATGCCAGCATGGAAATATGAACTTATTATGTTGTCATGAACATTTAAAGTTGGGCAAGGAGGTAAATCAGTATTTTTCATGATCCTATTCATCTTTGCATGCACAGTACCTAGAGCAAATCCTCAAGAGTTTAATGGATATTCAATTGCAAAAAAGAAAAAAATGAAATAATTTTAAGTATTGAATATTCGAGTGGCAAGTGAATATTCTTGTACTATGCGTGTATAGAAGTAATTTTCACAGTGTTTCATATTTTTTTCCGGAACTTTTTATTTGGGTATAAATTAATATGTTTGAGATTCAAATGTTGACCTCATAAGTTAATCTTTAAAGTTTTTTTTTCATTTGTACTCCAGCAATACTTTAATAAACTGGCATAGTATTTTTAAGTTGTTGATACAGCTGTACACTGCTTTACATGATATTCTCCTAAACTCTGTATTTGTATGTTTTTATTCATAAGGTAAGGTCAAGGACTAAAAGAGTTCTGAAATTAGTATTTTTTTAATGTGAAAAGTCATGTCCTAATTCAATTGCTTCATTTTGGTTTAGATTTTTTTTGTGTATCAGCTTTTCCTATATCAGACCCGTTTCCTCTCAAATTGAACAATCATCTTACTAATATTTTGGAAATGCCTTTTGACTGCTCTGTATTAAAATGGTGTCGTATCCTTTGCACAATTTATACGATTATCCATGGAATCTTGGTAGAACTTTGTGACTTCAAGGATCTGGTTCAGCTTATTGTGTTTTGAAATTTGTTGTAACTAATGTGGGAGACGTAATAAAACTATAAGATATCTGAAAATATTCTTGAAATTTTAACTCAATGAAGACAGATTTTGTATTTCTCTCTGGAAAGTAATGTTACTTGAGTTAAATAATTGAATTAAACGTATGAGAATATTTGAATCACAGGAAAGTAGAATTATAAAATATAAGGGAATGCCACTGGCAAAGTAAAAGGTGATTTATATTTTCTTCTATGTTAAAAGAAAAAGAACTACTAAGAAACCTGCCTTTAATAATAATGGGAGATTAATGTATTAATGTCAAGTGACTATTAATAACCTACTTTAGCAAATAAATTCTTTAAAGAAAAATAGAAAAGATTGAAGTTAATGAATATTATTTTGCCATAGAGGACTGTGTTAACTCTTTATATATGTATGTATGTATGTATGTATATGTAAACATATATGTAAACATATGCATGTGTGTATATATATATTTATATATATTTATACACACACACACACACACACACACACACACACACACACACATATATATCTTTCCATTTGTTAAAATGTAAGGCCTACTTTCATCATGATTCTTGTTTCCAAACTGGGAAGGATACAAGTTTCTCATGACTTTCAGCAGCATTTATTTCCCCCACTCAAAGATCCCATTATTCCTTGGTTCCCCATCCTATTCTGTGTCTTATTTCTTCGTAGGAAAAGTTTCAAACAACTCATTGAAAGAGAGATAAAAGCCCAGGGCCTGAATTTGTCATTAAGTGAAACTTTAATTCTTCTTAAATTGGTTTGTCTGTGTTAATATACCTTCATTTTTTTTTGTTAATATTTGATGTATCTCATTCACTCATGATTTTTAATCTTCCCATATTCTTGTTTTAAATGTATCTCTTCTAGACAGTACATAGTTGGATTTACTTTTTCAATTGCTCAATATGTCTTTTATTTGCAGCATTTAGTTTACTTTTAATATCATTACTAATATACTTTTGTATATAACTATTATCTTGTTTTATACTTTTTATTTGGCCTACCTGTTTTTGTTTTTTTTCTTATTTTCTTTTGGATTATTTTTATAATTCAGTTTTCCCCCTCTACTAATTTAGAAGTACATACTCTTGTTTCTGTTTTCTTAGTTATTACTTTAAAAGTTATACTTTGAGTATAAGTTCATACTTAAATTTTTAAACTTGAAATTTAATGAGTATTTTTATTTTTCTTTCAGACACTTCAGATCTTTTGAACATTTTAACTTTATTTTCTCTACTATCAATTTATATATTACTGTTACTGTGCACTTACCCTATTTTTTAAACCCATAATACATTATTGTTATCAATATAGGCAAGTTCATTTAGATTTAACATCATTTTTACCACTTTCTTCATTCTTTATTCTATTCCTTCTTGTATTTCAGACCTTCTAACAGATCACTTCTACCTGAAGGTACAGTTTAAGAATTTCCTTAAGTGAGTAGGGATCTTATGGTAGCAAACCTTTGGAGGGTTTTAGTTTGGATTAATCCTTCTGGTGTTTTCCTGACTACTTAATTGGTGATCAGTTTTAAAGCAATACTAAGCTTTAAAACTATTTTTTAATAATATTTTTTTTATTTTTCAATTATACTTGGCATACAATATTATATTAGTTTCAAGTGTACAACGGTAATTAGGCATCTATAAAACTCAAAAAGTGATTAACCCAGTAAATTTAATACCCGTCTGACACCATACATAGTTATTACAATATTGACTATATTCCTTATAGTATACTTTATATCTCCATGACTATTTTGTAACTACCAATTTGAACTTCTTAATCCCTTCCTCCTTTTTCACTGATCCTCCAACCCCTGATATGT
Source organism: Cynopterus sphinx (assembly GCA_030015415.1). Lineage (NCBI taxonomy): Eukaryota > Metazoa > Chordata > Mammalia > Chiroptera > Pteropodidae > Cynopterus > Cynopterus sphinx. The sequence continues at coordinate 40,666,563 of CM057391.1, read as the reverse complement.
GATAACCCTCAGTATATCTATGAATTTGTTTTATTTGTTTATTTTGTTTTTTGGATTTCACATGTATGTGAAATCATATGGTATTTGTCTTTGTCTATCGGACTTACTCCACTCAGCACATACCTCCTAGGTCCATCATGAAATATCTCTTTTTCCATTCCTTTACTTTCAAACTGTGTGTATGTTTTAAACTGAAGTGAGTCTCTTGTAGGCAGCATATGTAAGGGTCTTGTTTTCTTATACATTTAGCCTTCCTATCTTTGGATTGGAACATTTAATTCTTTTTCATATGAAATAATTGTTGATAGATAGGTAGTTATTGCCATTTTTTTTCATATCTTTGATTATTTTTTTTTTTAAGAAGTGCCTCTAACATTTCTTGTAATATTGGTTTGGTGGTGATGAACTCTGTTAGCTTTTTTTTTTTTTTTGTCTGAAAAGCTTTTTATCTATCCTATTCTAAATTATATAGCTTTACTAGGTAGAGTAATCTTGGTTGTAGGTCCTAAGTTTTCATCACTTTGAATATTTCATGAAAGCCCTTCTGGTCTGCAAAGTTTCTGTTGTTATGGCTCCCTTGTAGGTAACTAATTGTTTTTCTCTTTCTGCTTTTAAGATTCTTTGTCTTTAACCTTTGGCATTTTAATTATGACGTGCCTTGGAGTAGGACTCTTTGGGTTCATCTTGTTTGGGACTCTGTGCTTCCTGGGCTTGTATGTCTATTTCCTTGTCAGGTTAGGGAAGTTTTTCATCATTATTTCTTCAAATAGGTTTATAATTTCTTGTTCTCTCTCTTCTCCTTCTGGTCTCCTCTGATGTGAATGTTGTAATTAATGCTCGATGTTATCCCAGAAGTTTTTGAAACCAGAGTTCCCAACCTTTCTGGCACCAGGGACTGGAGCTTCTATGAGATTCTAATGCCTAATGATCTGAGGGGGAGCTGAGGCTGTGATGCTAGTTCTGGGGAATGGCTGCAGATACAAGCTTCACTTGCTCACCTGCCACTCACCTCCTGCTGTGTAGTGTGGCTCCTCACTGGACATGGATTGGTACTGGTCCATGGCCCAGCGGTTGGGAACCCCTGCTTTAAACTTCTCATTTTGGGGTGAGGGTTCTTTGTTCTTGTTGCTGTTCTGATTGGATGTCCTCCACTACTCCATCCTCTAAATCACTGATTCATTTCTCTGCTTCATTCAATCTGTTGGTTCCCTTTATGTGCTCTTCATCTCAGGTATTATGTTCTTCAGTTCAGACTGGTTCCTTTTTATGTTTTCCATTTCCATTTTTATTTTTCTATCTCTTAAAGGTCTCACTGAGTTCATCTATTCTTCCTCTAAGTTCATTGAGATTCTTAGAACCAGCATTTTGAACTCTGTATCTGGAAGATAACTTGTCTCCGTCTTGTTAAATTCTTTTTTGGAGCTTTGTTCTCTCCTTTCAGACGGCACATGTTTCTTTGGCTCCCCCTTTTGGCTGCCACTCTGTGTTACTTCCTTTGTATTAGGTAGGGCTCCTAAGTATCCAGTCTTAGTAGAGGGGCCCAGTGGCATAGTCTTCCCTAAGCAAGGTGCTCAAGATGTGATTCCTGTGTGGGTTGTGTGTGCGCCTTCCTGTTGTGGTTGAGCCTTGGTTGCTTTTGCATGTTGATGGGTGGGATAACCCTTGGATTGATTGTGTGTGAGGATTGGCTGGTGAGGAGCTGACCCTACAGAGCTAGATTCACTTGAGCAAGGCTTTGGTGCCTGCCCAGTCTTCCCTTCAGATGCATCCTCCTCATATTCTGACCTGGGTGGTGTTCTGTCTCTGGTGCTGATTAAAGCAAGCCACTGGGTATACCGGCCTAAGGGCCTTCTGTGAGGCACCCAGCTGCAGGCCAAGTTTAGCCACAGCCTGTGCACTTCTGGGCCATGTGGTAAGAGGCACCAAGCAATCTGCAGACAGCTGCCACCTGAGCTGTGTTTATAAGTGCCCTGAGAGACCAAGCCAGGAACTGAGACCGGCTGCTGCTAGTGCTAGGCTTGGGGCTGCTCAGCAAGAGGTACAGGGCACGCTGAGGCCAGGTGATTCTGCTTTGGGTTTTGTGAACCTTTGAGAGATTTTAGGAAAGTCCACTGCATGAGCCAAGACAAGCCATTTGTATGAAATAAACTACTGGGAGCAGCTTGGGTGAATTGGCAAGTGAGGAGAAGTAGGGTCTCAGGGAATCACCTGGGTGGAGCCACCTATGTTAACCAGATTGATGGAGACTCAGATATGGTGGTGGCCACCTGTATCCACATGCTGGAAAGGGGGAGGGCTCAACAAAGGAAGAATGAATACTGCCAGCACTCTGTCTTAGAGAAAGCCTCCCCTCTAGCCCTCGCCCCGAAGCCCAACAACTCATTTCCTCTCAACATGTCCTTAGCACTCTTTGAGCAGCTGCCCTGGTGCTGAAGCTCAGAGTGAGTGAGTTGGTCACCAAGTAAGTCTGGGCATAGTCCCTTTAAGAAGAACATCTGTAACTGTTGCAACCCTCTGTCTCACTCAGCCACAATCTGTGCTGGTTTTCAAAGCCAGAGACTGTGTTCCCCAAGGTTGTATTTCTTATTCTGCGTCTGATCAGCTACCCAACTCTAAAAAAGTCCCACATCCACATTTTACCAGCTTGATTTTCAAGTGGGTGTAGATTTGATATTCTGAGATATTTAGGTAGGAACTACATAAAATTCTTATGTAGAGAAGGAATGTGCTTTATCTGTACTTTTTAAAAGTTAGCAGTCATGTTTGAGTAATTAATGAAACAAGTCTACCTCTAATGGAAACCTCAAAGACTGATTGTTAGTTTGACTAACTAGGCCTTTAAGCATATATACCGATTTATGTATACAAATTTCAAAGTAGTCATTCTTTGCAGAAATCAATTATATCTGTATCAGAAGAACTATGAAATGTTTCAGAAACAAGGACAGCATGTAATCTCATTATAATATTTTCTCATAATAATGCTTTCTTTCTTTTAGATTACTTCTCTAGTCACCTTGCAGTTGTTAACCCTGGTTGGCCATGATGATCAGCTTGATGGACCAAAATACAAATGCACAGTATCTCTAGACTTCATCAGAGCTATTGCTAGGTAAGTATAGAATAATGTACAATGTCTTGAATTATGTAAATGACATACTAAATATAAAAAATGTTCCTCCTAATGTAATGTCATTAGTCATTTAAGCAAGGAAAGATCATTTAAGTGCCAAGAATGAATAAATTTCACTCTAGAATGAACTCTTTCATCAAATTTACAAATGACATAAAATTGGAACAATTAGCGAATATGTTAGATGGCACAATCAAGATTCTAAGACATGAACAGACTGAAATACAGTAGCAAGGCAGGATATAATGGACAGTTGACTACAAAAAACTCTACAAAAACAAGGTGGGAGAGACCTGGCTTAAGTCTTGAGTATTTGAGCTGACTACAGGGCTTTAAAAATCCTCGTGTCTTGTTCAAGGAATGTAATAGGTCTACTGTCCGTTGCCATAGGCAGGTCAAATCTGGTATACTGTGCTGTTCCTTGAGTTTTAAGAGGGGCCTTGACAAATAGGTACGTGCTGAAGGAGCAGAAAGAGGGGTAGAATGAGGAACCATGTTACATCTGATTCAGGGACAGGTTGTGAGAAAAAAAAGCCTTAGGAACGATATGGTAACTGTCTCAAGTACTTTCAGGAGTTGTCATGGGCAAAATGGATGAAACTAATCCTGAGTAATTGTAGAGCATTAAACTATAGGAAAGAAAGTATGTCTGTCAAAATGAGAGCTGTCTAAAAATTTAATGAGTTTCCTCACAAAATGGTATACTTACTGGTATGGAAAATATTCCAGCTATTTATGTGAATTAATGACCTCATCTCATGGTTGCAGCTGGATAACAGTCTGTCAAGACTTATAGAGAAGAGGTAATATCTGTGTAGACTGGTAGGTGGTACAAGATAATCCTTAAGATAGTACCTTCCTAACCTTTTTGAATATGGAGATTTTATTTTAATATCCTTTTAAAATTAATTATTGAACATATAGTTCAAAATTAATAACATATAGGCATGAAACATTTACTCAGACCAAGAACATTGCTTGACATGGGTATGGATTTGTAGGTCTTTAATGAATTGTGCAGCTTCTTGAAGTTCTCAAGTGTACAGGTTGGCAGCCTCAATCCTGAAGTCTCTTCTGAATTAAAAGTTCTCTGATAATATGATAAGGTATTTTAAATGTTTTGATGGCGTGTAGACTGAAGCGTAAAATGAGGGTTTTGAAATGTGTTGTTATGATAAGACTGGGCAGCTTTTTACACAGAAGAAATTGAGCAAAAAGTTTTTTTGAATGTATTACTATGACCATAAGGCAATAACTTTCTTTTTCCAAACAACATTAAAAACTCTATATCTAAGAGCCTCAATCAAAGGCATAATTTTTGGTTGAAGCATCTTTATTTTAGGGATTTTTGTCATTGCTCCGAATGTGTCGCTCATGCCCCAACATTATCATGTATAGGACAGAAGTTTGTGACAGTCCAATATGGTGAATACACAGTGAAGCAAACTGAACTGGGTGTTACTTGATCTACAGCATCAGTAATATTAGACACATCCAGAGAAATGCACTTTCATTTACCACCTCAGAAGGGAACAGGAATTGTAGACCTGGAAGTCTATCATAGAATTTATCAAACCTGTAACTTGCTTTGCTACCTTTGTTTCTTAATCTTCCTCACTTTCCATGGGCAGTATCCAAAGAGTAACTACTGCCTTCTTTCCACATCTCCTCCCTTTCACTCTCTCACTCCCATGATGTTTAGTACTTCTTTTTTTGCTAATTTAACTTATCATTCTTTCCCTCCCTCCCATAGCCTTCTATCTTTTCCTAACAGTCTGCCTTAATGAAAACCTGATTCTTATCTGGGCATACTACTTCCCTTGGATCTATCTCTAGGAGTAGCTACTTATTTCTCAAACCCCAATCCCTCAGGGTTGCAGGCACTTTTAGTGTCATTTCTTCTTGTTGCTACTTCAGGTTATTACTTACCCCAATTCTTGTAAAAATGTGGACTTCTTTGAGACTCATGCAGCCTAGCTCTATTTCCTTATTCTCCTGTCATTATCTTCTGCAACCTCCCAACCATTCCACTTCATGTATTGAATAATTCAGACTTCTTTTTAACCTAGATTCTTGGCTCTCTTCAAACTACAGAAATTCTAACATCTATATTCACTCTGTTTCACAAAACAAATTGAAATTATCAGTTGAGAACTCTTTCAACTGCCTACACTGGTGTACATCTTCTTTTCTTTCAGTAGGGTAAGTCCCTCTTTCTCTCTAAAGTGGATTCTTCCATCTATGCTCTGTTAAGGTTCATAATTTCAGTTTCTAGTTTTTCTCTTTATTTTTTGGTTGTTTTTCCTAAGGCTCATTTGTCAACTTATCCTCTCCATCTGACCTTTAAATGTAGCTGGTCTTTGAGGGTTGGCTCTTTTTTCATGTACTTTTTCCTAGGCAATTTTAGTGATACCCATGACTTCAGCAACCATCTACATATTAATAACTCCCCAGTTATAAAGGCAAGACCTTTCTTCTAATATTCCTGACCTTTATTGGGTGTTTCCCAGCTACATCAATACATTTCCAAAACTGAACTCAGAAATGCTAACTCTACTTTTGCCTGCCAACAAAAAAAAGAATGACCCAGCTTTCTGCCAGTGTGCCCTGTATCAGCGATCAGCAGTGCAGTCTGCCATGTTGCACAGGCCTGGGAGTCATTTCTGACATTGCTTTCTCCCACACTGTCAGTATCCAAGCATGAGTCCTTTTGAGCCTACCAAGTGCCTCCTATATATCTCAAAATCATTCACTTTTATCATTTGTACTGTTACTTCTTTAGACCAAGCCCACTATCATCTCTTTTCTGGTAGCTTTTAATTGGTTTTCTGTCTACTTTTATCCCCTTATAATTGATGGTCTACACTATAGCCATGATCTTATAAAATTTAATGTCACCCTTCTACTTAAAAGTCTTTAGTAGTTTTCCATAACTTTTGGGATCAAACTGAATTTTTGAAATAGCCAGGAAGGCCCCAGTGATCTGGCCTCAGCCACACCTGACACACACATCTCCCTTAGGTGTTTATACTTAAACCTCTCTGGTTTTTTCAGTTTTTCATATTCACCATTGTCACTCCCATTTTTGTATATGCAGCACTTTCCAGCTCCTCCTCTCTTTTATTAGATAACTGCTGAAGAAGCCTGCTCAAACATAACATGATCACCATCATATCACTCCCTCCACCCCACACAATAAACAGGTCCCATTGTCACCTTCTGATATATATTTTAGTTTTAATTAATTCAGTAAATACAGTTCATCTTTATTTCTGCAGTATAAGTTCATGAAGCTCAAAACAGAGATTGTGTTTGTGTCAATTACTGCCATACCTCCAACCTAGCACAATGCTTTAAACTTAGTATATGTTCAATATATAAATATTGCATGTTTTCATACAGTGTTTAGCAGTAAAACTTCAGATGAAAGGGAGCCATTATGGATTTGTCTTTTGGTTCAGCAAGAAGAAGGAGCTAAAGAGACAAAGTCTCATTTCAGATTTTCAGATGGTAGAAAGAGGAGATCTCAAGGATAGTTACTGAAGGATAGGTAGATAGCCTAGTTTGAGATACCTGTGGCACAGGACCAGCAAATCACAGGAAACAACCTAAATTCCAAAAGAAGGAAATAGATTAGTAATTTATGGTACATTCTTGCAAAAACAAACAAACAAAAAAACATTGTGAAGTTAAGCAGTTCTGTAGAAAGTTGTAATTATAAGAAAAGTAGTAGGAAAACCTAAGGGAAGGGAGTAACGGTCTAAATTGTTAATTGCCGCCATGAAATAAAGCAGAATCTATTTGATTCGATGATAAAGCAGTCATTTGTAACTTTATCAGAAACACTTTATCAGGAGTACAATAGGGTGAAGGTCAGATTATAGTGTTTTAAAATAGTGTTTATAAGAAAGTTGACACAGCAAATAGGATGCTTCCATTCATTTATTTACCATGTATTGTGTTGCCCATTATAACTACTGTGCTAAGCTTAGGGGATATAGCAACAAGTTAAACAGATTTACATCCTATCCCCTTGAGCCTATATTCTAGAATGTTTTGTCATGAAGAGGAATAGAGAGGATCATTACCTGCTGAAGTGATTGTAAGGTTGTGAGAGGGTTATTATTTTTTAAAGTTTTGAGCATATTTAACTGCTGATGGGAAAGGACTTCTAAAAAAGTTAGTGATACAAAAGAGAGAGATTAAAGTATGAAGTCCTTGAAATGGTATATAAACATGGGATTTAGAAATATGAATGAAAAGAAATAGCCCTGAGTGAGTGAAGGGAATCCTTTCACATTATGATGAGAGGAAAAGATAGATTCAGATGGAGGTGAGTGTGGAGGTTTGGTGGCAACAAGTTGAGAGATTTCTGCTCTGATAGCTTCGATTTTACCTGTGAAAAAGTGGGCAACATTGAGACCAAAGACAGAGTAGTAGCCATTTGAGATGGATATGGAATTTGATATAGCTACTGTGGGGGATTGAAGAAAGTGCTAACAAGGAAAGCAACTCGCTGGGAGTGTTGAGGGCCCAGGTGATATTCCTGACCTTGAATTCACAGTGGCACCAATCTGTGAAACTTGTGATCTTCTCCAACAGCATTCCATATGCTAGGTACTGAGATGGCAAAAGGATATAATTGAAATCACATAGGATTGGGGTTTTGCCAGGTGAATTCAATAGATACTAGCAAGTGAGTTCTAGAAGTGATGAACTGTGGAGTCTAAGCTAGGAAGGGAAGGAAGAAAGTAAAGCCAAGAGAGGGCTAGTAGTTAGTTCACTGCCTGGCACATACAGATACTCGGTATTTGTAGATCATAAGGAAGTGAAGGAGTTTGTGAACTGGCTGTCTCGAGGTGTTCTAGATGGCTTAAAGGAAAAAATTTGGAATCAGAGAGTAGAATGTATGAATTTACATGTGTAGGGAGAGAATATTTCTGAGTGTGATCATGGGTCATGAGAGTAAAATAGAAAGCTGTTGGAGGTGAAAACGACAAGTATGCAGCACGGTCACTAAGGCTCATGTGGGTCTCTAAACTGGGTGTTCTATTATTCAGTGACCAAGAGAAGGTAATAGGGTGATAAATAGTGGTGAATTGAATGGTATGAGGTTCAGAGGAGCAGAGCTTTTTGTACAATGACACCAAACCTACCTGGCAGAACTGCCTGAGGTACTGTAGAGAGTCTAACCTCATTGGAAAGAGCTTAAGGAAAGGTTGGTCTTTCAGGGGGTGTCAACTTTCAGTTAAGCCTGGAAGACATAGAAGTCATAGAGAACTTTATTAACCAAGGGACAGTGGAAAAGTTTGGACAGAGAAGCAATAAGAGGCTGGTTCTAGAAAGGGAGCACAGAATATGGAGGTAGGATGTGGGATAAGACAGATGGCAGATGAACTGAGACCCTCATTGAATGTTGTCCTTGGACTGTTTTTATTGTGAATGGTAGTTCTGAGTTTCCTCTTTTTTTTCACCTCCATAGTCAATGAAAAAACAGTACAGATAACTTAAGATTGTAGCTTCAAGTTGTACAGTAGCAAGGTGTCAGAAGAACCAAACTAAAAAAGAAACTCAAACTGCACACCAAAGTAAAAGGAAATAAAATAGTATCCCATGTGAAATACGAATTTCAGTGTTGCAAAAGAATCAACAAAGTAACACAAAAGAATAAAGGCTAAATTAAATCCTTAGATATATGCCATGTAATTAACTTGTATTAAAATATTCTAAATTCTGTTTAAGAATTACTCCTAGGCAAATTGCTCCTGTTGTGTTTATCCTATTTCTTTCTTGACGCTTACTTTAGAAAATAATTCATTTGAGTTCTATGAGAGAATCTCCTGTAGTACATAGAAACTATGCAAAGTCTTAAAATTGTATTTATATGAATTTCATATGCATCTAATTTTAGTATATGTGCTGCAGAAGCAAGTGCACATATGCATCTAAAGCCATGAAAAATCAGAGAAGGCACTTGCAAAGTACATAGCTCCTTTTGTGAGTTAAGACTTTCTTTGAAGTGAATTATTTCCAAGTCCTCAGCATGCAAAGTTATCTTTGGAATGTTTGACATAATTTTCAATGTTGCCCTTATGCTTGCTTATTCTATCACATTCTACCATGTCTTAGAATAGTATGTGTGGGGTTCAGTTGGCAAGTCACCTGTTTATGTGGGGGGATGGAGGGATGATAGAGACAACAGGATTGTTTTGGCAGTGTTTTTATGCTGTTTAGAAAAGAGTTCTTCAGAGAGGCACTGTTGTAATGAAGAGTCTTCAGTCTACTGTTAAGTTCCACAATAGCCATAGCACTCCTTTTGAGCTATTTTTAAATGTATTTTGATAAGTAGTGTTTATAGTTCCCCATTCTAAATTTTAAAAATATTTGATATGTCAGTCATGCTTAGAAACGTTTTTAGAAAGTGTATCACAAAATGGGAGACAAAAACATTAATTGATGATGGTTTAATAAATAAGAGCACGCAATTAGTGAATCTTTAAAAAGCTGTTCTCACATGGATGATTATTTTTGCAGAATTGAATACTTTAAGGCTTTAATTTTATACTTATTGCTAGATCATTATATCTAATTATTTTGACCATTTATTCAAATAATAATCCTCCAAGTCTGAATATTTATAGTGAAGAATGAGTTTATAGAAAGGAAAATAATTATATGTCTCTCTCTCCCTGATATTTTATTCTGCCTGCCATAGAGTATAAAAATATACATTCACATTGTTTTATCAGATTTTTGGATCATCCAGATTTAGTTACAATACACACATAGGTCAGCCAGTGGTAAAAGACTGAAAAGAATGAAAACTACAAATGAGGACAGATGAGCTATGCATTATGTAATGATAAAACAGGTGTTTTTGAAGATAAACAATGTTCAAAAGCAAAGAAGATTTAAATACTTTTGCATCTCTAATTTATTCCAGTTATTGGACAAAAAGAAAATAGCTTTCAAATGAAATCTAAACTTTCTGTAGTATAATCGAAGTATAGAATGTGAATAGTTCTAACTTTATTTCCTCTTTTTTTTTTTTTAGCTTTCTGTCAGAAGGGAAAGAGAAACTTTTTAAAGAAACTCTTTTCCGAGTGACATTTTGAAATATTAATGTTGTTCCTACCATGGTGCTTTTGATAGCACTATAGGATTGTTTAGCATCAGTTGAGTTATTCTGCATGTGCTCCCCAGAATCATACATACAAAGCTGAGCAGTCTGGGGGCATGAAGATGCTAACGTATTATCTGTTTTTGTTTATAGGACGGTGAACTTTGACATAATAAAATACTTGTATGATTTCTTGTGAAAACAAGCTTCAAAGCCATATGGACGCTATGACAATGACTAAGCCAAGCTGTGTTCTTCCAACTACTTAGCTGGCCAGGGAGAGGAGTTCTTTGGCTCTATTGGATTTGTCCAGACAGGTGCTGGCCCAGCATGGAATCTGATGAAAATACTCTGATTGGTCTGGGTGGATGTGAGCAGAAGACTATTTACCCGGGACCCTGGAGTATTTGGAAGCAACGTGTTAATTATAAACAGCAGGGTTTGAGCACAATCTGTTCTTCTCTTAATGATGTTATCTTAACACTGAAATTGCCTGAAACCCATTTACTTAGGACTGCATTTTGCTGTGAACTATCCCCTGCACTTTGAAGGTGCCAGCAGCCCTTGTATATAAGCCCAGTCTTTTCACTTCCTCTCCACAGGATCCTCTGCAGTTGCTTGCCAAAGCAGATTTTCCTAAGGCCACTGTTTTAAAAGATCAGAGTTGCAAAACATAATAAATAGAAGTTTTTTTTTTTTTTTAATCCAAGCTTGTATATGCTTATTGGTCACTGCTTTTCTCAAAATGCAAGGTAGTTTGATCAGATATAGGCCAACTTTCCATCTCTAAGCTTACTTGATAACTAATGTGCTTGTGTGAGGTTTATATGATCACTCTTGCAATTAACCACCCAACCTAGCTTTTTAATCTGCATGTTGTTTCTTTTTTTCATCATTTGCCTTTAAAGTTCACAATAAAATTTTTTCCTGTTATATCAGTTATGAACCTTGGGTCTGATTTTCTTGTCTGTTCATATTTTTGGAGAAGCTTTCTGTTAGCACTTGAATGCTTGAAAATTGTTTTATGCAGATGTAAAGTACTTAATTACAGAGCCTAGTTTAAATTTCAGTGGCATTTCATTCTTTCATTTCTTTCTTGAAGAAAAATTCTCACAGTAGGCACTCCCAGATAGGAAGCCTTTTAAAATATAGTGATTATCTGACACTTTCTGGATCAAAGAATACAAGTAATTGTCTACTTGCATTTATTTAGAGGTAATGAGTAGGGAGAGAAGACAGGCATTCTTTTTTGTCTCCCTACATAAGACATCAAGGGAAGACTTTTGAGCACTCGTAGTCTAAGTCTCTTGTCCCACAGAAGATGGTGAAATTTTGTGTTCTATGTTTGGAGAAGCCAGGACCAGGGAAAAGCCACCTGCATTGCAAATTTAGGCTTAGGTTTCCTGCACATAGAAATTTATGTATCATTAAAGCAGTGAGAAAAGAGTAAAGAAAGAAAATGGAGTCACTGTAGTCAAGCTGCTAAATTATTAAAGTAGACTGAGGCATGAGGAAATTATTATATCCTTGTTTTAAGCAGCCTGGGAGCTTACACTTTTGAAATTTTCTGTAGTGTGTCAATGCCAGGAAATACATATATTCTATAGATAACCCTCTGAAGAACTTAGGAAAGAATATTTATGTGTTCAGACCACCTGACATCTGTTATCCAGATCACCTGACATCCATTATCCAGACCACTGACATCTAGAAGATTACCATCTTGGACCAGCCCAGAAGCTAAGAATGCAAGATTGATTTTTTTCTCACAAATGTACTTTTTACTGTAAGAACTCTCAATTTTTCTTTTTCTTTGGAACACTCTGGGTGTTAACCTCGTAGTGTTAATGATTTGCAAATCCTTAGACCCTTGAATAAAAGTGTGCCATTTTAAATTTTAGCAAAGCCAGATTCATTTACATTCAGTGGACAGACTTCCTACCTGATTTCAGGAAGAGCAATGCCAGTTGGGGAAGTGTACAGGTGGCAGATCTGCTGTGCAGCCTTCTTTGATAGGCTGGGACCAATCTACATTTCAAGGGAAGAACTCGAGAATATTAGAGGGAGAAGAACTTGTCAAATAGGGAACTGGGGAGGACAGGAAGGAGGGAGTTTCCCTTAAATGACTTTCCATGGCTTCTCTTCACTGTTGGTCATCTGTCCACTGTCCACATTGTATGGGGCTTATCCTGCATGCCCCACACTGAGCTACTAGCCCCACATATGGCTTCTCTGCAAAATACCTTGTAACCAGGTTTTGTCTGTCCTGACTGGGCTATCAGAACTTTCCTGTTTTGTAATTCATTTTTTAATGGCTTGCTAAGTGACTCACTAATTTGATACCTTAATTTAAATGAAGACTAACAGCTTAATATGGATATTAGTGGTTTTTTTTTTCACAAGGGCTATCTGCAAATGAATTCTATAATTGGAAGGTATAATTTGGTAATTACAGGAGGGAATATAATGAGAATTATGCTGATTGGTGGGCCAGATATTTTTGTTAAGAGAGGAGGTGCTTAAATTATACTTAGCATCTATTCTACCTAGCTAAAAAGTGATTTAGGTGGTAGAAGTAGAAAGTTACCAAGCTGTAGGTTTTTAAATTTTTTGTACATGCCAATCCTCTTTTTAAAATGTCTTCTTTCAATTACCGTGACCCAGGTATACATAATCAGGTAGAGACCCTACTCCCATCTCTCTCTTTTTAGTTAGTTTAAATTCCTGAATTCTTTGCTGAAGCAATTCCTTTTAAATAATTCTACAAGGGATTCTGATCTAACAAGCCTCTTCTCATTAAACCCTAAAGTTAGAAAGGGGTCACGTTCCTAGGGCAGCCATTAAGACAGGGCTCTGGAGTCAGACTAGCTTGGATCAAATACTGGCTCTCCTACAGGCTGACTTTAGTCAAGTTAGTCAATCTGTGTGCCTCTTCTCACCTTTACAGTGGAGAATAGAACTACCTCATGGAGTTGTTTAGAGGATTAGATGAATTATATATCTAAGCCAGTAGTTCTCAACTGGGGACAGTTTTGCCCTCCAAGGAACATTTATAGTTTCTGTCTGTCACTGCTAGGTGTGAGTGGGGAGAGTAGAGGCCTGGGCTGCTGCTAAGCTTCCTAAATGCATAATCCCACAACAGAATTAACAGATCCAAAATGTCAATAGTGCCAAGGTTGAGAAACTGAATTAAATAAGGGACCTGGCACATAGTAAGTGTTCAATAAATGTTAGCTCTTGTTATTACCATGAAACACTTATTGATGGCTTCGAAAAGAAGTGAGAGAATGTGGTAATATTCCAACTGAAAAGAGAAAAGGTACCCTTACCTAACTGTACCTATGAAATTTAGTTCTTATTTAAAATTTGGGATTGTTCAATGGATACAATATTTTGGATTTTTATTTTTAGAATGGAAAGATTATGTACTGGGTTCTAATCCACATGAAGATCTCATTACTTATTTTTTTTAGGATTTTGTTGAATAGTCAAAGGCATGAGCCAAGAATGATTGAATCAGAGAAATAGGTGACTGAGAAATTTATTGTTTGCCCTCAAAGTATTATGGCTAGACAATTAGTAGTATATCTCTAATATAATGGATTTAGTTAGCCAGCAAGTTTAATGTAATTAATAGGTCATCTGGGGCATGAGTACTCAGTAAGAAGAAACCTCCTTAGTCCCTCCAAAGTTTGCACTACTCTGCATCTACTATACAAAGAAAAGTAAAATAATGGACCATGTCCAGGAATAATGCATCTCTTAACGCGTTAAGCACTCAGTCGTCTCTAAAATAGTAGATGAAATGCAGCAATCAGGACTATAACAGTGTCCTCCCTTGTTACCTGATGTCTCACACTGTTGTGTACCATAATTGTTTGCATTTTATGCCTTTAGCCATGAGCAGAGACTTGGACTGGAGATAATTAGACCAGAAGTTGATAGTATTCAGCTTCATCTCCTACATTTTGAAAGCTTCATCTGCTACAAAGTGTGACTGTCTATCACATGTGAATAGTTTAGATAATTTTGTGTGTAATTTCAGTCTGCTGACATGATTTGCTTTCAAAAATGCTTAGCAGAGCTCAAAGAAATTGTTCCTATCGAGATATCAACATTTCACTCAAATTTGCCATTAAATGCCCTGAATACACAGTTAGTGTTCATTTTCCAGCAGTGACACATTCATGAAGCACAGTATGAGAAGTAGAAATTTGGTACAGCAGAGAAAATTATAATCAATTCATTCATTTAACTGCATGTTGATGCACAGTAATGATGGGAATTTTAGAAGGCATTCAACTGTTTGAGTAAATAGTGGTAGCTTTGGCATGATGGAAAGAGCCTGGATTTTAGAGTCAGTAAAGATCTGCTTGGGTTTTGGATAAACCATAATTCATTTCCTTGGTCTTTAAAGGATTTGAGAGTTTGATTTAATGGCAGTTTCCATTAAAGTATTCAATAATCATTCAATGAATACTAAGTTAACTATATGCCAGGCATTGTGTTGGATATAGAAGGAAAAAACAGTATGGAAAGAAGACAGATTTCTGGCCTAGACAACAGGTACTTTGAACATTGGTAGAGCCATTCCTCAAGATAGGAAATCTGGGAGATGACTTAGATCTCTTGGGCGAGGGAGATTGTGAGTTCAGTTTTAGACATGTTACCTTGATGTAAGAAATCATGTAAAGTAGGTGGTTGGGTTTAGGTTAGAGATGAGTTATTACCAAGTATAAATATAGGAGTCATCAGAATAGAGATGGCTGTTTAGTGAGCTAAAGGTCTTAGCTCTTAAAGCAGTTAAGGGAAAGACCATCTTGAAATGAATTAAAATATATAGAAGGTAGTCATAATTATTCTTAAACTGTAAGTTAATTTTTTAAGTAACTATTCTTCACTATTCATATAAACCTTATTCTCTTCAGTATATGAAGTGACAGTAAGAGTAAGAGACCAGGGCTAAGTCCCTTTTGGTATATGATCCTGAAAGGAAAAATCAAACCCACTTAGACTTTTAGTTTTGTGGAGAATGTTAGATCCAAACACAGTTTCATCACTTTTAGCTGACTCAATATAGTTGATCCTTGAACAACATGGGTTTGAATTGTGCTGGTCCACTTACATGCAGATTTTTTTCAATAAATATATTCCAAATTATTTTGGAGATTTGTGACAATATGAAAAAATTCACAAACTGTAGCCTAGAAATAACAAAAAATTAAGAAAAAGGTACTTCGTGAATGCATAAAATATAAGTACATGTTTTCTCATGATATTCTTAACATATCCTCTAGTCTACTGTATTGTAAGAATACAGTATGTAATATACTTAACATACAAAATATGTGCTAATTATCAGTAAGGCTTTCAATCAACAGTAGGCTTAATATTGGTAGTTAAGTTTTTGGGGAGTCAGAAGTTATATGTGGATTTTCGATTGCATGGGGGTTGGTATCCCAAACTCCACATTGCTCATGGGTCAATTATAATAGAGGCATTGCTCTAGCTCAGGTATTTTTGGAATTTCTTAACCCTTTCTAGATTTAATTCCTCTGGGAAGGAACATTCAGCCATCATAGTTCATGGGACTCAGCCATGAAGAGAGTTTCAGAGGAACTGAAATGCACTAACCCCATAAAAATCTATGAGAAAGGATGCTGAACTAAAAACTCCTGCTATTTTCTACATCAGTCTTTCTTTTTTAGTTGCAAAATGTTGACCAAGTACAAGTTTTAGTATATTTACTCCTAGTTACTATATTGTAATTTAAAGAAAAAGTATAACTGTATCTTTTATATTGAGAAAGGAAGACGGGGGGATAATAATGGTGGTCATAGCATCCTGTCAAATATGATTGGTAGGAGAATTAAGATTGGAATTTCACCAAAAATGTTTGGAGTGATAACAGTTTTTTTAAAAAATCATTTATATACAAATAGTTGAAATATGAGACTATATCAACATAATGAAAAACCGAATCCCAAAGACATTATATCAAAAACCATGCTCAAATATGTGTGACCATTATGTTTCTCTTAATAGAATCGCTTATTAAAAATGTTTATCATGGGAGAAAGAGGAAAGAGTAAAAAAAAAATAATTGAAGTAGAGAAGAGGGCAGTGAAATAGATGCTAACTTGTAGAGATTTGAATACAAATGGCACAGAAACAAGATGTTCCAGTTATCTGTTGCTGGATAACAGACCACCCTAAACTTAATGGCCTAAAACAACAATCATTAATTTTGATCATGAATCTACAATTTGGGCAGGGCTTGGCTCTAAGTGGTGACTCGGACAACTCGAGACTTAAGTTGGAATCACATGAAGTTTGGCTCACTCATGTCTGGAGACTAATGCTGGCCAGTGATTCTCAGCCTGGAACACCAATGCATGGTCTATCCATATGCTCTCTCCACTTCCTCATGTCAGGGTGACCAGGTTTGGAAAGCCAGCGTCCCATGAGAAGCCAGCAGATGTTACATGGCCTTTTCTAGTCTAGCCTCGGAAGTTACATAGCATCACTCTTGCAGAATTGTGATTAAGGTAGTGATTAGACCTTCTTGTATTAAAGGGAAGGGGATTAGACCCACCTGTTAATAAAAGGAATGTCAAAGAATTTACAAACACGTTTTAAATTACCATACAGGGCATATAGGATGAAAATAATATTATAGAATGCAGATGGATTGTATTTTATGTCATTTCAAAATTTGAATTGTTCTAGCAGAGACTGCTGGTTGTCCCTCCACCCCCTACAAGCATTTCTTTACTTTTTTCTGAAGCACAAGAGCTGTGGCTACAAGGAGGCCAATGTGGTAGGAGATGGAATCAGACAGGTGATGGGGGCCAGGTCATGTGTGGCCTTGCAGGGCATCGAAGGACCTTGGTTTTTATTCTATGTGAAATGGGGAGTTTGGAGCAGAGAAGTCATGTGATCTGGCTTTGATTTAGATCTGTGATCTGGATCACTTGGTGCTACATTTAGAATAGGCTATAGGGGAGATGAGGGTGGAAGCAAGAAGAGCAATTAGAAAGCTATTAAAATTATTCAAGTGAGAGATAATTGTGGCTGTTAACAGTAAGGATGTTAACAGTAGAGGTGGTGAGAAGTTGTCAGATTCAGAATATAATTTGAAAGAAATGTCTGCAGGCCATGCTAATTAATTGGATATTGATTGTGAAAGAATGGGTCAAGGTAGACTCCAGGATTTTTGACCTGAATATCTGGAAGGGTAGAAGGGAGAAAAGATCAGGGATTCGGGTGTGGCATGGTAAACTGGACATCACTATTAACTATCTAAGTGAAGATGTCAAGGAGGCAGATGGACAAGTCTGGAGTTCAAGGTAGAAACTCAGGAATTGTACATAAAGGAAATAGGCAGCTCTTCTAGGTTAGCTAACACTTCCTTTCCACTGGATGCGCTCCTGTCCAGGAGGATTCAGAACCTTTCTAGCAGATGACCCCCCCTTCCTGGGGAGCTATTGTAAACTGTAATGTAAGGAACCTTTGATCAGTCTTTTCTGTAGGAATATGGAATCCATGATACAATTACAATTCTTTTTAATTAAATACTAAAATTTTAAATACTGAATTTTAATATGAAAATTTCAACTGGTCTTTGCAATGTTAAAAAAAATTATAGGAAAAGAGTGCATTAATTACAGATTTAGATATAACAATATAAACCATGCCCAGCCCACACAAAATGGCCTATAATGCTGAGTTTACAAATTAACTCTGCTAATTAAATTTTAAGAGCCCTTTGTTTTAAAGCTGTTATTACTATACATTTACTTTCCATTTCAGAAGCAAACAAATAAGGTATATGCTCAATTTCTTCATTAGATACAAAGGTTTCTTCTAAATAGATCAAAGTGTGGAATATTTGGTTATTTGTACCTAATTTTTATTTTTCCTGGAAATATTTGTCTATCTTTCATTGTGTTTTTTACCCTCATCATGACAAATCCACCACTGAATCACACTCAGTAGTGGACATGCTTAGAGTTGTGGCTCCAGATGTTCGATTGGTTTGCACTGATGTTCTTTTCATCTCCATTGTAAACAGTGGTTGTCATTAACAAGACAGTTGTAGGAAGCAGAACAGAGTGAAACTGACAGGCCTGTTAATGATTAAAACTGGCAATACAGTTCCATCATTATCATACAATAAATAAGACCTGCCTGAATAAGGAAGATGAGGACAAAAGTTAGATTACTGGACACATTGTCCTTGAAGATGAAAATTGATTTTTTCCCCTTACTTTTCACAATTAAAACTATGTGATTGTAATAATGATAACTACCACTTGAACACTGTAATAGACAATTCACATTCATTATCTCTAATGCTTACATGGTTTGGATGAAAAAAGTGTATTCACTCAACAGCTGACAATGGAGTATCTCTTTTGGAAGAGAATACCTCGATGAGTAGGTAGGAACAGAAATTGAGAAATAAGATGCAGAAAAAGCAGAAGATGAGGCATTAAGAGTTCCCAAGAAGAGAAAAAGGCAGCAGAAAGCGGAAAGATGGCTAAACTCTTCTGCATAAAAAAATGACTTTATTTTTGATTCATAGGATTAGGCAGTAGCACAAAAAAAGAGCCTGTAAGCTGGGCTCTTATAGGTGATATAACCAAGGAGGAATTTTACAATTCTAGATGTGCCAGTTTTGGGGAACCCATAAATTTTCTGCAATAGTCATGTTTTGGGATAGATCAAAAAGAGGCTGTTTTCTACAAATGGGTTGACCCTAAAGTAAATTTCTTTTAAAGCCTGTAAAATACCAAGTGGAAGCCACAAAATTATCTAAAGTAAGAATTTGGTTAGAAGTGACCATGAGAATGTAAACTTCAAGCTCTCTCCCTCCAAACAAGGAATTCAGACACATCTTGGGTGTGACAAACTCAAGCAAAAATCATCACATACTTTATTTTTTACAACTGAAATTCACTTACTTTTTGAGCCCCCACTTCCGTTACCAGTAGAAACTAACAGACCAATTCAAGATTAATTCAGCCTTTTCCAGTTTGAACTCAGTCTCCTAGGATTCTTTTCCTCCCTCTCCACCCACATTGTTAGGCTCATGCATAGCTGGAATCTCTGCTATTCATGAGTCTATTGTGCAAGCACTGGAATAACTGAGGACAGTAATTGGCTGACATCTTCTTACCCAGACTTTCTTTTTCACTTGGTAAGATTTAGTGCATCCTCTGCAGTGGATGCAGAAGATACTTAAGGTTTGCATCCATTCTTCGGTCTATCTACATGCCTCTTCTGCTGACCTCGTTGTCCCTGATCCTATTCCTTGTAGGTTTCTAGCCAACCATCTACGCCAGTCACTATGGCCCCTGAGTCTGACTATAACCTTACCTGGGGCTACCTCTATATATAAAGTGATGACCACTCGAAACTGTCCTCTGGGAGGATTTCCACTCACCACTGTCTTTCCCTTCCACTGAGTAGGGCTCTAATGCAACAACAGTCCGTTTTCAACTGACACCAGCATACAGAGCTTACCCATCCATGAAACAAAACCAGCCTTTTTCTCTTGCATTAGTGGATCTTAGGGAAACCTACCATGAAGTCATAGATATGAGCTGAGGGAGAGTGAGTGGTACATCTGTGGATCTGGTCTTCCTGTTTCTGTGCTTTCTTTGCTTTCTGGAACTATTTGAGATTGATCTCCAGTCAATCGCTTCCATTTAGAAATAGATTGCTGCTGCTGAATTAGTGGGTCCAAGAGTGCCCAGTTAAACAAAATGGGTAGTTTTGGCCATGTCACACTTGATATCCCATAGTTAGTTGCTCAGCTTCTGCCACACTGTAGCATGCCAAGAGCTATTTGCTTTGGCCCTGAAGGGAAGCTACACCTCTGCTATTGGAACTCTACCCACATTCTTCTCTCCCACAGGTTCGATTACCATGGGATATGCAGGGTTGCTTGTCCTGTAGGCTAGATCTGCTGTAGACCTCTTTCCTACTCTGCTCCCCACTCAGAAATAGCAGCCCTTCATATCACTGATTAATGGGTAGGAATAGTATATGTTGCTCCCAGAATCTGAAGAAGACTGAGAAGCATTGTTTCTATGTCAGCAAGGAGAGGTGCATGTGCAATAATTTTATTTTGGAAGGGATGCTTCATGAGATCCCAGACCACACGACCCTTGATGTGAAAGGCTTCTGAATCTTCAAGAGGCTTATTTTCCACCCAGTACCAGGGGTCATGTCATACCAAGGCATCTAGATTCCTTGCAGTTAATACCATGTTATCAATACAGTGGACCAGTATGATGTTTTATGTAATCTAGATGGTTCAGTTCTCTTTGGGTACATTGTTACGGAGCAAGAGAATTAGCATAACCCTGGAGTAAGATAGTGAATATATATAATTATCCATCATACGTGAATGAGAATTGCATATGAATCTCATTACTGACAGATATTGAAAAAATTGCATTAGGTAGATCAAAAGCTGTGTACGTAGAAAGTCACAGAGTATCCCCAAGATACTATTCTACAGGAAGAAAAAGATAAGTCTACAAAATAGTGAATTCCCTTGAGTCCATTAGAAAGCTGAGGTGACAGAGCAACCAACTAGCTTGAAACCTAAGGAAAGACAGGTGACTTGAAATCAAAGAAAAACAGGACATGAGCATTTGCTTAACCTGGGCCAGATGCTAGGTGTCAGTCATATAAGCTGATAAGAAGAATACAGCTAAAATTTGAAGCAAATTGTTAAAGACTGCATACGGGCTGTTATGAGAATGTAGAACTCTTGGGAGATGCAGACTTAAGATGAATTTGTATACATTCAGAGGCTCTTCTCCAAGAGTTTGCAAGAAAGGTTGAGGGCAGGGCAAGTGATTGAAGAAATCCTCTTCATTGTGCAAACCTGGAGAAGGAAGAACCAACTGCCGTGGAAAGGCACGAAGCCCCAGTCATATGCCTCTCTTCTACCTCCCTATGAAAAATGTCATAAACCACAAGGGGAAAGGAAACATATCTAATAATCTTTGAGGTCACACTGAAGCTGGGGGAAAGGAACAGAAAAAAAGAAAATCTGTCTACCACTAGTGAACATCAGCAAAATTGATAAACCTGTAATCAAACTAACCAAGAAAAAAGGAGGCAGAAGTTACTGTGTGATAGAAAGGATATAACCACTGATCTCACAGATACTGAGAGATAAAAATTGAATATTGTGAACAGTTTTATGCTCATAAGTTTGATTAGTATATTTTTATTACATATATAAAATACAAAATAAAATATAAATGTAAAATATGTTATTTTTGTTGTATATATCAAATTATATATAATATATAATATATATATAGCCACTAAATTATCTGAGCACCTTTGTTCAAAACAAATTGATTAGAGATAGAGCAATTGATGTTTGACAAAGGTACCAAGGTAATTCAGTGGAGAAAGGATAGTCTTCTCAATTAATGATGCTGGAAAAATTGGAAATCCACATACAAAACAAAACCTTAAAATATATAACATGAATCATATAAAAAATTATTATGTCTAGATTTAAAACCTAAAACTATATAATTCCCAAAGGAAACATAAGAATAAATCTTCATGATCTTGGGTTGGGCAAAGACTTATTAGGACACAAAAATTGCAAATACTATGAAGAAATGAGGTCATTTTTTATTAAAATAAAAAAATTTCTTCTTCAAAGACATGGTTAAGAAAATGGAAAAACAACCCACAGACTGGGGAATCATAGTGGCAAAGCATATAGGGCTCGTATCCCTATGTAATAAACTCACACAACTCAATAATAATAAAATAAGCCGTTAAAAATGTGACAAAAGATTTTAACAGACACCTTATCAAAAAAGTTATAAAGATGGCAGAAAACACATGAAAAATGCTTAACATCATTAATCAGAAGGAAAATGAAAGTTAAAACCACATTGAGATACCATTGCACACAGACCAGCTAAAGATAGCAAACAGACAGCACAAACTGAAGATAAAAGCTCTAGCAAGGATGCAGAGCAACCAAACCTTATTATGCTGATGCTGCTGGCAATGCCAAATGGTACAACTACTTAGGAAAACTGTCAGTTTCTGAAAAAGGTAAACATACATAGTCACACAACCCAGCAATTCTGCTTCTAAGGTTTTATTCCAGAGAAATGAAAACCACTATTCACCAAAACAACAAAAACAAACAAACCAAAAAACAAATAAACAAACAAAACCAAAAAGACGGCTGTACTTGAATGTTTAAAGTGGTTTTAATCATAATAGCAAAACGAAAGGCAAAAATCCCGAAAAGGGGAAGAGCAAATCCTAGGTTTAAATTTCTTAGGTTTTAAATGTTCTGCATTTTCAACAACTCTTCAAGGAAGGTACTATTCTTTTTATCTAATGAAAGCAAAACTTCGGAGGGGTTAACAGATATTTCTAAGGCACAGCTAAGTAAGATGCAAAGCCAGGTTTCAATCTCAAGCCATACCATACCCCATTATTTCATGGCTACAGAGTTGGTGATGCTAGGTTTTAGTCAGTACATTTTCAATACTCTTGTTCCCTAGAAACTATATATGTCACAAGTTGAATCCTTTAGACAAACTTTGGCATCCTGGTTAATGGGAATGTAGACACCACAAACATCAATTTTAGGGTCTCTTAGTTTACCTTTGCCAAACACTGAGTCAGCATATTTGCATTATATTGTATTCCAAAGGGCCCCCAAAGCTTTGTGGTAAGGAACTTGTCTGTTTCTCATTTGAAGCCTTGCCCTTGATTCAGAGAGGGAGTGTGATCAAGCAAAGTTTGCTATGGGGAACCCGCAGGTGTGGCTGACAGGTTAAGCCAGGCATGTTTCCTTTTCTATAGGAAATGCTCTTGATCATGGTGAGGGCCGCCCCTGAGACCTGTGACCTCACAATCTCAGCTGGGTTTACAGTCTTTCATAAGTCATGAGCAGCCAGTGGGGACCTTGTGGAGTTCAGTTGTCATGGAAATCTGACTGTTTTAAACGTTGACAGTGAGAGGAAGAAAATGCATTGAACGGAAGGTGCTACTTTAAAAAAATCTATGATTTGTGATGCTAAGGCAATGTAATGGACCTAGTAAGAACACCGTAAGGCTTTGAAAACTATTTACTGAATAGCCTAGCCTTGGATTTGTGAATTCACCAACTTAGTCAACAACAAGAACCATTAGATGTCTATATTAAAATAAAATCATCTGAATAAAGCCTTTCCAAACTAGTTCTTATAAATTAATACATCTAAAAGTGTATTGATTAACATATTAAGATCATAAAAGGTCAATTCAGTATTAGCATACTAAAGGGTGCGGAGCGCTCGGTGGAGACTGGGGCTTAGGTTAGGATGTGTGTGAACTAATTTTGTAAACATGCTCTGCGGAATAAATGGTACATTAATGACATTTGATAATTATTCTGATTGCAAATCCGAGTCAGTAGCAGCACAATTAAATTATAGGTGGACAGGAAGAATATATGTATATATATATATATATATATATACACACACACACACACACACACACACACATATACATACACACACACACACACATACATATACACACATACACACACACATATATATATATATATATATATATATATATATATATATATATATATATCTATGGAAAATAAGCAATACAAACAACAACGAACATGAGCATTTAAAACAAAACAAAACAAAAAAACTATCAACAAAGAAAGAGGCACCCAGAGTGTTTCCCTGACAGTCACTTACTTTAAAGATCATCCTACCATGTCCTTGATGAATTCAGAGATGTCACTTATAGACAGTATCTTTATAACCAAGTTCTACGATTCATTTGTTGAATGCAAGAAGCCCAGGAAACTATAATGCCAAAATATGTGCTGGGTGACGGGGAAAAGGTAATTGACTTTACCATCACACAGTGGCACAGTAGCTGTCCACCTGGGCTCAGGGCATGGGGCTTGGTATGGAGGACTGTAATTGCAGCAGTCCCCCCTTATCTGCAGGGGTTGCATTTCAAGACCCCAGTTGATGCCTGAAACTACAGATAGTATACCAAATCCTGTATATACTTTTTTCCCCTATACATACAGACTTATGATAAAGTTTAATTTATAAATTAGACAGAATAAGAGTTTAACAATAATGAGTAATAAAACAGAACAATTATAACAATATATTATAGTAAAAGTCATGTGAACGGTTTTGAAGCCATTATGTAAAGTAAGGGTTACTGAGCTCAAGTACTGTGATACTGTGACACTAAGGGACTAATAGGCGGGGAAACTCTCCAGAGTGGACACGCTCCATATATCTTTGTGGGAAGGCAGTGGCATGTGGCCTGGGCACTGAAAACCTGGTAAGATGCTAAGGGGAAGAATGGGGTGAGCAAAACCTGGCGGCAAGGAGTGCTTTCTTCTTTAAAAAGAGGGAGGGAGCGGTCTGGTTGGCAGAGGAGCCTCACTTAACTAGGCTCCCACCACTCAGTTCACAGATCCTGGGATGAAATAACCTTGTCCCCTGGTTTTGACCATACTGTACTGTTTCTTAACAGCTTCCATCATGCTGCCCGGGCTAACCTGTTCTCTTGTGATAAGCTGCCTTTCCTCTTGGCCTTATTTAACTCTTCATTGTCGCTATTATTTCTTCTCCCATTCTCAGTCCTCACTGTGCTGCAACTTCGCCTTCTAAACCTCAAGTTCCTGTAACACTTTAGCCCCTCAGGTAATTCTTTTTATAGTTAAGAAGCATTTTTGCATTCAGCCACTGTTTTCTGGGGAACAGCCCAGTTCACCGCTCGTCCATATTTGCTAAGAGGCACTGGATATCATGGAGTGAGAAGGGCTCTGCAGGGCTCTAGCCAGACACAGGTAATTCCAGGAAGGCTCCATTCTTCATTACATGGTTAATCCTTAAGAAATAGTGCAGCGCTCTAAGTCCAGCTTTTCCTAGGAATTAGTCAAGTGTGGGTAAGTCAGCAAAATCGAAAAGATTTGGATAGGTATTAGAATTTTTTTTAAGGTGGGAATCCATTTTCTAGAAATGTGAAATGCATCAAAAATTACAACCGCTGTTATGATAAACTTTCTTCTTTGTTAGACTGAGCAACCCAATTTTTCAAGTTGCTTGTTCTTCTTGAAACTTACCTCCGGTGATGCTGCAAAGTTAGCTTCAGGTTCTGATAGGCTGGATACCAGTAACAGTTAGACAGTTTCCTTACTGCTTGTAACCTGCAGTCCCCTACAGAGGCCTCTTCTTCACTGCAAGCTCTGCCAAGTGGTTGTCACAGAATTAATTAAATGGGAAGAATAAAGGCATCGCATGTCATTTTCTATATTGGATGCCTTCGTGTTATGGACGTATCTCCATGGAGAAGTCCTGTATATAAACTGAAAACAAATGCCTCTTAACTTTATAAAAGCTCAATCGGGTTATTGTTAAGAAGTTACACACACTGAAATGTGAGCTCTGCGGCATGTGTCATATTTTTTAAATATCTAGAGAAATTTGAGTTCACTACCATTTTTATTTTCCAAATTATATTTCCACTTCCTCCCCCAGAACATATTCAGCAGTTTTAAACTGGTCACATCTTCTTTATGGTTACAATTCTTATTCTTATTGTATTCGGATAATAGACTGTTAAGTGATACGAAGTAGAGAAATATATTTTTCATTGCATTTATACATATAGCTAAATTTTAGACTTATTTATAGATGTTTCCGTGTACCATACATACAAACTGTATTAAGCATGTTGCATTTTAAGAATAATTTTTTTTTAACAGTGAACATAGTGAAGTATAAAAATAAACTTTTAAAAAGTGGCCTTACTATTCCTCAACAGAAGGATAAATGACTTTAGAAAGTTAAGACTTTATCCCCACACTCCAAAAATCAATCACTGGGCTTCTGTTAAACTAGAATTCTCAAGGATTTCATAGCGGGCCTCTTGAGGCCCACACCAGAAAGAAGTTGTGGACAGAGTTAGCAAAACAAAAGGCCAAAAACCTCCTTAACCTGAGGGCATGAGGGAGTGGAGTGGGCATGCAAAAAGCTGGGGACAGGCAGGAATTCTAAAGCAGAGTCTAGACTGGAGTTCCTTAAAGCATGTCTCTCCAACTGTTGTTACTTGCCTGTGATGACATAAAGATGGAAATTAAGAGTAAGTGTTGAAAATATTTATAGTCATTTGACAGATTAATTGTATTTCCTTATAATATTTTATTATTTATTATTACTATTATGTCTATATTAAACCCAAGTTTCTAGTAGTTAATTTATATTGTAACACATATAAGTACTGGTCCATTGCCGATTGGAATTTTTTTAAAAAGGTCCCTTATTCAGATAATTTTAGAAGCACTGGTTAAAATCAAATTGAACTATGTAAATAGATCCATTTGCAAAGGAGTGTACTCTTAGCAGAACTGAATTTAAAGCATAGAAGTACAGATTGTCCTCAGTTTGTATATTAGATGCATCCTGAAAAGTTTGAGGTATCAGGTGACAAAGGTCAGATTATTTCCAAGGTATCTTCCTACCCTGATTATGTGATTAATTTGTCTATTTAACAAATATGTATTGTTAAGTGTTTCAGGTGCTTATGATACACTCGTGAATAAAAAAGCACAAACAGAATTTACGTTCTAGTAAAAGGAGATGAAGAATAAACAACAAACATAAGTGAGCAAGTTACACAAATGTGGAGCAGTAAGTCATTGATAGAAATGCAAGTTTAGATGTACCAGAGTGCCAGAGTTGGTGCGGATGTGTATATGTGTGTGCATGTGAGGTGGAGGAGGCATGGAGTGGGGGGAGAAGGGGAGCGGAGGTGTGGGGAGGAAAGTTGCGGGGAAGAGGGAGAGAAAAAGAGAAAGATTTTAAAATACTGTGGTAAGGGTAGGCCCCATTGAGAAGGTGACATTTGAATAAGAGCTTGAAGATGATTAGGGGTTAGTCATGTGGCTTTATGAGGAAGAATAGTCCAGGCTGATGGGAGAGCTTGTATGAACACCCAGGGGTATGGTAATTGGGACAGTGGGTGAGGGTGCAGCAAGGAGGCTGGTGCAGTAGAACAGAGAGGTCAAGTGGATGCAATAGGAGATGAGTTCAGAGAAGGAATGGGAACCCAGATCAATTAGGGTCACTGTAAATAAAGGCTTTGTCTTTTATTCTGAGTTAAATAGGAAACCATAGAGCATGAGGCCTTGAATATAGGGGAGGCACACTTTAAAAGGGCCTTTTAGTCTGCTGTGTTTAGAATCATGTGTTGGGAGAGGCTATTCCAAATGACAGATGATGATAACTTACTTGGTCTTGGTTTGTAGGAGAGGAGTGGTGAGAAGGGTTAGATTCTAGTATATTTTTATGGTAGAGCTAACAGGATTTCCTGGCCAATGGGGATGTAGCCTGTAAAAGAAAAAGAGAAATCAATAGTTTTTGTCTCAAATCTTTTAATCTATCATTACAACTTCAAAGCTGTGCTTCCAGAGAAACACCCATGAATTCAAACACTTGACTGTGGCCTCCTTCGGGACAGGGCCTATGTCTTTTCTCATCTCTAACTCCAGCATAAGGCATAAGTCCAGGTATAATACAGGCTCGAAATAAATGTTTTATGGCATGAACAAATATTATACTTTCATTTACACATAAGATACATGCATGTACTTTTCTCCCATACATGCTTTGAGATAATAATCAGCAAATAGCCCCAGCACTCTATCATTACTTACTATCTGTTAAAAGAGCTATATCAGTATTAAACGATATTGATTCTGGTTTTATGCCCCAGTGGGAGTATAAGCAGTTTAAGCTATTATATTGGTTAAGTTATTATTTATGATTTTTATTGAAATGCCCAGCTGAAAGAAGCACAAGGAGATGCTTCTTTAGGAGCAGTCCTCATTCATTCAAGGTCTGGGTCCTAGTGACTGTTCAATGAGACCAGATCTCATACACTATGTGTTGTAGAGGTCATGGGACCTCTGGCCTTCCCTGAAATCTGTATATCAGACAAGCAAACCAGAGAGCTACAGTTTTTGAGTTTTAACCATGTCCTTTCTGAAATCTAACCTTCAATGAGACATAAAATATGGTCCCTTCAAAAATATGCCTTTTACCATAGGGCACTCACATCAGCAAGCATCCTCCGGTTTAAAACCAGAATCTCATCCAGAAGAGATAAAGACACAACTCACTAGAGTTGCTGTGCCAGACCCTGCACCAAGTCCTTCATGGGCATGATCTCACTGATTTCAGCCCAGCAATTGTGAGGCCTTCTTTACCATCCCAAGTAAAAGACTGGTGAAGAGCCTCTGAGTTTAAGCAACTTGCCTAAAGTCACCCAGCTAGTTGATACAGCCACGATTTAAACTCAGATGGTTTGATCTGAAGCCTTTTGATGTTCACTATCTCATTACTGTTTCTTAATATAACCTAACACTGGTCAAATGACAGTCTCAGTCTGTTCTCTGAAACACCAACATCCCCTCGTGGAAAATCCCATGTAAAGAGGGACCAGGGCTATCTCTTCCAATTTCTGTAGTTTTCCAACCCTGTGCATTTATCTTGTCTGTATTGAACTCTAGCCAGTTCATTTTCAGCCAAGTCTCCAATTTAGGCAGCCAGTGGGTAAAATACAAAATTCACCCTGTCAGAATAAATGAAAAAGAATTACAGGCTGAGGAGTTTTGCTGTAATGGTGAAGTAGGAGGTCTAAGTCCCTTGCTGGTATTTTAAATGGTCTCTTATTGACACTGAACACAGAGCCTCCCTCTGGCAGGAGACACGAGAGCAGCATCTCCTCAGTGGAACGACAATCACCACCAACCACCTTTGGGTTTTCTTAGAGAAGGATGGATTTACAGGGGCTCAAACAAAATGAAACTCGATCTACAACACCTCAATATCCAAAATTGAATAGTGTTTGGCAGCGGTATAAGGAGCATAATAAATATTAAATCAGCCAAACTCAATTCAATTGATTGCAGGACTCAACATGGGAAACCAAGTTGAATTGATTGAAATGATTTTGCTTGTCCTTTCTGTTCATCCTCCACCCGTCTTTGTCTTTCCCTTTATCTATCTTCTCTACCACTCATCCCTCAGCCACCAGGAACGCTATGAGCCCACTAACCCTCATGGGAAGGCAAGTGGGCATCACAAGCATAGAGGCTTCAATCTTTTGTTTCCTCTCACCCTGGAAGCAAGAGTCAGTCAGGAAAGAATGGTCCAGGGCAGATGTGGGACAAGAACCTGCAGATCCTGATGGGAGGGAGACCAAAAAGAGGGAAAAGGGAGAAGGACAGGGATAGAACTAGAAAAAGGGAGAAGAATGGAATGAGCTGAAAGGGAAGGACTCCAGCGACAACCCAGGAAGTCCCTCCAGAATAGTTGTCCAAACAGTGCTGTTATGCCTTCCTACTCAAGTCCTTAAAGAATTAAAAAATTTATAGCAGGTATCAAGATAGACATCTGTTTTTTTTTTTCCAGAGAGTACTTTTAAAATGAAATATATTGGGGTGATATCGGTTAATAAAATTATATAGGTTCCAAGTCTATAATTCAATAATACATCATCTCTGTGTTGCATTGTGTGTTCACCACCCAAAGTCGAATCTTCTGTCACCATATATTTGACCCCTTGTACCTCTGGTAACCACTAAACTGTTGTCTGTGTCTATGGGTTTTTGTTTGTCTGATTTGTTTGCTGCTTTCAATTTCATATCTCACATATGAACGAAATTATATGGTTCTCAACTTTTCCTGTCTGACTTATTTCACTTAGCATAATCATCTCAAGATCTACCCATATTGTAGAAAATGGCAGTATTTTATTTTTTCTTATGGCTGAGTAGTATTCTATTGTATATATGTACCACAGCTTCTTTATCCAATTCTCTGTTGAAGGATATTTTGATTATTTTCATATCTTGGCCATTATGAATAATGCTACAATGACCATCAGGGTGCATATATCTCTCTGGATAAATGTTTTCAAATCTTCTGGGTAGATATCCAGAAGAGGGATTGTTGGGTCATACGGTAATTCCATTCTTAATTTTTTGAGGAACCTTCATATTGTTTTTTTTAGTGGCTGTACCAATTTACGTTATCAGCAGCAGAAAAAGAGGGTTTCTTTTCTCCCACAACCTCTCCAACACTTGTTATTACTTGTCTTATTGATAATAGTTATTCTTACAGGTGTGAAGTTGTATCTCATTATGGTTTTGATTTGCATTTTCCTAGTAGCTAGTGAAGTTGAGCATCTTTCATAAGTCTGTTGGCCATTTGTATGTCTTCTTGGGAAAATTGTCTGTGAAAAAGCAAAAATAAATGAATGAGACTACATCAAACCAAAAAACTTCTGCACAGCAACAGAAACCGTCAACAAAACAAGGAAGCAGCCTCCTCAAGGGAGGAGATATGTGCAAACAATGCCTCCAATAAGGGACTAATACCTGAAACATGTAAAGACTTCATACAACTCAACAACAAAAAAGCACTCCACCCAAAAAATGAGCAGATGACCTTGGGAACCTTTTTAATCTACCTACTGAACCTCAGTGGGACTGAGCCCCATCTGCTTGGAACCCCATTGTCTTCCTTCACAGAACCACTAACAGAGACCTGCTGCCATCTGTACATATATCTGTCATTGCCCCTGGCCCTGGACTGAAAGACTGTCAGGGGTGGGTACTGACTCTAATAGGTCTTTATAATCCCTGGTCTACATATAATTCCTGCCTCATGGAAGTTACTTAATAACTAAATTAAAAACCTAAGTATCATTAAAGCCAAATCATTGGACAGACACAGAAGAATACCACCTGTGTGACTGCATGTATAAAAAGTTACAAAATAAGCAACATAATTTGGGACAGGCATCAGGATTACTTTTGAGTAAGGGTAATAATGGGAGATGGCATGAGGGGTCCTCTGAGGAGAGGTCACGTTCTATTTCTTGATCTGAGTGGTACTTTGTTTGTTTGCTTTGTGAAAATTGTTGAGCTGTACATTTATGCTTCGATAAAAAGTTTACTAAAAAGAAAAATCAGGTTATTAACTACTCCAGAGAACCCATCAAATAGAGATTGAGGTGGAATAGAGACCCTAATTATGCAAGGAGCTGCTTCTCCCCTTCTTTCTTTTGCTGAGTATGAATTAAAATAGCTTGCAAATTATAAGACAAGTCTCACCAGCACTTTCTAAACATAATTACTCAGCATGTCTTATTTCACTCTTGATCAATCATTGGTCTTTAATAGGTCAACAAAAAGAAATGTATCTATGTGTATGTAGAAATTACAATCTAATTAAGGATCTCTATAATACCATAGTCTATATTATTGATTCCTAAAAATGTTGTTGCAGTGCATGTGAACAAAAAGACTCCTACATCAGTAAGCTTTCAGGATGTCAGACACTGAAAAGTGAATTGTGCCTCTGATTAATTGACTTTAATAATAATAATTTTATTTATATAGAGACCTTGCCAAAGCATTCAGGGAGCTGTAAAGCAACCCATAATCCATGATTAAAACATTATACAAGCAATATATAACAAGCCTCCCTCCTAAAGTAATACAAAGGGAAGAGATATATGGGCTGATGCAGGTGCAGCAGAGGGAGCAGATTCAGCGTGGAGAGGGTGATAAATGCTTCATTAGGGAAAGAGGTGGTTTCCTAGGATTGGTGAGGGAGTGTAATTTAACAAAGTTGGGTTGAAATAGTGGCCTATGGAGAGTCAGTTTTAGTCCTTCAGAGATGTGTGTGCTTCCTCCTCTCTGAGCCTGATGGCGGAAGACAGGTAATAATCACATCTTTCCTGCCAGCTACATCCTATGAGTGGGATTTTCATAACGATCCAAACAGCAGAAGTTAAGGAAATACTTATAAATTATTCCTCGCTTCTTTACATTGGCAAAAGATCTAGGTTTATTTTCTTTTTATCAGCTCTTAATCAGAGTCCTGCAAAATATAAACTTGTGAAGGCAAACTGTGAAGGTGCCCAAGAGTGAAAGTTCAGAGAGAATAGCAGCAAGACCTGAGATTTAGGTTCTGCAGAACCTTCCCCAGTCCCACCTGCAGTCCTTCCCTTTGTCCACTCCCCTGCCTACCTCTTAGCCATCCCTGTGCCCTGCTACATGATCATGGCTCCTCAGTTAATCTTTTTAGTTTTTAATTTTTTTGTGTGTGATTTGCAACCAATGCACGAACATTATAAAAAACATATATGGAAAGCAGAGAAAGATGTAAAGAAGTAGGAAAAAAATAATCCTTCGTCCAACCACCCAAAGACAACTGCCTTTGAAATTTTTTAAAATATTGTATTTGTGTGTGTGTTCGTGTGTGACATATATATAAGGGAGGCAAAAAGTGTCTCCATGAATATGTACCAAAGTGTCATCAGTGATTATTCGTAGGTGGTGGAATAATGGTTGATCTTCACTTATCTTTATATTTTTATATAGGCAAAAAATTATATATGGATTTCTGTTAGTTAAAATCAGGGGAAAATAATAAAACAAAAGAGTCAAGTATTTTATTTATTTATTTTTTTATTGAGCTTTGCCACCTGGTACTAAATACTACCCAGACTATCTTTTTAAAAAAGGAATAATGTAATAAAATATGCCTTCCAAAAAGTTATTTTTGAACAGAAAATTACTCCATTCTAGGTTATAATTTAACTTGTATTTAGTTTGGTAGCTAAGTAACAAGAAAAGAAAGATGCGTTGTTGGAAAAGTAAAACTGATGAACAAAACCAACAGCTGATGAAATAGAAGATTAAAAGTGACAAAGTCTCACTAACAAGGTGCAGTTAAACAGAAAGGCTGAGGCTACTAAAGAAAAATTTTCCTTAGCCAGTGCTGGAGAAGGGAATTCCCTATGAGTCAGTTAGTTTCACCTAATCCCTGGGTAAGTCAAATAAAATCTTTATCTTATGCTGAGTAGATACCGTGACCCAATAGGTTATGGTGTTGTCTGTAACGAAATAATCTTTTTAAGCCCCTCTTGATTTGTTATTCTTATTTAGGTTGGCTATGTAATCATTGCCTTTGTTTGATGAAAGCTGAAAAGATATTCTGGCAGGTTAGGAAGGGGAGCCAGAGTTTACTGGGAATCCTTGGGCAATGAGTGATTGATTAGTGAGTAAGGAGTCAAGTGACAGCTAGTGCCCTGGGTAGAATAAAAGAGCTTCTATTTTTCAGAGAATGCTAGAGAAGGAAGGGGTGAGACTACGTGGAAGGCTGCCATGAATCTAAGAGAAAAGCAACTTTCTAGGAAAGAAAGCAGACATTAAAGCAGAGAAGGCAACTATATTCTACTTACTGAGCAAAAAAATTGACATTAGGGAGGACAGAGGATAAAAAATGAGTCTAGAGAGAAGCAGATTTAGAACGTGACACTATATGTGTGTTTTGCTTTTGTGGGACTATTTCTCTTTCAATATAGATCCCTCTCGTGATTGCTGATTACATAATTACCAATTTTGTAGATTGTTATATTCAAATTAAGGGATTTTTTAAAAACTTGTGACTGATGTTACAGGATTGTGGGGTCATTTCTTTGCACATCTGTATTTACGTGTAGTACATCTGAGACTATTACAGAAGAAAGAAAATAGGAAAGAATATAAGCCTTGGTCACTCAAAGTGGGATAGCAGCTGAGTCAGACTGGGGTTATCAGGTGACAAACTGAGGTCTGATTCTTGGATTTCTCTCATGTGATAAGACTGTCTTTGTCTGAGCAGTGTTTATTAAACTGCAGGTTGGGAACCATTACTGACTTGTGAAATCAGTTGGGTGGATTGCTTAGCATTTTTACAAAATTAAAGTAATAGAATAGAAAATATCAGAGTGCATTGCATATAGTAAGGACAAGTATCGTTTCATAAAACTTGTTTCTCACACACACACACACACACACACACACACTCATGTTTGCGTATTGAGTTGCAATACAAAATGTATTTTTTATGTGGGTCAAAGTAAAAAAAAGTTTCAGAGCTACCATCATAGAGTACATTCTTTAATACTAATTACAAGTTCAAGAAAGAAAGCATTAAAATCTTAATTCTTTGGAAAAGTATACTTTTCATAATAGCTTTCTACAAGGATTTTGTAGCTTAGGCTTGGGTCGTTTTAAACCAGACTAAGCAAAGATGTTCTTGGAAACTGTACCTAACTGGCAGGTTAAACCTTTCAGTAAAATGAGATAGGTAAATGTATCTGTTTGAGTGGATTTCTGACTTAACACATATTACCTTTTGAAGCCTAGACACATTAAATACACATATATGTTCATCTTTTTGGTAGTACATGGGAGGCTCGTGGATCAGAGAGTTCAAAAACTAGATAAAATATTAGTTGTAGCATTTGTTTTAGAATATGCTACTGGAGTTTTTTTTATAAGTTTACTATATTCTTTATTTTCTGTATAGATTAACTAAAATTTCCTTCTCTAAACATAGGTTCTATGACAGTGGAAGAAGGTGGGTGACTCAGAAACAAACTAAGTGATTGAAAGTTGCCATTTTGAGATTAAAATTTGCCTCATATAATCCATGAAGTAGCTATTTTATAAGAGCTTTCGCAGATGTCATAATTCACACTTATGACATATATTTGAGTATTATTCTTTTATTGAATAGTATTTGCTGTAGAGAAAATTTTAATTTTCTAATTAATCTTGAGTCCTGTTGAAGATGAATTTGCTTTAGAAGTAACAGTAAATTTTTCTTAGGAAATTTTACGCCTAAATCTGTCTTGTTGTAGAGTCAGTGGAGGGTGGATAACATCATATGTTGATATGTATGCACACATTTATCTGAATTGATCTATACACTCTCCAGACAGGTCTCTGCTATTTTTCAGGATGTAACCCAACAGCTTGGTGGAGAATGGGTCAACAGTGACCTGGATATAAGAAAATCAATTATTTATGTAATGATATATTTTACCTTTATTTTAGATATGTTTAAAAATCCATATATGAAATTCCAAAAAAGGAAGCACTCAGTGAAGAGGATGTAGGAGTGACTGATGAGGGAGCATTGAGAAAGAGAAAGAACAGTGATAAAAATCAACTGCAAGTGTTTGGCATGCAAACCCATAATGGGAAGCATTTAAAAATCTTTTTCTTTGACAGTGTCACTAACTGAAATCCTAGGCAATCAGATTTCTAGAAACTAGCATTTAAGAGCTTACACCAACAGATTGAAGTGTGGTTGTTGCTTTTTGAATTTTCGTTTGCTGAAAATTCATCTTTCAATCTGTTCCTCACTGAGTTGTTAGAGCTATGTAGTACTCTCTCTAATAATTAGCAATCAGATTTCTTCAAAAGGAAAAAAAAAATCCCTTCAAAATTATCTTTTTTTTTTAAGTTGATGATTAGAGAGCACTAGTTCTTGGTAACAGTGCTGTAGATTACTTGGTAGTGTACATCTTTATTCATGAACACCCTTTGAAATTCAGTTTTGCATCTATTTAGTGTAACTTTTCTTTAAAATAAATGAAGTTATTTAAAAACAGGAATAAATACCCCATATTTAATCCTTTGAAACAATTAAAGTAGTTAAAGATGATTGTCCTCTTTGCTTAGAAAAGCTTATTGGCTATCATCTAAAAGTCTTTCTTTGTAATTTTTTTAGAATATTAAACACAGTATCAAAATCCTAGCTGTCTTTTTTATAGAAATTGACAAGCTGATATTATTATTCATCTGAAAATTCAGGGGACCCAGAATAGCCAAAACAATCTTGAAAAAGAAGAGCAGACTTGGAGGACACATACTTACCAATTTCAAAACTTACTGCAAAGCTACAATAATCAAAACCAGCAAAAAATTAGCATATGTTTAGATATAGAGATCAGTGGAATAGAATTGACAGTACAGAAACAAACCCATACATTTATGGTCAACTGATTTTTGGCACGAGTGATAAGAGAATTCAACAGGGAAAAAATTCCTTTCAATAGATAATTCTGGGACAATAATTTACACATTAAATATCGATGTGTAAAAAAAATGAAATTGGATTTTTACGTCATACCATCTAGAAAATTTAATCTAAACTAATCATAGACCTAAATTTAAGAGCAAAAACTATGAAACTCTTAGAAGAAAACATGGATGAATCTTGTGACCTTGGATTAGGCAATTGTTTTTAGATATGATACCAAAAGTACAAAAAACAAAAGAAAAATTAGATTGGATAAATGTCATCAAAACTGAAAACTTTTGTGTTTTAAGGATAGCATCAAGAAAGTGAAAATACAACTCACGGAATAAGAAAAGATATGTACAGATTATGTATCTGATAAGGGTTTGATGTCCATAATATATAAGGTACATTTATAACTCATTAATAAAGACAAATCACCTAATTTTATAATAAGCACAGGATTTGAATAGACAGATATCCAAAGAAGATATACAAATGGCCTAGAAGTAAATAAGGTTCTCAGTAGCCTTGTCATTAGGTAAATGCACATCACAACGACAATAAAATACCACTTCATACACATTAGGGTGGCTATGATCAAAAGATGGACAATCACCAGTGTTGGTGAAGATGTAGAGAAACTGGAAACCTCATGCAGTTCTGGTGAGAATGTAAAATGGTTCAGCTGTTTTGGCAAACAGTTTGGAAGTTTTTTAAAATAGTGAACATAGAGTTACATATGTCCAAGCAATTAACTCCTTAAGTATAGATTCAAGGAAGTTGAAACATGTTCACACG
The DNA here is from genome assembly GCA_030015415.1 of Cynopterus sphinx. NCBI lineage: Eukaryota > Metazoa > Chordata > Mammalia > Chiroptera > Pteropodidae > Cynopterus > Cynopterus sphinx. Next base: position 40,629,533 of record CM057391.1, on the reverse strand, counting down.
AAAATTCCTACATGAATGTTTGTAGCAACATTATTCATAATAGCCAAAAAGTAGAGTCAATCCAAATGTCCATCAACTAATGAATGGATAGACAAAATGTTGTATATTCATGCAATGGAGTATTATTCAACTACGAAAAGATGCGGAGTGCTGATACATTTTATAGCACAATTTTGAAACCATTGTGCTGGGTGACAGAAGCCAGACAAAGGCTACCTATTGCATGATCCCATTTATATGAAATGTCTAGAATAGCAAATCCACAGAGACAGAAAGTATATTAATGGCTGGCAGGGGCTGGAGGGAGGAGGGAATGAAGAATGACTATTAATGGGTAAGAGATTTCCTTGAGGAAATGACAATATTCTGGAACTAGATAGTCATGAGGGTGTATACTAATACCACCCAATGATACACTTTGAAAGATAAATTTATAGTATGTGAATTATATTGTAATAAAAAAACAAAAACAAGATCTTTTAGAGGATAACTGAGGAAATTTAGGCATGGTCTAAATGTTAAACAGTATTAGGGAATAATTTCTAATTTTTTTAGGTTGAAAATGCCTTTAAAAGAAGAATGTCATCATTCTTAATTGACAAATTCTGAAATATTTAGGGATAAAGTTTATGTGACTAATTTTCAAAATGTTCAGCAAAAGAAAAATATTTTCACATATGTACAAATAAAGTTAGCAAAATACTTATACTGTACTCTTCAACTTCATTTGAAATTTTTCATAAAATAAAGTTGGGAAAAAAAGAAAAAAATAGTCCTAAAGTTTTATCATTTGTCACATAATAAATACCATTCCTATCTCCTTTATGGGTTGGTTGTGAGAATCAAGGGATAATTTGTTAAATGCTATACAGATTTAAATGATTTATATTTTAAAACTGCGTTTTTAGAGATTGGAGTGCCTGTCACTAATGTATTGTGACAAATGCAAAACCATTATTTTATGATAAATCAATTTTCTATCATTCTTTTAATAAATTTAAGACATACTTACTTTATTTAAATTATTTTTAGAAAAGTTTCAGTGTCTTTTAGAGTTAGATGATGAGTAGTTAGCATTAATTATTTTGAAGCTTAACTCTATTTTCCAAGCTATTGGGGAAAAGAAATATATCAAGGCAGTCTTCAGAGAGTAAGAACAGAAACATCAGACTTACCTAAAATCTCACATTATGGCTTTTTGAGAGAAACAGAACATAAAATCAGTTTTAGACACCTTGTAAATAGGATTGATAAGCTGTCTGAATCAGGTACTAGTAAAAGAGAGCACTTAAGCACAATAGTATGTAGATGAACCTCATATAAAACACCCTCTTGGTGCTCAGGCCCTGGGGGCCCATTATCCTGGTCCCTACAGCCCTGCCAGGATGTCTACCCCTGGCAGCCTCTTTCTGACTTGAAGCCTACTGGAATTTCCTCTTTATGAAAGAATTCTTCCCAATTCTTCTTGTGAGATGGCCAAGCCCCTCTGATTCCTCTTTGGTTCAGTGACTAAGTGATCCAGTGAGACAGTGACCAGCTAGAGAAGGTACTGCAAGGCAGGACTTGGACAACATTGGGTTTGTTCTAGGCTCCTGTCACTTATCTCTCCTTCCTGAGGTGTATTCTTTCTTTCCATTCCTAAAACATAGTCACAAGATAGGATCTGAAACTCAACAATAATAAGATATAAAGAATTGATAACATTTAAAATGTCTTCTTCCCTCAGATTTATTGCAATTCAGTAACCTAGCAAAGTCTTAAACTAAGGAATGAAACTCAAATCATGGAATTTCAGATATTATCCTGCAAGAGGAGAAAGTATTTTCTAGCTAGCTTAGTTTCCTCACCCACCTCAGCACCCTTCTTAAGTTACATCTAAAGCCAGTATGCTCCCTGGGGAGTCACCAGTTCATACTGAAGTTGGCACAGGTTGTTGCCTTCTGGGTGACAACTTTATATTTATGTGAAATGAAGTGGTAATTTTATTTCCTGTTCCTTGTACAAAGATGCCCAATGCTCTAACTCTATCTAACAGGTTTCCACCAATAATTAGCACTCTGTAGGAAATCAGACACAGAGGACTGACTAGGCTAGAAAAAAAATCTTTCTTTAGGGGTTCCTGTAACAAAATGTTGATACATCTTTCGGCAAGAAGATCTGACAGGAAGGAGAGGTAAAGTTTAATGCGCAACTTTCCAACTTCCACTGGGGGTAAATTGGGTAAGCACTGGGATTCACCAGAATCTGATTTTCTACTCATCTCTAGAAAGCAGCTTGTAAATTTAATATGAATTTAGAGATGCTCCTACAAGGAGAACCAGGCAGCACACATGTTGTCTTGTTGATCTACAGCTGCAATAGTAGGCTCGGCATGCATTTTAAATGACGTGATCATGTTCTCTCCAATTCTGTAGCTCTAGTTGAACTCTGTGTAGATCACTTACTGACTTTCCTGATAATAAAAACATCAGAATATGATTATTTCTTTCTTTGAGAGCATAACAGGGAGACAGATGCTGTGTGTAGTTCTCTGGCTCTATAAGCAAAAATATCCATAATACCAAGGCTTCTGTAAAAGTTAATTTAGATTTTGGTAATAAATATAAGTCAGAGAACGGAAATCATAGGTTAGAAGTACCAAATGTCATGAATAGTTCTTGAAAGTTTCCATATGAAATACTACTTTTAAAAAGAAACCCACATCTCAGAATAGTTAATCACAACAATATAGAAACTTCCTATGTTAATTTCTTCCAAATAATAATAATAACACTTATACACATATAGTGTTTTACTCTATATAAGGCATCATAGTGCAATGATTAAGAATATTGACATTGCTAATTTCTACCTGTGTGCAAAACAGCTGTTCAGGATGTCAGACACATGGTGAGTGAGAGATGTCCCCAGATCTCTCCCTTTGAAACAATAAGCTGAATATCTAAAACTCAACAAAAAACACCCAAACTGCACACCAGTATGTCCAAACATGGGATCTGCACGTAAGATCTATCACAGGAATTGGAAAAAATAAAAATAAACTAGATGAGCAGTGTGAGTTCTTTAGCAAGAGGATTGAAACCCTCAAAAAGAACCAAATAGAATTTCTATAGATGAAGAACACACTGAAAGAGATGAAAAATGAAATAGCAAGCTTGAGGAATAGTCGACTAATTACTTACTACCTGTGTGACCTTGAATAAGTTTCTCAGCCTTTCTGTGCCTTGATTTCTTCATCTGTGAATAAGAGGAGCACCTACCTCCTAAGATTGTTGTGAGGACTGGTTGTGTTAAGACACTTAAAGCACTTAAAACGGTGTCTGACACAGAGTAAGGCCCATAAATGTTAGCTCTTAGTACTATTTTCAATTTCATAACCCTCAGTCATTTGTTATTCACACTAAGTATTGCAGTGCTAAAGTATATTGATGTGGTGGACAGTGATAGAATTCATTCAGGCAGAGAGACAAGTTACTGATTCATGGAACCCAAGGAAGTTGGATACCTAAACTGTGGGGAGGTCTCACATGTATCTGGTGTCCAGAACCTCTGGAATTAGGACTTGGATGCCCCCAGGACGTGTTCTTTGTTTTTCATTCCTTCCGCCTTCTGAGGTCAGCTTAATTTGCCCCTCCCTGTGAACTAGCTTTCTTCCCATGGTATGTTAACAGCTTCTGATTTCAACCTGGATTTAACTCTAACCACTTCTAACACTGATGAAGAATTGACTGCTTCTTTATCATCTCTAAGTTCGAAATCCTGGAGAAGGATCCTAATTAATAGACACTTATAGGGACCGATAGATGGAGTCTAGAAGTAGAGTTTCATAAAAACATGACTGTCCTATTAGATACCCCATGATGATGATGGTGGAAGATGGGAGGTGGAGAGTGAAGTGAATTTAAGAACACCAAAGTTTGGGAGAGTGAGAGGTTGATATTCACTATATCAGGAAAGATATTAAACTCTGTTGTTACCATTCACATACCATAAATTTGCCCTTTTAACGTATACAATTCAGTGGGTTTTAATACATTCACAAGGTTGTACAACCATCACTGCTATCTCCTTCCAGAGTATTTACTCACCCTCCAAAGAAACCCTTTACCCATTAGCAGTCACTCCTCGTTCTCACCTCTCCTGGCCCCTACCAATCACCAATTCATTTTCTCATCTCTATGGATTTGCCTATTCTGGACATTTCATATAATGGAATTGTACAATATATAGCCTTTTGTGTTGGGCTTCTTTCTCTTAGCATGTTTTCAAGATTCATCTACATCATAGCATGGACCATTACTTTATTTCTTTTTATAGCTCAAATAATTTTCCATTAAATGGATATACCACATTTTGTTTATCCATTCATCCGCTGATGGACATTTCGGTTGATTTCACTTTGGGGCTGCGGATATTCATATACAAATTTTTGTGTGACTATATTTTCAATTCTCTTCAGTCTATATTTATGAGTTTAATTATGGGGACATATGATAACTCTATGCTTAATATTTTGAGGAACTTCCCAACTGTTTTCCAAAGCATCTGAACCATTTTATATTTTCTACCAGCAATATACGGGGTTCTAGTTTCTCCGCATCTTCAACACTTGTGATTGTTCATCTTTTTTGTTATAGCCATCCTAACATATGAAATAGTATTACATTGTGGTTTTGGTGTGTATTTCCATAATAATTAATGATGTTGATCATCTTTTCATGCTTTTATTGGACATTTCTATATCTGCTATATCTTGGAGAACTGTTTGTTGAAATCCTTTGCTCATTTTGTGTTGGATTATTTATCTTTTCATATTGTCTTGTAAGAGTTCTTTATATACTCTGGATATTAGATATATGATTTTCAAATAAATATTGATTTATTTATTTTTATTATGGTGACATTGGTTAATGAAATCCAGAGAGTTTCAGGTGTCTAATTCAACAGTAAGGCATACACATATTGCATTGTGTGTTCATCGCCTATAGTTAGGCCCCTTTTACCTAATCTACCACTCTTCTCCACCCCCCATGAGTCTCTGTTTGTTTTGTTCATTTGTTGCTTTTAGATTTATCTCTCACATATAAGTGATATCGTGTGGTTTTCAACTTTTTATGTCTGACTTATTTCGCTTAGCATGATTATCTCAAGGTCCATCCATGTTGTTGCAAATGGCAGTATTTCATTTCTTCTTATAGCTGAGTAATATTCCATTTTATTTATGTACCACAGCTTTTTTATCCAATAATTTATTGGAAGGACCTATATAATATAAACTATATGATCCTATTAAAAGGAATCGAAGAAGATACAAAGACATGGAAAGATATTCTGTGTTTTTGGATTGGGAGAATCAACATAGTTTAAATGACCACATTACCTAAAGCATTATACAGATTTAATGCAATCCCCATCAAAATCCTATTGACATTTTTTTAAAGAAATAGAACAAAAAATTATCAGATTCATATGGAAGCACAAAAGACCTTGAATTGCCAAAGCCATACTGAGAAAAAAGAATGAGGCTGGAGGCAATCAAGGCTGCCTAACTTCAAACTATACTCATGAGCAATGTTAATCAAAATGGCATGGTATTGACAGAAAAACAGACACACAGACCAGTGAAACATAATTGAGAGTCCAGAAATAAACCTATGTTTATATGGGCAAATAATATTTGACAAAGAGCTAAAAACATACAGAAGAGAAAGGAAAGCCTCTTCAATAAATGCAGTAAATGGTGCTGGGAAAACTGGAAAGCTATTTACAAAAGAATGAAACTAGACTGTTGTCTATCACCACACACCAAAATTAACTCAAAATACATTAAGGATCTGAATATAAAACCTGAAACAATAAAGTGCATAGAAGAAAACATAGAAATGAAACTCAAGGACCTTGTACTTAGAGAGGATTTTATGAATTTGACCTTAAAGGCAAGGGAAGTGAAAGTAAAAATAAATGAATGGGACTACATCAAATTAGAAAGTTTCTGCAAAGCAAAAGGAACCATCATCAAGGTAAAGAGACACCATCTGAATGGAAAAACATGTTTGTAAGCAAAGCCTCTGATAAGGGCCTAATGTCTAAAATATACAAAGAACTCAATAACAACAATTAAAAAAAACAAATGATCCAATTAAAAAATGGGCAGAGGACCTGAACAGACACTTCTCCCTAGAGAACATACAAATATCCAACAAACATATGAAAAGATGTTCAACATCACTAGCTATTAGGGAAATGCAAATCAAAACCACAATGAGATTCCATCTCACACTTGTGAGAATAGCTGTTATCAACAGGACAAGTAATAACAAATGTTGGAGAGGATGCAGAGAAAAGGAACCCTCATACACTGCTGGTGGGACTGCAGATTGGTACAGCCACTATGGAAAACAGTATGGAGGTTCCTCAAAAATCTAAGAATTGATCTACCATATGACCCAGCAATCCCTCCACTGGATATTTACCTTAAAAACTTAAAAAATCATATCCAAAAATATATTTGCATACCAATGTTCATAGCAGCATTATTCACAGTGGCCAGGACATGGAAGCAACTGAAGTGTCCTACGGTAGCAAATAAATACTTTTTATCATTCCATAGGCTATCTTTCACTATCTTTTTTTTTTAACTTTTAAAAATGTTATTTATTAAATTAGTTTCAAGCATACAGCACATTGGTTAGACATCTATATAGTTCATAAAACAATCGCCCCAATTGCTCCCTCCAACCCCTGGCCCCTCTACCTAGCCATCATATTAATGCTAACTGCATTCTCTCTGCCGTGCTCCCCATCCCTGCGACCAACTATCAACTACTAGTTTGTACTTCTTTAATCCTTTATCCTATTCTCGCACGCCCGCAACACCCCTCTCCTCTGACCGTCAACAAATTGTCACTATATTTGTGAGTCTGTTTTTGATGACCATTCTTTCTTCCTGTTTTTGATACTTGTTTTTTCCTCTTAAGTCCCTCCAACATGTCCTGTAATACTGGCTTGGTGGTGATAAATTCCTTTAGCTTGTTTTTGTCTGTCCTTCAACTCTAAATAATAGCTTTGCTGGATAAAGTGTCTTTGGTTATGGATCCTGGGTCTTCATCCTGTCAAATATGTTTTGCCAAGCCCTTTTGTCCTGCATAGTTTCTTTTGAGAAATCAGCTGCCAGTCTTATGGGTGGTCCCTTATAAGTAATTAACTGTTTTTCTCTTGCTGTATTTAAGGTTCTTTCTTTCTGTTTAAACTTTGGTATTTTAAATATGACGTGTCTTAGTGTGGGCCTCTTTGGTTCCCTGATTTTTGGAATTCTCTGAGCTTCCTGGGGTTTTATGTCCATTTCTTTCACCAGGTTAGGGAAGTTTTCAATCATTATTTCTTCAAACGTTGTTCAACATCTTGAATTTCTTCAGGTACTCGATCAGACGAATATTTGGAGACTTAATAGTGTCCCAAATACTCCTTAAATTATTTTTATAGTCTTGGCATCTTATCTCTTGCCATTCTGATTGCATGTCCTTGGCTTTCCTGTCCTCTAGATAGGGTATTTGATCCTTTTCTTTATTCATTTTGTTTATTTCTTTGTTTATTCCATTTAATATACTTCTCAGTTCAGATAATGTGTTCTTTATTTCAGACTGGTTCCTTTTTATAATTTCTATTTCCATTTTTATAATTTTTTTAATCTCTTTGTTGAAGTTCTCACTGAATTTATCTACACTTTCCAAAAGTTCATTGAGCATCTTCATAACCAATGTTTTGAACTCTGCATCTGTTAGATTACTTGACTCCATTATATCTGGATCTCTCATATACTTTCTGCTTCTTTGTCTTCCCATTTTGGGTTCCTTTCCATGTCTGTTTCTATGTACTACGCAAAGCTCCTAAGTCTCCTGGTCTTTTTTATTGGTGTGGGTTTGTGAAGAAGGTGTCCAGTGACACAGTCCTGAGAGGGGTTCAGTTACAGGTCAGATTTAGCCCAAGCCTGTGCCCCTCCAGTGCCACCTGTTAAGATTCAGCAAGCAATCCACAGATGCTGTGCTTATAGTTGCCTCAAAAGGCTACACCTGAAACTGAGGCCAGATGCCTCCAGTGTGAGTCTAAATGCTGCTCAGCAAGAAGCACCTGACTCACTGAGGCTATACCAGGATGTGGCTTGGATGGAGCCGTGAGTTGGGGGAGGCAGGGTTTCAGGGAATTCTCTGAGCAGAGTGATCTCTGTTATCCAGTTTGATGATGTCACAGCTATGGAGGTGCTGTGTCCAGTGCACTAGTAATAGGGTAGGGCTCAACAGGGAACAATGAATACCACTGGCACTTCTGTAGCCAGCGAGTCTCGCCTCAGCTCTCATTTTGCTAATGTCTCCCTGTAAGTCTCTGGTGCCCCCTGCATGCAGCTGAATCAGCACTGGTGCTCAAAGTGAGCAAGTCTGTCACCCCGAAAATCCGCTCACAGACACGGCCCCTTTAAGAGGCTCCTGTAGCTGCAGCTGCCTCTGTCTCACTCAGCTGCTAGAGACTGGGCAGCCACATGTCCTTGCCCCATCCTACCTTCTGCCATTGTAGGGTGCTTTCTTAGATTTCCCCCTAGCTGTTTGGCTTATTCATCAAGATCCTAGGCTAATTTTCTTTGCTGCTGCTCCTTGCTTCCGTCACAACTTTGATTAGGTCACCAGAAGGATGAACAGAGCCTCTATCATCCATGCCACTTTTTCCCTTTCTCTTTCTTTCATTTTCTTGATATTGTTTTTTGAAGTATAAAAGTTTTTAATTTTGAGAACTTCAAAAAAATTTCTTTTGATGTCATATCTAAGAAACCATTGTCTAGTCCAAGATCACAGAGATTTACCCTGGTTTTCTTTTTAGAGTTTCATAGTTTCAGCTCTTCCATTTAGGTCTATAATCAATTTTGAGTTAATTTTTGTGTATGGTAAGAGGTGGGATTGAACTTCATTCTTTTGTATGTGAATATCCTGTTGTCCAAGCACTATTTGTTGAAAAAACTTTACTTTCATCTATTCAAACATCTTAGCATTCTTGTCAAAATGAGGTGACCATTAATGTACAGGTTTATTCTTGAACTCTTGATTCTGTTCCATTGATCTATATGTCTATCCTTATACCAGTACAACAGCTAAAACCTAAAGTTTGAGAAGGAGACTTTCATCTAAAGCTTCTTCTAGGCAGAAGAAACAGCATTTGTGAAGGCTCAAAGGCAGGAAGAAGTTTGACTTTCTCTGCCACTTGACTAAAACTTGGTGAAGGCAAGAGATTGATCTGTATTGACTTATCATTGAATCACTAGAGCCTAACATTATATAACTGGACCATAGTAGGTCAGGAAATGGTTGTTGAATTAAGGAAGACCAAATGGATTTATAAACCAGGTAATATGTAAAGTTTTTTGAGCTCTGACAATCTATCTTTTTCAGTGGTTAGAGCCAAATTTCTAATTTTGAATTTACTGTGCCTGATAAACTCATTCCAGTTCATTTTGTTTCACTCAACAGCTCATGCTTAAGTTGATGTTTTCAATTTAGCCTCTATGCATTATCTCTGAGTTCAATTTACTGCTAGGCCTTATAGTCTTTCTCAATGAGCTCCCTCTGTAGGTTTTTGGGAAATTTTTGGGTTTCCATACTTAGAATAGAGTTGGTAAGAGCTGAGAGAGTGAGAAGTGTGGTGTTTCAGGGGAAGGAATCAAAAGGAAACACATGGAAGATACACATGGCCTTGGTGACAAGACAGAGTAGCTCTGGTCCAGTTCTGCCTTTGTTTGCGACCTCAGTCTCTCATCAGCTGGAGTCTTAGTCTAACAATAAATCTCTGCACATCTATTACCAGTCTCAGGGACTGACTCCTGGCATGCTGACATTCACCAATGTCCCACCATGTATGTGAATGAAGAAATCCATTCTCTCAGAGTCACCTTCTGTGGAATACCTTGTCCCTAACCCAGGAGCATCTCCTCTCTACCCCCCATAGAGGACTTCTTCTGGCTAAGGCTGTGGCTTTAGGTACTGTATTATAAATGGAGTTAACCAACAACCTGACATGCCACCTCCTTTGTGCTTCATTATAACTCACTCTAATTTTACTCTTCCTCGTTGTTATTTTCAGAGTGGAATTTTCTTCTTCCTTTGGTGGTATGATGGGTGGGAGATGGACTCAGAGGTACAGAGCTGTGTTGATTATACTCCAGTTCATTGCATGCTCGCATCCTTAGTCTATCGAAGGCCATCTTTTGCTTTCTTTTATTTGCTTTATTTTATTTGATCATTTTTTTACCTTCTTTCTTTCTCTTCACTCCCATTTCTTCCTTTAAACACCCTTACTGTGTGTGTGTGTGTGTGTGTGTGTGTGTGTGTGTGTGTGTGTGTGTGTATTCTTCCAAACTGTTCTTAATTTATTTAGATATATGTGCTTTTTTGGGAAAAAATAGCTTCGTTGCATGTGTTTTTAAAGACAATAAATGGTATTGTGCACTGTATTAGTTTACTAGGGCTGCTGTGACAAAATACTAAAGACTGGCTGGCTTAAACAATAGAAATAGGTTTTCTCACAGTCTGGAAGTTAAAAATCTAGGATCAAAGTGTCAGCAGCTTTGGTTTCTACTGAGGCCTCTCCATAGCCTTCCTGCTTTGGTCCTCACATGGCCTTTCCTCTGTTTATGTGCATCCCTTATATCTCTTTTTTATGTCCTAATTTCTACAAATACAGAAACTAGTCAGAATGGATTAGGGCCCCATCCTAATGACCTTGTTTTAACATAATCACCTGATAAAGAACTTATCTCCAAATACAGTTACATTCTAAGGTACTAGAAGTGGGACTTCAACATATGAATTTGAGGGGGACAGAATCTAGTCCATGATATACTCTATATCTTATTAAGTGTATCAGCTAAATTTTAGTTCTGGGTTATTATGAATATATATATTTGCTATTTGTCTTGGCCAAGTCTTAACTAAACAAAAATAGATCTTACTATATTCTTTCTTCTCATATATTGCTTCCTCCTATATTAATGTCTCTTCTTGCTGGAACACATACTCCAAGAGTTCTTTCAGAGTGTTGGTGAAGTAAATTTTCTGAAACGTGTATACCTCACAGTATTTTATTTCATTATTGCATTTAAATGATACATTAGTTGATCATAAAGTATCAAGATTGAAAGTTATTTTTCTTCAATACATTAGAGAGATTATATATCTGTCATCTGTACAGTTTTGCTGTTGAGAAATCTGTTTTTTTTTCTTTGACATTTTAGAATTTTACTGTAATGTATTTAGAGTAAGCTTTTTCTTCTGTGCCCTATTCATCCTTATAAACCCTTTCATTCTGGAGTCTTGGATATTTCTTTAACTGGGAGACTCTTGGTCATTATTTACTTAAATATGTTCTTGTTTTTGTTTAATCCTTATCTGTATCTGGGGGCTCCCACAAGATGAATGTTAACCTTTCTTTCATGTTTTTAAACTACTCTTTCATTCTCTTTATTTCTTCAATATTTCTGAAAGAATTCCTTCAGCTGATTTTCCGGCTTACTAATTGGTTCTTTATTGTAATCATTCTGCTGTTAAATCCATTTGTTGCATTATTCTCTATCACACTATGTTCTGTTATCTGTTTCTCATAATCACTTCCCTTTGCTTCCTGTTTCTAATATTTCTCCTTATCTCTGAATATTATTTATATACTGTTTTAAATTTTTGTCTGTTACATTATCTTCTTTTTGGGGTACAAGCTTTTCATTATGTATTTTAATTTTATAGTGAAAATTTACTGATCTGCTTTTCACCTTCCCTACCCTGCTCAATGTCCCCGAAAGGTGGCCTGCACAAGTGACATCAACAGGCTCCCTTGTCTTCTGGCTTCCCATTGAGGACAGACACTGGGGAGACTAAGCAGGAGAATGGTGAGAGGGAAGAATATGAGGTCAAGGTTATTTATTCTCTCACTTTGCTACCTATGGTGTTGGTTATGTTCTTGACTGAAGATCAGTTAATACAGCCCTTTCCAAATGACTTTCTCCTGGCCGTTCTTATACTTCCTAACTCCCCTTCCACTTTCAGGCCTGTTACTAGCACTTGAGTACTGCTATATGCTGCACACAAAACTATAGTGTTACTAAAGTTTTCACAAATTATCAGTTTGATTATGTCACAATTTCCTGCCAGACCCTGACTAGTGAATTCAGTAGTGATGTCTACCTGGAGAGAGGATCTAACACTTATTAGGCCCTAGCTAGTGTTTCTCCAAGTGAGTCAGGAGATAGAGAGTGCTATACCACATGACATGAGGGGGTGTGCCCCATGGTGGAGAGGCCCTGGTGTAGAAGCCCAGCATTAAGCCATTGCTGTATCATCCTCTCTACCTGAAGAGTTCAGTCCTTCTTCCCAGGAACTGCTTCTATCCAAGGATGTTGCAGTTGCTAAAACTATGGGGATGGTTTGAAGTGGAGAAGCTTGCTGAGGTGTTTGTCAGCTCATCTGCACTTAATGCTGTTTATTCTTTACTTTGATAGCTTCTGGAGCTTCCAGGGTATTATCTTACTATCCCTGTGCATCTAGCAGAGAAGACAGTTATCTGCTCAAGGCAATCTGGAATGAGAATAGAGCTCAACCAGAAAATTTTCTGCCAGCTTATGCCCATTTGGGGCTAAAGAACATACCTCATTGTCTACCCATCCCAGACACAACCATCTCTTATTTCCCAAAGAGTTTCTTATTATTTTTGCTTTTTTTTATTGTTTGTTTTGTTTTTTAAGTTGTGGAGCCAGCTCTGAGCTCTTCTTTAGCTTCTTTTGGATTCAGTTTGGGGAAAGGCATCATCACAAATTCTTTAGACCTGTAATTGAACATGGTTGCTCAAACAGATGGTCATGTTTTGTTAGTATTGATGTTCTGATTCACTAGGGCAACAATTATTTGTCCAAGGAAACCTCTCAACTGCCACTGGCTCAAGAGCTGACAAGGTCAGCCTTCAGGGGTCGTACAAACTATTCTACTAGGAAAAAATATCCAACACCATCACAGATAGTGCCCAAATGTAGGAAGGCCCGGCTCTACCTTCTATGGTTATTATACCTACCACTGGTTTGAAAATTATAGTGGATATTCTGATGTACCATCCAGGTACCTCTTCAGGAACAAAAGATTTATTACCCCAACCATTTGGAGTGCTGCTGGCAGATAGTCTTTAGCTGTCAGCCCTTTATGGGATTTCCTAAGTTAAAGAGATAAGAGATGTGATGATGATGATGATGATGATGATGACAATGATGACAATGATGATGACGACAAGACAACAATGACAACGATAACAAGATGATGATGATATAAGAGGAGATTTGATGATGATGTTGATGATGACAGATGATGCTCCTGCTGCTAAATTTGAGGGAGGAATCAAAGAACTATTATACAAAGTTCCCACCTTTGAGTTGCTCACAGTGTTGTTCTTTTGTTTTGTTTTTTTTTTTTGCATTTGTTTTTTGTTGTTTTTTTTTTTGTAATGATGTCAGAAAAGAGAATTTTTTTATAATCGTTTTTTGATCTGAAGTATAGTGTCATTTACAAAAACATGAACAAAGTCAAAATTTATGGAAAGGCTTACTGAGCTTTAAGGGAACATTTTTCAGCTATAGTTACATGTTTGCATTTACTTATCAAATTTACACATGAAATTTTCTTTCTTAACAGTTGCAAAATTAAAGCCTTTATACTAGAATATGTCATTTCCCACAACGATGATGAAGCTAAATAATTAGAACTGAAAATTTGGAGTCCTTCATTTGGCATTTTATAACTTTATATAAGTTTGCTTAAAACATGCTTGATTTTAATTTATCAAAAAAACAAATGTAAAACAATTTCACTTAAAAATGCATGCAGTTTTCTTCCTTAATTCTTAATTACCTATAAGTAGGCAGTTTAATGTAAAGTTTTCAAAAAAACTTTTATTTCTAAAAAACATCTCAGACAAATTTGAGGCAAAATCATAAGTAAAAAGTATCATTGTGAATAAAAGACAATATGTGATAAACTGCAAGGGTGAGTCACAAAGCACTTACAGTAACTTGGGAATTTGGAGGAATATACATGATGTCATTTTGACCAAGGCTACACATGGTACATTCTGCATGTAGGAGGGATTTTTAAAGGGTCTTGAGCTTGGATGAAATTAGGATATATTGCAAATATAGTTGATTTAGATATTTCTTAACTCTATCAGACTTTATCTGCCTTATTTCAAATAAAATTGATATATGTTAGAGAATTCATCATTGCAATTATTATTTGAGCAGTCAAAGAAAACTGAATTTTATCTCAAAAAGTACCTACTCATCCTCACAACAACCCTGTTGGATAGGTACTGTTGTTATTCCCATTTTTCAGACAACGAAATGAGGCAGGGGATGTGTAAGTGATTTACCCAAGATTACACAGCTATCGTGTGGTTGTGTTGGGATCCAAATCCAATGCTGTTTGAGCCAGAGCATATATTTTTCTACACTTTTCCAAGTCAGTACTGCTTTCCTAGGGGACACCAAAAGATGAGAATTAGATTGAATCTGTTTATGAAGTGATAGTTATAGATAAGCTACTATGCCTTGGGGAAGAGGAGCTTGTTTATCACTTTTTATCTTACTGCAAAAGCAATTTTTACAGCAGCTCGAGTTATATCACAAGTAAATGAAACAGGTGCTCATTACACATCCAGGCTGGTATAACTTTCACTTTTCAGTTCCTGTAAGAGGTGGGGAAGAAGAAAAACCCTAATGTTCACTGTGGAAACCTGGGCACTATTTCTATTCAATGTGTAGTTTACTAAGCCAAGTTTCTTTATAATGAGTTTTATGAAACAGGCAAATGTTTCTGGTGTGGAAGGGCAAAGGAAAGAAAAGTAGTGTATTTTTTTTAAAAGACGAAAACAGATGTAATGCAAATGTATACCCTGCTCTTTCCTTTATGATAGTATGTGAAGCACACATGCATAGACTGCGTTAGTGTTTTTAGTGAAAGTTAATAAGACATTTATTTGGAACTGGGAAAATACCTTACCTGATGGCTGAATTTTATTGAGTTCATCCTTTGTGGCTTTAATGAGCAAAGAATGCATGGTATTGTGAGATGTCTAAACAGAACCCATTTCGTTAGTACAGAAACAAATGGGTATTAAAACATGGGGAGAGCTATAGATTGATTCAAGGGATTCCTGTAGTCACTAATTCGTTTTGACGACTCTTCTTTGGTTAAGTGTCTGCTTCTATTTACCTGCTAGGGTAAACATGGGATCAAAGTTCTGATTCCCCCAGGATTAATCATTTTCTTCTTTATCTGCATCAAAGTTTTTTGATATGGCAAAACTTCCTTCTTCAGTTGAACTTACTATGTGTTTAGATTTGAATCAATAATAGTAAATATTGACTTGAAAGGTCATTGCTTACTTTAGGGAAAAGGGTTATCATTAGAATAATTCCCATTTGCTATTTTTTACTCTACTTTCTGTGAAAGTTTATTTAAAAATCTTAATAATCTGAGGAGAGTTTAGTCAAAATTTCTTCACTCTTTTACTTTCTTATCTCAAAATATTTGTGGGAATTTTTCTGATTCTGCATGGATTTTTCAGCATAGTTTTTAGATGCATAGAGTTTGGAGTCACAAACAGAAACTGATTTGTAATTCTGTACCTTGTCATTGCCTAGCGTTGGGCAAGATACCAACCTCTATAAAAGGAGATAATGACAAGACCTAAATTTTATGATGTTTTGAGTTTCAAAAAATATAGTCAGTATACAGAATTTAGTTCAGTGCCTGGTACATAATTTCTCAATAAATATTAGTTATTAATGCCATTATATTGTTTAAAAACATATATGTATGCAAATTATGATATGTGTATTTGCATAATCTAAAAACTTGCTACAGATTACAGAATCGGAATGTAAGTGGGTTCAGTAATTTTCTTAAAAGATCAATAAATTATAAAAATCTTTGAACAGAGATGTCATTTGTAGAGGGATATCCAACATAAATTTTAAAAATTAGACATGCATATCAAGCCAGCTTAACTTTGTACTCTCTGTACTTGAAAATGGTGAATATATTTTCCCTTTAAAGTTTAAATCATAGGTTCACAATGCCCAGTATAATTAAATAACATCTTAATAAATACATACCAGTTGAAATGATGTTATATGCTAATTGAATACGCACACTGTATGTATGAAATACCAACCGTATTTCAAATAGGGAACTACAGGCCTGTCAAAAAGTTGCAATGGCCTCTTTTTCATAATATGGAAGTGGGGAAACTGTATTGCAGAATCACTTTTACATATTTTTTCAAAATGTACATGCCTGGGCCTCATGTTGGACTTAGTGATATCAGAACTCCCAGGAATGAGATCCAGATATTCGCACTTTTAATACTACAATCTTGTCATAAATGACTAGAAAAGTGGAGACGAATACAAACATTTAGTTTTTAGACATTTGATAATAGGCAGTGCAAGATTATGATCCATGGAAGGAGGCAAATGAATGAGGTGAGCCCTTCAATTGCTCCAGCGTCCTGCCTAGAGGCTGTTTCCAGTCCACAGCTCAGGAAGATGAACCCCAAACAGAGCCTGTAGGTCTCACTGGGAAGGCTAAGGTGGCTAGGACTTGTGGAGCAGAGTATCAGAGAGTAGGAAGTTGCACAGAGAAAGCTCTGGAAGTTAGCAGAGAGTTCCCTGAGTCTCTGATTGAGTAGTGACCTATGCATATGTGAGTTGAAACTCCATGAGCCTGGGGAAAGACCAGTCTTCTAATTTCTACTTCCCTCATTCATCCCCCAAATTTTTGCCTGTATTCAAGCTTCATATAAATGGAAACATGTAATATACATATTTTGGGGCATTAATTTATTTGCTTGATAGTATATTTGTGAGGTTGATTCATGTTGTGTGGCCATAGAACATTCATTGTCATTGCTACACATTTTTTTATTGTATGATTAAATCACAGAGTAGTTGTCATTTGGCAGTTAATGGAACTTTGGTTGTTATCATGTTTATTACAAATAATAATGCTATGAATATTTGCATATATGTCTTTTGGTTCATGTATTTAAACATTTTACTTCAATATAAATCTAAGAGAGGACTACTTGGGTCATAAGATATGTGTACATGTACTATACATTTTTCCAGAATGGTCTCACAAATTTAATTCCCACCAGCTGTGCATGAAAGTTCTAGTTGTTCCTTATTCTTACCAATACTTGATATAGTCACTCTTTTTAATTAGCCGTTCTGGTGAGAGTGTGGTAGTATCTCACTGAGGTTTTAGTTAGTGTGTTTCTTTGATTAGTAATAATATTGAGCATCTTCTAATATTTGGCCATTTGGATATCTTTCTATAGGATTCTCTATATTTTTCTTATAGATTTATGGAAATTAGTTGTTTATTTTCTAGATATAAGCGCTTTGCTATGTTGTTACAATTTCAAATATAGAGAAAGCTGTCATTTGCCTTTCACTCTCTTATTGGTATATTTTCCCTTAGGAACCAGAGTTCTTAAATTTAATTTATTCTAATATTATTCATCTTGTCTTTTATGGTTAGTACTTTTTGTGTCTATTTAAGAAAAATTTGCCAACCTCACTTCATAAAGATTTTTTCTTATTTTTTTATTTTTTTATTTTTTAGAATTTCTTTCCACCATGACTGTGGGGACAGTCAAATAATAGCTGAATTTTGTTTTCAGTTTTTTAAAATTATGGATATCCCATTGGCCCAGTGCCATTTGTTCCAAGACCATTTTCTCTCTTCTTTTCTGCTGTGCCACCGTTCACATAAATCAAGTATTCATATGTGGGTAGGTCTTTTGCTTGATTCTGTTCCATCTCTATTAGTCTGTCCTTGTGCAAATATTATAGCCTCAATTGTAGGAGGTTTACAATAAATCTTGATATTCAATAGTGTGGTTCCTCCAGTTCTGATCTTTTTCTTCAAAATTATCTCAGCTATTAGCCCTATTTCCACATAAATTTTAGTATCAGTTGATCAGTTTTTACCTTTTGGTGTCACTTGTAGTAACTGTGTTCTGGGAATTTTTCCATTTTACCTAAACTTTCTCATCTCTCATCATAATCTTAATATCCTCATATTATATTTTTTATTGTCAGAAGGACCAGATGAATTTTATTACTGGCATATGCCATCTCTGGTTTTCATTGATCAGTCGTGCCAAGGTGTTATCAATTATCATAGCCTTTCCAAAGAATAAGATTTTTGGCTTTGTTAATCTTCTTTCTTTTAAGTTTTTCTTTTTAAATAATTTCTGCTGTTGTAGTTATAATTTCCCTGATTCTACTTACTTTGGGTTACATTTGATTTTATTTTTGCAACTTCTTGAGACAGATACTTTAATCACCGATTTTAAGCCTCTTTGCTTTTCAAACATATATAAATATATATATATATTTATATATATATGACATCTATATATTTCTTTCTAAGCACTGTTTTAGTTTCATCACACAAATTTTATTATGTTTGATTTTCATTATTACTTACTTCAAGTATTTTCTAATTTATGATTTCCTCTGGGTCACATGGTTATTTAGAATTATGTTATTTATGTTCTAAACATATGGAAATTTTTTAGTTTTTTGGTGGTGCTGTTGCTATTAATATCTAACTTATTTCCACTATGATCAAAAAATATATTCTCTAATTTTAACCTTATGAGGTTTGTTAGAGTAGCTGATAAACTAGCACATGTTGAAGTTTGATAAATGATTCTATACTTATCGAGTGTACTGTTCTACATATGAAAGTTGGGTCGTGTGTTAATCATCAAGTTCTTAATATCAGTTACTATTAATATTAGGACTACCAGTAGAGTATGTTTCAGTCTTCTTTTTTATTTATCTGCTGAAATTCTCTATTGTGTTCTTTTAGTTCCTTGAATATATTTTGAAGTTTATGTCTGGTAACTCCATCAGACAAAATAATAAACATCTACATATGTTTTGTTACTTTGGCTTTTAGTTAATTTCTATCGTCTAAATACCCAAATGTTTTCAATTGGGAAATAAAAGTTCTGCATGTTATCTTCCTTCAAAGGGAATTTTCTTTTACTCCTGGAAATTGACCATGAACTAGGGCTTCCAGATAAGTTTACTGTAAAAAATTAAAATGATTGGAAGTTGAATGCCAATATCTGAGAGAGCTCGTTCATTTCCAGTTTTCTCCTACTCTAAGTGTATATCTTTTTGGAGTCCTAACTCACTTCAAGAAATAGTTTCTTTTTCTTCATCAACCCTTGAACTTCAGTTTTTGCCTTCTAGACCTGTGTCTGATAAAAGTTCTGCTCAGCTTCTCATCTACTGTTTGTAAAAATGCCATCTCTCTTGATGTGCTAGTGGCACTGAATACCAGACTCAGCTCTTGCAGCGTCTTTCTTCTCCCTAAGGTATTTTCCCCACACATCTTAACTGTCTTGCGTGTGTGTTCCAGCATTTCTAGTTCTCAGTGGGGAGTTTGGTCCAAATAACTAATTATTAATGGCTAAAAAGTAGAATCAGAGAATTTTAATCTAAGAGAGCAATCTCATCTTATCTTATGTGTTAATTGGTTCAGTAAACACAGACCTATGTCTGGAATTTTCCTGGCAGATTTGTGAGCTAAAACATGATTGTCGTTGTTTTCAATGACTAAGTTTTAGTGTTTGCAACTTTATGTCATTAGTTCTGGTATCTAATGATTGGTAGAAGCTGGAAGAGAC
Organism: Cynopterus sphinx; assembly: GCA_030015415.1. Taxonomy (NCBI): domain Eukaryota; kingdom Metazoa; phylum Chordata; class Mammalia; order Chiroptera; family Pteropodidae; genus Cynopterus; species Cynopterus sphinx. Next base: position 40,609,751 of record CM057391.1, on the reverse strand, counting down.
ACAGGAGAATGTTAGTGAAAACCTAAAGGGCCTTGAGAAGATTGTTAATGGAAATCTAAAAGGCCCCAAGGAAGCTGTCAGTGGGACATAAAGGAAAGAGAGGAAAATATTATTGGAAGTTGGAGAAACAGAGCCCTTGTTATGTAGTAACAGAATGTCAAAAATAGAAAATATAATAATAAACTTGATGATCTAGTTAAGGAAGCTCCCAGGAAAAGCACTGATGGTTCTTGTGTTTTTTAGCTATATGTAATAAAATGAGAAAAGAGAGATAAACCAAAAAGAAACTGTGGCAGGCAGAATTCTACAGTGGCCTCTATGAGCTCCACCTCTTGGTGCTGCATTCATGATTAGGTTACATTGTGTGGCAGAAGGAATTTCACAGATGTAATTAAAGTCCCTAATGAGTTAACTTTGAGTTAATCAAAAAGATTATCTTAGGTCTTTGTCCTAGTCAGGTGAGCCCTTAAAAGGGACTGGTGCTTTTCTGTAAAGAGATTTGAAGGGTGAGGGGGCCATGGAAAGGACCTGATAGTGCCTCTAAGAACTGAGAGTAGCAAGGCACAGGAACTTCATTTATCTATATAGTCCAAGGAAATGAATTCTGCCATCAACCAAGGGAGCTTGGAAATGGATCTCTTCCAGTCCAGCCTACAGATGAGAACAGCTGAGACCTTGATTTCAGTCTTTGAGACCCTGAGCAGAGCACCCAGCTAAAGTATGCTGGATGCCTGATCCACAGAAATATGAGAGAATAAATTTATGTTGTTTTAAACTACTGTTTGTGATAATTTGTTACATAGAAATAAATAAAGTAATACAGCAATTGTTAAATTTTCAAGCAAAATTTGAAGAAGTATAAAGGAGCCAGGATATTTTAAATTTGAAAATAAAAGTGTTTTCTCTAAATCTCTTAAAATGGCAAACTATCTCAAATTAAGAAATGGCTTCCAGGCCAAGATCAAATCTAGGATGGGCCTGTAAGATCCTTTTTTAAAAAACTTAGAATGATTTAAGGTGGCACCTGATAGACTCAAACATAAAAAAAAAAAAAAAAGGCCTTCTAGAGAGGTATATCTCAAAGAGTCTCTGTTAAACCATGAGTCTTCTTAGAATTTTAAGACACTGTCACATAGCAGCTTCATGAGGACTTCAGGTAGAAGAGAGTTTATCTGAAAGAGATTTGAGATTGTGGCTTTCTTAAAACAATTTTAACTAAATTTAATAAGATTCATGGAGAACCTGCAGACTATTTAAAAGAATTATGCTGGTGGAAGTACTGTCACCTTGAACTGAGAATCAAGAACCAAGGAGTGGTGCTGGGCACTTACCAAGAAGTTAATATGTACCTGACTGTTTTCTAGAATTACTACAGACTAGCAACTGCTGCACACCTCCCCTATTGTTTCCCCTCATTTTCAGTTTCAATCTTAGAATCAGCTTTCTGATTTTCAATCCTCTCCTTCATTACAGCCAGTAACAAAACTAAGCCAGGGCAGTTTCTGTTTTACATTGAAGCGCATGGTCTCTGAGTGATCTATGTTGATGTGAAGGTAAGAAACTGTTGACACAGCTATTGTACTTAAATCAGTTTTCCAGTTCAGGTGTCTTCGGGCTGCCACAGACATCTCCAAACCAAAGCAGAGCAAGTTTGTGGGGGAGGGCACTGACCAGTATTCCCTATCCTTCTCATCAGTAAGTACATGTATGTGAGCACGAATATGTGTGTAGGAATGTGTGCAAGTATGTGTGTGCATTTGGGTATATTTCCAAGAAGAACTTCAAGTAACTTTCTTCCAACCTCTCCTCCTCAAACTGATATGTGCTCTTCTTTTCGATGGAGGAACTTCTTTTTCCCCTTTGTTACCAAATCCATTTCTCTAGTTTGAAACAAAACAAAAACAAAACAAAAACCAGAGAGCTCTTTTGTTGAGCACAGAGCATATGAGAAAGGGATGCCTCATATTAGATAATACATAAGATTTGTTTTACTAATTATTCCCTCATCAAGGCATCTCCATGGTCTGGACACTTAGTCACAGACCCTCAGACTTCCCAAATGAGGCCACTGAACTCCCAGGATGGCCTCATGAGTGCAGGTCCAGCCTCTGCCCAGATGCTGAGCAAAAGCAAAGAAAAAAAAACCCATCACTCAGGTACATTTCTCTCAGAAACACTTCATAACAGAAAATATGGGCTGGCTGAATTGCATAATTCTCCCCATGACTCCACCAGAAAGTGCTTACGTTCTAGAAATGAAAGAATCTAGGAAGAAAGTTGTCTGAAATGTGCAGTATTTTAGAAAAGATAAAACCTGTTCAACTTTGGGTTTCACCACTCATAAATTATCAAGTTATTTCTCACTTATGGCATAAAATATCAGTCTGGTTGGTATATGCACCCACACATCAGCTGAGACTGAAGAGAGCTAAATTTACAAAACATTAAATCAATAAGCATGTGTGAATGGATAAACAGTGTGAGATCCTTAACTTAATAAGGCCACAGCACTACTGTTAATCATCTGTTTTGCAACTTCTGAAGTTTTTTTCCTTCTAATTTTATAGTGGTGTTAGCAGCTTAATGAGTGAAAGTCCTTCTTTCAGAAGAGAACAATGTACTTCAAAGTAGGAAATGAGAAATATTTCTAGGGAGATGAAGCCATGATAATATCCAAAGTGCTGCAACTATTGCAAGATGCTGTGTTTATAAGGAAGAAATAATAACTTCAGAGCATTTACCTTGTTGTCTAAACTAATGAGAAACCCTGGAACAGACAGGGCTGCCAGATGTTTCTCAGGAAAATACCAGTCTTCCAAATGAGGAGTGGAGGAAGCTGTAGGAATAAATTAATAAAAATAGCATCTCTTTTCCCTCTCTTGCTCTAGAGTTATGCCCCCCACCCAATGTGTCTCCAAACCCACTAGAAAAGACTTATAATCTCTTCACATTAAAAATGTGTCCTTCTCTAGAGAAGTATCCACCCCTGCCATGGCTGTTCTTTTATGTTACTTCACAAATGACAGGACAGGTTAATCTGGAGTATTTGAACTGCTCTATTTACCAATGCCCAGAACTTTTTCCAGGGATGATGTACTGAAAGGGACCACCAGCAGATGAGACATTTCATCTGGTAGAAGATATTAATAACTACTATAAACCAGTGGAAGCTGTAGTCCTAAACAACTCTGTGTCAATGTAAAGAAGGACAATAGTGTGGAGAGAGCTGAGCTGCCAGGCAAAACCTAGATGGTCTCTGGACTTGGAGTTGCAGAAATGTGGGAGTGACAAGGGAGATGGAAAACATGACATTAACTGGAAATCTGTGTAAACGGATAGAACAAACTGCCTGAGAGAAGGTTACTGGATAGATTCTGGCCCCACTATTTATTCATCTGGCTAGTCTGTAGACAGCTCTCTGTCACTTATTCTAAAATAAATCCTTGGTGTTGACTCCCTCCACCCTCTCTCTACCACCATTACTACACATAAACATAGATCTTAGGCAGCTTTTTTACTAAAATGTGAGAATAAGCAAGAAAATATACTAACATTTGCAATGGGAGAAAATTCGTATCTGCTACCTACAGTGATCTAGCCCAAGTTTACATGTGAATGGACAATGAACACATGAAGAAAACCAGAATTATAAAATTAAAATTCCAAGATAAGGACAACATCTGATTCCCAAAAAATACAAGATAATTTAAGAAAGACAAGAAAATGAAAAAAAAACTGAAATTATATACTCAAAGAGATTCAAGAATATATTTTTAATGTCTGTATTTTTTTAAGATCCATGAAATATTTCTGAAGGATTCATAAGAAATTAATAACAAGATTGTCTTTAGGGCTGGGACCTAGGTGAGAAAGAACTTACTTGTCACTATACATTTTTTTCTTTACCTAATGAGTTTTGTCCCAGGAGCATGTGTTATTATTTAAATTGATATAATGGCATGATATAATATATCCATAAATTAAGAACAATGAACTATAGTAAAGGAACAATCAGAGAAGAAAAAAGACCTCTTGGAAAGTAAAAACATTATTGATAAAATAATGGAAGACTTGGGATAACAGGAAATATACAAATAGACTGCAAATCTCACTTGTTTGAGCTTCATGAAAAGAAAACAGAAGGGAAAAAAGAGATACTATCAAAGAAATAATAGAAGAAAATTTCTCAGAGCTAAAGACAGATGACCGTTTAGATTGAAATTGGCTTTTTCATAATTCTACTGTTTTGAAAAACAACTGCATAAAACTATAATTATAAAACTATGTTGTTGGGCTTATAACATGTAAAGATGTAAATGTAAGACAATAATAATCCAAGACGGGAGGCAAGAAGAGATTTATGTTGGGGAAAAGTTTCTATGTAATATTTAAATTAAGTTAGCATTAATCTGAAATAGATTATTTTAAATTAAGATTGAATTTACTCATCCAAATTCTGAGAAGAGTAAATGAGAAAAGACCCACAAGTAGACATATCATCATGAATTTTAGAACTCCAAGGATTCTGAGAAAAATAATTTTCAAGCTAGAATTCTACATACTTATTCAAATTATCAATCAACAGTGGTGGTAACGTAAACACAACTTTAGAGATACAAAGTCTCAGATTTTTTACATGTGAAATATTCCTTCTAAAGAATTTTCTTCTGAGAAAGTAAGATAAAAATACAAAAAGTGTTGTAGGATGCAAGAATTGGTGACAGTAATTTAGGTGTGCACCAAAAGGAAATGCCAGGAAGAGACTTCTGCAGTAGGCCTGGAAAGCCCAAATTAAAAGAGAAAGACAGGGGGCTCCCACAAGAAAATATTTAAGTAGAAACCAAAGGAGAACAGGGGCAGGTTTACCTATATCAGACAAATTACCATCAACGTCTTCTCTTCCTCTGATTTACTCACTGACCAAAAAAAAAAAAAAAAAGTAGGTTAAATTAAACTCTGCCTGTGTTATACCTGCACAGCAGCAGCTGGTCTTGACTGGAGAAACAATTACAGCTGGGACAACTGATCTCTAAGTACAGGACCACAGGTCTCACAGGTGCCCTGAGCTCAGACTGCCAGTGCCATGATACTTAACCTTCAGCTTCTCTCTCCCATCCAGTTTTACACTCTCTTCTTAGACCCCCAAACCTACTACAGTTGTTTCTCATTCCTCACTCTTAGTGACAACCTTCATTATTGAATTATTGATACAGTTTATACATCATTCTGTATGATTCTTCTCATGACTACAATTGGTTGTATCAGTGTGGGTAACTGCCAGCACGCACACACACACACACGCACACACACACACACGCACACGCACGCACACACACACACACACACACACGCACACGCACGCACACACACACACACACACACACACACACACCCCATGTGGACTAGAGAAGCAGAAAGAATGAAGCAAAAACACTGGCTATCAAGACAAGAGGTAGAGAGAATCCAGCTGGGCTCTCATTTCCTGCTTACACTTTCCCCCTGAGGTCCAACAGCTTTTTTGCTCTGGGTTCAATGAAACAGCACTGCATCTTCATGTGAAACTCCCCCAGCTTGCGTTGGTTTCAGTTGACTAATACAGGGAATCTGAATACTTTATGGCCCATTTGAAAATTTTCAATTGCTTTCCAGACAAATTCCTCTAATTCGAACAGTGGATTCCTGGCTGGATTGTGCATCTCTTCCCACGCACCAACTTCTAAACCAGAAGATAAAGAAAGGAGTCAGGCAATGAAGATAAACGTATTAGGTTTATTGATGATTATTGTTGAATCGGAGGATATGACTTAGGTGCATGACAAGAGAGAATTTTCTAATGTTGAATCCCAGAATTTGACCAACTTACCCACCTATCACAGGAGCGCAGGAGAACTATGATCTCCCTCTACATTGGTAGAGCTTTTACTACCAGGCTTACCTTGTGGCACATTTTCTCTGCAACCAGACAAATGCCAAAGAGAAAAGGAGAAGGAAGAACTAAACTACATACTCACAGTCCCTGCTTCTGAAGTCACTCAGCAAAGAAATTCCTTTCCTGGGAGTGAAGAAGGGGTGAGAGAGTCCAGGAATGTTATACAATGGATGTTTCTCCATAAGGATGGAAACCTATGGAGGGGACACATAGGTCCCCTGAGCCTGGTAAAACTGCTGATTCTCTATTCATTATTGCATCCTCCACACATGCAGAGATAGGGAATTGTCTACCCTAATGCAAAAAGAAAAAAAAAAAAAGGCACACAAAAATTTAGTGAATAATAGGAAAACATTTTGAGACATCTTTAAAAAAGGAGACTTCTGTATAGAAGAATATCTTTATGATTTTTAGCAGGAAGAGATTTTTTGAAATAATTTTTTATTTAAAGCATTTTTTAAAAACATTTTTTATTGAGGTGAATTTTACATAGCATAAAATTAATGATTTTAAAGCCAACAACTCAGTGACATTTAGTACATTCACAATGTTGTACATTTTGGTACATTCACAACCACCACCCCTGTCTAGTTCTAAACCATTTTCATCTTTCTAAAAGAAAAACTCATACATATTCCCATTCCTTCTGTCAACTCCTGTGCAACCACTGGTCTGCTGTCTGTTTCTATGGATTTACCTATTCTGGATATTTCATATAAATGGAATCACACAAAAGTCTTTTTTTGTATCTGGTTTTGTTCTTCACTTAGCATAATATTTTTGAGGTTTATTCACATTGTAACGTATATCAGTACTTCATTCCTTTTTATGGATGAATATCATCCCATCGTATCTATATACCATGATTTCTTTGATTTTTTTCCATTACAATTGCATACAATATTATATTAGTTTCAGGTGTACAAAGTTATGATTATACATTCATATAATGTACAAATTAATCACCTTTATAAATCCAGTACCCATCTCACACAATACATAGTCATTGCAATATTACTGACTATATTCCTTATGTTATACTTTACATCCTCATGACTATTTTGTAACTACCAATTTACACTTCTTAATCCCTTCCCCTTTTACACCTGCCCTCCCAACTCCCCTCTCATCTGGCAACCATCAAAATGTTCTCTGTGTCTATGAGATTGTTTCTGTATTTTTGTTTATTTATTTTGTTCTTTAGATTTTACATGTAAGTGAAATCATATGGCACTTGTCTCTCTCTGTCTGACTTACTCCACTCAGCACAATACTCTCTAGGTTTATTTATGAAAATAGTAACATTTCATTATTTTTTATGGCTCAGTAATATTCCATTGTATATATGTACCACCTCTTCTATCTTCATTCATCTTTTGATGGACAGTCAAGTTGACTTCATATCTTGACAATTCTGCAATAAATATATAGATTAATATGTCCCTTTGAAGTAGTGTTTAGGGTTTCTTTGGATAAATACCCAGAAGTGGGATTACTGAGTCCTTCCTTGTCTCTTGCTATAGCCTTTGTTTTAAAGGATATTTTATCCGATATAGGTATTGCTATCCAGCTTTTTTGTTTGTTTTCATTTTCATAAAATATCTTTTTCTATCCCTTTACTTTCAGTCTCTGTGTGTCCTTATCCAAAGTGAGTGTCTTATAGGCAGCATATGTAAGGGTCTTCTTTTCTTCCATTTGGCTACCCTATGTCTTTTGACTGGATTATTTAATACATTTACACTGAAAGTAATTGTTGATACACACACACACACACACATACATATATAGTTATTGTCATTTTATTATTCATATTTTAATCTTTTTCTCTTCTTCACGAAGTCCCTTTAATATTTCTCATAATACTGGTTTGGTGGTGATTAATTCCTTTAGCTTTTTCTTGTCTTGGAAGCTCTTTTTTTGTCCTTTCATTCTAAATGATAGCTTTCCTGGGTAAAGTAAGTAATCTTGGTTGTAGGGTCTTGCTTTTCTTTACTTGAAATATTTCCTGTCAATCTCTTCTGGCCCATAAAGTTTCTGTTGAGAAGTCATCCAACAGTCTTATGGGTAACTAATTGCTTTTCTCTTGCTGCTTTTAAAAGTCTTTTTTTAGTCTTTTAATTATGGCATTTTAATTATGATGTGTCTTGGTGTGGGCCTCTTTGGATTTATCTTCTTTGAAACTGTCTGTGCTTCCTGAGCTTTTTGTCTATTTTTTTTCCCCACCAGATTTGAGAAGTTTTCCATCATTATTTCTTCAAATGGGCTTTCCATCCCTTGCTCTCTCGCTTCTCCTTCTGATACCACTATTATGCAAATGCTGGTATACTGGATGTTGTCCCAGAGACCCCTTAAACTATCCTCACTTTTTTAGATTCTTTCTTTTGTTGTTGATATTCTTACTAGGCTTTTTTTCTACTACCTTATTTTCTAAATTGCTGATTTGATTCTCTGTTTCATGTAATCTCTTGCTGATTCCCTCTAATGTATTCTTTATTTCAATTGTTGTATTCTTCATTTCTGTCTGTATCCCTTTTATGTTTTCCATCTCCATTTTTGTGTTTTTTTATCCCTCACTGAGTCCATCTACTCTTGCCCTAAGTTCATTGAGCATCCTTATAATCAGTGTTTTGAATTTTGTGTCTGGTAGATGGCTTGTCTCCATTTTGTCTAGATATTTTTTTCTGGAGCTTTGTTCTGTTCTATCATTTGGGAAATGTTTGTCTCCCAATTTTAACTGACTCCCTGTGTCTACGTAGTAGGTAGGGCTGCTATGTCTCTCAGACTTAGTAGAGTGGCCTTATGTGATATATGTCCTGTGGGACCCAGTGGCACAGTCTTCACTTGTCACCTGAACCCAGTGCAACAGGTGTGTCCCTTGTATGGGGTTTGTGAGCTTTGATTGCTGTTTGCATGTCAATGTGAGGGATTGATCCTCTGGCTGATTGGTTGTAAGGATTGGTCAGTGAGGAGCTGACCTTAAGGAGCAGGATGCACTCAACAGGGCTCTGGTGCCTGCTCGGTCTACCCTTTGTGTTTGTTGTTCTCAGATGCTGTGGTGCTGTGGTTAGGTCCAAAAAGTGTAACATGGTGTGTCAGCTGCAAGACATTCTGGGAGGGGCCCCACCAGCAGGCCAGGTTCAGCCTCAGCCTGTGCCCTGCCTGTGGACATGTGGCAAGAGTCACTAAGCAATCTGCAGGTGGTTATCACCCTTGCTGGCCTTAGAGGTGCATCAGGAGGCCAAACCACAAACCAAGACCAGCTGCCATCAGTGCCAGACTTGGGGCTCCTTAGCAAGAGGTACAGGCCAAACAAAGGCCAGATGCTGCTTGTTTGGGTTTTTTTGTAAAATCCTTTGAAGAATTTTAGGAAAGTCTGCATTATGAGTCATGATGGGCCATAACTTGTCTTCTCAAGAAGTCCATGAAAAAGCTGCCTCTGAGGATGGGTACAAGACCAAGGATGTGTGGGGTGTTTAGGAAGAAATAGTTTAGCTAGAAGATGGCTGTTTTGATTTGTTCACCTCTGCCATCCTTGAATTCTCTTCATTGACCAGTTAATATCTTCATTTTAATTTTTTATAAATTACATGTGCAAATTTCTTCATTAATCAGTGTAACTTGAGGAATGTGAGGTTAGCCACATGTAACTGACAAAATCAGTACTTTTCACACATATAATCTGTTACTTATAAGGGAGACAGGATAATACAATGGTAAAAACGTATCAACTTAGAGTCAAATTTCCTGCGTTCAAATCCTATCTTAGCCACCTTCTAGCTATATGACTTTATGTCTCAGGCCCTCAGTTTTTTCATCTATAGAGAAGAAAATAGTATATCTACCTTACAGTGTCATTATGGATCGTGAGATTACGATCATAAAGAATTTAGCATAACTTAATAATTAAAGTTAATAGTTTTCATGTGCTAACATGAGCGATTAACTGGGTTCTGTCCAAGGTCCTGAGGTGGGCTCTGAATCATGGTCCATTATAACAATATGAGCAATACAAATGGCTTGCTCAGAGCTGTACAGCATGTACAGCCTATCAAGCAGACAGGCTTCTGTTCAGTCAGATTTCATTTATGAAAAACTGTTTCACATAAGCTGTATGGTGGGATTGAGCGTTACTGAAACAGCTAGCCACTTAAGACAGCTGTTTTGATTTTGACTTTCCTTCAGTGAATTGTCTTAATTGACCAATTAATATCTTTGTGGACACACTTTAATTTAAAAAATAAAATGCATATGCAAATCATATTTGAGTTATATAAGCTTGGAGTATGAAAAGAAATTCATCATGAGAATCTGCTTAACCTGATAGGCATCCTGTCAACATGTTATATTTGTTTATTAACTTATTATGATTGGAATATAATGTCTAATGGGTTAATTAGCTGTCATCTATTAAACTCAATAATCAAAACTCTTCCTGATATTATATTATATATTATATAACTTTTATTTTTTACTTCTTGTTCACCTTTTTTATGAGAAAATATGTGCTCCATAAGGGCAAGGTATTGTTTCTTTTTCTCACCCCATATGCCTAGAACCTGGAACTGTGCATGGCATCTAGAAGATATGGCAACAAATTAGATAGCCTAAATTAAATGGACAAATTCCTAGAAAGGCAGGAACTATTGAAATTGGCTCAAGAAGAAATAGAAAGTATGAAAGACATATAACAAGTAAGGAGATTGAATTAATCATTTTAAAACTTTCAGTCAGGAAAATCCCAGGGCCAGATGGCTTTACTAGTCAGTTCTACCAAATGTTTGAAGAAGAATTAACACCAATTATTTGAAAAATTCCAACAAATAGGAGAGGAGGCACCCTTCCTAACTTATTCTGTGAGTCCAGTATTATCCTAATAGCTAAACCAGACAAACATCACAAGAAAACTACAGACCAATATCTCTTATAAAAATAGATGTAAAAAAAAATCCTCAAGGACTGAATTTATATAAAAGATTATAGAACATGACCAACATACAAAACTCAATTAATATAATAATCCATATTGTAGAATAAAGGACAAAAACCACACGATTATTCACATAATAACAGATGAAACACATTTGAAAAATTCCAACACTCTTTCACGATGTGTGTGTGCACATATACACAGAAAAGATAGGAAGTTTCTTAGCCTGATAAAAGGCATCTATAAAAATCCCACAGACGTCATACTTAATGGAAAAAGACTGAAAGCTTTCCACAATCCACAGGATGAGAGAAAATATGTTGAGATCTATATTTAAGAAGGGACTTGTATCCAGGATATACAAATAGCCCAATTTAAAAGTGGGAAAAATAAATAAATAGACATTTACCCTAGGAAAATATACAAATGGCCAAGAAATAAAATAAATAATGTTCAACATCATTAGACATTAAGAAAATGCACATCAAAACCATAATGAAATACCACTTAACATCCATTAGAGTGTCTATAGTCTAAATGATGGACAATAATAAGTTTTGGCAAAATGTGGTGAAGTTAGAACCCTCACTATTGCTGATGGGAATGTAAATTGGTACAGTAGTTTGCCAGTTTCTCAAAATGTTAAACACCCAGTAAACATATGACCCAGCATTTTTGCTCCTAGGTATATACCCAAGAGAACTGAAAACATTTCATGTACACAAATGCTCATAGCAGCAGCATTCATAATAGCTCTCTTCCCCCTCCCCAAATAAATAAATATTCATCAGTGGATGAATGGGTAAACAAAAGGTGGTATATTCATAAAATGTATATTTATTCAGTCATAAAAAGGGTAAAGTACTCATCCATGCCACCACATGGATGATCCTTGAAATTATTATTCAAAGGAAAAGAAGCCAATAACAGAAAGCCATTATATAAAATATAATTTTCAGAATAGTCAAATCCATACAAATAATATACTAATGGTTGCAAGGTCTAGAAAGGAAGAAATGAGGAGTGACTGGTGGTCACGCAGTTTCTTTTTGGGTGATGAATATTTCCTAGGATATAATAGTGTTGTTGCATAGCTCTGAATATGCTAAAAGCAACTGAATTATAAAACTTTAAAATGGTGAAACACAGGATATATGAATTATATTTCAATAAAGCTGTTTTTAAAATATGAATGAAGGAGTATACGTGATAGCCAAAAATGCTTTATAAGGAATTTTGTTTCATACCTGCCTCTGACAAAGGACACTGATAGGAATCCAGATATACAGTTCTCTTTCCATTGCCCGTTCTCCTTACATCTGCTCTGTCACCTTTTTTCTTTAACTCTGCAAAAAGCACTTGTTCTTACTTTCCCTTACTACTTCACTTCCTGTAAGTCTTTCATTGTGTATATAAACTGAGCATCGTTCACAGTGAGCGAGGATTCATCCCCTCCACAAGACTGAAGAAGGTAGAGAATAGCCTGGAAGTTACAGGATATTCTTGGGGAGAAGAAAATCTGTACACATTCCCACATAAAAACTACTCTCTATATATGTTTGTATACTCAGAATTACGGTATAGCATATTTACTATAATAAAGCAAATTGTTTTATAGCCAACGATGTATGTTAATGTAGGCATTCCTAAAGTGATACACTACTGTGGGAAGGATTATCTCTTCCCTTTCTCTATCCCCCCATCTGTCCCCTCAGAGAACTCAGCTCTTTTCAATGCTAAGAGAGAGATTAGGAGGGAAAGTAACTGAAGGGGCAGGAGACAAGCACTAACATAGCATATGGGACATAGGGGATATCCTAAACGAATTATCCTTAGTGATGCGAAGTATCTGAATGGTTGCTATATTTTTCTCCTCTTAGGCTGGCTCTTCTTGATAGTCTCTTCCTTTTTCCTATTCCTTCATGGATTTGAAGCTCTCCTTCTCCCTCCGTGTGATAGTACATAAAGTGACTATAACCACTGGCAAAAGCGGGACACAGGATGAAGTCTGATCCTTGGGGATGGGTAGAGAAATGGTTTAGAGCCTGAGGTATATTTGTGGGAGATGTGAAGATACAGGGAGAGAGCCTAAGAGAATATTTGCTGATAATTCAGGTCACATGGGCTACCCAGAGTCTGCGAATAAGGCCCTATGTCTAAAAGAGGAAATCAGAGACCATCCTAATAGATGAAGAATGTCATTCACAAATCTTTGCCACTCCAAGTCCCCTGACTGGGTCGAAAAACTATATTACTTAACTCTGGTGTAATAACAAATAACATTCAATGAAATTTTGTTCCTGTATTTGATTGGTTGAAGGAGTGGATAGGTCACCCTTATCATTACTCTGAGAATACCAGCAAACTCTGATTTTTCCAGTCTGAGGCAGGGGAAATGAAGAGAGCCACAAGTGGTTCCAACCAACAGTCCTTTCCTTGATAATGGGCCTTTTTTTTTTTTTTGGTTACGATAAATAATATAAATTCAAGTCAGGGATGAAAATTAAAATTTCTTCTTTCAATTTTATATTATCCAGATTGTGGTTACACATATTCTTACACAGACACACTCACTCAGTTTCCACTTGTTGGGGGATCCGTTGTATAGGCTGCTTTATGAAGTGGTCCTTGATTACATTAGTAAGCAAATATATTTGGGATAACAATAAAATGGACTTCAAATTAAGGGATGAGAAAGGAATTTAATTTAGAACTAATATTTTAACTGCTAGAAAAAGTAAAAATAGTAATTTTGTAAAAATGACTAAATACCAACTCTACTTGATGAATATCTCAGAGAAACTTACCAAATTGTGTGCTAATGAGACCCACAATGAAAAGAGATCTAAATTTCTCCATAAATAAATAGATAAATAAATAATAAAACCACTGCCTTCACATCTCATAATTTGCAAAAGTTTTTTTCTATAACTATTCAGGTATTCCAATGATTCAGGTATGTCTAAGAAACAAACACTTATTTTTTGTGAGGTGAGGCAAAATGACTTTTGTGCCCAAATAATTCAGCGTTGGTAAGGGCTGAGGTTCTTTCATTGTTATTGTCTTAATTCCCAGAAAAATGCTTTGTTTGAAGCATATTGTAGGACAAATACATCTTTTAAGTGTCAGATTTCATATGCCTGCATCTTTTCTTAGTCCCTTACCTGTCATTATATGAAACTTTTATGACTGCTTGCAGACAAAGGCCAGAAACACAAAAGGAAGAAAAAGAGAATAGTTCAGTAAATAACAAATCAGCAATTTAAGCTCAGCTCAGAAATTCATCTTCCAGGCCCCAGACTGCTGAAGAGGCTGAATTCAGATTTAGTTGACAATGATGAGTCAGAGAGATGAACTTTAAGTGCCTTTGTGTTCTAGTGTTAGTGATGTCAATCCTGCTTCATCCCCTAAACAAATCTCAAGGTCTTGCATTAGTTGCTTAATTTGCTTGCCTCTGTTTCTTTTCCTGCAAAATGAATCTAACATTGCACTCTCATTTGATGCATGATATTGCTGTAAAACATTGCTAATGAAAAATAATTAGAAAATGAAATAATAGCTATAAATGAAATAAGTATAAATGAAATAAATTCAATGGCAGGCAGAAGAGGAGAACTTTGTTTTCTCCATAACAATTGCAACTTATATAGGGTTTTACTATGTGCCAGGAATTATTCTGAATACTTTATTTATTTAGCCATTTGTTTAATCTTTTCAGACACCCCATGCAGTAAATAATAATTTTACATCACAAAATTGTTGGAACAATCTCAGACATAGAGGAAGCACTCAATAAATGTTAGCTTTTATTGATTGGTTCACAACCTACTCTTTTTTGCTCCTTGGAAAATTTAGGCATTTGCTTTTCTCCAGTTTTCTGGTACTTTTTATTTTCTTCATGACATCACAAAAGCCATATACACAGATTCTTTCCATGTTTTGATATAAAACTTTTAGAGCTTGAAAGATTGGAAGCATTGAAAGCAACCAAGTTCTTGCTTGTTGGTATCTCTTCTCTCGTCTGTCCATTACCTTTTGCTGAGGTTTATGCCATGCTTGCCTTGATAATTGTCCTGATATTTGAATAGTACACTTAAGTTTACAAAGTAGTTTTAAATGTGTTCTCTCCATATAACAGAGTGGATCTTTTAGGGGATCTTTAGGCTTGTGTCTAGTTCTGCATCTACTAGATGCGTAATTAGGTGATTCGTCAACCTCAGCCTAAGTTTCCTCAGGTGTAATATGAAATGAATAAAGGTACATACCTCATGGATTTTTAAAAGAATTATATACATGCAAAGTGTTTAACCTAGTCCCTAGCACAATAGAAAGTACATGTAGTAAGAGTTAGTGGACACTGTTATTTGGAGTGAAAATAGTGGTTGCTTTGCCAACATCTATTCCACCCCGTAGGGTTAGCCTGAGCTAGTCATGGTCATACACTTACCCACACTGTGACTGACTGTACCTTTACCAGTAGAAAAAGAAAAATGACCAATAATTTTATTAAAATGCCTAACGACAAACTCTACTTGATAAACACCCCAGGGAAACATAGAAAGCTAGGGGTCCATGAATCTGGCAAGTTCCACTCCTCTTAATAGAACAAATCTCGAGAGATTTACTGAAGACACCTCATGGGAAGTGTGTCAGTAAGACCCGCAATTGGCATGGCACCCAATTCATGACAGTAAGATAAGAGGAAAAGTCTGTTGGGGAGTTTCTGAGAAAGGTTTCCTTGATGCTGAAAAAAAGCTGCAAGAAGAAGCTGGTCCTTCTTTCTTTGGACATTGCCATGCCTGGATGTGATAATGGGAACAGCTGGAGCCATCTTGCTGCCAGCCTGTGGATGAAGCTAATACACGGAGGAGGGCAGGGCGGGACTAGAACCTTGCAGCATTGAGTTTGGAGCTGCCTTAAACCCCTAGTTACATTTTCTTACTGCTTGCTCTTCTGGGTTGGGGTTTTCTCTCACTCGCAGCCAAAATTTTGATAAAAACAAATCAGCAACAACATATAAGAAAGACTGATGAAGTTTTATATTTCTATAATGAACTTTCAATGAAGTTCTGCAAGCGAATTATTTAATCCATGTATTCACAAAGGAAATAATCCAATCCTTAAAAGTCATTTAAATTGATTTTCAGAATTTCTTGGGCTTTATATTTCAGCTGTATGTACTAGGGAATAAGGCGAGTAAATATGATCCATGAGGTCTGGCTATGACTACTGTTGCTATCCTTTGATAAAGCTGGGGTTGTCCAGTGATAGAACTCCATAGAGTAACAATCAATTAATTGTTTTCAATCATGCCCTTGGTCTTGCTTTCTAATGTTCTAATGTTCATATTGGCTTTGATGGTAGATTTTCAAATAATCAACACATTTCAGGTAAGGAATCTGTGTCTGTTCTGAGAACATTTTATCAACATGATAGCTGTTTGATCTTATGTTTAAATTGATTTTTTAATGATAACCTAAAGGCTAACATACCTTAGATTAGACAATCCTTTGACTCTTTGCAACCACTCTGAGTCTTTGCCTAACTATCATAACCATCCTTTTCCTAACACAGTGTTGCTTCTCACACTTCAGGGTGGTATGGCATCTCCTAGAGGGCTTGTTAAAACAGATTGCTGGAAAACTTTAGATCTGGAGTGGGGCTGAAGAGCTAGCATTTCTAATATTTTCTGGGTAATACTCATGCTCCTTGTCCAGAGACCACTACTATAACACAACCTTCTAATTTGTCATACCTTGAATACTTAGAAGTACATAAAGCCCACTGTAGATAGGAAATATTCTCAGATCTTTCTTTTCAACAGATCATTGTGGAATTTATACTATTATAATGATTCATTTGTTGTTGGTTTGATGCTATTTTTAATCTATATCTAAGAAAAGACTATTTGGACTTCTAATGTGGTTTTCCTTCAAGGTTCTTTGGTCCTTTTCTTATTGATAACCTTTCCAGTGTTCACTGTTTCAACTGTGGTCAGTGCCTAGCTATCTCTGATAACTATTTTGGCCTGCTTTCTTTCCCCCCTGTTTTTCTGCACCTACATACTTTTTGTCCTTTATTCAATACACTCTCTCTCTGCCCTGCAAGCATCTTGTTAGAAATTTCCCTCAAGTTGAGGGCGCAGACCAAATCTCCCTTCCAAGAAACTCCCTACTTTCCATTTCTCTCTCTTTTAAAGGGCTCCTTGATAATGTCAGACACACCTAGAATATCCCTTCTTTTTAACACAAAATGAACTGATTAGGGACTTTAAGTATATCTGCAAAATCTCTTCACTTTTGGCTTGTAACAGTTATTAATCACAAGAGTGAAATCCCTTTATATGCTAATGGCACCCATACTCACAGGGAGAGTATATGGGATGTGCACATAAGGGATTAGGAATCATCTAAACCCCCACCCAGATGAATTGAATCTGAAACTCTGGGAGTGGGCATTAGTGATCTGCAGTTTAACAAATCCTCCAGGTGATTCTAGTGCAGGCAAACATTTGAGAACTGTTGTTTTAGGCTGTTAACGAAATACAAGTGTAAACACCAGAGATCTAATCATTATACTGTGTGATAATGGAAACTCAAATACCCTCCTAGGCCTCAGCATACTAATCTGTAAATGGGAGTTGTGATTCATCTTCATGTGCTTGGCCATAACTGCAGCTGTGGGAGTATTGACTGTTTTGAAATCTGGCCTCACTCTTGTTTTTCCTTAACACAGAGAGTTAGGAGCTTCCAGCCTACATCAGAGCTCACTCTTACTGGCTTGGAAGAGCTGAAAGCTAAATAAGTATTCAGGACTTTTGTAAGTTAGTGGTGAATTTTATTTTATTCATTCATTCATTCATTCATTCATTCATTTGTCAGTGGGGTATTTAGGTCCCCTACTACGATAGTGTTTTGATCTGTTTCTTTCTTTAGTTCTTTAGTTATTGCTTTACGTATTTCAGGGCTCCCTGATTGGGAGCATAGATATTAATAATTGTTATGTCTTCTTGGTACACAATTTCATTTATCATCATAAAGTGTTCCTCAGTATCTTTCTTTACCGTTTTCATTTTGAAGTCTGTTTAATCTGATATTAGTTCCAGTACTCCCACTTTTCTCTGAATGCCATTTGAGTGAAATATCATTTTTCACACTTCACTTTGAGTCTATATTTGTCTTTGGTTTGGAGATGTGTCTCTTGGAGGCAGCCTATAGTTCGGTTTTGTTTTTTGATCCATTCTGTGCCTTTGTTTTGGTGAGGTCAGTCCATTTACATTTAGGGAAATTATTGAAATATGAGGCCTTATAGCCATTTTATCTTTTGTCTTTCAGTAGTACGGTCTTTCCATTGCTTCTTCGTCCTTCTGTTTCTTTTTCTTTATTATGGTTAGCTTTTGTGAGTTTTGTTTCTGGCTCTTCTTGTTTTATTATATCCTTTAGTTCTGGATCTTTGGTATGTGGTTACCACTACAAATATGAAAAGGATGGTTATACACACACACACACACACACACACACACACAGTGGTCCATTTTCTTCTGTGTGTACCTTATCTCTTTCTCCTTTGCCAATTCGGATGTTTGAATCCTTTCCTTTTTAGTCATTGTTATCTCAGTTTGTCTCTATGTATGCTGAACATTCATTACTATCTTGCTATAGCAATTCTCTTCTTATTGTTCAAGCTTACAATACCCTGTTCTTGTTAATGATTGCACTCTTCTATTTTTATTTGCCTGATAGTCACCTTACTCCTAATTATGTATTTTTTTTTACCCTTATTTTGTTTTAGGTGTGCTGACCCCATTCAGTATTTCCTGTAGTGCAGGCCTCGTAGTGGAGAATTCCCTCAATTTTTGTATGTCTGGAAGTCTTAATTTCTCCTTCCTATCTAAAGGAGAATTTAGCTGGATACATTATTCTAGGCTGGTCATTCCTTTTACTTAATATTTTGAATATTTGGTTGCATTCCTTTCTGGCTTGTAAGGTTTACACTGTGAAGTCCAATGATAATCCAGTGGGTTTTCCTTTGTAAGTTACCATTTTCTTATTTCTTGTTTCCCTGAGAATTCTGTCTTTGTCATTGACTTATGATAATTTTGATACAATGTGTCTTGGTGAAGGCCTTTACAGGTTGAGGTAATTGGGTGTTCTGTTGACTTCTTGAATTCCAACTCTAGCTCATTCCTTAGATTTGGGAAATTCTCGTTGACCATCTGAAAATGATTTCTAGTCCCTGCTCTTTTCTCTCACTTTTGAAAATTTCCATTATTTTTATGTTCCTCTCCCGATGGTATCAACTAGTTCTTGAATTTCTCTTTCATTATTTTTCATTCTTCAGTTTCTCTTTTCTTCCTTCTGATTCATTTCTAGATTTCTGTCTTCAATATCACTGGTCCTTTCCTCTATTTGCTCAACTCTATTTCCCAAGCTTGCTTTTTCCTTTTTTAACTCTTACTGTACACACACACACACACACACACACACACACACACACACACACACATCTCCAGAAGATCTATTCTGTTCTTTTTGAGGGTTTCAGTCTCCTTGCTCTGATCATCCAGTTGTTTTTTCCATTTCTGAAATTATTGATATGACTCATTTCAGAACTCACTGAGTTTTCTCAGAAGTACCATTTTGAATTCTCTGTAATTTAAGTCACATATTTCTACCTGTAAGCTTATTTTCTGGAGATTTTTTCTCTGTCTTTCTGAGCTGTCTTGTCACTTTGGTTGTTTATGGTGTTTAATGGACTATTTCTCCACCTGGGCTTTAATGGAAGTATATTCTGTCATTTTGCCAGAAAGATTTATTATATAAGACTCTCTTTAGCCTGCTACAAAGAAGGCGCTCTTCTTTTTTGGTTTACAGTAGGTGGCGTCTAAGCCTCTTGGATCCCTGCTTTATATAAAGCCTAAATAATGCCTTTTTTATTTTCTTGTAGATATTTAATCATGCTTGCTACCCTTCATTTCAGTCTCTGGTAGTGTCAGCAACAGTCTCAGCAGCATTTGGTCAAATTTCCCTGGGGCTCTGTGGTGATTGGTCTTGGAGGTTATGGGGTGAAGTTCCCTCTGGGTTGGGAGTTGAGGAGTAGGGCTCAGCCTTGGTTTTGCAATCAGTGCTGGCAAAACTTAACTGTTGTTTCTCTGTGGTCCCATTTCGTTCCTCTGCCTTATGCCCTGATAACTGGGCTGTTGGCTGCATGGAACTCACAGCACTTCCAGGCAGACTGTTCAGGGAAGTTGCTGCACCTTCTCCCCTCCCCTTCCTCCTGCAGGGAGCTCCAGAGACTGCGAGAAGTAGCTCCAGTTTCAGAAGCATTTGCTCAGATTCCTCTGGGGTTCCGCAGTGATTAGGCTCAAAGGGTATGGGGGTAGGGGCCCTTTGAGTAGGAGGTTGAGGGATATGGTTCAGCCTCAGTTTTGCAACCATAGCCAGTAAAAATCAATTGTAGTTTCTCTGAGTCCCCATCGTGCTTCTCTGCCTTTTGCCCTGATGACTGGGCCCGACTGCTCACCAGCTGCAGGAGCTCACAGCTTTCCCAGGCAGGGCTGTTCAGGGAACTCGCTGCTTCTTCTTCCCCACTACCCCCACCCCTGCCCCTCCTTCAGGGAACTCTGGCAACTGCAAGAGGCAGCTTCTTTATATCTCCCAGTCCACTGCTTAACACCCGGGGTTCTGACCTATGGTAACTTATGCTCAGATTCTGTGCTTAGATGTGCTAGTTTGCAGTTTGGGTATTTTTTTGTTGAGTTTTAGATGTTTAGCTTATTGTTGTTTCAAGAGGAAAGATCTGAGGATGTCTCTCACTCTGCCATGTTTCCCAGAATCCTGGTGATGAATGTTAGTTGTTTGAAATTGGCCATGATAGGAGTATTTACTACACAGAATGGGCAGGTGTTACAAATCAGGGCTCCCCCCCCCATTTCCCAGTACATCACTGCATTGAGGAGTGCCTGCCCTCTCTCTCAACCATGCTAAGGAAATACTCTATAGTGATACAGAAATGCTGGTCTTTAGTATATTCTTCCAAAATTCTAAGGGGCAGAACATAATTTCTTAGTTGTGGACTAAAGGAGAATAAATGTCTTGGAAAATGCATTTGAGACTGTGAAACATGGAGGGAGACCTCAGCTTCCCAGGGTTGGTCTCTGGTAGAATATTAGAATTAATATATGAAATC
Organism: Cynopterus sphinx; assembly: GCA_030015415.1. NCBI lineage: Eukaryota > Metazoa > Chordata > Mammalia > Chiroptera > Pteropodidae > Cynopterus > Cynopterus sphinx. The sequence goes on along the minus strand of CM057391.1, from coordinate 40,588,707 downwards.
TAAGGTGGATAAATACTGGCCAAACTTATATGATCACTTGCTTTCTCTCTCTCTCCTTCTCTCTCTCTCTCTCTCACTCACTCTCTCTCTCTCTTTCTCTCTCTCTGAATCATTTATCAGCTGCCACCTTTTTTCTTCCTCTGTTTCTCTTTTGTTTCCTTTCCTCCTTTGAAATATTTAAATCTGGGACCTGAATTGCACAGGCTGTAAGTATAGTCATTTCCTCCCTGAAGTGGGAGGGCACTGTAGCATGGTGAGTGGGAACATGGCCATTGGTGCTAATTAGCACAAGTTCAAGTACTGGTTTTACCTCTTTTTAGCTGCCTAATATTAAACAATTTATTTAAATTTTCTGTTCCTTTGATTTCTCATGTGTAAGATGGAAATAACGGCCAGTTCTGCCTGTTAAGAAAACATGAATGTTCAAAGAAATTGAGCACACACCCTGTCCGGTAGACAAGAAACGCTAGATGAATGCAGAAAACTGCACCCAGCTGAACTGAGCCCCACTAGAATATTCAGAGATGCACACATCTGGCGAGGACAGGGAGCCATGCCCATCCAATCTGCTGTTGGAGCTTCCTCTCTGATTTCTGATAGCCCTTCTCCCATCACTTCACAATAATAAGCAGCTACCATGCAGTCAGACACCCTCCCCTCTTGTTAATTTTTCCTTTTTCTTCTTTGCCTGTTTTGTAGTTTCTTCTTCTTTCTGTTTTCTCTCTTTATGTTTTTTTCTCACTCTTTTCTTATACTTATTTTGTTTTCTGTACACAAGGTGGCAACTGGGAACATGTGAACAGCCTGTGGGACTGCAGGTTCCCACCCAAGCGAGCTTCAGGTCTTTTTTAAGGTTAAAGTACCATATTCATTGCAGTAATTATATATCTGACCTATTTCACATCTATAAAAATGGGCTACCATTTTTATCATGTGCCATTTAAAAAAATATGTTCCATTGACTATTGATTGTGCCCCAATCTCATTTTTCCGTAAGACCTGTGTTTTATTGCATGATTTTGCACAGAGTGGTAATTTTTAGGAACACAAGCATCATGGTTATAACAGAACAGACTTACTATCCATAACTGACTTCTTCATTAGGCTAATGAATAAGTGAGTTAATATGTACAAAACTCTCAGGATAGCACTTGGCTGTAGTAAATGGTAAATTAGCAATGGCTAATTTTACTTCAACAAAGAGGATGTTGAAATAGATAATAGTCTCCAAAGACCTTCCAACTCCAGAATTTTGTGCATTATAGAGTCCAGGCACCTCATTATATGTACATATGTGTTGGAAAACTTGAGGTCTGCTCAAGGCCATACAACTAGTTAGTGAGGAGATGGGAAAGCACTGATATCCAGGGCTCTTACCTTCTCGCCAACCAGTGACCCTGGACAGTAGGCAATAACTGAAAAGCAATTGCAGTCATTTAACATCTATCAATTTCTAAAATACATATTAAATGTTCACAATTATGGTAAAATGTGTCAGGTGAAAGGGATTCTAAGGCTCTTAGCAGTTTTGGCTGTGTCAAAAGTTATAGCTATAACTATATAGCTAGAAGGTAGATTTCTGGACTATTTAAATTTTACTCTGAGTTGGAAGCACCTTTACATTTTGTGCCTAAAGGGAGAAAGGCATGCAAGGGTAACATCTATTCATTGGAAGATGAATGCCTAAGGGGCAAAGAAAAATTTATTTTTATTTCTCTCATCACATTATTGTCTTTTCAATAGCAATTCCCCCAATACCCAACATTCAGAACACTTTTGCTCAGGGGCGAAGGTTTTTTTCTGTATTATTTATGATATACAATGCATGCCTATGCATGTCTGGTTAAGGAATGTTTTTCTCTGTGATGAAATAGCCTCAAGGTCCAGTGTGACTTAAACTTTCTCCAAACTCTTTTTAATCTTTCGGTTTGTACTAGGCTAAGAGTAAAACAGTAGCATGAAGACCCTCAAAATGTTGTAACCATCATTTGACGCTTGGGTTATTACCCGTTCTATAAAAGGCAATGAATTGTTATCTCACATTTCATACTTTCCAGCTTTCCAGCTCTACAAGAAGACATATATATTTTAATTATTTATTTATTTACTTAAAATTCTTTAAAATTTATTATTCAATTACAGTTGAAACACAATTTTATATTAGTTTCAGGTGTACAACATAGTGATTAAACATTTATATACCTTACAAATTGATCATGCTGAAGAAACTTATGCCCATTTGACATATAGTTTTTACAATATTGTTGACTCTATTCCCTATGCTGTACTTTACATCCCTATGACTATTTTTATATCTGCCAATTTGTACTTCTTAATCCCTTTCACCTTTTTCACTGAATCTCCCAACCTCCCTCCCATTTGGCTTATCAATTTGTTCTCTATATCTATGAGTTTATTCCTAGTTTGTTTATTTATTTTGGTTTTTATTCCATATATAAGTGAGATCATATGGTATTTGTCTTTCTCTGTCTGACTTATTTCACTTAGCTTAATAGCCTCTAGGTTTATTCACGTTGTTGCAAATGGCAAGATTTCATTCTTTTCTATGGCTGAGTAATAATCTATTATACACACACACACACACACACACACACACACACACACACACACACACCACATCTTCTTTATCCACTTGTCCATTGATGGACACTTAGGTTACCTCCATATTTTGGCTTTTGTAGATAATGTTGCAGTGAATACGAATGCATATTTTTTCAAATTAGTGTTCTGGATTTTTCCATATAAATACCCAGAATAGGAATTGTTGGGTCATATGATAGCTCTATTTTTAATTTTTGAGGAACCTCCATACTGTTTTCCATGGTAGCTGCACCAATTTACAATCTTGCCAAGAATGGACAAGGGTTCCCTTTTCTCCATATCCTTACCAACACTTGTTTGTTGATTTATTGATGATAGGCATTCTGACAAGTATGAGATGATATCTTATTGTGGTTTTAATTTGCATTTTCCTCATAGGTAGTGATGTTAAACATCTTTTTATATATATAAATTAGTCATTTGTATGTCCTCTTTGGAGAAAAGCCCATTCTGGTCCTCTGCCTATTTTTTAATCAAATTGTTTGTTTTTGTGGTAAGTTGTATGAGTTTCTTATATATTTTGGATATTAACTTTTATTGAATGTATCATTGGCAAATATTTTCTCCTGTTCAGTAATACTGTTGTCTTTTCATTTGGCTTCCTTAGCTGAGCAAAACTTTTTAGTTTAATATATCCCATTTGGTTATTTTGTTTGTTTGTTTATTTTGCCAGAGGAGACATCCAAAAAGATATTGCTAAGAGCAATGTTAGAGAGTTTACTGACTGTTTTCTTCTACAAGTTTTATGGTTTCAGATCTTATGTTTAAGACTTTAATCCATTTTAAGTTTATTTTTGTATATTGTGTAAGAAAGTGGTCTACTTTCATTTTTTAGCATGTGTCTAGGACATAATTATTTTAGATGGTTTAATAGTGGGTTAATTAATTGCACTCATTCTGTTACCTGTTTGAGGGAAGATGAACCAATAAAAGTGAGAACAACATACTTAATTTACACTTTTATTTTCAAGAGTGGGTTATATTAAAATAACAGCAAACTTTCTTTTTAGAGCATTGGTTCTCAAAGTGTGGTCCACAGACCCCTGGATTCCTGGAGACCTTTTCATAAGGTCTGCAAGGTCAAACTAGCTTCGTAAAAGCATTAAGATATTATTTGCCTTTTTTGCAGTGTTGACATTTGTCCTGACAGTAAAAAAGCAAGCTGCTGATACTTTAGTCCAAATCAAGGCAATGGTACCAAATTGCACTAACATTCTTCACTATCATGCTTTTGCAGTTCAACGAACAAACAAAAAACTTCAGTTAAGAATGTCCTTGATGAAGCAGTAAAAATTATTAGTTTTATGAAATCTTGATCTTTGAGAACATGTCTTTTCAATCTGTGTGACAAAATAGGAAGTGCTCACAGAGACCAAAGTCTAATGATTTGTCTCAAGGTAAAGGAATAGTGCAATTATTTGACTTTTGAGCTCAACTATCCACTTTTTTTTCATGGAACACTATTTTAATTTGAAAGAACTGACATATAAAATATGGCTTTTTAAACTTTGAAAAATTAGATCAAGTAAGCTTTAGTTTTATCTTTAGATATTTGTTGCCAATGATAAAATTCAAGCTTTTAAGTGAAAATTAGGATTTTGGAAACTTTGTATATGCTACCATAAGCTTGAAAGTTTCTCAATACTTAACTTTTATGACAATATTGGTGCTGATATTAATTAATGTGATTTTTAAATGTTATATAGTGAAATATGTCAAAATTTGGAAGATCTGCCTAACTCAGTAAAATAATATTTTCAAAATGACTAATATATGATGTTACAAAATCAGGAATGAGTAAAAAGAATATTCAAAATACAAGTGAGACCAATGGATTTTAATGTGACAGACTATAAGAACATATTTATATGATTTCAGATTTCAGATTTCAACTAACCTTTAAGAAATTTCCACCTGTTGAATTTTGCTGTAGTATCAAAGATCCGTAACTATATAAAAACATTATTAAAATAGTTTCTCCTTTTCCAACTATCTGAGTGATTTTCTTCATATACCTCAACCCAAAATATACTGAAAGAGTAAATGCAGAAGTAGATATGAGAATCTAGCTGTTTTCTATTAAGTCAGTCATTGAAGAGATTTACAAAAATGTAAAATTATGCCACTCTTTTTTTGTTTTGAAAAATATAATTATTTGCATAGCCAATGTGTTGTTTATGTTCACATGGAATGGATTTATTATTTTCAAATGTCACCATATATTTTAATGTTGCCATTTAAATTTCTAGGACAAAATGTATTGATAGATATGACCTATAGAAATAAAAGCTTTTTGGCATTCTTAATATTTTTTAAAAGTTTAAATGGGTCCTGAATCCAAAAAGTTTGAGACTCACTGTCTTAGAGCTCTGAATTAGATTTAAAAATATAGTTTTTGAAGTGTGATCCTTGGACCATCTGCCTCAGGATTATTAAAAATAATATATAGAAATGTGTATAAAAACAAATATTCCTGGGTTCTTGCCCACATTCCTGAAGTGGACTCTCGCAGCATAGCGATGGGAAAACCTCCATGTCTGAGAAGCTTGTCAGTCATTCTGAGGCGCATGCAGGACCCTGTGCTGCTCAAGGGTCCTGAGCTCCATGTCCAGATCAGCTACAATTTATTACATGATCTTGGGTAATTCTGTTCGTTTCTTGGAACATCTGTTTTCAACATAAGTTGGACTCATGGGCTGGCCACAATAAAAGCTTATTCAGAGAGCCTCAGATAAAAGGCTTCAAAGACATCCCACATGTTGCTATTTCTTAAATTATATGTGTTAAAATAAATGACTAAAGTGCATGTTGCAAAGCGGTATCTTTGACTTATGAAAGTAGTTTTTAAAGAAGTCTTTTAAAAAACTTTAAAAGGAGTCTACTGATCTATTATCCATCAATTTCAAAAACTCACAGCAACATTCTTGTCAGTAGTGCATATTAGCTGGGTTCTAACCCAAAGTGCCTCCCTCAAAAAACAATACTTGAAAAGAGAGAGCAAAAGGAAAGCATAAAAAAGATAAATGTAGACTGCCTCCCCAAAATAAATAAATAACAGCTATGAAACTTAGATATAAAATGAATCTGAGGTGCCAAGGGGCTCTGAAAAATGAAAGCTTTTTAAAATGAGAGATTATCCTCTCTGCCTGGGGGCCGCATAACGACGGAGATGTACAATCCCTTTAATGTTCAGCTAAACCCCAATGTCCAAAGTTTCACTCCCTCAAAGCCCCTGGAGGCTTGCAAGGGCTGTCCCAGAGTTTATAAAGGTCACTTGGAAGCAGTACTTCATGAGCTTTAAAAGTTAAAAGCGAAAAGTTTAAACTTAATCTATTGCTCACACAAATATCTATTCTAGGAGGTGCAGCTACGGGCAGACTGCATCCTCTCTCCCTTTTTAGGAAATGGTGGAGCTCTCATTGCCTAGGTTCTTTTCCAATCACAGATCCAAGCCATACAGTAATTCCTGATAGAGGCTCACCACACATCTTTCCTTTGTGCCTCACATGCTGGTGCATTATTAGAAGGCAAGGCATAGTTTTCCGAATGAGCAGCCCTTTGACTGCCTACTTTGTTAACAGGGAATATATTTAATATTAAGGGTCACATTTATTGAATTTTTTGTGTCAGGTGCTGAGCTCAGCAACACTCTCAACAAGTCTATGAAGCAGGTACTATTATTATATCTCTTTACATATGAGGAAACTGAGGCATGGAGAAGCTGAGTAACTTCCTAACATCACCAAGCTAGTAAGTAGTTGCATCTGATTCAATCCTGTGATTGTCTGACTCCAGGACTTCAGTTGCAAGTAGCTAGCTACTGTATTGTTATTTTCTTACCCAAAAAACTGAGAGGCAGAATAACCGCCCTAAGGGTGGAGTGGGGCTGGGGAGAGAGGGGATGGAGCCCCTCAGTAAAGCCTTTAAAGCACAATAAATATGTAGAATACCATTCTAATATTTAATAAAATATCCAGATCTTTCCATAGATTTTATTAACAATCTCACCTGCATTAAACTTGTTTCAATGTCTAGTTTAATTTGTTGCCCACTTCATCTGTTGATGGTAGAAAGCCACCAATTTTAGGATCATGTGGCCAAAATTTTCTGATTCTCCCTCCTCCTTGTTCTTTTTGCTGTGTCCATTGATCAGGATTCAGGACAAGGTCACGAGTATGGATTTTGTAGTATGGCCTAAACCTGTATGCAAACATCATTGACCTTTGAGCTAATTCTATATTTTTTCTCTGTTTTCTAGCACCATAGCAGCTCCTATAGACAATGTCTAAACAGTACTTTCTTACATTGTACTTGAGAGGAATGGAGATTTGGAGAAGCATTTGTGTCTGAGAAGATCATAAGTTTTGAATTCATCATAGGAACTGTTGCTGAACACTCGAAGAGTTATGGCCTTTCTGATTTTTCTGTTCCCTTCTACCCTCTAAATCCCTCATTATTCTTTTTCTCTGTGTCCGCAAGGTCTTCCCCCAGTAGAGTTCTTCTTTATATCTTATATATACTCTTAACATTGCCATTTGGTTTTAGTTCAAAACTTACTTAATTCATTTGGGAGTTATATGATCATTGATTTGAGTTGGACAGAGTGGATGTATGGCAAAAATCAAAAGAAATAGCTTCTTTGCTCAAGGGAATGTTGACAAGGGAAAGGGGGAATAAACAACTCTGATAGTCTAGAAAGTATGTATTAGTTCCTTGACTTCTTTCCCTTATTTTTTATTATTATTAAACTTCGTTTCAGTAGAAAGAAGGAATCTTTTGAGGGTTGCCAGTCTGAATTTATAAGACAGTTGGATTATAGCATATGTTAGGAGGGAAGGTTTTTTATACACTCATATCCTCAGAGTAAGTATCAGGGTTTCCCTTGTCGACATGGCTAAGGTGCTTGACAGCATGCTATCTAAAATATTTACACCACTATAACTTATTTATTTAATAAAATAAATAATATGTATGGTATTTTTGCACATATTACTGTTTGTCTTCACAGTGACAGTGTTCAGGAGGCTTCATTGACACCATCAGAATGTGAAAGAATTTGTTTGAAGTCACGTAGCAGAAAGCAGAGGAGGCAGCAGCACTTTCCTTTTCAACAATACTAACATAAAATGCGAAATTTTCATTTTACAAACATGCTGTATTCAACTAGCATTTACCCTGCATATCTTAAATTAAATCGTGAAAAAAGTTTTCTTCAAAAGCGAGTAATAGGATCTTGGCCCTGAAATTCCCTATTGAGAACAGACGTGTAAACCTCAGTTGTAACACATGGAATCAAAGGAAGATAGGACTTTAGAATGCGAACTGAATATGATTTAAAGTTGACAAGGAGAACTTGCTATTTTGTGGAGTACTACCATGAATTATATTGTAATGTGAATATTCACACTTTAGTTTTGTCAATTAACCTTAAAAAATACTCAGTTTGTGTATACTCCAAACTTTAAAGTAAAATAATTTATATTTTCAGATATCTTTATTTTCTTAAACATTTTTTAAAATGAATGAATGAATGAATGGTTTATGGTGGCATTGGTTAACAAAATTCGGTTTCAGTTTTACATTTTAACGGTAAGGCATATATATAGTTATATATATATGTGTGTATATATATATTCATACATACATACATACATACATATATATATATTTACATTGTGTGCTCACCCTCCATAGTTAGATTTCCTTCTGTCACTACACATTTGATTTCTTTTACCCCATCTACCCCTCCTTCCTCCCCCTGCCCCTACTCTGGTAACCACTAGTCTATTGTCCATGTCCATGAGTATCTGTCCTGTTCGTTTATGTTTTTAGATTTATATCCCATATATAAGTGATAGATATCTTTCTAAAATCATTACTCTATAAAATAAGAAAAGAAACAACTCAATCTTTTTTTTTCAAATGAGAAATTCTAAGTGGGTTGGGTACCAAGTACATTTTTAAGAAAAATTGAAATTTAGCTCTGTTCCTAAGTGAGAGGTCTGCAGAATATTACCCATGGGGCTACATATAAAAATATTCAAATGTTACTTGGCCCAATCACTATTCTTGATAACAATGACAATTAACTCCTGACATTTTGTCTTCTATATTTTGGTTGGAAGCAGAATCATTTGCCCAATTAACCAAACAAAGAACCTGGAGATACTTTAGAATCCTTTGCCTTATATATTTAATTGCTTGTGAGTAACCTGTACATGATTTCATCTGGATCTCCATAATCAAGAATTATATACAAGCCCTGTCTGCTAGCCACCAACCACCCCCTCTTTTAAATGATTGGAGTACCTTCCCTCAGGTCTCTCACAAACAGCCTGTGCTTAATTCTAAATGCTCAGTTTCTTCGCACAGGAGACAACTTTAAGCAGCGGGAAAAGCTCAAAATTTGGAGTAAACAGACTTGGATTAAAATTCTTCTGCCAATTACTAGCTGTGTGATCTTGGATAATTTACTTAACATCTTTGATTCTCAGTTTTCTCGCCCATGGAAAGAGGGTGATAATGATAAAATTTACTCTGCTTGTTCTGGTGAGGATTTACAAAAATAAATAGATTTAGTATCCAGCAGTGTCTGGCACCTTTTAGTCAACCAGCAAATGTTAGTTTTATCCCTATCTTCTTCTCTAGGTTTTTCATTACTCATTAATTCAGAATCCATCCTGAGTTATCAGTGAACTGGTCCCATGGTCCTTTCTTTCATCCTCCTATCTTCCCAGAGAGTCACCACCCTGACTGGCCTTTCTTAGTCCACTGGAGTCTCCTTATCTGGAATACCTTCCCTCTCCATCTAGACCTTTCATTCTTCTCTTTCTCAGAGTCAAAATCATCCAAGAAGTCTTCTTGCTTAAATCAGTAATTGATATATTTGTTAGCTTATCTTTCTAACATTTTTAACATTTGAGTTTAATGTTAACCATGCTACTTTGTATAGAATAAATACATAGAAATATCTTTTGTCTGTTTACCTATTCTACAGCAAATAGTCGGCAAATGGTTGGTAGGGAAAATATTTTAATAAAATGCATAAACTGTTCTTGCTAACTCAAATCATTCTGCAAATTAAGTCAAAGATACAGAAGGATTCTATAATAAGATACTGATAAAAGGAAGCAGTCATTATTTGTATGTGTTGGACCCAATGTAGCTGTGATTTTAAGTGATGAAAATATCAGTCACGATTTAGTGATAGCAAATGGCATATGATTCTTAAAGAAAAACACCTCTCCAGAGAAATATTCTTTACTACAGGACAGAAATTCACTGGGTACTGAGCAACTACTGCCCCCTATAGTCCATACAAGATATATCAGGACACAGCACTTTTTTGAGCTGCTAAATCAGCCAACCCTGAAAACCTACCTACATTAGACTTTTTATTATATGAGAAAATACATTTTATTACTGTTTAAGTCATATTGAAGACATCCTAACTGTTAACAGTACTTAAAATGAGAACAAATGAAATACTGAATTTTTAAGGTCTTGTTGATTTCCAAGCTTAAGGACGTTATATAAATACATATTCTTAGATGGTACATGTCCAAGGAATATTTTCTCAGCCCATCTGTGAATAGAAATGGAATGTGTCTATTTAGTTTCAAATTCTTGTTGGGCTCTTTAGCTTTCTATAGAAAAGCTGCTTTTAAAGTTCATTAGTCTGTCTGTATTCAGCCAACAACATATGCTTGCTGAATTCAGGAACTTGACATCTTCTTTCCACAAGTCTTCTTTCCACAAAGTTTGGCTTTTCTCTACTTAAAAATATATCTTCACATCAAACCAGATCATCAATTATTTTTACTGAGTTGCCCATTGGTATGACATCACCACTATATTTTCAAAATCCTTGTCTTTTTCTACAGATGTGCCAAAACCATTATTAATTTAATTCCATACTATTCTCTTTATATACCCATGAGAAATAACTGTCTTCTTGTATGAAGATTAGTAATACCTAAGCAATTTATTTATTTTTAAAATTAAGAACATTGTCAAGTATGTTTCCTCCAAAACAAGTTTTTCTCTAAAGAGGGGACTTGAGAGTTATTCACAAGAATGTTTAAATTTTGTGTTTTAATTTAAATTCTAGAGAAAAAATTAATACAAGCATATTTTGGACAATTTGTATTTTATAATTGAAAACCGTTCTACAGTTTCACTGCCTGAGTTCCTGTTTATGCTTCCAATAGAGTTGATGCCAAGTGGTACTTTTGAATTGTTGCCAACTGATAAGAACACTGGTGTGCTTGATACAGTGACATCGTCTTCTCACCAAAGGAAGGGCAAACAGTATCACAACAGGCCACGTGAACTAGGTTTCTTAGTAGCCTAATTAGAGAAAAATGAAAGGAGAATGAGTCACTGAATGGTATCATGCCAAACTTAAATGAACTTTCATCTGAGCACTCAATTCCATAGTAATGTTGCAAGCAAGACTTGGTTTCAAACATCATTTATCACATAAAACTACAGTTGTTAGCAGGCTTGGATTTTAAGCTTTGTGGTCAATCAAATCTGTTTCATATAGTTGAATATTTAAAGCTATAAGCACACAGTCTATGCTTTGTTTATCTAAGAGCACACTTAGTAACATCTTACTTTATTCCTTACCAGACGTAGGATCTTGGGCAAGATACATAACCACTCTGTTCCTTGGTTTCCTGATCTATAAAAAGGGGTAATGGTATTATTTGCTTCATTAGAGATTTTTTGAGTGTTAAAATCTAGCTACCACTGTATTTTTACTTCTTTTACAAGTAAAGTAATTTAAGCCAATGCTAAAGATTCGTTGGGACTTTTCCTTCTATAAAGAGTTAGCAGAGTTTGATTTCTTCCCTTTCTCAGTCACTGCTGGAGAGCCTAGCACTACATCTGTGGTCCATGAATAACAAGAATAAGGTTATTATAATGTCTTTGGCTTTAATTTTTTTTAGCTCTATTTATGCTCCCATCTATTTTCCTTTCTTCTTTGTCCATACTTTAAATTTAGAAGATCTTGTTGCACTTTATGTGTCTTTTTAAGCTAGCTTAAGTCCATTTTGGAACAGAAGGTGTAGTACATAAAAATCAATAAAAATGCATATCCACTCCTAGACTGTGTGAAAGTAGAGCATTTAATGACAATTAGGCTCACTGGGACATATTATCACATACAGGAAGGATCTCAGAACTCATTTCCTGGACTGAGATATTTTTCTCAGGAGTAGGAGTATAATAAAATTGACTATAATTATCTTCTGTCCCTTCCATGAATGTCGTGTTTATTTCATTTTTGTGAAAAACCCTTATGTAGAATGTTTTTTTTTTATTATTTCCTTTTATCTCTTTCACAATGAGTTCATTTAGGACACTCAATGTTTGTCTATATTTTATTTAGATTTCTAAATTTTTGATGATTTTTACATTTTTCTCTAGAAGGAAATATCAGCATTCATGGTGAAAATGGGATGACTCAGAAGAGCAGACTATCGTTGTGATGACAGTTATATAATTTCCCTTTCCTGATCTTTCTGTTCCATTTTCTGGGCCAGACTTCAACCTCAAACATTTTGTACTGAGATAAATAAATACCCTGTAAGAGATTTTTAGCTGCCTATTAGAGTTTACTAAATGAGATGAGAAATAACATGATTCATTAGGTATTGAGATTTGCTAATTATAGCTTCTGGGAAAAAAGAATACCTATGAGTGTATCTAGAACTATTTTACTTTTAAAGCAATTATCACTTTGTGTTGGGAGCAAGATGTGAAAGAGAAAGGAAGTGATAACCACACTTAAAAGTGTCATCCATATCCATTAAGGACCACTATTCTCCAATTAAGATTCCCTACTCAACCTGACATTCAACTCTCAGTTCATTTAATTTTTTTATTCAGAGGTATTTATTTGATGTGCGATTTAATAAGACAATGTAAAGAGACAAAATTGAACTTGAGGACTTTCAAATGATAAATAACTGTTATTTCTTTGTGCTTCTTCACATCCATCCAATTAAGATATTATGGCAAGACTTTTGTAAGTAAGTGATTTCTCCTTTTTATTAATCGTAATCAGCTGGACTTGCCTATGAGAATAACAGCAGAATATATATTCTATCAGTATTATTGTCTTTTCTTCATATGATCAATGTCTGCCTTCTGCTGGTAATATGAAGTGAGAAAGCTGCAACTGGCTTTTCAGTGTCCTTATGAAATGCAATCACCGACTTTAGGTTTTCTTGAGACATGAACACAACAATTTTGACACAGAGGTTTCTGGTTCTTTCCGATCTGTGAATCAGCCTGATACAAAAAAACAACATGTGGTGGAGTGATATGAACAGTATTAATAGATGTATATGATGTATTTACTAATCTCTTTTCTCCACATTTTTTGGATTATCATCTTAATACTAAATTTCCCTCCCAGCTTCCTTGGAATCCAGACAGCAAAGCTTTTAAGTTTAAGAAGAAGTTCTATACATGAGAAGGAATTATTTGAAAAGAGTTGTGAATAGATAGACAGGTTAATGAGAGTATAAGGTATGTTTTGAGGAATTCCTCTTTTTTTTGGCCCTGATGGCCGATAAAGTAAACTTTCTTCCTAGATAAAAAGTTCTGAGTTGTCCATTAAAATTTAAATATTCCTTGAAGGGTGACATTATGCCACTTTCAGTCACCGAAATTAGTTTATCATATTTTAAAAAATGAATACATGTTAGTCATTCAAAAAAATAATTTCAAACAGTACAGAAGGGTATGAAAAGTTTCTTTCTCTTATGCATACTCAAATCCCACTCCACATATATCATTTTTATAATATACTTTTCCCTAAAAGCCTTTTAAATTATTATATAAGATCTCAGGAAACTCAAAGAGTTCCTGAAAAAAATGAACCCAAAGAGACCCACACCAAGATACATCATAATTAAAAGCCCAAGGTTATGTACAAAAAGAGAACCTTAAAAATGGCAAGAGAAAAACAGATCATTACTTAAAAAGGAATAACTATAAAACTGGGAGCTGATTTCTCAAAAGAAACTAACTATGCAGGACAGAAGGGCTTGGCAAAAAAATACTCTATAGGATAAAGACCCAGGATCCACAACCAAGGATAATTTATCCAGCAAAGCTATCATTTAGAGTTGAAGGACAGATAAAGAATTTCCCAGACAAAAATAAGCTAAAGGAATTCATCAACATCAAGCCAGTATTACGGGAATTGTTGGAGGGACTTCTTTAAGAAGAAAAACCATGTATCAAAAACATGAATAAAGAGTGGTAATAACTACATATCTATCAAGTACCTAAATGGGAAATAATTAAGTGCTACAACCCAAAGATAGGGAAGCTGAATGGATAAGAAAACAATACCCCATATTTGCTGCCTACAAGAGACTCACTTCAGATTAAAAGACACACAGACTAAAAGGAAAAGGATTCAAAAAGATATTGCCTTAATGGACCTAGAGGGTATCACATTGAATGAAATAAGTCAGATAGAGAAAGACAACTAACACATGATTTCATATACATGTGGAATTCAAAGAACAAAATAAACAACAAGAAAAATGGAAACAAACTCGTAGATATAGAAAATATTTTGCGGGCTACTAGATGGGAGCAGTGTTTGCGGGGGATGGTGAAAAAGGGCAAAAGGATTAAGGAGTACAAATGAATAGATAGAAAATAGTCATGGAGATATAGTGTAGCATAAGGAAAATAGTCAATAATGTTGTAATAAATATGTAAGGGGGAAGTAGAGTGATCACTTTGTGAGTTATATAGATCTCTAGTCACTATGCTGTACAACTGACGTTTGTGGCAGTTATAGTGGCAATTATTGTATGCCACTATAATGGAAAGAACTCGTGAATTATACAATGTAAAAACAAGCAACTAATTGTCTATTATAGCTCAATAAAGCTAGGGAAAAAAAGATCTATGCTTATTAGTTTACTTATTGGTTCCTAAATTTACTGTCTTGCTTATGAAAATTTCCTTGCCCCACAATTACACAAGCTAATAGCTTCATATTTTACTTTAAACTTAAACCCATTTATAATTTATTGCTATACATCAGTGAGATAGGAAATGAATTTTGTTTTTTTCCTAGATAACTTGCCTACTGTAGTTACATTATATATTAAATAAGTTCTACTTTCTCCGGTAAATGGAATGCTACCTTTGTAACTTACTTATACTTGGTTTTTCCTTCACCCTCTATTTTACTGTCTATTTCTACTATTTTTATTATAGCACCATTATATTATATTTATTACCTGACAAGGCAAATCTATATTAAAATTTTCTTTTTTGGAGTCTTCTTGGCTATTCTCAGACACTTTCAACTGACCTTTAAAATGTTACTCAGCTCCAAAATATGTATATTTAAATTGAGTTAAATTAACGTATTCATTTTGAAAGGGTAACATTTTATGATGTTAAAGTTCCTCATTCAGAATCAGGGTATATCATTCAGTATGTTCAGGTCTTTAGGTTTCTTAGTACAATTTAATATTTTTCTTTGTGTGTATTTTGTCATAATTACTGCTGTTATGAATGATGTTTCTATTCTATATGTTATCAATATGCTATGTTTTTCTATTGGTTATTGATAATATAAAGAGAAACTAATTATTTTTTATATTACCTTAATATATAAACTTTTTTGTTTTATTGACACTAATTTCTTGGAGTTTTGATATCTATAATCTTGTCCTGTAAAAAAGAATAAAAATTTTATTTTATAATATTTATATGAATTTTTCTGTTTAAAACATCAGCTCTAATATGATATCGTACAATAATGTTGATGTGGACATTCTGCATTGTTCTTGATTTTCACAGAAGTGGCTCTAGCATTTTACTCTTTAGTTTAATGTTGGCTATTAGTTTGTATCAATCAGTCTGTACATATCCTTCTACTTCTATTTTATTTGGAAATTTTTAAAATTAGAAATGAATGGTGAATTTTGATAAACCTCATTTTAATACAGTATTATTATATTCATAACAATGATCATTTTCATATCCAAAATGTTGGTGGAGTAAATTATCTTGAAAGATTTTAAAATATTGAACAATGCTTGCATACCTAGAATTTTTATTTGGTGCTAGATTAGATGGATAATATTTTAC
Source organism: Cynopterus sphinx (assembly GCA_030015415.1). Classification (NCBI taxonomy): domain Eukaryota; kingdom Metazoa; phylum Chordata; class Mammalia; order Chiroptera; family Pteropodidae; genus Cynopterus; species Cynopterus sphinx. The sequence continues at coordinate 40,572,945 of CM057391.1, read as the reverse complement.
TTAGAATTTTGCATCTATGTTCATAAGCAAAACCAATTTATGTTTCTTGTTTGTACTCTCAGGTTTAATTAATAAGGTCTTACTGTATAAAATGGAGATTAATACATTTTAGTAAGAGCGAGAGTACATTAAATGACACAAATCATCAGTTTTTAAAGACCAAATAGGTCTGTAACACCAAGTGGGCCTGTAGCATAAAGGCATATCTTTAGTTGCCTTCTATGGTTATTGGTTGTTCAGATTTTCATTCTTAGGCTAATTTTGCTACCTTATATTTTGGTGGAAAATTACCATTTCCCTATAGATTTTCAATTTTATTGCCATTGGGTTGCACAGATTTCTCCCCCAATTTCTACAATCTCTTCCATATGTGTGGATAAATCTCTTAAAATCATGTATATTGTCCTTTCTTTTTTTTTTTTAATTAATTAGGCTTATCTGTTTTATTTTTCTTAATAATATACTTTTTATTGCTTTTCAAATAAGAATTAATTGAAGTGGAAATGGTGGAACACAGGCAGGAGAGAGAAAGACCAGAGAAGGCCCTGTGGTGGGGAAGGGGTTACATGGCTCTCAGCTGCAGCTCACAATTTTGCCTCTAATTAGTACTGTGGAGGTTAAATAAATCTATTGCTTTCTAGCTATCAGATTGTCAGAAGTTACTCTGCACAGCCCTGGGATGGCAAAGAAATTTTACTGGTTGTGCTTGGCATATTGTAGGCAGTCATTTGAATGAATGAATCTCTGTAGAATGCTCTTAAACTCACTAAGCCTCACCAGACATCTATAGAATGAAATGGTAATACTAACCTCATGGATTTATTTTTAGAATTAAATAAAATGAGTATCTGTGCATGCAAGTGTCTTCTCAGTTACAGAATATTAAGAAAATATAATACTGATGGCCTGAAACTGTACTAAAATTAGGCTGTTGGACTGCTACTGAACCCTTATTGTGTTTTTATTTCCCTGACCATTTTACACAGTTTATCATTCAATAATAAGCAACTTAGAAAATAAATTTCAGCAGCAACAGACTACTCATTGGAATTTGGAGCAGTGTATAGGGCTTGCTCAGAAAATGGTAAGAGCTAAACTTAGGGCTTCCTTAGTCCCTGAACTTCATCTCGTATGTATATTTTTAAATTTCATAATTAGGTCAAAGTATACATTTGACTGTAAAAATGACATATTAACCTATTTTTTTGAATAAGCCATTATTTCTTCACTGTTTTCTTAAATTAATTTATTTTAATTAGGATCAAGTATACAGTACATTGGTTAGACATCTATATAGTTCATAAAACAATCCCCCCAATTGCTCTCTCCCTCCTCTGACCCTCCATTTAGCCAATGTATTAATGCTAACTGCATTCCCTATGCCGTGCTCCTCATCCCCATGACCATCCATCAGCTACGAATTTGTACTTCTTTAATCCATCACCTCATTCTCCCAACCGTTCAAATGCCCCATCCCTCTGTCTGTCACCAAATTGTTCACTATATTTTTGAATCTGTTTTTGATTAGTTTGTTCTTTTTATTCCTTACCTTCCACATGTAAGTGAAATTATACAGTATTTATCTCTCTCTGACTTTAATACCTTCTAGGTCCATCAAAGCAATATCTTTTTCCATCCCCTTCCTTTTCATATGTAGGGGTCTTGTTTTCTTATCCTTTCAGCCACTCTATCTTTTGGTTGGAGCATTTAATTCTTTACCATTAGGTACTTGTCGATAAGAATGTAGTTGTTACCATTCTTTATTCTTGTTTTTGATACGTGTTTTTTCTTCTTAAAGAAATCTTTCCAACAATTCCTATAATACTGTCTTGGTGGTGATGAATTCCTTTAGCTTATTTTTTATCTGGGAAGCTCTTTATCTGTCCTTCAATGATAGCTTTGCTGTATAAAGTATCCTTGGTTGTGGATCCTGGGTCTTTATTCTGTAGAGTATTTTTTGCCAAGCCCTTCTGTCTTGCATAGTTTCTTTTGAGAAATCAGCTGCCAGTCTTATGGATGTTCCCTTATAAGTAATTAACTGTTTTTCTGTTGCTGCTTTTAAGATTCTTTCTTTGTATTTAACTTTTGGCATTTTAATTATGATGTGTCTTGGTGTGAGCCTCTTTGGATCCCTGATTTTTGGAATCCTCTGAGCTCCTGGGGTTTTATGTTCATTTCCTTCACCAGGTTAGGGAAATTTTCCATCATTATTTTTTCAAACAGCTGTTCAACATCTTGATTTTCTTTAGTTATGCTGATCAGATGAATATTTGGAGCCTTAATAGTGTCCCATATACTCCTTAAATTATTTTTATAGACTTGGCATCTTTTTTCTTGCCATTCTGATTGCATGTCCTTGGCTTTCCTGTCCTCTAGATAGGGCATTTGATCCTTTTCTTTATTCACTTTGTTTATTCCATTTAATATACTTCTCCATTTAGATAATGTGTTCTTTATTTCAGACTGGTTCTCTTTTATAATTTCTATTTCCATTTTTATGGTTTTTTATCTCTTTGCTGAATTTATCTACACTTCTCAAAAGTTCATTGAGCATTTTTACAACCAATGTTTCGAACTCTGCATCTGTTAGATTATTTGACTCCATTATATCTGGATCTCTGTTCTGTTCTCTCATATACTTTCTGCTTCTTTGCCTTCCCATTTTGGCTGCCTTTCTGTGTCTGTTTCTGTGTACTAATCAAAGCTCCTGAGTCTCCTAGTCTTATTGGTGTGAATTTGTGAAATAGGTGTCCAGTGGCACAGTACTGAGAGAGGTTCAGCTGCAGGCCAAATTTAGCCCAAGCCTATGCCCCTCCAGAGCCACCTGTTAAGATTCAGCAAGCAATCCACAGATGCTGGGCTTATAGTTGCCTCAAAAGGCTGCACCAGAAACTAAGGCCAGCTGCCTCCAGTATGAGTCTAGGTGCTGCTCAACCAGGAACACATGACTTGCTGAATATGTACCTAGTTGTGGCTTGGGTGGTGCTGAGAGTTGGTGGAGGAATATTTTCAGGGAAACCTCTGGGTGGAGTGACCTCTGTTACCCAGTTAGATGATGTCACATCTATGGAGGGGCACTGTGTCCTTGCACTGGCAGAACGGAGGGCTAAACAGAGAACAATAGATACCGCTGGCATTTGTGAACCCAGCAAGTCTCACCTCAGCCCTCACTCCAACAATGCCTCCCTGTAAGTTCCTGGTGCCCCTCACATGCAGCCAAATTAGCACTGGTGCTCAGAGTGAGCAGTTCCATCATCACAAAGATCTGCTTGCAGACATGACCTCTTTAAGGGCTTCTGTCGCTGCCAAAGCCTCTGTCTCACTCAGCCACTGGAAACCAGGTAGCTCCACGTCCTTGCACCATCCTACCTTCTGTTGTTTCAGGGTGATTTCTTGGATTTCTCCCTATTTTTATGGTTTGTTCATCAAGATCTCAGGCAGTTTTCCTTGCTGCTGCTCCTTGTTCCTGTTACAGTTTTGATTTGGTCGCCAGAGGGATTAACAGAGCCTCTATCATCTGCAGAATTTTTGCCCTCACATATTAACCTAATTTAACATATTCTGCTCCCATCTAACGTCTTAAAATTTCATTTGTCAAGATAATTGGGAAAATTGTTCCGATTATTGAATCTTTAATATGTGATTTTCTTCTTTTCCAAGTTAAGAATTCCTTGTTTTTATCACTTTGGTCAAGAAAGAAACCCTCATCATTTCAGCTTCAAGCTTTCTAAAAAATACCAACAATTGAATTCCTAAAATGACTGTAATAAATACCTCTAAGACAACAAAATCATGCCAGTTTTATTAATAGTTACTATTGGAAGGTGTAATCACTAAGCTGGGGCCTTTGAAATCTTTGAGGGTTTACCTATGATTTCCTCTCTTAGGGAACTGGTCACACATGCTCACTTGAAACCTCAGCGAACCAGTTGCTTTAGACATAGACCAGGACAATAGCTGTCCCAATCAAGATTAGCTATTCATACCTATTATTAGAAAAACTCAAAATGTGGTGGATAAAAGAAGCTCCATCCTACTTATAGATGTTATATCTTGGTATATGTTCAGTTTATCTATGAACAGGGAGTGCCGTGGTATAGTGAGGTCATTTTGAGTTCAACATTATTTTTCAACAATTAATTCTCGTCACAGGGCCTCTTTTAAGTTGGCAGTTGTTGTCATTTTCCCTTCTTTTTTTCCTTTTCCTTTGACCTGGAAATCCCAGGCCAGGTTGCTGAAGCTGGACCTTCATCAGGCTGTCCTGGAGTTAAAGCCATGACTCATTCTCAAATTCAGAAAAAGAGAGTTAAATGATTAACAGAGGCAGGGAGAAGGGCTGTGGTGGAAGCACATTACTGAGCTCCCCCAAAGTGTAGCTTATTGACATACAAAGTTTAGAGTTTTTGTGTCAACAAGTGAAGCTGCTTGATCCCAATAACTAACCAGTCTCTGTCACCCTGTGTATGGATTGGCTTGTCCATCCAGGTCAGAGAGCATGGATCCTTTGGACGGAGGTGCATGTTGTCCTCACTGTGGGTGCCAGGTCCCTGGGCCTTCTGATGGGGAAGATTTCAGACCTCATATCACGTGGAGCCTCTGAACTGCCCAATCTTGGAGAAAATCCTCTCTCTCTCTTTCAGGCATTTTAAGTGACTCTTGGAAGAGCGATAGCTTGCCTACTGGAAAGGCTTCTGCAAAATAAAGCAAAGTGGCTGTACTATATTTTCATGAAAGTGTGAAAATTTTATGAAATATGAAAATAACACAGTTGAGAGTCAATTTCAAATATATGGATTTTTTAACTCTGGGAGTATTTCAGTGGAATATCTGAGGGCTAAGCATTGTAAAACCATAAATTGCAGTCTTTTTGCCAGCTTTCTCAGCCTAGGACACCCCAAAAATGTAAAATTAATCATACCAAATAGAGAAAACAATTATAAATTGTTTAACACATTCGTCTTAAATTCTATCTTAACTGAAAAGGCAAGTGGCTAGTGGTTTATATCATTGTGTGTTCCTTAAATTATAATCTGTTGTAAAATGAAAGGAGATTTTTTTGATCATCACTATTACAAAAACACTTCATATAAATGCCATCCAGAATAAATATTTACAAGTAAATTTAAAAAGTTGTAAACCCATCTTGCAGGCAGTCATTTGGTGAACTGAACTAGAAATTTTACTAGAAAGGAGGAACAATGTCATAAGTAATTTTGTCTTATTAAAAAGAGTTTAATGAGAGAAAAGCCATTAACAAAATTTGTCTTATAATTGAAAAACTGCCTTTAATAAGAGTTATAAAACTCACCACTCTTAAGACATGGTTGCAGATGGTTGCTTCTCATGCTTCATATAGTAGTGCAAGATAATAAGTCATAATTTTAAAGGCTTCAACTTGGCTAAAGTAATAATAATTATATATATATATGTATATATATATAATATTATATATTTTAAATATTTTTAAAATAATCATAACTACCATTTCTTAAAAATGAGCATAGAACTTATAGTTATTAGATATTAAATTGGGTCAGAACTATATTATGGATTCTTAGGTTTATGGGTTCTCATAAAACAAACTTTCAAGCCCTCTAGAATAATCAGAACTACAGAGGGCTAGCAGTGCTTGAAAAAGGAGTGAGGATTTTCTTAAAGATAGTTGGTTACAATCCAAATCTAATGCTATAGTCACACTATTTGTACCACTTGATTATTTACAAAACCACTGAATTTGGGCACTTTTAGTCATGGGTCCAAATTTACATATCTTAATACTGAAGCTACAGCATTATTCTTGTTATAAATGCCTTAACTCATATTTTAATGTAAAATGTGTGATATTTAACACTTATATGAATTATGTAAATAATAGAGAATTTGGCTTTTAAAATTATTACTTTTTGCATTGGTACCTGCAGCTTCAGCAATAGCTTTGTGAAATCATGTCTTAACAGTGACCAGTCAGAAGCTCTTAAAATGTTAGATTTTCAATTATAAGACAAATTTTGTCAATGGCATTTCTCTTATTAAACCCTTTAATATTAATGAGCAATGAAATGTCCATTAAACTATTTCAAATAGTGTAATGCTGAGAAGTTTATGTTTTCAACAAAATTGTTAGGCCTGTCCCTGACTTTGAGTAATATCCATATTATAGTCTTTAACTGAAAAATTCAGACAAAAATATGCCATTGTGTCCACTATGAAAAATAAAATCTCGTAATATCATAGGCATGGAAGTTACTTATCATTTCACATTTAGTGCTTTGTTTGAAACTGACTTATGACCCATTTGAGATCAAAGTTCATGCAACTGGCAAGAAATGGTGGCATTATTTTGTGTCTCTGACATGTGAAGTGCACAAAAAAGGAATTCATAGAGATAAATTGTTTGGCATGAGCAAGTTCCCTCTAAGCTTTAAATGTTTTCTCAAATTCAAATGAGGATAAAGAATGAGAGAACTAAATTATTAAAGGTAGCCAGTTTTATTCTCCCCCCGCCAAAAGCTCCATATTCCTAGTTCTTATTTTTATGCCTTTCAGAGTAAGTTTCACGGTCCAAGACCCACACATTTACTAAACATGACAGAACTTTTAGCAGTGGAATAATGCTATATTTTAGCTATGTAATGTGTGAAATAGGCTCTTAAGTTTAGGCTTAAACTCTAACTATAATTTACTATATTGGGGGGAGGGCATGAGGGGAGGGAAATAAATTCAGAATTGAAATGCAGTGTTCCCTGTAAAAAGCACATAGGCAAAATTATTGCCAAGCACAAGTGTGTGCCATGAGTAAGCCAGCCTGTAGAGGAGAGAAGGAAGTTTGATGCTTTGCAGTATAATCTTGAAAGGGAGGCTTAACACTGGAATAAGAGAAGCTACCGAGCTGTATAGGATTCCTATCTGCTGCCTCTCGCAGGCAGGGGATGTATCGAGGAAAGATGGGCAAGTTTCTCTTCTCTCTTCAGCACAGTTTTCCAGAGAAATCACTTGTGTGGCCTCTGAGGGGTAGCCATTTAAGAGAAAAATAGGAGTAGGGTTGTCTGTCCATGAAGATATTCAAAGTTCAAGGTTTGTTGTTGGCCAGCAATCCTAGGAAAGGGCACTATTTTTGGAATGCAAAGCCCTTGGTTTAATTCACAGCTCTATTACCTAGAGACCTTGAGAATCACCTTCTCTTAATTTTGTTAATCAAGTTCTATTGGTACATAGCTGCATCCACTCGCTCATGTATTGCTTATGGCTGCTTCCATGATACAACTGGAGAGCTGAGTAGTTGCAACAGAAACTGTATGGCTTGAAGAGCCCAAAATATTTACCATTTGGCTCTTTACAGAAAAAGTTTGCTGACCCCTGATCTAGACCAAATGAAAAGCAGTAAATTGATTAAACTAATTGACACTAAAATGTAGATTATTACTATTTCTCCTGTAACCACCCCCAAGAATGTTAACTGATTAAAAATGTTTTTAAGATTCAATTAATTGCAATTATATGAATAATATCTCAGTGGGCACTTGGCAGATATTTTAGTAGATACCGTTTTCAAGGCCTACCAGGAAATGCCTATATCTTGAATTACATACATTCTATTTTTAGTTAGCTGGACTCTCTATATTTGCTCATTTCTCTGTTTATTCTGCTTAGGTCACTCTTTCCATTTCCACCCCACCTCTTGAGCCTGGATAATACTTACTTGTCCTTAAGACTTAGCCCAAGTTTCCCTAAGATATTTATTCTGCATTGAAGCATTCCCAACACCTCTGCTATCCCATTCCATTACTTTTCTTGCTGATCCTCAGTACTAAGTACCACAATGCATATTAATTACTTTATCAAAATATTTATCACACTATATTATAATTATTTGTCTGCATTTCTCACTCTGATATCCCCAGGGTTATTGTGGTGCTTGGCATACTATAGGTGAACAATATTTAATAAATCAATATTTATTAATCTCACTCAGTTTATTCCCTGATAAGCAGAATACTGGATACCTATTTCAATGGGAAGAGTGTTTATAAATAGAGAACTTCCATAGAAAATTTTCTTGAATACTGCGAAAAAAGTGGGGTAAATATCACCTACAGTTGTATTCTTGTCTGTTTCAGAAAAATTACTTTTTGAGCACTACTAATAGCAGCTGTTGAATTCCAAGAGAAAATTTTTTGTGGTGAAAATTGCCAACAAGGTCATGTGCTCAGAAAGAATAGGTTATAGTTTTTTATAAGCCCAAGTACATCAAGGCATTGATAATGTGGACAGTATTTTTTAAGAATGAAATGTTCTTGAATAATTTTCCCATTACATTGGTACAGAGCGTCGAATCCAATAGTATTAAAGACATCTTTCTTTTTTATTTAACTACTGGGAAGATTCACAGGTTATATATTTTTCATGTAGGACTTCATGGAAATAGCTGAGGACGTGAATAGGAAACACCATTAATATTATTAAGTTTTATAGAGCATGGGAGTCCTTGCCTCTATTTTACAATAGTCCAGACTTTTATTCATCAAATTAAAATTATTTTACCATGAATGCTACTTCTAAAAACCAACCCTGATCAGCATTCATCATTTAGTGGAAGAAACCAGACATACTGTTAGACATTCTGTAATACTGGAGAAATAAATGGTACCAGTATGAACCTTCCATTGCTAGACAATGGAAGAATATTTCAACGTCCAGTTGACGCAGTGAACACGTGTTGTTTGTTCTGCTTACCATTCGCTTTTCCTTCTTTTAGTTCATTTTCTTTTGGGGATCCACTTCTTACTTCCTCAGTGTCCATGTGGTTTTGGAGGGCCTGACTCTACATTAACTCAGACTAGGCTCTAGGAGACATGTCCCAGACTGGGTCAATCAGCATTTCCATCACAGTTACTGATTCAGAGATTGGCACATGACTCTAAGCCAATCCAATGAGATGCAACCCAGTAACGATAAAGTATTCCTGGACTTTGCGAAGGGCTACCATGTTGAGAGGGCCTGCTGGAGAGTGATACCACTGCAGGAGAGAACAGAGGTGAGAAGTGGAGAGAGAGTGAATGCTGTCCTGGCAGTATTATTTAAGCTGTGCTAAAAGCTGGAACTTTCTTTGGATGTTTTGATTATTTCAACCAATAACTAGCATTTTAAAAATTAAACTAATTTGAGTGGGGCCTCCATTGTTTACAACCAAAAGGTTCTATTAACCCCAATAATAATACAATGAAATTAAAAAATTATTTAGAAAAGATGCCTGAGGAAAGTCCAGAGAGTTCAAATAATAGAAAAGTTAAAGTAATATTAAGAGAATGAACATTAAACATCTCTGAAAGCATTTAAAAGCTACTTTTAAAATTTAGATAAAATCTCAACTAGAAATGATATGTGAGAAAAAAGGTTTTAAATTCTTATATTCCATTATTTAGTTTTATAATTTTGAGTATAGTTACATTTAAGGTGTTAATATTTTGAATATTGTAATTGATAGTTAAGTAGAAGCTATACATGTTTTAAAAAGGGTTAATTCATTCTTTAAAATTTTGTTATGAAATAGTTCATACATATAGAAATACATTGAAAATAAAATGTAAACATATATAATAATATACCAGCACCTGTATACCTATGAATGTAAGAATTATATCATTACAAATGAAATTGAAGCCCCCTCACCCCCTCCTTGGATAAATCTCTGTCTCTCTCTCAATTAACATTCTGAATTGGTTGTTTGTCATTCCCATGCATTTCTTCATACTTTACCATATATGCATGAATGCCTTAACAACAAATAGTGTTTTTTAGGAGGTAACTACGCTTTATATAAGTGGTATAATAGCGTATATTTTCTCTTGCAACTTGCTTTTTAAATTAAACATTATGTGTAAGATTCATTCATGTAGAAATAAGTAGCTCTACTTCATTTTCACTCCAGTATGCTATTACATTTTAAGTTCTTAATAGGTTGAAAATAAGCTAAGAGTAGGGGAAAATATATAAAATAGAATTTTCACTAACCTTGAACTGAAATTTAGTATTCCATTCAATTAGAAAATAGGTAATCTACCATAGTTACTACTGTGGTAGATAGGTGACTAGCACCAATAGAAATTACAGGTATTTCCATATCCCATTATGGTTAATACAGGGATCTTGAAATATAGATTAAGCTCATTAATTGTTTTGAAATTCTTAATTGTTTATCTTGCTACCATATCTAATTAGTTAATGGGTTAATAAAAACACATATATTACCATAACTTTTTTAGTATGTTGATAATAACTGTATTTTAACATAATTTATTTCTTTGTAATCCTATATATTTTATTTAAAGGCATTAAAAATTTTAAAAACAGTATCCTGAGAAGAGGTTGATAGGTTTCATCAGACTGCCAAAGAAGTCCTTGCTGCAAATAAGGTTGGGAACATTTGCTCCCAATCAATGCCCCAAGAGAAATGAAAATTTACATCCATACAAAGACTTTTATGTGAATGTTCATAGCAGCATTATTTATAATAGCCAAAAAGTAAATGGTCTACCTATTCATTAGAATACTCCTTTAGCAATAAAAGGAACTAAGTATTGATACCGCCACAGCATGGATGCACTTCAGGAAACATTATGCTAGGTGAAAGAAGCCAGATACAAAACTACAAATTTTATGATTTCATTTATATGAAATGTCCAGAAATATAGATCTACATATAGAAAGTAAATTAGCAGTTGCTTAAGGCTAGGGGTGAGGAAGATGGGATAAACTGCAAATGGTCATGAAGGATCTTTCTTAGGGTAATGGAAATGCTCTAAACTTAGATTGCAGTGACATTGTACAACTCCGTAGATTAAAAGGCATCCAATTGTACACTTAAATTGGGTGAAATTTATTGTATTTAAATTAAATGTCAATGAAACTATTAAAAAGGCAAGAACTTTTGCTCCATTGTATGACCAGAACACTTATTTATTTTTCAATTAATGGATATTTAGGTCTTTTTCTTTTTTTTTTCCTATTAAGAGCAATATTGCTTTGAGCATTCTTGCACATTTCTCCTTCTGTACACATTGGGATGTCTCTCTAGTGTATAGCTAGAGGCAAAATTACTGTATTGCTTCAGGTTTACTAGATATTGACATATTGCTTTCCAGATAGTTTCAACAATTTATATTCCAGCAGAAGTCTGTAAGAATTCATGTCATTTTATAGCTTCTCCACCACTTGCTATTGTCAGACTTTTAACTTTTGACAATCTAGTAAGTATGAAATGGCATTGTATTTTAATTTGCTTTTCTATGTTTTGTCACCTGGCATAAGAACTGGTATTTCACCTTCTTTGACTCAAGGCAGAAGAGTGTAGTGGTTAGTTGCTAGGAATATTCTGTCTACATTTGAATTATGGTTCTACCCTTTCCTTGGAGTTAAGTAACCTAGGAAAATTACTTTATAATTTTATTCATATGTAATTTCACGTTTGTGTTTTAACTTATTCCTAGAGGACATATTTTCTTCCTGTTTTATTGTCGTGCTGCTCTGAGTAGTATCATTTTATATTTTCTTCTGTTTTTCATGTAGCTATTCAAATTATTTGTAACATGTACAAACTATTATAATAAATATATGTGTTACAAAAGTTAGTTGGATTTTTATGCAGAAAATGAATGTACCATAGTAAAACTGAAAAACACTGAAAATAACACAAAATTCTTAAAAGAGCTAGAAAAAACATACAGATTATCTTCAGCAGTTAATGACAGTTGACTTCTCAATAGCAAAATGAAAGCCAAGAGACAATGTAATGATATATTCAACATGCAGAAAGAAATTAACTACCAACTAAGAATTCAGTTTCTTCCTTTCCAATCCTCATGTATTTCTTTTTTTTTTTTCATTTTCATTTTTTATTTTACTGACTAGGAGTTTCAATGCACTGTTAAATAAAAATGATGATGGAGGGTATTTTTGTCTCATTCTTGATCTTAAGGGGAATGCTTTTAATGTTTCACAAACAAGAAGAATGTTTCTTATAAAATTTTTTGGCAAATATCTTCCATCATTTTGCTGAGTTCATAAATAGATGTTAAATTTTCTATATCTATTGAAATGATTCTTTAATTTTTCTTCTTTAATTGTTAATAGAGTGAAGAGTTTCTCTGATGTAAAATTATTATTTTAGTCATGGAGAGAATCCAACTTTTTCATCCTGTATTATCTTGTTTACAGAAGATTGTTTAGAATTGGTACATTTTTGTACATGAGTGATTGAGATTGGTCCATAATGTTCCATTCTCATATTGCCTTGTCTGGGCTTGGTAAGTGGTGCCCAGGCTCATGCGGTCTTCTACCTTTGCACCTTTTTTGGTCACCCTTCTGCAGTGTAAGCCCTGTACAGCCATACATATTAAACGTGATGTTTAATTAAACTAAACTCTTTCCTGAACACAAACTCTGATTATGCCAACCTCAAGTTGAATACTATATGTACACACACACACACACACACACACGCACACACGCATATATACACATACATATTCCACAACTTAACTTTTAAATTTCTAATATGTAGTTATTTATTAATTATTATTGTTACCATGATTCTGCTCACAATTTTTTTTAAACAGCCAATTTATTAAGGGATGATTGATATACAAAAAGCTGTACATATTTTTAAAAATATTTTAAAAAGTTCTCAATTATAGCTGGCATACAATATTATATTAGTTTCAGGTAGACAACATAGCTATTAGGCATTTATATAACTTAAGAAGTGATCACCCAATAAATCTAGTACCATCTGTCACCACACCTAGTTGTTACAATATTATGGACTATATTCTTTGTGCTGTACTTTACATCTCCATGATATTTTGTAACTATCAATTTTTAATTTTTAATCCCTTACCCTTTGTCACTCATCTCCCCAATCCCCCTCCCACCTGGCAATCATCAAACTGTTCTCTGTATTTATGAGTTTGTTTCTGTTTTGTTTATTTTGTTCCAGAGATTCCAAATGGAAGTGAAATCATATGACATTTGTCTTTCTCTGACTTACTCTACTCAGCATAATACCCTCTAGGTCCATCAATGTTGTTACTGATGGCAATATTCTGTTTTTTTTTTTATGGCTGTATATTATTCTGTTTTACATATGTACCACCTCTTCTTTATTTATTCGTTGATTGATGCCCCAATTGTCTCCATATCTTGGCAATTGCCGGTAATGCTGGAGTGAACATATGGACTCACATGTGCCTTTGAAGTAGTGTTTTGGGTTTCTTCAGAAAAATTTCCAAAAGTAGGATTACTGTGTCTTTCTTTGTCTCTTTGTATAGCCTTCGTTTTAAGGTCTATTTTGTCTGATATAAGTATTGCTACCCCAGCTTTTTTCTTTTCATATAATATCTTTTCCATCCCTTTACTTTCAGTCTCTGTGTGTCTTTCGATCTAAAGTGCGTCTTTTGTAGGCAGCATTTTTTTATCCATTCAGCCACCCTATGGTTTTTTATTGGAGCATTTAATCCATTTACATGGAAAATAATTGTTAATTGATACATAGCTATTGCCATTTCATTATTCATATTTTTGTCTTTTTTTTTCTTTATTTTCTTAAAGATGTCCCTCTAACATTTCCTGTAATGTTGGTTTGGTGTTGATGAACTCCTTTAGGTTTTTCTTTTCTGGGAAGCTCTTTATCTGTCCTTTGATTTTAAATGATAGCTTTGCTAGGTAGAGTGAGTAATCTTGGTTGTAGGTCCTTCTGTTTCATCACTTGGCATATTTTGTCTTAATCCCTTCTGGCCTGCAAAGTTTCTGTTGAGAAATCAGCTGACAGTCTTGTGGGAGTGCCCTTAGAGATAATTAATTGCTTTTTTCTTGCTGCTTTTAAGATTCTCTCTTTGTCTTTACCCTTTGCATTTTAATTATGATGTGTCTTGGCATGGGCCTCTTTTGGTTCATCTTGTTTGGGACTCTCTGGGCTTCCAGGGGTTGTATGTCTATTTTCTTCACCAGGTTAGGAAAGTTTTGCATCATTATTCTTCCAATAGGTTTTCAAATCCTTGGTGTCTCTCTTCTCCTTCTATACTCCTATGATGCAAATGTTGGTATATTTGATGTGTTCCTAGAGGCCCCTTACACTATTATCATTTTTTAGATTTTTTTTCCTTGTTGCTGTTCTCTTTTGATGTTTTCTTTTACCTTATTATCTAAATCACTGATTTTAGCCTCTGCTTCAGCTAATCTACTGTTGATTCCCTGTAATGTATTACATTTCAGTTATTGAATTCTTATTTCTGACTGCTTCTTTTTTGTGTTAACTATCTCAATTTTTATGTTTTCTATCTCTTTAAGTTTTCACTGAGTTTATCTACTCTTTCTCTAAGTTCATTGAGCATCCTTATAACCAGTGTTTTGAACACTGCATCAGGTAGATTGCACGTCTCCATTTTGTCAAGTTCTTTTTCTGGAGCTTCGTTCTGTCCTTTCATTTGGGGCATGTTTTCTTTTTGGAGGTATGGAGCATACTGAGGCCAGATACTGTTTGATTTGGTTTAGTGACCCCTCAAAGATTTTAGGAAAGTTCTCAGCATGAGCCAAGACAGGCTATTTATATGAAAAAGCACTTGGGTGAGCCTGCAAGTTGAGTGGGACAAGGTCTCAGGGAATCAACCAGGGAAGGGTGAATGTTGTTAGGCAGGTTGATAGAGATTCAGACGTGGTGGCCACCTGCATCTGCACTTCAGAAAGAGGGCGGGCTCAACAAAGTAACAGTGGATTCCACCAGAACTTGTGTCTGGGAGAAAGTCATGTTTGCAGCTCTCGCCTTGAAGCCAGACAATTCATTTCCTCCTTATATGTCCCTGGTGCCTTTTGAGCTGCTTCGCCAGCACTGAAGCTCAGAGGAAGAGTCTGTTAGCAAAAAAGTTTTTGTGTTGGCTATTTAAGAGGAGCTCCTGGGTCTCCAGCAGCCCTCAGTCTCACTTAGCCACAACCTCAGTTGGTTTTCACAGAAATTCTCTCAAATGCAGTAGAGAGACAAATTGACATAAAATGTAACAAAGAGGCTAAAAGACATAGAAAACTAGTGAGAAAATTCAGTTTATGTCTGAACTGAGGTCTAAAAGGCAAGACTAGATAGAATGTAGAGAGGCAAATTTCAGAGTGTAATGTCTCATTTACCTCATCCTAATTCGAGCCCTTTAAAGACCCTGATGTCATTTTCTTCTCCCTTTGGTCTACTACTTCATCTCCCTGTTGGCCAAACTCACCCACAAAACAGAGGACACAGGCACACTGTTGGTGTCATCTGCATAGGTCAGCGTCTCCAGCATAAGTCATAGTGAAGAGTGGAGAGTGGATGGGGGAGGGGCATGGCAAATGAAAGATATCTAGCTCAATATTTCTTCTAAAAGTTTTGAAGTTTTGCTTTTTCCATTCAAATTTTATTTTAGCAATTGAGTTTTTACATTTAATAATTAAAATATGTAAAAACTGATACAGCATGGGCACAACCACCTGAAAACAATGCCTCTATCTATAGTCAGAATTGATACTGCCTGTTGACATCAGATAAAAAGCCATGCCTATGCACATTGGCTGAGTATTCTATCTCAGCAAAGGTAGATCCACGCCTGTGGGCCACAAGATTTATATATAACTTGGGGGGCCTTCTTGAGAAAAATAATAAATTATGTATAAAAAAGAATGTTTACTAAGAACGAGAAAAATTTATAACAGTACAAATTTTTAAAAAGCTATCAAAAACATTATAGAATCTAGAAATAGTATAATATTTTTGTTAATGAACTGCCTGACCCACTTCTGTAATACTTCCTTTCCTACATTTTTTGGCTGTGTATGCTTCCATAAACTGCTTCAGATGTCATAGACTTCTTATGGTTTGAGAGGTCTTCATGAATTTGAGGGATCTTAATAAATTTATCCAGTCTGAACATCCATTTGGTATGAGCAAACTCATATGTCTTGTTAAAAGAGTTGACAAACAAAACAATAAAAGCAATCCTTTACTCTTGCAATAGCCCAAACAAAATCTGACAGTGGCTTGACTTGTTTTTTGAGAAGCTCTTTTGTTCATCATATGATTTAATTCTCTGTAAATATTAGTGGGATCACTATTTTGAAATTGTTTTACAAAACTCTCATTAAATGGTATTGAGTGAAGTTATTATCTATGTGAATAGGAGAAAAAATGAAAGATCATAGTACTTGTCGGAGTCAACAAGTTTGTCGAATGGAAGCTGCTCCAGACCTTCATGTATGTTCGGTGATCATATTCACTGTATTTTTTTATATGATTTTCATCTCATTTTTATTTTATGTTTGGGAGGGCCCTAATTCTCATAATTTTCATGATCTCTTCTATTTTCATTTTTATCACCTATATATTTTTAGCTATCTTAATTCTTTTCTTTCTTAATGACTATCAGAGTTTTGAGTTCCTTTTGTTATATAAGAAGATAATTTTTGACATTTTAAAAACTTTAAACCATTAAAATTCTTTTATGTTTTTGCTGTTTTCTAGAATAATTCTTCCTCATCCTATCTAAATATTGGTATAATCAATAATTATAAATGCAATTATCAAAGTACTCATACTTATACTACATACCTAGGTCTACTGATCAATATGTTTAGTTTTGTCACTGTAACACCTGTTTCTTCGGGCTATTGTACTGCACAGGTGACAGTTTTGTGTACTGTTTTGTTTGGAACCGTCACACTGTCAGAAGAAAGTTTGTTAGACACACTAAATATGTGATTCAATGGATTGAGAGTTATGAAACATGAGACTTCACTTACAGATGTCTTTGCTGTTTGTAGTGGTATTACAGGTTTATGCCTTTTGAATATAGGAATTCTAATTAAGTTAAATTACATTTCAGGTGATCTTATAAAAAATATATAGTTATCATTGTAAACACTGTGTTATTTCATGTGTTTCTGACAGAGGAGACTTTTGAAACATCTTATGATTGAAAGAATTTTCTGCAAACTGGCTTCTGGCTGCACACATTTCATACCTTGTTACTTCTCCACTATCCATATATTTCTGGTGCCAGGGGCCATAGGACACAGACTGTGATATCTCTAATCAGTATTTATATATCATAAGTTTAGTTAGGTCCACATAGTAGAGAACAAAAGTATTTCTGGAAGTTATGCTTTGCTGAAGCAGAAGCTAGAAATAACTTAAGTGAACAAACAGTGACTGCAAACCACATAATAATACCCAGCTACATACCCAGTTTGGTGAATCTCCAAACTGATTTCTCTTTAACCATATCCCCCCAAAATTAAAATATTAAAACATGCTCACAGTCACTCTAGTGACAGTCTACACAAAGAGAAATGTCATAAAGAGGTAGTTAGAATAGAAAGGGACATTGATCTTAACTAACGTGGTCAAAAATATCTTTTCAAATTTTACAAAAACAAATGACCATGTGAACCCATTTCTAGGCCCCTTCACAGCCTTGGAAGAGACTCATGCAAGTGAAAGGCCCTGTACTTAAGCCTGTGGCCTTAGTTGGGAGGTGGAGGTCCAGTTTTATTATTTTCCATATGGATAACCAATTGTCTCATCACCTTTATTGAAAACTCTATTTTCTTCCTCTTTTGATCTGCAGTACCAGCTGCTGATATGTTGAGTTCCCAATGTGACTGGGAACCCACGATCACGTGTGCTCACTGCCCACAGTCCTGGTCTACCCCCATGGCTGATCCCTTTTTAAAAGGTCCTGGTTTTCTTAGTAACTTTCTTTACTTTCTATGAGCCCAATAACACAAGAAAATTACATGTTCTGCTGAATCTAGTTGTTTTACAGGAAGAAGTCCTCCAGGAATGTATAATATTCCATACTGTCGAGAAGCAGATGTCTCTGACTTTAGAGTTCTAATTTTGGTTATCAAATTTTTCATTTTGAGAATGCCTGATCATTCTTGATGGTTTCTTATTCTTCTTTTTTTGAAACATTATTTCATTTTTCTAAATTTGTTAAATACTTACACTTTGTATTCTGTATCTAATAATTCCAATATGTAAAGTCTTTGTGGGCCTAATTCTGGGTATCTACTGTTTCTATTGACTCACTGGGTTCTGTTTTCTCACAGTGTTAATGATTTTTGATTATGGACATATGTTCAATGCATCTTTACCTGTTGTAACTCTTTGAAGCATGACTTAAACTATTTTGAATTTCTTTCTGCCAGGTGCCTGAGAGCACTTTCAATCCAGGACCACTTTAAAATTTATTCTTGCCTGGAGGTTTTTCAAATCAAACAGAAGTATAATTTAGGCACAAACACTTAAGAACCAGATTGTGTTCTCAAATTTTGTTGAGAGAATTCCCCTGCCATAACTACCCTATGCCAATATTGAGACAAGTGAGGACAATTTATTTTCTAGATCACCTTCTCACTGGAAATTTAGCTATTGAGGACGGGTAAATATTTATGCATGAGGTTCCTCTCACAGTGCTTCAGAAACTACTTGTTTGCAATCTATCACAGACAGATACTTTTATAAGATTTACAAGAAAAATGGAATGCTGCTTGGAATGGAATGTTATTTCACTATAAAATTACTATAAAAGTTTCTAAACACTCTCAATTTCTGTACATATCTCTGGACTGGCAACAGATAATTTGTAGGCAGATCCGCAAACCTCACTTAGAGTAGCACTTTTGAATCATTCATCCCACCTTCGGCAGGCCCTAAGTTTTATCTCCTGTTCCCACACCTCACATGGCCATCAGAATGGAAGTTCAAGGTCTATTGAAATGGTCAGATATCACAGAGTCCTGGGTGGGTTGGGAACTTACTGGCTTATCTCTAAATTCCTGCTTTCACTTAAATTTTTACCTCTAAAGATTTCTCTTTATATCTCACAAGTTTAGCAATGAGTTAAAAGTGGTTCCTCATGATCCTACACCCTATCCTAACTGCTCTTCCCATCTGCTGCCCTTCCTGAGCCTTGGAATATCCCAAATGTGGTCCTGCTTTAGGGCCTTAATACTAGCTTTGTGCTCTGGCAGAACTGCTGTTCCCCTACACGTTCATGTGGCAGGCTCTTCCATGTACATGGAGTTTCAGCTCCAGTTTCACTCCGCCAGAGAAATTTTCCCTGATTCTTTAATCTGAAGGAAGCTCCCTGCCCTAGACACTCTGTACCACATCATCCTGTTTTACATCTTTATAACATTTACCAGTGGCAGAAATTATCTTGTTTATAGTAATGTTTATTGTTCTATCCCCAACACTGAAGACTTTAAATCCCATTAGGACTGGTGCTTTATTAGCTATATTCATTGCTGTGTCCACTGCATCTAGCAATTTGACTGGCACATAGGAGGTGTTTAATAAATATTGATTGAATGAATGTGTTAGTGACAGAGCATTCATTCACCTATTCAGTATACAACATGTGTTCAATAAAACTTTCTGCAATGGTGTGAATAACCTATGTGTTAGTAAGCGTTCTCCAGAGAAATATATATATTTCCTATATTTATTATAGGAATTGGCTCACATGGTTATGGAGGCCTATATGTCCCACAATCTGCAATCTGCCAGCTGGAAAACTAGGAAAGCCAGTGGTGTAATTCAGTCAGAATCTGAAGACTTGATAGTCCTGAACTGAGTCCCAAAACTTGAGAACCAAGAGTGCAGATACCTGAGGGCAGGAGAAGATAGATGTCTTGGCTCAAGCAGAGAGAGTGAATTTGCCCTTCTACTTTTTTGTTCTATTTCGGCTCTCAGTGGATTGGATGATGCCCACTGGTATTGGAAAAAACCATCCACTTTATTCAGTCTGCCAACTGAAGTGCTAACTCTTCTGTAAACACCCTAATAGACACACTCAGAAATAATGTTTTATAAGCTTTCTGGGTACATTTTAGGCTAGTCAAGTTGACACACAAAATTAACCATCGCAGTCTGTAAGCTCTCGTGGAATACAGTAAATACTAGACACATGTGGCTACTGAATACTTAAAATGTGACTAGTGTGACTAGGGAACTTAATTTTATTTAATTTTGATTTGAAGAGACACGTGTAGGTTAGAGCCTTACCATAATGGACAATGTAAAAATAGAGAACCTGATTTAGGAAGAAGAGTGCTGGTCCAAAAAGGTTTTGCAGAGGTAAAAACGTGTAAATGGAGACTTGGCGGATGAGTCCATAGCATCCAAGTGAGGTGGGGGAGGGGATGGCTGAAGGTGTGCAGTTAGGACACAAGAAATGGAAAGGACACGGAGAGAGGAAACAGCGTGTGCAAATCACCAGAATTAGAGAAACTTTAAAAAAGTGTTTTTTAGTGTTGAAGAATCGAGTTCTTTTTCAGGAATTTTATGATGTACAGACTTTTTATTGACCTATGGCTTATCTCATTTCAGTATTTTATTTTGAGGTGCATTAAGTAACATATCCTGGCAGGACATTCATATCAGAGCCAGTCCTCAAATACCTCACCTTTCTCACTGAAGTTTAATTCCCTGAAGACTTAGTTAACCTTTTCTTAAGATCCTCAATTTCTTCAGATTGTACCATGTCTTATGGGTAATAGATTTAATATCTTTACCAACTGCTATGTAAGGAAGAGTATTCTCTTATTTGGCCATTTTGAAGCCTATTGGAGTAGCTTGATTTGTTATTCACCCTCTCTATATTTATATTTACATATTTTTTATTTTATAGACTTTCTGCTTGGCTTTTACATTGTAAATAAGAGATTAACTTTCCCATTCATATTAAAATTTTGATTAGAAAAAATCAATGAAAGGCAGTGAGTGAACTCTTGCTACTTAAAAAATTAAATTTATTGGGGTGACATTGGTTAATAAAATTATTTCAATTGTACAATTTAATACTATGATTTATATATATATACATGTATATACATATGTGTGTGTGTGTGTGTGTATACACCCCCCAAAGTTAAATTTCCTTTCATCACCATATATTTGACCTGCTTTATCTCTATATACCTCCCCCCTCTCCCCTTTCCCTCTGGTAACCACTAAGCTGTTATCTATGTCCATGAGTCTCTGTTTGTCTTGATTCACTAGTTGGTTTCAGTTTTATATCCCACAAAGGAGTGAAATTATACAGTTTTCAACTTTTTCTGTCTGACTTAAAAAAAATCGTCACCCAATATTTGGAAGTTGTGCATTTGATCACTCTATATATACATATATATGTACACACACACACACACATATAAATTTAATTCCCACTCTCTTATGATTATTCAAATTCAATACGGGGAAATAATTTCTACTTACCTTCAAGAAAGGATTTATAGTCTAAGAATCCTCAAGTGTAATTTTTTGGTTAGATTACCACATCAAAGCTCTTTTAGTTATAAAATAATCTTCTCCCATTTTAAACTCCCTTTCCCACAGATTCACCCTGATACCACCCTTTTTTTTTTTTTGCATATTTTTTTAATGTAAACCAATGTATCTTGAAAAGCACTTCTCTATTTTTCCATTTAGTTTGAAGGTTTGTGGGTTTTGTGGACCAGACAAATATTCTTGAAGATGTTTATTATGTTTCACTAATAAAGGTCTAAAGTTAAGCACATGAGCTAGGAAACTGGAAGTTTTGAACTGTAACCTGGCTTGCCACCTTATTGTGTGCCTTAAAGTAAACTGCTTTAGTAAGAAGATGCTATTTCTAAAGGTCATTCTATATCCATCTTATGTATTTTCCTGATTTATTTTTAAGATTATTAAAAAGTACTAATAATGACTAGCTGAACTCAATTCAACCAAGAAAATCTCACAGATGTGTGCACTTGAGCCTCTATTACTATCAGGGCACAATCCAGTCTAAAGGACTGCTAAGTAAATTTTACCAGCATCTACTCTCTTTTTAAACAGTTCAGTACTACTCAGGACATTATTTAAACAGTCTCTGTGCCTGTTAATGAACAACCATGGGGCTGTAGTCAGAGATTTGAGCCTGAGTAGTTAAGAGTGTAAAAGTTGTCTGAATGCACACAGCAAAGTAATGCTGTAAAAAGTTAAGAAACACAAAAAGGGGGAAGATTGAAAAATAAACTGTCACATAAACTGAATGTTAGGAAAGCTATGGTGAGAGATACATGAGAGTGTACTTCTTGTAGAGTAGAAAGAGAAGGACCCTCTGAGAATTGGGGAACTTTTTTGAATTAAGTACCAGTTATATCCTGGACCAAGTATCAGTGCTTTACTAAAGGTGATTTATTTAAAGCAGTATTCTGGGATCAAGTATGGCCAGATTTGATCCCAACCTTTTCTTATTACTGAGTGCCCTTGATAAATTATTCTATAAAGCTCAACTTTGTTTTCTAAAAAATGAGAATAATTATACCTAAATGAGGTAATCTGACATTCGGTAAAGAATTGTTCTCTTCGCATTCTTCTAACATCAACATGTATTCTTTAGAGGTGTTTTCCAGGGTTAAGTACTGAGATTCTAGAATCAGGCTGTTCAAGTCATAGCTCTCCCACTTATCAGCTGAGTGCCCTTAGATGAGTTACTTAATCTCTCTGTATGTATGTAAAATGAGGATATCAATACTACTTTTACTATAGGGTTGTTATGAAGATTAAACAAGTTAATATATGTAAAGTACTTAGGACAGTGCTTAGCACACAGTATACATTTTTAAAGTGTTAACTAAAAATGTTCAATAGTTTTGGATTATTTTTCTAGAAACGATTCATTTTGTCTTAGGTTATATTCACATAACTGGAGTGGAAGACATGGTAATAGTTTTGCCAGCTGTGGGTGAGTTTCTTGTAATTCTGTTTGGGGCAACCTTGCCTGCCCAAAACAGGTAGTGGTGGTAGTTTCCGTTCTACCTAGGATAGTAGAAGGTTGCAGGGCATGGTGAGAGCCTTTGGAGCCAGCACCCAGGCTGCCTTGCATCCGGCCTTTGTTACTGACATTAAACAAATGGACATTTCTGTTTCCTTCCTTGTGAAGTGGGGGTAATTCTTGCTTCTCATGGTGGTGCGAGGATGAATGAGGAAACAACTATAGTGCACATAGTCTGCTCCCGCGGCAGAGCTGCAGTGGCAACAATTACTACATCAAATATACATATATATGATATTTGAGATGTACACACACACACACACACACACACACACACACACACACACACACACACACACACACTCACTTGAGCCCTCAGGGATTTTGAAGGAAAACCAGAAGTAGGCCCTTTCTGCCTGCCTAAACTCGACCTGGGTAAGAGGAAGAAATAAACCTCTTCCTTTTGCAACTAAGTGACTACGGAGTTCTCCCCTTAGACCCTGCCTTTCATATCTCCCCCCACCCCACAAATGCAGGCAAAGACACCATCCCTTCCAATTTTATAATCTACTCATTTCTGTATGTGCAGGTTTATTTGGGTTAGGTGGCAAGCCAAGGGTAGGTGGGGGGAGGCATTAAAACCTGGCAACCGTGCTCCCCATCTCCTAATGCCGCAGGGCTCCTGTCAGCCGTCCTCGGTTAAAAACATGCCTTTTATTTCACTTCCCCGCAGTCTTGCGTGCAGCAGCTCATTACCAGCCGGTTCAATCACCACGGCCAGCATCTCCCCAGAACGTTTTCCCCTTCCCCCATTTCAGGGACTTTGGTCGTAGCTGACATTTAAAGGAAATAAACACAGATTTTCAAAATTGCAGCCACCTCGCCTGGAGAACCCAGCGGCAGTGAATAACAGAACAGTCCAGCGAAGGGCGCCTGTCGGTGCTCAGCTCCGCCAGCCCTTCCTGCCACACAGTCCCCACACCCGAGCAGCACAAATCACCATTTCCAGGCACCACTCGAGGCTGCCAATTCCACTTTCGCTGAATCTCATTTTAAATCCCGCTACGGCTGAGGCTCTGTCGTTGAGGCGAGCAGGCGGGCGGAGGGCAGCGGGGGGCCCTCGGGGCCGGGATGGGAAGGCGCGCTCGAGCCCCTCGCGGTTCGGGGCCGCGGGGATGCCCAGAGCAAGTGCGGGCCGCCCCGAGGGGCGCGGGGCGCAGCCGGCGCAGACAAAGAAGCCGGCGCCAGCTCCCGCGCCCGCCGCCCCTCTCCTTCCCCCGAGCCTCCTCTCTGGAAATAGAGGGAAATCTGACGGCCAAAGGGGACGGCCCCCTCCTCCTGCTCCTACAGACAGCCGGGCAGAGGACCCTCCCCCGGGGCGTTCGCGTCCCCTACTGTAGACTCGCGGCCCCCGCGGCCCCGCCCGCGCCCTCCGACCTCCCCGGCGGGCGCCCCGCACCGGCCCCTCCGGGGCGCCCCGGGGTGTGCGCGCCGCACTCCGCGCGCGGAGCGGGCCAGCGAGTCGCGGGGGCGGGGGCGGGGGCGGGCGGGCGCGCGCGCGGGGCGGCGCGCGGGGGCGGAGGAGTGGCCGGGACACGTGTGGCGACGGCGGAGGGTTGGGGGGGAGACGCGGCGCCCGGGGCTTTAAGAAGGTGTGGAGGGGGGCGGGCTCCTTCCCAGGCCTGGCCGAGGGGCGTCGCGCACGGCGGCGGCGGACGGCGCGCGGGTCCACGCGCCCCGGCGCCCGCAGCCCGGCGCCGCTTTCCCGCCGACCCCAGAAACTTTGGGAGCCGCCGTCTCCCGGCCGCGCGCGCCGCCTGCTCGCCCTGGTCTCCGCGTGGCTCCCCGTCCCGGCGTCTCCAAAGCTGCATGCGCGAGCGGCGCCCCGGGGGCGCGGCGGCGGCGGCGGCGGCATGGGGCGCCGGTCCCGGGCCGCGCGGACCCTCGCGCTGGCGCTGCTGCTGGCGGCGACGCTGAGCGCGCGCGCGGCCGGGGGCTACTACCCCCGCTTCTCGCCCTTCTTTTTCCTGTGCACCCACCACGGGGAGCTGGAAGGGGATGGGGAGCAGGGCGAGGTGCTCATTTCCCTGCACGTGGCGGGGAACCCCACCTACTACGTCCCGGGACAAGAATACCAGGGTAGGTACCGCGCAGCCCGGTGCGCCGGCGAGCGCGGCGCTGCCTCCTTTCCCCCTCTCCACCTCCCCTCCACGTTGCGCTCTGTGCTGGGACAGAGAGCGAAGTTAGAACCGAGTGTCGAGGTGGCTTTCATTCACCACCCTGCGCAGCCCTCACTCTCTGGCTCGAGAGAAACGCCTGTGGGTTCTCGGGGGGTCGGTGTCTTCCCCCCTCACTCGTCGTCCGTGCAGATGACACTTGGAATGAGTCCGCGCATCTCGTTTTCTTAAACCCAGGACTTGGCTTCTAGACCTTTCTCCTACTCCCGTTCCTCCCCACGCCCCGCCCGAAGGGGTCCCGGGCGGGTTTGGGGCTGGCACCCGGCTTTGCCGACGGGCTGGCGACCGAGGGACGCGCCCCGGTCCCCCTCCGCCCCTCGCGGTCGCCCGCGCGCTGCAAAGTTCCCGCTGCTCACCAGCCCGGGGTCCTTCCCATTTTATTCCGTGTCCAGCAGCAATCCTGAAAGGTGGCGGCTGCTCCCAGCTCTCCGTTTTACAAGTGTTGTTGAAAATGTCAGTAATTGATGTTTTTCCCGATTCCTCTCTTACTTTTTACGTGCTGCCTGTATTTAGAATGATCTCTCCGATCTTTATTAATGACTTCGTCTTTTATCTAAACAGCTCTAATTTCCAGGTGAAGGCTGTAGCCCCTTATGATTTAAAGATACCTTTTCGAAAAGGATCATTTTGAAGTCCTTTATCAAAATTAAGTATTGAAGTAAAATTTAGCTCTAAGAAATAGAATTTTATGTGGTGACTAGTTTTATTTAACATAAGCTAGTAAATCGAGTTTGTGGGAAAATAAAAAGGTATAGCCTGTTTTCAGTATTTCCTCTGGAAGGAACTTAGGAATATTTCACTTCCATGGAGCTTTTAAGCTGTGACAGGCACTATTTGATAAGAATTTCAAGGCAAAATTACTTACACCTAACCAAATAGAAGCTATTGTCTAGTAATCTTATAATTTCGATCTCTTGTAGGCTAACCGTTATTGAAATAGCAGGATAAAGTCCACGAAGCTGCTGGAGTTTCAGATAAACATGCATATAAAAATAAGAATTCTCATTTTCAATTTTTCTTAAACTTTATGTGCTCCTTAAAATGTGTAGCCTAAAATGCTTTCTAGAGATTAAAAACAGTGCTTTTACAACTTCCTCGTGGCATGGTGGCAGCCTTGTCTGTAAAGTAGAAGTCTAATTTGATGGAAATACAGAATTTTGAAAATTAATTGTATGTAACTAGTCCATTTAATAAAAGGGTTTGCCAAATTCTCCTCTCAAGAAAAATCTGGTGTTTTTCTGGGGTCCTGGTAATCTTTAAGTGGAAAGACCAGTCAATATGATGGCATCCGAGACCTAAAACATAGACTGATTGAGCCCATCACCTTGTGTGACTCTTAGCAAAGGTGTTTACCTATTATTAGTTCTGTGTGTGAGAGTGATAGGTAAATGAGTCAAGGCTGAGCTCAAAGGTATGATTGTCAGGTTGTGATGGAAGACCATGTGATAATACAAAGCCTTCTTCTTCTTCTTCTTTTTTTTTTTTTTGCTTTCCACATTCTTTGTAAGGTGCCAGCGTAGACAAATTAAAAATACCAAAATATGACATAATACTTGCTTTTGCTATAAAGCTAGCAAATCTAAGTCGACTTAAGACTCTCCATAATCACATCCCTTAGTCTAAAAAGGCATGGGTGATACAGAATAAAGTGTTATATTATACTTCAAGTTGGACGTTGGGGGGAAGGGAAGTCTCGATTTCTATCTCTTTTCTGCTACCAAAACAGGTAGAGATATTTTATTATGTAAGTTTAAGAAGATCAAATTATTATAAGGTTTGAGAATAGTTAATTTCAGATTTAAAATTCCTGTTACCTTTTGATTAATATTTAGATTTTTGAAACTGGCCGTAGCTATAGACCTGCAGTAAGAATTTTTCCCTATGAAATTGTTCTACAGGTAGAAATATTTAAAGATGAAATGATGCTTACATATTGTTCTTGTTCTTAGACTTTTGAAAATTAATGCTAAAAACATTTATGTAATATATTTTAAAAATTGAACTGTTGATAGGAAAACTTAAGATTATGGCTGACTCATTTTATATGGAAACAAAATAGAAGGTCATTGGGCTAAATTTTTTTAAAGTTAAAAAATCTGTAAAATATTAGCTTGAGACTTTATTTCTAAGCTTCTGAATCTTTAAAACATAGCAGTATGTCAGGAAAAATCACTTACCTATGATTCACATTGAACTCAGCATTTGAAAAATTGGCATTTGGGTACACCTGATGATCGTTACTTTTTAACTGAAAAGAATGCATTGAGATAGAGGTGATATGTACAGCAGCACCTAACACAGAATATGTCTGTAAATGAGACTATGTCAACTGTCCTCTGGGATTTATGCTGTATGACAGAGCTCAGAATGTGAAATGGAGAAGCAAATGTCAGTCTGGTATAAGGGTGGTTCAAAATGATGGCTTTCTGTGTGTGTTATATTTATTTAAAGTTTTTCTGTTGAAAGTCTTTTGAAAAAACAAAACCAAAAATATAATACTAAAGAATTCGAAGCTCATGTGTCTAACAGAATTGCCACATATGTGCAGTGTTAAGTGGTATTCTCACCTATGTGCAGTTCTGGCAACTTTGTAAACAGCGCACATTGCTTCTCCTAGTTCTCATCTCTTAATTAGGGGGTGTCATTTGGTACCTCTCTTGTCATCTTTCTATATCTTTTAAACCTATGAATGACTCTCTTGAAATGGCATCATTAGTCACAATGAACTGTGGTGTCTTTGCATGAGTATACCGCAGTGTAGAAGCTCAGCAAAAGAGGTCTCACATACATCCTGTTGAATTAGAAAAAAAGGCCTCAGGGCCAGAACTTCTTTCTAGAATTTCCTTTTGTTTTTGCCTGAATTCCAAAATATGGTCAATTTCTGCAACATGATTTCCAGGCCCAAACCTGGAGGGTTTTTTTTTTTTTTTTTTTTTTGTAGAAAGTTGCAAATGGTGGGAAAATAGTAATGGAAATCTAGATGGGCCAGTCAGGTAGCCATTTCTATTTCCCAGCAACGTCCAGTGATGCACTGCTCCCCCTCATAGGGACCAGGGCCTATTGTGAAATACACAATCGTTGAATTGATGTCTATTCCTTGCCTTTCCCATGGTAATTCCTCTTTCACCCCTACCTTTCAGGTATCTACTTACCGTTGTTTGATTGCAGCCCTTTCCCCCCATTCAGTTAATAGTGAATGTGCCAATATTTGTCAATATCAAATTCTCCCACAGTTTTAATTACAACTGTGGAAAGATGTTTCTCCCTTTTTGTTTAAAAACATGTTGGAATCACTGAACAGGTAAATAATATAGTTAGGGATATAAAGACTAGATACTGCTGAAATCATTTCACTAAAGACCCATCTATTCTCAAGATGGGCTTTACTCAGTGACCATTTGAAAGAGAGGTCAGGCATTACAAAAACATTACCTATGAAAACCAAGCATAGATGAATGAGTCTGCCGAAAGTGCTTGAGCTGTGGTGAGATAATTTATCTGAATTTTAAAAATAATTTTTTATTGAGATAACATTGGTTAATAATATTATATAAATTTCAGTTGGCGTAAAGTGGGGAAAATATTCTGTTACAGTGCAACGTATGCTCTAAAATGATTGAAGGAAAACAATTTTGCCTTAAGCAGAAATGATCATATGGCATGATGCTTTTAAAAGGGGATTTTTTTTTTTTTGGTATTTTTTAAAATCCTATATCACTATTGGTTATTTCAGGCAACATTTCCATTTTATTATTTATTTAATCATATCTTGGGGTGGGTGGGAAAATCAATCCCTACTTCTTAAAAAACATTTACCTAAAAAAAAAGATACAATCAGGATAAAGTATTTAGGACACTTTGTTGTAACAATTGCCAATTACTATTATGCATACTTGTGTTCTGGAATTACCTAGCTGTTATTTAAAAATCACTGTTCAAAGACAGTGCAATATAATGACCTTTCAAATATGGGACTTATATAAATGTTAGACATAATTTTTGGTTAATACACTCCAGAATAAATTTTGTTCAAAGGATTGATTTTATTATTTGAAATAATCTGCTATTGCTAAGGTAACTTGTTGATCAGGTATATGGTTATTTATCTTTTATATGTCTCAGATTCTAAAACCATCATATTTAAACTCTCAGAATCATTTGTCAAATGTAATTTACAAGTGAACCGCAGCTGTGTCCTTGTATATGACTATGAAAATTGAGCATTTTAAAGCATTTTGCTCTACTTGTCATATATTTCATTTCACTTTCTACAATTTATTTCAGACATTTTATTGATGTGGTTCATGTTGTTTCCTAAATTATATAAATGTTGCTTCAGTTTATATTCCCTGTTTCAATTCCAGCTGTAAACTAAAAAATTAGGTCTTTAGAATTATAATTTAAAAATCGCTGTTATTTAAAAATCATTGCTTAAAGTGATTTTGATCACTGTAAAAATTACTGCCTAAATGAAAACATCTCATTTAGGCAGATATTCTTACTTCACTTATAGCACTACATAACTAGAAGCTATTTAATAGAATATTTCCCTCCAATTTTTATGAACGTTTATTTTAAACTATTTCTATTTTCATTAAAAATGTTGAAGAATAAAATAAGAAAGTTGTATCATTGTAATCATATCTATTTTTATAAAACTATCTTATTCAAATAAATTTTTTTATGCTTAAAAAATAGGTGATAGGTAATTTAATAAGATTTTAATGTCAATGTTATTGGCTTCCAAATTTTTTCATAAATTAATTACATTTAAAAGAAAATTCTACCTTTTATTTTTTTTCCCTCTCCGAAACAGGTCAATTTTATAGACTAATCTGAGAACCTTACCTTATCAGTTATTTAGGATACATTGCATGTTAAGTTATAATTGTTCTAATGATTATTTCAATGCTAATTTGACACATATTTATTATATCTTTAATCTTTACATATAAATTTCTGATGCACTGATCCCTTTATTTCAAAATAGCCTTTACTTTTGAAAACAAATTGAATGGTCAGTACTTTTTGAACATTGGCATTTAAAAACTTGGATATATTCTTACATGAAAATATGAAGTTTCTTTTTTTGTTGTAAAGTTCTTTATGTCATACAGAAATAGAAAAAATGGTTGACTCTATGCTCTGTGAGGAAAAGAAGGAAGGCAGAACATATTCGTTTGGAATAGGCAGATTTACTGTGAACAGAGAA
The DNA here is from genome assembly GCA_030015415.1 of Cynopterus sphinx. NCBI lineage: Eukaryota > Metazoa > Chordata > Mammalia > Chiroptera > Pteropodidae > Cynopterus > Cynopterus sphinx. Next base: position 40,542,679 of record CM057391.1, on the reverse strand, counting down.
AATGGTTTAGGCTGTGTGTGACTAATGAAATAACATACATATAAAAAGGGAAATACATTTACCTAAATGTTTTAGTTTCGAGAAACATTGAGTGATTAACCCATCCGTCAGCCCACCTATTTTATAGTGGTTTATAAAATAACCAAACTGTACAAATTCAGTCTCATTAAACTTTAGCAAAGATGTAGTATAAACACATTTACAGAAATTAGAATTATTTTTCAAATATGAAAATCACATAATGACTGGTCAAACACAGGAATGGTGCATTTTAAAAAAAAATTATTCTTGGCTATCTGGAAATTTCCCTTGAGGAGATTTCACTTTAGCATCAGTTGTGTAGCCCAGAGAGTAATTTTCGCCATGGTCACCTGCCACACCCATCTCATTGAAGGCAGAGCTTCTGAAGAGTTGAATGCTGTGCTTATTGGTTAACCAATTATTTCTAAAATGTGTCTCTCTAAAGCTATACATTTTTTTCTTCTTCTTTATTTAATCTCCTGTAGGAACCAACTATAGTTACTGGATTTTGGGATGTGCAGAAGGATCAGTACAAATGTACAGATTTTGATTTGTGGTTAACGGCAGCTCTAATCACTCAAAAACCAAAGTTAAGGTAATTTTTAGAGTGCCCCAAAGAAAATTATAGGAACCCTGAGGTTCCAAAGGAAACATTGAAAACTCAGTTACCTTTTAATGCTAAATTAGCTTTCCTTAGGAAAACAAAACCTTATTTTGAAAACAAAATACATTAAATTTTATATTGATTAGAAAATTCTTTGAAGCTATAGGAGAGCTCGTGGGAGTTTTAAATAAGACTGGTTGTTCATGTACACTGGTGCCCACATACCAAGTGACCTAGAGAAGGCATGGTAATAATTTACCAAAAACTGCTACAGTCACCTCAGAATCTTCTCTCTCTGCCCCACTTTCTTTCCACCTGTATCTGACCTACTTCTTCCTTTTGACTCTCTCTTCCTCCTTTTGTTTTCATTGTCTTTCCTCTTTTGCTTCCTTCTGCCATGTCATAGGTCTTTGCTTTCCCTTTCCTTGTCCTTCCTCTTTTCTGTTTTACAACTCTGTTTCTTTGCTTTTTCTATTCTTTCTCTTTTTTCTTTCTTCCCTTCAGATTTCCTGTCACCATGTATACTCTTTTTCTCTCCTGAAAAGTATCAGTCCATTTATATCAATTATTGTACTCATTGGATGTTTGCAATAATAGAAGTGGATAATTAGGCTTTTATGTTGCTCTCTTAAAAAATTAATGTTATTTTTCTTTCTGTGACATGCACTTGCCATTTTAAAATGTATGGGTTAGTTGTTCTTAATAAAAAGTGGGTCCTTCCTTCTATACTATAAAATCTCTTTCTCCGCTCTCTGTTTCATGGTCACACTTTAGATTCTGAAGTTCATGCATAGCAGCACATATATACAACATTTTGGGAGATGGTAGAAACTGGAAAACTGAACATTGAACTAGCATGGATCTCAAAAGCAGCTCAACTGGAGATGTTTTGAGTGCTTGATTGTTTAGAATCTTTTCTGGTAAATTGATGAAGGATTATTTCTATCATCTCAGTCACTTAAAGTCATCTCATTTACTTGCTGGGTCATTACCGAGGCTCATAATTGCCATTGTATAGCTACGAAATAGTGATGCCACTATTTTAGGTACTTGGCACTCAACAGAAGTTAAAAGGGAGTGGGGGGACCTTGGTGTAAGGCAAACATTAGATTGGGAGTTAAGAAGGGAAGTGTGTAGCCCTGGGTTTTCCCACAGTCTTTTTTGAACAAGATCTATTTTATTATTTTGTACCATGTGAACTCTAATATCTATTCCAGTTCAAATATTCAGAGATTTCTTGGCCAAAAGCTCAGACTTGTTACACTAAAAAGAGAAATCCAGAGAGGTGCAGTGATGTAGTAGAAAGAGTTCAGGTTTGGCAGCAGACAGACCGTGTATAGATCTGTTCTCGGCCACTTTTGGTCGTGTGCCTTTTCCAAGCCTCAGTTTTCTCATTTCTAATGTAGAGATAGTAATAGCTTTATATCAGGGCTACAATTATTAGGTAATGGATCTAAAGCACCTGGCAGACAATAGATGCTTATTAGATCGCAGTTATATCATCTGGTACAGTCAACCAACATTATACAAGGATATTTGAAGCATTGTAAATAGCTTCTTTTCCAAATTGAGTATATTGAGGAGGGTGGTCCCAAAAGTAAAGAGAAAAATCACTGGTCACCAAATATGTATGAAAGTGCTTCCCAGCCAAAATAAATGTATGATTTGCCTAGAATGGAAAGAGTATAGTTCTAGTCCCATGAAAACTCTTATTAACTTAGCCAATTCCTAAGTCAGACCTTTCTGTTCCTAAAGTGAATATTCTTCCTGAGTTGACGGTCATGAAAAAAGCAAATTGTATGTGTTTAGATAAGTCAGAACCTCAGTTTAATGTACTTTGTCAAATCCTATAATATATATTTCTATAACCCTATGTAAAATAATTTTAAAATACAGAACTATTTCAGTCAAACTAGAACTAGGATTGATTTTGATAATGGACCCAGAGTTCACCAGGCCCTCAAGGATTGAGGGAGGAAACTTAAATCCATAAGTGGCTAAGTGATGAAGTGAAAGGCCACTTCATTAACAATAAAAAATATGCTTGTCAAGATAAAGGCATTGGGTTGCCAGTGCCTCTGTCTGTCCACTGTATTGACGTTTCTATGGGCTATATTAGGTGGTTTGGGAGCATTGAGCAGTGTCTAGGAAAGCTTCCCTATCCAGCTCATGTCAGCTGGGCTGGTTGGCATCTTCTTTCCTAGATAGTATTGGAAGAAGATTATCCTTGTTAAGATTATCCATAATGCCTTGTTATGTGATATAGATTTCTTGTTGTCTACCAAGTCATACTAAAATTCCCTTTCTTACTGATTTTGTCAAGAACAACTGTGTGTCCAGTTAAAAATACCTACCTCCAAGGCTCCCTCGCTATGTATTTAGTGAGATGAAGTGGAACTCTACTGAGTGGGGTCTATAAGAAGGTTATTGATAAAATTGATAAAGATGATTTTGAAGAAGACTCAGCAAATACTTGCTTTTTGCTCTTCCCTTACCATTTCTTCTAGTCAGAATGTGATACAACCATGTTGTGACCTTGTGGATAATGCTGACATGTTAAGGATGGTGGGTTTGGAGTATAGAAGGAGCCTATATCTTTATTTGTGTCTTTGAGCAGCTGTACCAGTTCTGGAATACCTCTTCTAGACTTCTTGTATCATAGGAAAAAATTAGGTTCCTGTTGTTTACAGCTGAATGTAATCCTAATGGTTTCTTATAAGCACACAAATAACCCAGTTTACATTCTATTTTAGGTCAGTCACAATTCTTGTATCAAGTTCTGAGTTGCTCTGGTCTTCCCATAGAATCGCTTTTGGTCACCTTGTTGAAACTAGGATGTTTCCTAAGACACTTTGGTTAATATATTTTCAAAATATTCCTCAAGGTGTGTAACCTCTGCTGGTGGCAAAATAGCGCATTTTGTGTTCTTTTCTAGTAATGCTTTGAGAAGGAACTTGTGCTGAATCTCCAATTTCTGGAGTTTCTTATAATTGGCAATTTATGTTAGTTCCTTCACTGAACTTTGTTTCCTCTCTCTCTAATACGCAGTATCACCATACATACATCCTGTTGACATTAAAAATGCTTAGACATGTGACATGGTTGTGAATGTGAACTCTGTCCTAACCTTAACCTTGTTTGTTACGTCTGGCTCAGCCTCTAGGACCAAATCCAGCATTGTCATTTCTCTTGCTTGCGACATACTGACAAAGGAAGCAGGCCTCTCAGTCTTACCTTCAGGAATATGTAATCTTTTTGTTGAGGCCACTTTTGTTATGAATGTTGAAATATCCTAGGATCATAGTTGCAGTTCTTTTCATGTTTCCTTTTCTACATAAACACTTCCTGCATTCCCATCCTGCAGAAAGATGTTATATGTCCAGTGTTTGTGATGGAGGAAAATAAGGAAATTAGTTGGTTTTAGGCTCTTTTTCAAAAAAATGGGTTCACAGTCCCATTCCAAGCATCAAAAAGATTTTTAAAAGGCATCTCAAGGGCTTATGAATAAGTTAATAACAACAACATTAACAATAGCAAACCCTGAATAGCATTTAGTACTGCCAGGCACTGATCTCAATGCTTTATATATATTAATTTATGTAATTCTCACAATAATCTTATGAGGTAGGTACTATTATCTTCCTTTTATGGATGTAGAAACTGAGTCACAGAGATGTAAATGTTTTGCTGAAAGTCACAAAGCTATTATACAGGAGTGCTCTGTCCATCTTGCTTGAGCATCTGTACTTTTAACCAGTATGCATTTATTTTTAGAAATGACAACTACTTCAAGAAAGGGTTAATAATATGAAATGGTAAGATTGTGTAAGGAAGAGAAAACAAGGAAAAGTAAAAGCTAATTTTATTTTTTAAAATAAATTGCAAAATCAAACCAGAAAGATGATATCCACACCTAACAAGGCCAGAATTTTAGTCCTAGATATTTCTTGACTAGATGTTATCTTCTAGATAAAGCACAAAGCAAAGATATTTAGTATACTGTTGACCTGAAAGAGTTAGTATACCTTTAAAGTATGATGACAAATAAAAATATAACAAAGTAACTTGCAGGTTTTGTTCAAATTTATTTGTAACTCTTATTAAGATTTTAAAGTATATAGGAAACTTGTTCTCTGACTCACTAATAGAATTTAATTAGGACTACAGACAAGAAGAGAATGATAAACTTTGGCAGAGAGGCATTTTAAAAGACTTTCATTGACTCATTGACTTTCTCTTTTTGTAATGTATTTCTTTCTTTAGCATATTCCTTAATTGTTATCAGTCTGGAGGTAACAGCCTGTGAAATTAGGTGATGTGGCATACAATGAAAGTTCTGGGTGAGGTGTTAGACCTGCTCACTAGTCACAGGTCTGTTCTCACAATGATATTGACACCAATGGCATAATATTTATTTTGCACTTGACTTTGTAGGGCTATTTTTCATATATTTTTAAAGATCACTTTTTGTTGAGCTCATTCGAGAAATAAAAAGCCATTGTGGAGCAATCTCTCTTGCCCTTTCCCACAGTAATTCACCCAGGGAAGATATTAGCCCTAGGCTTTGTGGCAACCAGGTGAAGGTGACACATGAGGGATTGTCAGGCTGTCAGTGTCTAGTGCCGAGAAACAGGGCCTTGCCCTTGTCTCATTCTTACATTAGTAATGTGAATGTTTTCCTAATTTGTCACCATTATAGTTCATCCCTAAGTTTGCCATTAGGTCTGAACTGGGATCCGCTGACCCCTGATAGAAGCTAAATCAGAGGGTGGAGGACAAATTCAGGGTGACAGCTCCCTATTCGGAACCCACAGGTGTTCTCATAGGGCTGAAGCGAGGCCCATGCTCTCAGTAGGAGAGGAAAATTCTCATTACGTTTTAACAAAAAGACAGTAGCCTTTATAAAGGTATTATAAAAAAATATAGAAAAGGTCTACATATAGATGTTTTCTCAGGTGGGACAAACCAGATTGTTTCTCCTTTTAGCATTTGCCGTTGAGCTGTGCCAGGTTGTAGCTCTAATTGGTAAATCTGTGAGCCTCAAGGGTGGAATAGGAAGCCATCTGACTACTTGCTTAGTGATTTGACACGATGCAAGAATTAAACCTTTTATAATATTTCCCTCACAAATGGTTTTTGTCAGCCTTTTAACAGAAACTGTGGGGCAGACACTTCAATTCCAGTAATAAGTTGTGAAATATTTGAAATATATAAATATATAAATAGAAAACTACAATAGAAAATTCAAAATTGGTTTTACTAATGAGGACCCAAGGGATACCTGTCTATGTGTATTGAAGTAAAATGCAAAATCTCTGTAGATCAAGCTCTTTACAGTTGTTAAAATAATACTCATTGATTTGATCTGCATTTCTGAATGATTTTTGCCCTAAACAAGTTTGTCCTGTCCCACCTACACTACTTGTTCCCAAGTGTTTTTACAACATAATGAAAAACATGGAAGCCCTGCAAACATAGAAAAGTAGGAAATCTTGAATGGGGTACATGTTTGGTTGCCATTCTGTAGAAACAGTTGGGGGAAAAAAAGTCTAGTATTTTTATTAATTAAAGACAAATAAATGTTTACAGTGAACACAAAGGAGGTTTCCTCTTAGATGTTTGCCAGTGAAAGAAACGTTTATTATCAGAACTTAAGGATGTTTTTGGAATATTACTAAATAAAGGAATTTCTTAAGCTTTTATTTTGCCAATATAACAACTTCTAAAACTTTATTTTTACTTATGTTGGAAAATTGACCTGATTCGAAGACTTAGGAGTATTATTGGCTACTATAGAGCTGTACAGTTGGGAGAGTGGCAGGTTTACAAGGGTGCTCTGGTTGTCAGCTACAGAAACCAGCTCTGGCTAACTGGGGATATAGGAACTAATAGAAGTGGCTTAATTTGCAGAAAGGAAGGGAAACCCAAACATTAGACTTAGAAGTGATGATAGTGTATCAAGGAGGAGGGAGCGATTAACTGCAAAAGGAATCGTGGTGGTAAGAACTATGATTTTCTGGCTTTTCCGATTTTTCTGATTTTAGACTTTTTTGGCTCCACAGTTGGGATGAGTTGAACCCTCTTCAACTCCTTTCTTTCCTTTTGTCACTGAATTCTGATTCCTGGGATCACAAGTCTCATTGGCCTTCCTGGGGTATGGCCATCCAACTGCAATGGTTGTTGGGGTAGGAAGGATATTTTGGTGTAGGAAGGATAGTAGGTGTAGGTGGGGCAGGCAAAAAAACAGGTAATTGCACCATATTCAATATATATGTTTAAGGGAATGAGAAGGTGTGGAATGATCTCTGGGGTAGTGATGTGCTGTTTACAACACAGACCATGTGGAGAAGCACTGTTCTCTGGGGTACATAGCATCCTTCATCAGATGTGAAGATTGTTGTGGGGAAGGACAGGGGGTAGAATTACCTTCGAATTACATACATATAGGTCTAGCCTAAAAATGATTTATCATGCTGTTGTAGTTTTGTGAAAATGTCTAATTCTCCTCTGAAATCTGCACAGTGCGGTACTGACTGCTGATTCTTGTACAAAAGCTTAGAGTCTCCCAGGGATATTACTTTACACTCAAGGGATAGCAAAGGTAAATGAGTGAATTCATGGCTCAGCCTTCATGCATCACTATAGTCAAAATGCTTCTCTCAGTCCTCAGCTTACCCAGGACCAAAGAGCACTAATCACAGTTGATCACCCTTTTCTCCTTGACGCACTTAACATTTGGCCTCTGGGATTTCACTCCCAGGTTCTTCCTACCTCCCTTCTCAGCCTCGTTTGCTATTTCCTTCTCTCCTCTCTGACCCAGGGTTCTGTCCTTGCTCCTTTTCTCATTTTCATCTACCCTACCTCACTAGGGATCCATTTATTCTGATGTTTTAGATGTCATCTAAAACTATTTCTCACTCTCTATACAACATCTCTACTTGAAGGTTCATGATCTTACTACTTTCCTCTTACTCTTCCACTGAAACCATGAGGGCTTCTTTTTTGCTCTTCGAATGCATACAGAGCTCTGTCCCATCTTGGGGTGTCCGTACTTGCTGTTCACTTCTCTAGCATGCCATTTCCCAGATACCCTTATGCTTCCTACCTTCTTTGGTCAGGTCCATATTCAAATGTTGCCTTCTCAGTGAGGTTTTCTCTGTCCCAGATAGTGTATCTATTGGCCTCTTTCACCCCATACTCCATGTCCCCCTGGACTGCTCATTTATTTATTTTTTATAGCTCTTTTTATCATCTACATATTTTATTTTTTACCTTGTTTGCTTTCTGTGTACCATCAGTACAATGCCTTTAAGCTCCACTGAGACTGGGATTTTTGTCTGTTTTGTTTTCTGCTCTATTGCCAATGCCAAGAATAGTGCCTGGAACATAGCAGGCACTTTAAACATTTTGATTTATTGAATCAATGAGCAAAATTAGCAGTTAGGAACCCTGTCTAATCTTAGTTAAAATTGTTGTTTGAAAGTGAAAATGTCAAAATAATTAATTAGAGAATAATTTAGACAGATGGATTTGTGAGTATAATTTCTAAATTTTGGCTTTTCAATTCATGATAATAATGTTTACAAAAAAATCTGAAAATCATGTTTCTACTTTCCCACCCTCCAAACTTAGAAAATTCTCATGGCTTTTGTGAGACTGCGTAATGGTATTTATAGTCATCTGTTGGATTGGTTTTGCTTTAACTATATGTTAGCATATCCAAAAAAGTTCTCAGCAATTAGTTACTATAATTATTAATAGAAACTATAATAGACTTTAAACTCTTATTCCCAGAAGCTGCACCATAAATAAATTTGAAACAATTTTGATGAATGGGTAGCTAGTTTGTATTTAAATTTTCATCTGAATGGGAATATAATGGGAAGAACAGGGACTGAAATAGTTTGGCTCTGCACTCCACAGATATGTAATAACCTTATGAAAACACACACAAAAAAAGACACTTAAAAAGTTTCTCAAAAGATTTCATCTTTTAAGATAAATCTATTTGGGCAGAGATTAATCTACAAAGGAAACAGTAACTGAGAATTCTGGATCGTCATTAAATTTAATTTACTGATAACCTGTAAGTTGAGAGGATCAGAGGTTCCAAACTTGTTAACACAAATGTTTCCAAGAGTCGTTAGTGAGAATTCTCAAGTCTTATAGATGAGATTTAAAATATTTTCCCACTTTATTTCTAACATATTCAGATACTTTAATTTATGAGCTTTTGAAATCAGAAGAGACTTAACTCCTACAGATTTGTTGTGATAAATAGCACAGGCTCAGGGAACTGGCTGGGTTCATTTTCGACTTTATGTTCAAGCTGTGTGGCCTTGAGCAGGTGACCTCACCTCTCTGTGTCTCAGTTGTCTCTTCAGAAAAAGAGCAGTGATGATTGTGTCTGTTTCATAGAATTGTAATGAAATGTCTATGAGACAATACATATAAAGAGCAACACAATGCCTGGCACAGAAAATAATGCTATTTACTATCATGGCATACTTCTGATATTTTCTTGCAAGTAAATAGGTCTATACTTACAATAATAGAATTTATAATCTTTTTTCTCTTAACATTATGTGCTCATTGATATTAAAAAACAACATCAATGGCTATATAATATGCTTCTGTCTGGTTGTCGCATGGTTTATAAATTTATAGATGTTGGAAATTTTTGGCATTTTCATTTTTTTAGTGTTGTAAACACTGTAATGAATATCTTTGTACATCTTTCACATTTTGGCAAAAAATTTTCCACTAAGTTGAGGTCTTACTATTTTGCTCATGAATTTTTATATCACATAATCTTAATATATTTATGAAACAGGTGTATCTTTCTTTTGCTCTTTCATATTGCTCTTGTGCTTGAAGGGTCTTTTCCTTCTTAGAGACTAGGTAAGTATTCACATAAGTATTTCCCTATCTTATATTTTATGGATTTGAAAACTATTTTCTCATCATTTTATTTTACTTCTTTGATTACTAGAGAGATTAAATATGCTTCTCATGTCTTATTACTAGTGTGTGTGTATGAAATATTTGTTAGAGATTTTGCTTATTTTTCTATTTTGAAGTTCCTCTTTTTCATATTGATTTGAAGAAATTTTTTTAATGTTAGTAATTCTTTGTAAGATGTATGTTATCAGTATTTTTTCCCTCATTTTGTCCTTTACCTTTTGATTTTTATGTAATCACACCTGTCATTTGTTTCCTTTACAGAGTGAGAATGACAGTCTTTAGTCATATGTTGTCTGGAATCAGACAGGCCTAGATTCTAACCTTGGCGCTGCTGCTTTTCTTTTACAGGTGATTCTCATTATTTGTGGTAGTTGTATTCTATAAAGCATCTGCAAACACTGAACTAACAAATACTAAACCATTGTTTTTAGGAGAAGCATAGAGTTAGGTTTCGGTGAGTCTCTGGTCACATTTTTAAAACTAATTAATACATAACTTGTTTTATGTGTGTTTCTGTCTAAAGACATGTTCTGTAAAATATATTGTTGATTCATTAGCATTGAACTCATGGCCTACAGGACTATGACTCTTGCACAAATGTATTTCCTTTGTAAGGCACATTGCAGCCTCCTTGTGCTGGGAACACTGCAGAGCACTTCAGTACTATGCTTGAAGGACATTTTAAATAGCAAAATAACCAACAAAACCTGTACATAAGAAAAATGTGGCACTAAATATATCTTAAAAAGGACATTTGTTTACAGTGTGAGACATAAGAAGGCAGAGTGTTGCCTCGTTTGTTGACCTCAGCTAGGAATGTGCAGTTGGGTGAGTCAACCTTTTTTGCCACTCTGTGCATGTCCAGGAATGACTGTGTGTTGATTTGGGGGTTACAAATAAATATTAGTGAGCACATGAAGTAACAAATATGGAATCCATGAATAATGAAGATCAACTATACACTGCTATAAAAGTTACTTAAGTTCTCTTTATAAAAAAAAAAAGACATCGTAGTGACAATAAATGAGATAATGTATATGTGGTACTTAGTACGCTTGTGAATGTTACCTGCTGAATGGTTTCTGACTTCAGTGTACTGCATATAAAAGTTTTCTGAACCCTCCAATTCACATTTTTACATCCATTCTCTTAGTATTTTAAAAATGTTTAGTTTTTGTGTTTCTCTCTCAAATTCATTTGGAATGCATTCTGAAAAGAATGGTACTGATTAATTTTTTCCTGTGTGTTCTGCCAGTCTTCCCACTTCCATTTATGGAGTAGAACATTTTTCTCCTACTAATTAAGCATTCTAGTCCAGTATAAATGAAATAGTATAAATGTTCTTTTAAATTATATCATCTATAGACTGTTTCTAGTATATAGGAATGTTATTGATTTATATATATTTGTACCTAGGTATATTATTGGACTTTCTGAATGTTTTTATAAATTTTGGGGGGTTGATTTTCTTCCATTTTTAAGAGGCATTTTTAAGGCATTAGAAAATGAACAGGGCAGGATGGAGGACAAAGCCAGATTGTATACAAACCAGAAAGGGGTCACACAACTTAATTTTATATCTTGCTGAGTAAAATTTATTACCAAGGGCAAAAATAGTACACTGATATTTTAGAATACTTGAGGGGTTTCAAAACCCCTGCTTATTAATCTTTAATTTTAAAACAATTACCCAGCTTTTCCTTATTTTTCATCTTAGTAAAACATGCAGTTTGGAATTGGCCACAGTAGGAATGAAAACACTGTAACTGCAAAGACTTTATCCAGAGTATTTTAGGGCAATGATCCCATCTAATTTTAGAGGGATGGATGAATTGTACAGAGAAAGGGTTTTTGGTGGCTCTGTCCATGCTAGTTCTCTGGCGGGACATCTGAGAGTGGGGCAGCCACTCATTCCTGTTATACAGTGGATATCTCTGCTCCTTCTCAGTTATTTTTTATGGGGCACCAACTAGTCCTCAGTAGTGACTACAGATACTTGCAAACCTGGATATCAAACCAATTGATAAAAGAGCAGGCAGTGTTCCAAGCACCATTTCTGTTCTCCTTGCCTTCAGCCATGTTTAACAAGCTGTTTTTTTTGTTTTTTGTTTTTTGGTGATTACATATAATGCATCATAAAGTGATATTTAACCTCTTATTTAATTTATTCTTCGAGGGAAGAGATTTTATTTCCCTTAAAATCAATAAACATTTGTTGAGGGTCTGCTTTGTAAAAAGTATTCTGGTTGGCCAATGAAATAAAAATGTTTGATTTTTCTTGTCATTAAGGTGTTTGTAAACTAGTTCAGGAAATATATACTTGAAAATAAAACCAAATGCCAAGTACAGATAACAAACAATAAACGATGTGACAAGAAATCACACAGGCTACCTGAGCTATCAAGCTTTAGACACAGGAGGAGCCCTCTGATCCAGAGCAATCAAAGGTGTTTCAGCATAGACCTTGAAGCATTTAGAAGGGTAAGAGAGAAATGATATCTTAGGCCTGAGGTGGGGCATAAGCAAAGTAAGGCTGTAGAGACTTCTCAGAAAGGTTTAGTGGACAGTGAGTGAATAGTCTGGCTGGAGCTGAAGAATTTGTTAAAAGAAAGTCAAGAGGTATGGCTGACTTTAGCAGGTTCAGACTGTCCTCCTTAGCCTGTGGGCAGCAGGGAACCATTGAAAGTTTATCAGGTGGGGAGTTGTACCTTGAAAGCCTGTTTGAGATTTTCAGCTGAGGAATCTCCCAGACTTGACTGAGGTAAAGATCTTCATTTGTAGACAGCTGGTGGGTATGCAGGTTTGGAGTTCTCCAGGGGAGGCATGAACAACTTCTATCAGCTGGTGATCAATGAGGTGGAAGATAACAGGCCCCACTTATCTATGGGAAATGTTTTGGTTTCTCTGTATAGTAGGGCTGTATAGAGTGGACTGGAGCCCTGGAAGCCTAAGGAAGGGAAACCAGGCACTAGGTTACTAGTAACAAAAGGGAAGGCAGTCTAGCAAAGTAAGAGTGTGGGTTCTGTTGCAGGTCTGAGTGTGTTAGAATCCTGCCTCCACCTCTAAGCCTCAGTTTCCTAATCTGTAAAATAATAGCACTTGTTCCAATAAGTGCATGTAAAAGGCCTAGCCCATTATCTGGCATATAGTAAATGCTCCATGAATATTAGTTATTAACTGGGGCTTTGGTGAAGAGAAGGCTGGAAAAGGTCACAGGGCAGGATAAACATGCTTGATTAATTGGTTGCAGGGAAGACAGAAGACAGAATTAGAAGTGATCCCAGCATCGGATTGTGGAAAAAATGGTGGAAACAGTAGCAGTTGGGAGAAGTTTGGAAGATGTGCAGGTTCTCATGTGAGGTTGTGGATTCGTTCAGTATATTTTCCTTCAGGAGAAAGATGTGTGAATTACTGTAGGACAACTAAATATTCTAAAACTGGCAGTTTGTTTAGTTCATCCAAACTTAGGTTTGGAAAATAAAAGAAGTACCGTAGCCTGGCTTCTGGTACATCTATCTCTAATCTAAAATATTCATCTGTATTTTGTAAAAAATAATCATAATGATTTTTTTCATGTTTTATAACCTTATTGTCATATGTTGTTTGTAGAAATTACATTACTTAGTCTTCTTAAATTCTAAATATAAGATTTTGACATGGAAAACATATAGGTAAAAATAATTCAATGTTAAAAATAGGAAAATAGCAAAGAATATTGGTTTAGATCATATAAGTTCTTAATTTAGTTCATAAATTTAAATAGTTGTTTAAATAGTTTTATTTTTATTTATTTAAAATATTTTTCAATTACAGTTGACATACAAATTTATATTAGTTTCAGGTGTACAGCATTGTGATTAGACATTTATATAACTTAAGAAGTGATCACCCTGGAAAATTTAGTACCCATTTGACACCATACCTAGTTATTAAAATATTAGTAACTCTATTCTTTATGATATACTTTATATCTCCATGACTACTTTGTAACTATCAATTTGTGCCTCTTAATTCCGTCACTTTTTTTACTCCTCCCCCCGCAATTCTCCCCACCTGGCAACCATCAAAATGTTCTCTGAGTTTGTTTTGGTTTTACTTGTTTGTTTATTTTGTTTAAATAATTTAAATTAAAATTTTTGGTGTAAAAATCTTTTCCAAATATTGACGGCTTTTCACATAAGTGCTCTAGATTCTCTAGCTTTGTATGAAACAAAGAACTCTGCTGTGTTGTCCCAAAAAAAAAGGGAAGGGAAAAGAAGGGAAGGGAAGGGAAGGGAAGGGAAGGGAAGGGAAGGGAAGGGAAGGGAAAAGAAAGAAAAGAAAAAAGAAAAGGAAAGAAAAGAGAAAAGAAAAAAAAGAAAAGGTATGGGAATTGCATTGATCCAGCTGTAAGTGGGAAAGCAGGTGAATAAAATGTGTTATCATAGCCATTAATGTCAAGATTAATTTTCAATGCCCAAATGAATTATTTAGAATAGAGTCCTAGCCTCTTCGATACAATGATACCAAGAACCGAAATATGAAGTAGAGTTCTTAAATGATATAAAAATTATGGTTTCACTATACTGTTTCTATTCAAAGACATGATTTTAAGAGTATGACAGTATAATATTCAATTTTTTTTTAAATTTCTCATTTGAAAAGACTACTCTGTAATGTATTTTCTACCAAGTACATTGATGAAAGTGCTGAAGGGCAATTATTTTATTCATATGGACAAAGGTAATTTATTGATTTTAAATTCTGAGTTTTTAAAAGTATTTCTTATGATATATAAAATTTTTACACTTATTTAATCCATTTTGTGTTCAGTAGCCTCTGAATTTATGTATAAACATCATTTAAAAAATCTCTATCATTTTGATTGTAAAATAGATGTCATAAGACAGCAAGTTTAAAAAATCTTATTCCCCAGGTCTATAAAAGAAACAAAGATTCTCTAGTCATGAGTTTAAAAAGTACAATGTATTTATGTAAAAATGTATTTTTAATAACTTTTCTATATAATAATACTTTACCTTTTTTCTACAGTGCTTTGAAGTTTGCAATGTGGCTTCATATAAATTATTTTATTACAGTAAATCAGTGAAGTAGCATTATTATTTCTTTTTCTTTTAAAAATTATTATCCTTATTTTAGAGATGACAAAATAGAAGTTCAGAAAGAGTGGGTGACTTGTCCATAGTCTTACGACCTATAACTGATGGAGCTGGCATGCACGCCCAGGTCTCTGGCTTGAAGCCTCTGGCTATGACTTCTGTCAGAGTGACCCAGCTCAGTATTTCTCTTCTAGTAGTCTCATTTTACAGAGGATTACTGGAACTAAAGTATTGGAGAATGCCTTGATGACTGTAAAGTGGTAACTTTGCGTAAGGATGAATGAAATGACAGACATTAAGTGCCTGTATCTATGATTTTATTTTTTACTTTTTATTTTTGGATCATGAAAAGCAGAGAGCAAAATAGAAGTTTCTAATCCTTTACAGAGCCTCAAATTTAGGCGCCACTGATTTAAATAATTTATTGAGTGGACTCACAGGAGTGACTATTGTGATAATTGTAGATTTTGCCCTGAGTGTTCTGGGTCGGTGAAATATTTTTTAAGATAATATCAAGAGGTGGTGGTTGGAGCTAGATGCAAGACCCCCTTAAGGTTGTCTTCCTGCCAGCTCTGGTCTAGAAGAGAGATACAGCTTGATTCTCAAATGGAGTGTAATTCATCTCAGTTAGTCTAGGAATAGCCAGTATGCTGAAGTGGGTTTGTATCTACAAGGTTATTTTGATTAAAACAACAACAACAACAACAACAACAAAAAACGATAATATATGTGAAAACTCCTAACCTAGAGAACCCGTGAACTTCATCAAACCTTTATTTATCTGCTTATATACCATAGGGATTAAAACGGGGGTTCCCAACTCCCAGGCTGCAGACCAATACCAGTCCATGGCCTGTTAGGAAACTGGCTGCACAGCAGGAGGTATGCTGGGCCAGGGAGTGAGGCTTCATCTGTATTTGCAGTTGCTTCCCAGCGCTAGCTAGCATCACTGCCTCAGCTCCACCTCCGGTTAGATTCTCATAGGAACACCAGGCCTTGGTGCCAACAAGTTGGGGACCTCTGGATTAAAATATTGGTTTTGCTACTTCAGAGGGTGACAGGTTAGTATGTGGAAACACTTTGTAATATGTAAAGTGATACAGAAATACAGGGCAATGTTATATTATCTAGTTTTAATATCTGTCTTCTGATTACAGCTGGTTATGGAGAAGAGGCTGGGGTTGGGAAGAGAGGATAAATAAAAGGGGAAAGGGAAGGATCAGAGAAAGAGAGATAGATAATAAAAGAGAATGGGAAGGAGAAAGAGAAGAGACGAGCAGAGGAGGAGAGGGGCAGAGAGAAGAGAGAATATCCTATGTAAGGCGGCTGCAGACTAGCCTCTTGTCTCTTCATATTGTCTTATTGTTCGCATCACTCACCTCCTGTTCCTGGTGTTTCTATCTCTAACCCATTTAACAAGGCTAGACTTTTTCTCTACCTTACCTCACTATCTTCATTGGTTTAGGCCACTATGTCCTTAGTATAAATGAAATTTTATATTATTGATGATTTTACCTTATTTTCATAGGCACATTTCAAAGATTTTACATCAGCTAAAGTAATCATAATAGTTTTGTTTATTATAAAAATTAAGTCATAAATCATCACTCTACTTTTTAAAATCCTTTCTGGTTAGATTATCATTTCAAAATGTATTCTGTGACATTCAGGCTGATTCTTAGTTGTCTTGCTATGTTTTGCTAATGACAGACTGATGAATTCATCAGTCCTATCTAACATACATATGTCTATATGTATGGATATATCTGTGTGCATGCGCACGCACGTGTGCACACACACACACACGGATGCACACAACTCATATGACTTCCCAATGGAATAGCCACAGCTGCTTTTTTAATGTCTTTTGTGAGGTGTCCTCTTTTTCTCCTTTGCGTTTCTTTGAACATTTTGCGTTTTCCAGAGCTAACGTCTTCTACTGGCGAGGTGCCTCAGGGCAGTGACTTTGTGGCAGACCACGTGTTTGTGGCACGGAGCTGTCAGAGGCGCTTCCCGCTTGGTGGTGGTTGGAAAGGCACAGAAGGAACAAAGAGAGGGAAGGCAGCAGGGAACGATGAATGGTAATGTGACAGGAGAAAGGGAAATGATGAAGAATCTGGCAAGTTGTAAAGGTGTGTGCGTGTGTGTGTGTTGAGAGGAATGTGTGGGAGAGGGTTCAGGGGATAAGGCCAATTGCGAAGAGTGGAGGGAGCCAGTAGGTGGTTCCATAGCTTAGGTGAAGGATAGCAGTGAGCAGTGAGCAGTGAGGGCGATGAGAGTTTGGTGAGGGAAATATGTTTTGTTACGGGTATTTGTTTGTTATAGGATATTGCTTTCAATAACCAACTGTAAATAGTTGAATGTATTAGGGATTAAATAAAATAATCCAGAAACAAAAGGAAAGAAAAGAAGAGGAAGGAAAGGAGGGAGAAATAAAAGAAGGAAAGAAAAAGAAACAAAGAAAAAGAAATTAGTTTTTCAGAAAGAAGCATCAACTTTGGGAAGATCTCACCCCTAAATGTTTTAACATAAGAACTTAACTTTTATTTGCTAATAAGGAGAGTGATAGAAAGACCCCTGTCAATGGTGTTTGGGGAACTCAGCATTTAAATACAACCATTACTAAAAAGTAGCTAGTATTTATTTCATGCTTCTTACTTGGAGACACTTAGCTAAAGACTTTATATACATTATCTTCTTTAATTTTCACGACTCTTGGAAATGATGCTGTTCTGCATATTTTACATATGAAGAGACTGAGGCATGAAGGAAATTAAGCTGCTTTCCTAAGGTCCTTGAGCTAACAAGTGGCAGAGCAGAATTCAAACCCAGGAGAATGATTTATGGAGTTTGGGCTCACAATCCTGAATGACTTTTGATATATTTGTCTCAAAGGAAAACAGACAAATAAGCAAAAATCCCAGAAATGAGTTTAGCGGCATATTATGTTATTTGCTTTACTCTTAAGCTTATAAGACTACACCATTGTTATTATGCATGAATGAATTAGTTGGCACCTGGTGAGTGCATTACTCAATCAGCTGGCTTCTTTTTATTTATTTATTTATTTATTTATTTATTTATTTATTTATTTATTTATTTTTTACCTTATCTTGCCCATTTTATTGTTTATTGGCTGCCACAAGAATATAAATGAAAGAAAATCAGGCCAGGGGATGGGGAGGACCTAAATTCATCATTTTGTGATTTCTGAGTATTAGTTTAGTTTCTCCATAGCTAAAGCCAAAATAAATCAAGATATTTTTCTGATGGCTACTGCCAACCATACATTTTAAGATCAATGTTGAATTCCTTAAAATTTAAAGTACATTACTAAGATATGGTTTGGGGAAAAAATGGATTGGTTCTTTATAAGGACTTGAAACAATTATAGAGTATCTTCTTAATTCTGTCTTCTCAAAATTGTCAGCTGTTTACCTTAGTTAGCCAAGAACATAGGAATCCATTACAGACACTTTATTCATTCTGTATTTCTTGCACAAGCAACATTTTAAATTCCCCTGTTCATTAGCACTTTGCTGACCCAACACATAGTCCACATTCGTATTTAAAGAAATTCATCTGCCCTAACAATTTACATCTCTGTCTTGTGCACACTCAACTCCAAGACACCAGCTATTCATAAAGCTTGCCCAGGCTTGTTAGTTCTTTCTGAAGAGTAAAATTAGTTTGTATGTGAAGAAAGCGTCTTAAAGCACTCTTTAGTAGTTACACGGCTCTGCCATTTTTGATCTTTGAAAAACAGTTTTGCAGTTCTGTATATAACAGGATTTTGGAAGCAGATCAGAGTGACAACTCTGCTTATTCATAGGAATCTTCACAGCAAACACATTCCGCGTGGACATACACATACATACGTATAAATAAAGATATGTAGGTATATTTATAGAAGCTTTAGTTTTTTTCTTAGCAGTTGGTTACTCCAATACTGGTTCAGGAACTAGTTTTATTTAGAGGAAATTCTACTATTTCATTCATTGATTTATTCTTTCCTTCATCCATACACTAGAAACTTTCTGTTTTTATGGAAATTACAGCCCAGATGGGGGAGTCAGAAAACAATAAGAGAAATAAATAAAAATAAATTATGTTAGATGGGAAAAATAAAGCTAAGGAGGAAAAAAAGCATGGATGGGAATAGGGAATGTCAGAAGTTGGGGGGTGGTGAGGAAGGCCTCCCCGAGAAGGTGACTTTTGAGAAAAGACTTGGAAGAGATGAGGAAGTAAGCTCTGTAGCAGTGTGGAAGAATAGCTTTTCAAGAAGAAGTAACAACAAACACTTAAGAGCCTGCCTCTATATTTTACCCACAGCAAGGTGGATAGTGTGTCAAGGGGAGATAGTAGAGTGAGGTAAGGGAAATGGAAGAAGGACAGAGCCAATAAAGTGGAGTTTCATAGGCCTTTGTAAGGAGTTGAGTGAAAAGAAACTTTATGAAGGATTTTGAGTCAAGAGCAACCTCAACTAATTTCTTCCTTTCAAAAGGATCCTTCTGAACTGCTAAATTGAGCATGAGCTAGGTGGGGAGTAGGAATGGAAGCAGGGAGCAGTTAGGAGACCATGGCAGCAATGTGGTGGGCAACTGATAATGAGTTGGGCCTGGGCGGTATACGATTTTGATTCATTGAAGATAACGTGTGTGTGTGTGTATGTGTATGTGTGTGTGTGTAGAGAGAGAGAGAAGGGAAAAATAGGGAGATATGGAGGGAGGGGTTGAACAACTTGGGGAGTGGAGTTGTCATTTATTGAGACTGCAGGAAGAGAAGATTTGGGCAGAGTATCAAGAGCTCATTTTAGGACCTGTTAAGTTTTGAGGGGACTGTTGGACACATGAAGATTTCTGGTAGGCAGTTGGATGCAAAAGTAGAATTCAGGGGAGAAGTCTGGGCTGGGGTTATAAATGTGGGTGTCATCTCCTTGTAAATGGTGTCATAAAGAGTGAATATGATTAGAAGAAATCTATGGGAATTCAAGGTAATGCAGGAAGGAAAGGAGCATCATGTGATTATGAAAAAAAAACTGGGTTGCATATTTGGAGGTTTGTGTGACTTTGAACTAATTTCTGTTTTCAGACTCAGTTTTCTTGTCTGTAGAATGGGGGAGTAAATAACATCAGACATATCTTTTTTGGACTCTAGGGCTCTGTCATTTCTAAAATATAAAGTCTAATGTTTCTGGTTTGGCAATAGAGTAGCTCAGATGCTTTAATCTTGGTTTTGAGAGTGTCTGGATACAAAGAGTATCTGTGTAACCAGACACTACTTCTGACCCTAGTTTTCGTTTGTCCAAACATAAGCTCTGACACAAAGTGCAAGCATGTGCATGCGCATACACACACATGACACATTCACTGAAATCAGAAACATGTTGAGACCCTTGAGCAGTGGAGATTTCCCCACTATGTGCTCTTTGTTGGGAAGGGAGATGGTTGAGTGGCTGAGAGAATATTGAATGGTAGAAAACTACCTAGTTTTTGTCTCGGCTCAGAAACATCTTGTGATATACATGTTTTTTCTTTAAGCTTGCAAGAAATCAGTCACAAATCAGACCTTAACTCTTATTTTAGGAATCTCAGCCCATGGATCTTACTATCTTTCCTTGAAATAGTAGAAGCCATGTACCAAATCTACCCTACTTCTAAATTTGGCATACCTCAAGAATACAATGTGTGTCATAAGACAACAGCACCTCGAGGCACCAGAATGCTGTTTTACTCTTACCTCCCTATATTTAACAGCCCTACTGATGCTAGGAATTTATGCTATTTGTACCTCAGGTCCTCATTGAAACAAAAGAATAGTGTCACTCTGTTCATATAAAGATTAACTAAATCAAGAAAATACACAATAAGCACTTAGCAGAGCCCAAATGAATTAAGCACTCAATGAATATTCCCCTCCTCTAAGAATAAGTCAATTTTCACTGGCAATTTACGGAGAATATTAGTCCTTCTAAAACAAACAGGACCCAGTGCCAATCACTATTCCTGAAATTTTTAAAATCTTCTGTAGATTTGGTACAAACACAGGGAGGCAGCCCAAATGGGGAGATGAAGAAACATGTCCCAAACAAAAAAAAAGAACAAAACTCCACAAAAAGAACAAAACTCCACAAATAGGACTAGACACAATGGAGACAAGCTATCTACTTGATGCAGAGTTCAAAATGCTGGTTATAAGTTGTTCAGAGAACTTATGGGAAGAGTGGATGAACTCAGTGAGAACTTTAACAAAGAGATAGAAAACATAAAAGTGGAGATAGAAACATAAAAAAGAACCAGTCAGAAGTGAAGAATACAATAACTGAAATGAATAAATGGAATCAACAGTAGATTAGATGAAGCAGAGGATTGAATCAGCAATTTAGAAGATTAGGTAGCAGAAAACACCCAATCAGAACAGCAACAAGAAAAAAGAGTCCAAAATAATGAATATAGTTCGAGGGGCCTATGGGGCAACATCAAATACACCAACATTTCCATCATAGAGATACCAGAAGGAGAAGAGAGGGAGCAAGGAATTGAAAACCTATTTCAAGAAATAGTGATGGAAAACTTCCCTAACCTGGTGAAGGAAAGAGACATACAAGCCCAGAAAGGGCAGAGAGTCCCAAACAAGATGAACCGAAAGAGGCCCACACCAAGACATATCATTAAAATGCCAAAAGTTAAAGACAAAGAGAGACTCTTAAAAACAGCAAGAGAAAAGCAGTCAGTTACCTACAGGGGATCTCCCATAAGACTGTCAGCTGATTTCTCAACAGAAACTTTGCAGGCCAAAGGGACTGGCAAGAAATATTTAAAGTGATGAAAAGGAAGGACTTACGACCAAGATTAACCAGCAAAGCTGTCATTTAGAATCGAAGGACAGATAAAGAGCTTCCCAGATAAGATATAGCTAAAGGAATTAATCGTCACCAAACCAGCATATAGGAAATGTTAGAGGGACATTAAGAAAAAGAAGACAAAGATATGAGTAATAAAATGGCAATAACTACATATCCAGCAATAATTACTTTCAATGTTGATGAATTAAATGCTCCAGTCAAAAGATAGGGAGGCTAAATGGATAAGAGAACAAGACCCTTACATATGCTGCCAATGAGAGACTCACTTCAGATCGAAAGGCACACAGAGACTGAAAGAGTGTGATAAAAAAAAGATATTTCATGAAAACGGAAACAACAGAAAAGCTGGGATTTTATCCCAGACAAAATTGACTTTCAAACAAAGCCTACAAGAGACAAAGAAAGACCCAGTAATCCCATTGCTGGTATTTATCTGAAGAAATTAAAAATACTACTTCAAATGGACATGTGAATTCATAAATTCACTGCAGCATTACTTAGAAATGCCAAGATATGGAGGCAACCTGGGTGTCTATCAGTGGATGAAAAGAGAAGAGGTGCTATATATATATACAACAAAATACTACTCGGCCATAAGAAAGAATGAAATCCTGCCATCTGCAACAACATGGATGGACCTAGAGGGTATTGTGCTGAGTAGAGTAAGTGAGACAGAATGACAAATACTGCATGATTTCACTTACGTGTGGAACCTAAAGAGCAGGATAAAAGAATGAAGAAAACAAATTCATTGATACAGAGAGCATTTTAATGGCTGCCAGACAGGAGGGGGTTGAGGTGAAAAAGGAGAAGAAGGGATGTAAAGCATAGCATAAAGAAATAGTAATTTTGTTATAATTATGTGTGGTGTCAGGTGGATATTAGATTTATTGGGATAATCACTTCATAAGTTATATAAATGTCTAATCATTAGGTTGTATGCCTGAAAATAATTTTAACAATGTTTGCCAACTGTAATTGAAAATAATAAAATTATTTTTTAAAAAGTGAGATGAGCAGGTGTCACACCAGATCTATTTGTGTGTGTGTGTGTGTGTGTGTGTGTGTGTGTACGTGTACGCACGCGCACGCACCCACATGTACGATACGAGGTAACTGTGAAGGTTAACTTAGACATGTGGCAGTGTTTTATGATGTGTTACACCCATGTAGAGGGCTGCTGTTTCTGCTGAGTCAACCCTTTTAGAATTAGATAACGTTTTATTCTAGTTAAAAATCAGGGACTCATTCTTATAATTTCAACTCCTGAGGTCATTATTGTGACTCCACCCATTTTGTTGAGCAAACTATATAAAAAGGAATAATTTGTTTCATATTAATTTTCTTCTGGAGCAATGAGAAAAGTTTGAAAAAATCTTTTTTTCACTTGAGACCAGTTCAGTTTCTCTCACACCCTCCCTCTCGACTAAATTCCAGAGATATTTCCAATGAGAATAACTTGATGAAGCCAAGGCACACAGCCCAGTGCCCCTCTATACCTCTACAACATTAGTCATTTATCCTTTCTTGTACACTGCCAGTTTTCTTTCCTGCTTTATGGCAAAATTTTTAGTCTCCTGTAACTTGTGTTTATGCTTCCGGTTCCAAATATGAAGTGTTAATCTCCTCTATGGCTTAAAGAATCCCAAGACACCAAAAACATCTATTCATACCCCTCCTCTCTTTTTTCTTTTTATGTTCCTCTTTGACTGTCATTTCTAAGCACACATTGTAAAGTTGCCAAGACATTTCTCTTTTAACACTCCAGTGATTCCATTCTTTATTTTGGTCCTGGACAACAGCACTTGCCATCTATAGCTTCATCTTTAGCATTTACCTCTTTTTCAAGTCTACATTAAAATTTTAGCAGTTCTAAGCTTCTTAAATCCTTGATAATAACCCCTTTTGGGAGAAGA
Source organism: Cynopterus sphinx (assembly GCA_030015415.1). Taxonomy (NCBI): domain Eukaryota; kingdom Metazoa; phylum Chordata; class Mammalia; order Chiroptera; family Pteropodidae; genus Cynopterus; species Cynopterus sphinx. Next base: position 40,519,210 of record CM057391.1, on the reverse strand, counting down.
TGTAAACATGTTTTTTTAGTCTAACACACTTTCATATCTTCTTCTTAACCAAGCTTCTATCCAAAGATTAAAGTATATCAGTCTGATTTTTAATTTAAAAGTTTTGAAAACTAGCCCAAAGGAGAGATTTTTTCATAAGATTATTTTTTATTATACTCAAAATCATTCTGTAAGGATATAGTTTTATGTCATGCTGATTAAAACTCATATTTTTTTTCATGTTTATTAAATTCAATTTGGCTTTATCCTGGCCTTTTCTTTCCTTTACAGGTTATTGATTCAGCAGTATTTTTACCTTGTTTTCCTTAATGAACACTTCTAACATTGAAGTCAGTTTTATTCATTTCACCTAGTGGCTCTTCTATTAGGGTGATTCTTATGATTAACAGCAGCATAGTAAGTTGAACTGACATTGCAACGGAATATTTTTGTGTGTCTGAGGGACCACCAGGGATGTATCACTTTATTGCTTATGTAGAATGCAGATATAATAGTAAGTAGAGGGTAAACTAACATGGGAAAGTCCTGATGACATTTCAAACATATTAAATGCTAAATAAAATAATACGACAACATTTTTTAAAGTACATAATTGAAGGGCTTCTGGTCAAGATAGGAGAGTAATAAATGCTGTGTTTGCCTCCTCTCATAACCACATCAAAATTACAACTAAACTGCAGAATCGCCATCATTGGGAGTCACCTGAAGTCTAGCTGAACAGAAGTCCTACAACTGGGGACACAACAGAAGAGGCCACCTCCAGATTTGTTTGGAGGGGTGGAGACGAAACGACCTGGTCCCACACCCACATGTAGTGGTTGAGAATTAAGAGAAGCTTCTTGGCTGTGGAGGTCCTTCTGGAGCAGTGAGGGGTCCTGGCTCCACATTGGGCTCCTCAGCACAAGGTTCCAATCCTGGGAAGAGAAGTCCCCATAACTTCTGGCTGAGATTGTGGCTGAGCGAGACCAAAGGCTGAGGAAGTCTCAGACTTTCATCTTAAGGGGCCCATTCATGGGCTTACTCTGTGATAGACTCACTCTGAGCTTCAGCTCGGGACAACATCTTGAAAGGCACCAGGGACATATGGGAGAAACTGAGTTGTCTGGCTTCAGAGCGAGGCCTTGAGGGGCAGCTTTCCCCAGATAGAAGTCCTGGCAGAATCCATTGTTTCTTTGTTGGGCCCTCACTCACCCGGCTTGCAGACCCAGGTGGTGGTATATCTGAGTCTTGACTCGTGCTTCAGACTTTTCTAAAATCTCTCAAAGGTTCACAAAATCTAAACAAACAGCATCTGGTCTTGGTCCGGCAAAGTGGCAGCCAGCCTCAGATTCTTGCTTGGCCTCTGAAGGCATTTCCAAGCCCAACATGGGTGGTGGCCATCTGCAGATGGTGGCTCATGCTAGGTGTCTCCAGGCAGGGCACAGACTGCAGCTGAACTTGGCTTGTGGCAGGGCCCCTTCCAGAGGGGCCTGACCTGCACTCCTGGTGGCTGGTTTTGGACTGAGCCAGAGCACTACCTGGGGTCACATCTGAAAATGACACGCTGAAAGTGTAGACAGGACAGGCAGTAGAGCCCTGCTAAAGTGAGTTCTGCTGCACAACAGCTCCTCCTGGTTACGGCCAGTCATCGCAACCAATTAGTCTGGGAATCAGTCCCTTTCATTGACAAACAGCAACCAAGGCTCAACTCCAACAGGGAGGCAGCCAAAATGGAGAGACAAAGAAAGATGTCCCAAATAAAAAACAGAACAAAGCTTCACAAAAAGAACGAACCAAATGGAGACCATCTACCTGGTGCAGAGTTCAAAACACTGGTTATAACATAGATGAGTAGATGAATTCAGTGAAAAAGAGATAGAAAACATAAAGAACCAGCCAGAAATGAAAAATACAATAACTGAAATTAATAAAAAAAATCAGCAGTAGATTAGATGAAGCAGAGGATCGAGTCAGAAATTTAGAAGATACGGTAGCAGAAAACACCCAATCAGAACAGCAACAAGAAAAAAGAGTGTAAAATAATGAGAACAGTTTAAAGGGATTCTGGGTCAACATCAAGCATACTAACAGTTGCATCGCAGGGATACCAGAAGGAGAAGAGAGCAAGGAACTGAAAACTTATTTCAAGAAATGATGACAGAAGACTTCCCTAACCTGATGAAAGAAAGAGACATACAAGCCCAGAAAGGGCAGAGAGTCCCAAACAGGATGAACCGAAAGAGGCCCACACCAAGACATATCATTAAAATGCCAAAAGTTAAAGACAAAGAGAGACTCTTAAAAACAGCAAGAGAAAAGCAGTTAGTTACCTACAGGGGATCTCCCATAAGACTGTCAGCTGATTTCTCAACAGAAACTTTGCAGGCCAAAGGGATTGGCAAGAAATATTCAAAGTGATGAAAAGGAAGGACTTATGACCAAGATTACTTTACCCAGCAAAGCTATCATTTAGAATCGAAGGACATATAAAGAGCTACCCAGACAAGAAAAAAGCCAAAGTTCATCAGCACCAAGCCGGTATTAGGAAATGTTAGAGAGACTTCTTTAAGAAAAAGAAGAAAAAGAAAGATAGAAAATATGAGTAATAAAATGTCAATAACAAGTACATATCCAGCAACAATTACTTTTCATGTAAATGGATTAAATGCCCTAATCAAAAGATAAGGTGGCTGAATGGATAAGAAAACAAGATCTTTACACATGCTGCCTTCAAGAGACTCATTTCAGATTGAAAGACATACACAGACTGAAAGAAGAGTGCTAAAAAAAAAAAAAAAAGATATTTCATGAAAATGGAAATAAAAATGTGAAGTAGAAATGCTTATATCAGACAAAATAAACTTTAAAATAAATGCTGTAACAGGAGACAGAGAAAGGACCTGTTATCCCACTTCTGGGTATTTAACTGAAGAAACCCAAAGCACTATTTCAAAGGGACATGTGAATTTATATGTTCACTACAGCATTATTTACAATAGCCAAGATATGGAGGCATCCTGGGTGTGCATCAATGGATGAGTAGATTAAAAAAAATGTACATGTGTATACACTGTGTATGCACACACACATATAGACATACATACACACAATGGAATATTATTCAGCCATAAAAAAATGAAATGTTGCGATTTGAAACAACATGGATTGATCTAGAGGATATTGTGGTGACTGGAGTAAGTCAGTGAGTGAAAGAGAAATGTCATATGTGGAATCTAGGGAACAAGATAAATAACAGAAACAAGCTCATAGGTACAGAGAGCAACTTGATGGTTTTCAGATTGACCAGTAGGGGTTTGGGTGAAGAGGGAAGGGGATTAAGAGGTAAAAATTGGTAGTTACAAAATAGTCATAGGGATGTAGAGTATAGTATGGAAAATATAGTCAGTAGTTGTGCAATAACTATGTATGATGTCAGATGGGTACTGGATTTATTGGGGTGATCACTTCATAAGTTATATAAATGTATAATCGCTGTGTTTTACACTTTAAGTTAATATATGTCAACTGTAATTAAAAAAATAAAAATGTAAAAAAGGATAAAACGTTCATAATTGAACTACAAAGCAAACTAGGAAATAGCTTCAGGTAACAGAAACAAGAAAGGACCCAAAGACATAGTAGTTAGAAAGAAAAGAAGTTACAGTGGCCCACAGGTATATCTGGACCTAACATATGCCTTAGGAGCTGAGATTTTTAACTCTGAATCAAAGATTAAGGTCTCTTAACACAAAAGAAACATGGACCCGAATTTTCAGCATAAGGTCTAAAGCTGAAATGGGTTTTCCTGTTCATGCATGCATACCAGAAAATCTCCGCCTACGTGTAGGTAGGGGTCTGAATTTGTACCGATCACAAGCTGAGTCAAAAATGTAGCAAAAGCACTATTTTACATCTAATAGAAGTTCCAGAAGGAGAGGGAGCAGCAAATGAGGCAGATGCAATATTCAAAGTGATAATGACTGAGAATCTTCTAGAATTGGAGAAAGTTTTGAGTTCTCAGGTTGAAAATACTCACCGAATAGAATTAGATTGGATAGTATGGAATTATAAGAATTACTAAGTCATATCCATTCCTTTGCTGTTAAAAAAATAACCTTAAGTTCTAGCAGAAAGACATTTGATTTTTTTACTCATTTTTAATTTCTAGAGAAAGGAATTTAATAACTGTTCATGGTAATGTATTAATACGTCTCGTAAGAACTCCATAGGATCCTAAGAGATTTTGAGCTAGGAAACATTGTATGTCATTGAATATACTTCTATTTTATGGTTTATTAAATTGAGGTCCAGAAAAATTAGTTGGATTACTCAAGGTCTCATAGCTATGAAAAGATAGGACTGGAGTCCAATTAAGATTGAATTAAATATTATGCTATTTGAAAAATATAAGTACTGGATACCTTTAAGGCCTGAACACCAGAGTACAGCTGCTGGCTGGTATCCTTTTCTGTGTTTGATGAGCAGAATGGTTTGCTATTAGCTAAAAGCTCTTTTATAAAGGATAGCCCTTGGATTTTTATTCAGCTAAAAAAGCGGTTTTCTTGTTCTCAATCTTGTTAATTTTGTTTTCTGGGGCTCCTGAAATTACTGTCCTTATGGGAAAAAAAGTCAACAGAAAATATACATGGAAACATCTACTTCTGTCCATGTGCTTTTGAAATATTGAAAATTTAGCTGTCCTGATAGCTCATCATTTCTGTTTTAGTTTACCAGAATACAAAAATTCATTCTTGCCTATTCAGATTTAAGTACTTTGATAATCTAATTTAAATCTGTTTATGATATATGAATGTTAGGTCTGATTGTTCATTTTATACATTCCATGCTAGAACATGGTTTCAAGAGTATCAGGGAATTCTAAGATTTCATGTGTATTTTCTTCTGTACCAGTTCAAACCATAATTCAAATTGCCTATAGTTGGAAAATGATTGTCAATGGATTGCCAGAGAGGATGTGTATGAAGGACATCTTTTTTTTTCTCAGTAAAGGAAAAATTAGTGTAAACACACACATACACACACCCTTCTCTTCCAAAGTGTTTGATTAGGTGCCTATCTCCATACCATACTTGGCAACTGTACTTAACTAGAAAAAATGAAAGTAGGATATGAATTAAATAAGGCTCATGGGTTTTAATCATTTATTTTTACCAAAACAAATTCACTACAGCTGCTAGTTGAGGTTACATTTTGACACAGAAGTATAAATGCGGCCCACTGAACTTCTGGGCATTAACTGTATATCTTACAGCTAAATGTTGGCTATAGAGCATAAAAGAGATGCAGAGTAGAAAAGAAAGTTTTCTTTCCAAATTTATATTCTTAAAATTATGTACTAGTTAAATCATCCACTAATAATGAAAGGAAGTGTTGAAATCTAGAATGTCATTGTCCCTTTTTCTCATATGTGCACAGGTTAGTCCCAAATTGGCTTTTGAACTATGGTCGTGAAGAAATTGCCTTTTACTCAGTGAAAATTTCTGATTATATATAATAGTGTTCATTCTGTATCTTTCAAAAAAAGATATTTTGAGAATTAAAACATTAAACTAACTTAAAAAGAAACATACATTCCAAATTACGCAAACTTGCCAAGAAATGCTCAAAATATTTTAAAAAATCAATTGCAGTAGGATCAAAGAAGTTAAAAAAATACACATGCACTCACACACATATACTGATTATATAAAGAAGAAATTGTGTGTACTCATATATCTATACTTTCACTAAATATTTCTTTACATAGAAGACTCCTTACAGCACCTAGAATATAATTTCAGTTGCAAAAATGTAGTTCTAGTGTAAAGCATCCAGGCAAAATACATGTAAGTTTTAACTGTTTAAAAGAACTTTACATGTTTTACTGAATATTAATGCATTAATAATGTAATGATCATAACATTAACAGTGAGTACTAGGCATTAATATACACGTAGATATACATGCTTATGCAATTGGATATCTGTTCTGAATTTGTTTTATTTGAATTTGTTATTCGTACAATGAAAATGGCCATATTTTATACTTTATTCTTTGCAGTAGTTAGTTTTGCTATAGATAGATGCAGATACACAGAAATAAATTATATGGAAAAAAAGGCTATAGTATGATATAAACCTACTTTAATTTGGAAAAAGTTAGAAATTTCAGAGGAACAAGTGCCACAGCAACTATTTCTCTTAAGTAACATTAACATTTTTAAAAGTAACATTTAACAACATGTAATATGTAATAATTTTCTTGTTACTGTATTCTATGCATCAGAGTCAAATTTCAGCTTCACTGGGAAATTTAATTTTTATATTTTATGAATGAAATATATTTACAGTGTCACTGTGTTTGTTTTCTAAGGCTGCTGTAACAAAGTTTCATGAATGAGGTGGCTTAAAACAACAGAAATTTATGGTCTTGCAGTTCTGGAGGCTAGAAGGCTGAAGTCCCTGGGGCAGGATTGGTTCCTTCTGAGGGCTGTGAGGGCAAGATCTGTTCCAGGCCTCTCCCTTTGGCTTGTGGATGGCTTTCTTCTCCATTTGTTACTTCACATTGTCCTTCCTCTATGTGTGTCTGTCTGTGGTGTCCAAATTTCCCCTTTTTGTAGGGACACCAGTCCTATTAGAAGAGGGCCCCCACTAATGACCTTACTGTAACTTGATTACCTCTGTAAAGACTGTCCCTCTTAATACAGTCCCATTTTGAGATACTGGACTTTAACTGGCTTAGAACTTTAACGTAAGATTTTTTTTGAGGAGGCAGGGATATACAGTTCAACCAATAACAGTCACTGTTGTTTTGTATTTGATGCACAAAGGTGCTTCCCTGCTAGGGTTAAGGAACCAAATATTTTGTGAGATATGAGTTATAGTTAGTTTCCTTGAGATTTCTGAGTGATAGAATATATGTAAGAATAAAACTATTGAATTTTTAAATGCCAGCATTACATCGAAGATGCCTGAGAGGACTTAGAATGAGTGAATTCATTTGGGGGGTTAGTGTTTAGAAGATTTACTAGGCTAACACGGAAGCATGAATACTATCTAAAGTGCCGTTAGCATACCACTTATATTTGTCTAGGGGACTTCATTAAAGCCAGATTTTTAGTAAGCTTCTACAAATAATTCATCATGGATGAAAGGCAGCCACATCCCACAAGCACTTACTTTGCTTATCATGCGTGTTTTTGTTATTCTTATCTCTTTGCATCTGAGATAAAAAACGTTGAGAATTTCATCAAACCCTTAATACACTACAATCATTTTTGTTTTCCTAATGTACAGATCACAGTGGAACCTGAATTTTTGGATATTATAGATCAACTCTATTGTTATTCAGTTGTAAGAGCCATAGTAAAGTATAATTTCAAGAGACTGGAAGCACTAGCATTAAATATTAAACATTTAAATGAGGAAGCACTGATTAATTCATAATATTCTGAGCAGTTCATGAATGTTTAATATCCCTATCTTGCCTTGATTGGACATTATTTAACTGGAACCACAGTCACCAAAGGACAACTTAGCTATCATTTTTATTTGCAGGCCCTGTTTACAAAATGATTCATTTTTTAGGTAAATGTTATTTTGAACTTCTCGCATTTATTTTCATTGTTTCATAAACTAGAGCAGAATGAAAAAAATTAAAAGGTAACAATATCCCTTAAACATTTAAACTATAATTACCTTGAAAAGAAATGGTTGAGCTTAAGTTTGCACAGTCTTAATAAAGTGAAAGTACTTAGTGATAACTTTATTGGTTTTACTTTTTGGATGCTCTTTGATTCTTTCAGTAGATTTTTCAGAATCTGTTATGTGCTCCGCACTGGGGTAAGGGCAATGAGTAAGACACTGTCATGACTTCATGAAGCTTATGGTTTATTGAGGAATTAAGAGATTGAGCAAGTAATTATTCAAATAATTAATTATTGGTATTTACAGTGTGGTAAGTGCTAAGCAGGAGGAGTGTGGGAATATTTAATGAAGCTTAAAAGCTGGTCAGGTTGGGGATTAGAGAAGCTTCTTTGAGAAAAATTAATTATGATATGACTTGCAGGCAGAGTAACACTCAATCAGGAAGGGTTAGAGGAAGAGCATTCTGGGTAGGGGTTGAGGCCTTGAGGTTCATAAGTGTTGAGAGGGGAGTAAACAGATTCAGGTTTGGAGTCCAAAGTAGTATTACAGATAAGACTGCTTTCCTCTAAGCAGAATCCTGTAATTTTTGTTTGCAGTAATGGATTGTGAGTATTTATGATCAAGACTGATCCTAGGTAAAGGAATAATATTATAAGATTTCTTTCGCAGGGTTGGAAGTGGAGGGAGAACTTTCTCACATAATCAGTTCTGTCCTACTGAACTTTCCCTGGTCAGTCTTTGGAGAATTCCCCCACCCCTCTGGGAGCTCCTGACATCTGACAACGTAGTTCAGAGATTTTTGTTATTTGCTGCTTGTCTTCTCTTTCTGTGAGTATGCTTAACTGATATAATTCTTATAATTCTGTTTTGGGGTGAACTGGAGGCACTGTCAAGTAGAGCTGTAAGGGGATCCATAGGTTTTTTAAAAAAAATATCTGGGGCCTGGTAACTATGGAGGATTCTTCCTCCTGTGGCTTTAGTAAGGAAGTTGTAGGGTCCTGTTTTTCCAAACTGAAACAAGCATGGGGGCTGTTTCAAACACCCAAAGCTTGGCCAGTGTTGGGGTCTTCAGTGTTTATTTGCTCACAATGGAGTCTCTAAACACCTGAGGTGAGTAGCTAAAGGGCCTCACTTATGACCCACCTTGCCCTATTGGAAGCTGATTCAGACCATTACCTGAGCACCTGCAAGTCTGCACCAGTCAGGGATTCATCCTCAAGAGACAGAGGCAGAGCTGTATCACATCTGCTTTCCTAAGTCCTCACTTGCAGGATGGAAACTAAAGTGCCCTCCTTTTCCTTCTCATCCCTGTGATAACATCACCACAAGTAAGAATTCAGGGGGCTTCTTGATGGTCATCATGTACTCCTAATACATTTCTTGTATCATTTCTTGACTTAAGTTACCCTGACTCGAACCAGTGTTGGCTGTTTCTGGGCCTCCATATCTTGAGCTTCCAATCCTTGGCAGATGTCCAACTGCAGTGTTTATCTTTAGAAAACATGGTGTCAGAGCATGCTTCCCAGTCTGTGCTCAGTGAAGTCAGAGAGGTGGCCTAAAAATTCCAGTCACCATAAAAAGAAAAAAAATTTTAGTCACTGTCCACCCACTGTCTTCTACACTCTTGTAATTCTTAGAAGAAATATCGGTTATTATTAGGTATTATTAATTAATTTACTAATACAAATGACTACCACTATTAGCACTAAAACTACAGGGTCACTGGTCTAACTTACCAGCTCTATCTTCATTCTCTTGCAGTAAGAATATTTCAAGTTTCTGGAGGCAGTTGGTTTGTCCCAAGAGTTCAAGTGGCCACTAGATCATAAGCCACGCTGCAGCGATCACATGCCCAGGGTCTTATCTTGGCTAGTGTGTGGCCCTGAAGCCTTAAACTAGTGTGACCAGGTCCAACTTTATCTTGCCATCCAGAAAGGATTCTAAACTGTAGAGAAACTGTTGTCTGTGGAGGTGGCAAGGAAATTAGTAGTGGTGGTCAAGATGGAAATGTTCTTTTGGCTCAGGGCACCTTTCACAATTTTAATCCAAGTTGTGCTCAGTGCCCCATTTTATATGCAGCTTGATATCCACCCCTCTATCATCCATTGTGATGAAGTTAAACCTCCCTTCTCTCTAGAAAGAGAGAGCATTTCTCTTTGGAAAGGGGGAAAATTAGGATTGCAGGTATGATTCTTTTAATCTCATGACATATTTATTGTATTTAATATAGGAGAAATTCATTATCAAAATAAATTATATTAAGTGTGCAGTTATTACTGGCCAAGTCTGCACAGTGATACTAAAAACTATAAATCTGTTTCTTTGAGTTTTTAGTCTCAAAACAATCTATTTCTGTTTCTATTAATTAACAGACAAAGCAGTCGTTCTCCAACTTTAGCACTTTGAAGAATTATTTAGAACACGTACAAAACATGCAGATTCCCCACATCTTTCTCCCTGTCATTCTTGCTTAGTGCCTAGAAGTTCTTTTTGATCCTTGGTAAGATCTATTGATAATCTGCATTACAACCAAATACCATAGGTGATTCTTATATAGGATGTATTTTGTAGGCCATGTTTTGAGAATCACTGAGTTAAGAAATGTGTTTCTTAATAGGTGTTATAGGTACAAATCTAGCTTTTGCTTTTTAGAATAGATGTATACATAGACTTTCTGTCAATGCAAGGGGTCAGGGCACTGATCACCATGTAGTTGAGAATCCGAGTATAACTTTTGACTCTCTCAAAACTTACCTATAGCTGTCCCTTGGTATCTGCAGAGGATTGGTTCCAGGACCCCTGAGGATACCAAAATCTGTGGATGCTCAAGTCCTTTATATAAAATGATATAGAATAATGTATGCAGTGGCTCTTCACATCCGAGGATTCCCAACCATGGATCGAAAATACTGTTTTTGGTATGTGGTTGGCTGAATCTGTGGATGCCAAGCCCAGAGACGCTGAGGGCTGACAGTATATTTATTGAAAAAAAAAAATCCATGTTTAAGTGGGCCCGTGCAGTTCAAACCTGTGGGGTTCAAGGGTCAACTGTATTTTAAATTATGATGTGCACACGTCAGCTTTACTTAAAGAGATACTCCTGCTTGGCAATTTTTTCCCCAGTGGTCTAGTGTTCTAGTGAAACAATCTGGTAATATCACCAGAAGATTCGTAGCTTCATTTGTGAATTTTAAGCTTTAAAAAAGTTTTGAGCTTTTTGACTGTCAGAGAAGAGGTTGCCAAATGTCCTTTGGCTAAATATTATAATTTTGTATATATGCTTGGAACAAAAAGGTGTTTTTTTCCTGGATAATGGTATTTCAGGTGACCTCCTCTTGTTTTCAAAAACATTTTTTAAAAATTTCAAAATTTTAGAGTGAGTAGGCATTACACTTATAGATAGGAAAAAAGTATAATTTAGTTTTAATAAGTGAAATTTAGCTTTTATCTGGTTAGGTATGATTGAGATAGAAACTAAAAATAATCAAAAGAATAAAATAAAAAGAAAATGGAAAAGCATTCCAAATAAGAGAAGGAATCAGTAGTTTTGAGTTTTTGTTGTTGTTTTTGTTTGTTTGATTTTGGTTTTTGAAGTTTAACTGAAGGAGGAAAAAGCCAGTCTCTTCTAAAAGGAAAGAAACAACTTGAATTCTTCTATGCCCTTTGGACAATCTTGACAATTTGTTTTTATCTTAATAAGTTCTATAGTATCTGAAAGTGTTTTAGCTACCATCTAGAGAAAACACAGGAGGGTTTGGGACTTATGGTCATAGTAAACGCAGTTGAAATTTCAGTATGTCTTTCTCTTTTTTGTCTCTATAAAAACTCTCCCAAGGTGACAGTTGTGGAAATCTGATCTCTTCTGAGGGGTTAGTTTTGACCTGATGGTATGGGGGCAGAAATGGAAGGGGTAGGGGTGGCAGTGACCAAGGGAGTAATGTCACCCAGAGAGGACGATTTGGACCTTGAATGTTTATTGACTAGGAGCTAACTTTAATTAATTCTTTACCTTGGAAAAAGGTTATTATTAACTTAGCAGTGAAGTTTCCTGGCTAGGATTGAATCCAAGCATTCATCAAAGTGTAGGTAATAGGCAAAAGTTGAACAAAGGAAGGAAATGTTACCCACAGCCGATGTCCTGTGAGATTCCTTCATAAACAGAGTCAACTGTGGAAATTTTTGATTTCAGATATCTCTTTTCTAAATCCATTATCTATCACCTAGACATCTAGCACCAAATTAAGTGATATTGAATCTGGAGACAATGGTTATTTAGGTTTACGATTTGGTTATCTTTATCAGGGATCAGAGAAGAGTTTATGCCTCAGGGTGTTCCCAGGTGAGCCCTAAAACTTTATGGTGTGCTATAAGGAATGAGAAGGTGGGGGCCCACAGCAGGAGATGAGTGTGAAAATGATAGCAGCTGCTGGTAAGCAGTACTAATTGTGAGGAGCTGTTAGCAGTTGCACAGTATCCTCTCCAAATCTGTGTTTTTAGTGATTGCTTTCAATAACCTCATTCTCAGTAAGAGTTATTCTTACTCAAGTCCTGTTCCATTGTAGTTTTAAAGGTTAGATAATGAATTTCATAGTTTTGAACACAACATATACCAGACAGTATTCTAAAAACTTCATATAAGTTATCTCATTTAGTTCCTCTAGTTCCATTTTGCTTTCTAAATTTCCCTTTTTGCTTTCTAGATAGGCCTTCCTTCAACCCCAGTAAATTACCAAGGCAAATTCTGGAGAGATATTTATATTTTCTTTCATTTTTTTTTTACTGGGTATTTGTATAAAACATAATAAATCAAACTTTAACGATATTTTGTTGATGTATATTATGTCTACAGAAAAATAACAAAATAAATGTATAGCTTACTGAATTTTTACAAATTGAACTCATCTGTATAAACTTCACAGACCCTTACGACAAGAAGAGCCTTTGTAGATATATTTTTAAACAATTGGACATGGAGTTTGGTGTCCTGATTTTTAGAGTTAACATTTTGTTTCCAAGTATTTCTCATGTTGCTCAAAAAACACGCTTTTTCATGTCTTCATGATAGATCTTCGGTGGGGTACAATAATTTATATAACTGTTCTTTGAATATTGGACATTTAGGCTAAGTTTTCATTATTATGAATAGCATCATAGATTATAGTCATAGTGAACATAAATCTCTTGACTGCATCTTTGATTACTTCCTTAGGATACATTCCTAGAAGTGTAATTGCTAGATTAAAGAGCATGAATATTTTTAAAGTTCTTGATACATATTAACAGATTACTCCACAGAATAGATATACCAATCTACCAGAGTTCATATGTGCCTACATTCCAATACCGGGTGTTCTATTCGAGTGTGTGTGTGTGTGTGTGTGTGTGTGTGTGTGTGTGTGTGGTGAAGTATTTTTGCCTTCAGAAAATGATAATCTGATCACTGGGTTTTCTTTGGTTATTAGTGAGGTTAATATATTTTTACATTTTTTTACATGTTTTCTATTTTATATAGAATTAAACGTACAAAATTTCTCCTTACTTATTAAAAATTTATAAACCTTTAGGACGATGTCTTTTAGCTTATAAAATTTCGGAAAGTGAAATAAATTTTCCCATTAAGCTCACTTTTTCAAAGCATCCAAATAACTGTGTTTTGAAAAAAATCTATATCCATTTCTGTAATTTAAGGAGGTTTGTAAACAAAATTGGAATTAAAATGATACATTTCAAAGGCTTTTTTCCTTCCCTTTGATACAGGTAATGTTTTAGTTGTCTAGTTTTTGTTTTCTTTTTAATTGAGGTAACATCGGTTAATAACATTATGTAAGTTTCAGGTGTACAACATAGTAATTCGGAATCTATATACTCTATAGGGTGCTCAGGACTAAAAGTCTAGTTTTCACTTGTCACCATATCTTTGACCCTCTTTAACCATTTCATCTTCCCCAACCCTCTTCCTCTCTGGTAATTACCAATCTGTCTGTACCTATGAGCTTGTTTTTGTTTTGTTCAAAGGTTGTTCAGTACATGGAAAATTTATGATATTAAGGTTGCTTATTAAGCTTTAAAGATATATTTAATTTTTTGTTTACCATATCTGAGAGACATAAAATATAGGAAGTTTTATAATTTCAGCAACTAGAGGGTTTTTTTAGAGTAGTTTTTGTATGAAGGCAATAGAATTTTCATAAAATAAGAAGAAATTTATTCACAAAAGTGAATGAAGTGGGAGGTTGGTTTCTCATTTCCAAATGTATTTCCATTTGCCTGTGGTTGTATCCTGAGCATGGTTCCTGAGCAGAGGCTGTCAGGACTAGTAGATAGTGCTCAGTTTTATACAATATGGAGAAATAACTTGCAGTTCTGAGCCTATTAGGATAAGACCGTTTTAACATGTGTGTATTTATCCCTGTGTTAGAATTCTGATCTCCAGATGTTAGAAGCATTAAGCCATTCTTTCCTCTTTTGGAAATAAATTTTCAGAATATTCTCTGCATCTCTGAGGACCCAGATGTTAACGTTGAGCTTTATCTGTTGTTTATTCTTTGCTGTAAATTTTGATGTCAGCCAAATCCAATGTCTTTTCCATTTTTTAAATAAATAACGATTTCCTATATAATAAGGACATAGATGATTTTTATAGTTGGAAGAACCTTAGAATTGTGTCTTTTGGATTCTCAAACCCATGGAAATAATACAAAGTGAGAATTTAGTTGTAAACCAAATGAACACATGGAAAGTTAGGGAAGGTTTATCTATCTGCTAAGTTTGCATAAGAAATAGATTTTTACCAGGTAGAAGTGAGTGAGTGAGTGAGTGAGTGAATGAGTGTGTGTGTATGTGTGTGTGTGTGTGTGTGTGTGTGTGTGTGTGTGTGTGTGTGTGTGTTCCCAGTAAAGGAAATGGCAAGTACACAGGTTCTGTGGTGGGAGGAAGGGACATGTGTTTAGAACAGACAGGGAAGGGATATTTTACCCTCATATTATTCAAGATGTGGCTAAACATTTTAAGCAGGGGCATGTAGGCCGTTGCTTATGGTTTTGTCCTATATCCAAAGAATAAAGAGAGGCTTTAAACTAGGGATATGAATGGGGAAGGAGGGGTCCACAATCAGGTCTACTTTTGAAAAAACCACTCTGACTACTCTATGGAGAGGTGAACTAGAAAACGCTGAAAGACTGGTTAAGAAGTGGTTGAAGCAATGCATATGAAATGATAGAAGCTTGGCCTAGAATGGTAATAGAGGAGATGGACAGACTTGAGATGTGAACAGACTTCAGATATATCTTAAGAGATAAAATTGGCAATATTGGAAAGAGGTATATGTGGAACAGTGAGAGAGGTTTATATTAAAAATTATTTCAGTCCTTTGATTTTGCATCTTTTTGGATGGCTGTGCCATTCAGGGAAGTGGAGAACACTGAGAAAGGATCAGACTAGAGATGGGTGAATACAGAATGTTTTTATGCTTTATACGGTCAGGTGCCCAGTCTCATTCATTCTGTCCCTCAGCTCCAGAACAGTTCCTGACACATAGGTACTCACTAAATATATGTTACATATATGAATTATGCATTAAGTTTTGGACAGGTTGACTTTGAATGTCTTTGAGACATTCAAAGTGATGATGTCAAGTAGCTGCTGGACTTTTGGGGATCTAAGCTAGAGCTTAGAGTAGGGAGACTTGGGAACCATTGACCTGTGGATGACAGAAGATGCTGAGATTGCCTAGGCATAGGAAGGAGTATGAGAAGTGGAGAGGGCTAGGACAGGGCCTTAAAGTTTACTTCTGTAGAGGTTGGAGAAGGGTTGACAAAAACAGGACTAAAAGGCATTTCTAGTTATATAGGAGAAAAAACAAAAAAATGAGGCTCAGAGAGGCTAAAGGAAGAGAGAATAGAATGGTACAAAGGAGATGGAAACAATATCATTGGATCTGGCAACATAGAGGTTATTTGTGACATTAGTGAGAGCCATTCTAGTGGAGTGTCTGAGGTGGCAGCTAGATTGGAATTGATTGAAGAGTGAAAAGGAAATAAGGAAGAGAGGCAATAGTTTAGAGGCAAAGGATGAGGATATTTGATTACTCATACAATATGGGTATAGATCAACACACACACAAAAACTAATTATGGATTCTGGAATGTGATTTAACATAAATACTTAGGGTGCAGAAAGTTTCACGAACTTATAACCAAACACTTACAGAGCACTCTTTTGTGTCAGTTCCTGCGCTGGAGGAATAAACTAGTCATGCCAATGGCTTTTCTCTTCTTGTGCAGCCACTGTGACAGGAGATGTGTATAGCCTTGCACTTCAGCCACTAGTTGTTATATGTTAAAGGGTTAGATAAATATATAGGTTAAAATGCTGTTCTGCATGAGGTCCCTCCCAGGAGCAAGTAAGGCAGACAATCTTCTCGTTACATCCTAAACCCTCTTTACTGTCTCTAGATTAATAGTAGTCCCAAGTTAATAAAGTGCCCTCTCCTGCTTCTGCCAGCCATTCTGACCCCAAAGCCAGCAAATAAATGTTGCTGCCACCACCAGGTGGAATAACAGGAATACTCCTGTACTGCCAGTCGGCATAGTTGCCTAGCAACAGGAGGAGATGCTCACGTCTGTCATTGTGTTGGCACATATATTTCAGCTCCAGGTGCTTGATGAACGTAGTGATTACATGGACCCTCCATGTCACCTTTGGAGGTTTTGGTTCTGAGACTGGGAAGCTGGACTATCTTTGGGAGCTGAAATTAGAAGAGAAAGGGGAATATAGGATATGATCATCTGGCTATATAGATAAGGATTGAAAAAATGGGACTTAGGTTTCTGGCAATGGCTTAAGCTATGAGAATCCTGGCATCCTGGCAAAGGATAAAATATATTTTGTGAAGATAAACAAAGTATCTAGCAGGCATGCGATTCTCACTGAATGTGAGGGAGTGGGAAACAAAGGCCTTCATTAGTCTGAAAAAAAAAGATTTTATGGAGGATGCCAGATGTGAAGTAGAAAGAACTACAGTGGAAAAGATATACAGAGTGAATATGGAATTTTAATACAAGACAGTAATTTATTTCCTAACAATTACTGCAATTTGGAAGTGGGTCCTGCAAGGTGGGTCCCTTTGTAGTTGCCAACTGTCCTGAAAGAGTTTGGGACAAATTCTACAATGTCACAGTATGGATTAATAAGTAGGTGTTATTAGGCGAACTTAATGGACAAGGAGCTGCAAGTAGAAGAGGTTATCATCCCAAGGACAAGAAGGCAGGGACCAGGGTGCTATGGAACCCTTAGTGTAAGTCTGAGTTTCATTGGAGGCACTCTCCCTGCCCCTGTGAGTCTCATTTTTTACAGAGCAAATGAAAAAGAGCATCCCTGTCAGTAGGGGAATAATCATACAATATTTGGGGCCAACCTATCAAAAACTAGTTTTCTGGAAATTCACCTGCTCAACCTCTGGAAACCTTGGGGCCCATGGAGTATTGCAGTCCCCAGTGGGAGGAAGCCCCTGATTCAATGGGAAGCTGAACCTGCTGAAAGAAGGAGGAGCCATCTGCAGCTAGCTTCTAGGCCAACTGGACTTTTAGGCAATTCTGCTTGTTGCCCTATTGGTCAAATAAAATGCGTGATTGGAATACAACATAGAAAGGGCACATTTTATTTCAAAAGAACAGACACTGCAACAGATGCTTTAGTCCCACCCCACATCCAATCAGCTCACAAATGCTATTAGTTAAAATTTCAGGAATTTCATGAGCCAATGTTAAACGGCAATCATTAACAATTAAATTATGTAAAATTATCAAGAAGTAAATTACACTAAAACTCAAAGTTTATCACTTGCAATTGTTTTAATACCTCTTACTATTGTTTATGTCTCTTGTATCTCTACGGGGAAAATACCCATGCTGCTCTGCTTGTCTTCCCAATTCAGTATTTGGCGAGGTAGCAGATGGTACCTAGAAACCGGCCATGGTGTGAGTCTGTAGTATTTATAAAATACCAGACCTTTTGCCTCAGAGAACCAGCTGTTAAACATTTAGCAGCGCACACTGCCCATATCCTTGAACATTGCCTTTTCATTGTGCCCCAGCATGCTTCTCACTGCGATATCTGCACCTCTGAGCCAGAGGACTTTTTCTGGAAGGCTGCTCTGCTCCAGCCATTGCACTGCAGGCAGGAACCAACTCCCGCAAGAGCAGCCCTCACCAGTGAGTGACGGAGGTCAGTGTATAAATACTCCAGTTCCCTCCACCCTCAAGGGGAGTACCTTTGAGGCAAGTGTGTACACTGTTTCTCAAAGTTTTTCCACAGGATTAAGTTTCAGTTGCCCAATGTGATAGCTTCTTTTATGTTGTACTTTTTATTGGCTGCTCTCCTTTTCCTGCATCACCTTTTTCACTTTTGTACTTGAATTCTTTCTACTTGATTCAGAGTCCACTTCTGAGAGGGCGTGTAAAAGGGAGGAGAAGAGCACTGTATGGAAGGTAGAAGCATATTGGGGGACTTTTGGGTAGGATCAAGGGAAGAGGCAGAAGTGTGATATTCTGTGAGAATCGGCAATGAACCATCCAACCAGATGGCATACATAGATGCTACTTTTTCACGGCTGGCAGTGAAATAAGGTCGAGCATCAGGAGGGACCTCAATCATATTCACCTAATGCTAATTCAGATTCTACTATAAAGCAGAGCATATCCACTTAACACTTGCTATTAATATATTAGGTACTAGTGGAGTGAGGATGTGATGAATGAGACATTGTCACTAGTTCCCAGGTGCTTATAACCACCGGGGGATATTTGATGCACACACACAAATCTTTAATTCTCTTGCTTGGAAGGAAGCATGAAGGCTTGAATGAAGGGGGGTGTGATATTATAATTTATAATATGAAATGTATATTCTTTGTCCTCATTTCTGGCACATAGTTCCTAACACCATTGGAATTTTCTAAGTGATGAGGTATTATTTTAACGAGGTGATGTTTGGAAAGCAACTAAGGATAGAGGCTGGTCACCAGAGGAGCAAGCCATGTGATTAGAGGGTTAGAACTTTCCTTTCTACCCCGCGACCTCTAGGGAGGTGAGAGGGGCTGGAGATTGAGTTCAGTCACTAATGGATAAAAATTTAATTAATCATGCCTTCATAATATAGCCTCCATAGAGAAAATACATGTGTTATATAAGCTTTGTCAGACGTGAGTTAATAGTGCTATTGGCCTTAATTTAAATTAACATTTAACATTAATCAATAATATATATTAAACAGAAATACACATAAAACACGGTTATGTAATGATGAGTTGATGAAAATGTTGTGACCAGAGGCTCGAAGGAACCTAACCCTGTATGTTCCTTAGGAGCAACGGTTCAGTAATAGCTAATTCAGTGTTCACGGTGGCCTTATAGAACGTAACTCCACACATAACGGGAATTGACTGTATGATGTTAGAGGACGGTGGTAAAGCCTATGCATCCAAATCCTGTTTTCACCTTGTCCACCAAGAAGGTTGTTAAAGATGAAAAATATAGAACACAAGTACCTTTAGAGAAGAGTTGAAGCTCAAGATAGATAAAGTAGTGAGATTACCTGGACAGGAAAGCACAGTTCTCCAGCTGTGATAGTGAAGAATGTGGTTACTGAGCCACTGTTTCTTTGTTTCATGGATAGCAGAAGTAGAATAACTATTTCTTTTAAATTTATTTTTCAGTTACAGCTGACATATAATATTTTATTTGTTTCAAGAGTACAGCATAGTGATTAGATGGTTATATAACTTGTGAAGCGATCATCCGATTAGTATAGCTACCTCATGATGATGAAGATTCCAGCAACCACAGGCCATTTAACTTGATGCGGTTGATTAGTAAATTCTAGAAATTCTAATAACCTAATAGCCGTCAGAAAAAGGCATCCAGGAAGATATTCTAACTTAATCTTGCTCCCTCACCTCCACTTTTTTTGGGGGGTAGGGAGGGGTTTGAATTTATAACATAAGTAACATTGGGTAAATGTTCTTTAAAGGTATACCTGCGAAATTCGGGAAGCAGCTTCAATTCTTTGTTATTATTTCACGGTCAGGACATATAGTGGTTTCCTTTTGCCAAAACAAAACAAAACAAAACAAAACAAAACCCACAGGCTCTGATATTGTTTAGTGCTCACCCTGCATCTGCTGCAACCTTGGCTGCTCATCCTCATTTTGGATTTATTTCAGTCCTCATCAATCAAAGAAAATTCACTGGCAACATGAGGTCTCCTAAGAAAAGGTGTCTTATTATATCCTTGACTTGTTAACACCATTTGCACTAGGAGGAGACTGCAGTATAATAAAAGATGAAATGGCTTTTTACTGTGGTGGAATTCTTAATGTAATTTCAATTCAATTCGATTATAATTTTTAGTCCTATGAATAGCCTTCATTAGAAATTCTGTTTCTCATGAGGTATCAGTCTGTAGCTTTTCATAGTTGGTCTAACCCTGGACCACCTACACAAAGTTTACCTGGGATGGACATTTGTTAAACATGTTAATTCCTGGGCTTTCCCAATCCTGCAGAATCAGAATTACTGGGGAAGTGGGGTTGGGGGAGGGGGAGACCTAGGAATCCGAATTTTAACTACAGGCTATTGAAAGTTTTAGTTAAAAAGGTAAAATTATCTTTGGGAGGACTTAATTTGGCTGTTATGTCTACCAAATATTAATTATTTGACTAAAGAATCATAATTTTATTTCTCAGGTTAGCACTTGTAGAATGAGTCCTTCCGTATTGAGTAGATATTGTAACCGGTATTTTAAGTTCTGCTTGGAATTCTATCTTAGGTAACATTCTGTATACAAATACTTGCAAATCAGATGTACAAGTTTATAAAAATGTATCTGTATGCAAGTTTGCCTTTCATCCAACTCTAGTTTTCAGTGGCTAGTCTTCAATATAAGAATTTAGACAAATTTTACCAAAAAATATTAACAAATAGAAAACAAGTATGTGCTAGGGCTAGATTAAGGTTTGCTGTGCCAGAAAATAAAGAATTCCACAGGTGCAAAGCATACTTTGTCCTTTGCAAACTCTTTTCATTTAAACAATTTTTACATAACTAATTGGTTAACTTTTTCCTATATTCCTAAGCCTCAAGAGATTTCCTGATAATTATTCACACCTGGAGTTCTTTATCCTTGGAAAAATTGTCTTAGGGTTATATTGAAAATGCAAATTAAATGATAAGAAATTTTGTTATTTTAAGAAGGATTTTGACTCTTTTATACTAAATGTCATATTGTAAAATACAGTGTGATATTTTCCGTTTTACACATGAAATATATGTAATTATAATTTGATGTTATATAAATTAGCTGTGCATTTATGCCTTCTTTTATAATTTATCAAATAACAGATGCTATCCATCAATATAAATGTCGTTTAAGTTGCATTATTTAGTGCTTATTCTTATATAAAAACTTATTCTTATGTAAAAATTTTAGAAGAGCATTTAGTTGTAGCTTATGAGAGGAGCAGCTAGCTGTGCCTGTACCTGAGAATTTTTCTGTCACATCATTTACTTGACATTATTTTGTGAATTTTGCTCTTAGCAGTTTTGGAGTTTATGACTGGATTTTGGAATATGGAATTAGGATTCCTCTAAAAAGGGACAGGAACTTATTCAAATGTTATTTTTATAAACATACAGATAGTTCACATTCTATCACCAGTAGCAAGTAGTAGCGCTTTATAAATATTTATTTAATGGAAGAATGAGTTGAGCCAGTTACACACACACACACACACACACACACACACACACACACACACACACACACTAGGTCTGACCACAAAGTAAATGAGAATTTTATATTTCTCCTATATAAGTTAGAGTTTTATAGTTTAATCATATGTATGCCATATGTGTAATTTACTCAATATGTATTTAAATCAATCTTTGGTTTCTAGCACAGAGTTGCAATGAAGTGCCAAATGAGAATACGATGAAAAGTTCTTTTAGAAAAAATTAAAATATTTTTACAGCTACATGCAGTTTAACCATGTATATTAGAGATTCTATCAACTATTACTGTACATTTAGTTTACAAACATAGCATATATATCTCTGTCACATAACATGTAGGGATATATGACATACACATGAGTGCCAGTAATGTCACCCTTGGCATGTTCTTATAAAAGTACATAGTTTTTGCAAATATGAAGATATTTTGAAAATTTATAATAATGTATTATCATACCAAACCTACAAACAAAAGTAAATGTTAATTTTTTAACAACTTGGGCTACTGTTAGGAGTCATTCTGTGATTTGTTGCATGCACTCAGATTTTCTTTAGTTACCCTTGGTCAAAATTACATTTTCGAGGAATTGGAGGCACTTCCTGTTAAAAAGAAAAAATCCATGAAAGCATAATAAAAGCAAAACAACTATAGGCCTTTTTGATTGCATAAAGGCTTTAAGCACCTGATTATATTGGAAAAAAATTATACAGGTGTTTTCCTCTAGGCATCTGTTCATTTGACTGTAACATGTTTACCTGTGTATGTGCTTATGAGAATTGCTAGGCTTATTTTTCTCAGCCTAGAAAAGCTTAATTAACATCCATGTGTCAAAGAAAAGAAAATTCTTATAACTTCTTTGAGAAGTCTAGGGGTAATAAATCTCCCCAAATGTTTACTTTTAAGGCTAATTCTTGCTTAAATTTTAAAAAGTTGTGAGGAGTTGTAGACAGTTTTTCTTTAAAGAAAGAAAGAACAAAGAATAAAAATTGCTGAATATCTGAACACCACATTTCTATTCACATCACTTTAATAATTTATCGAGAGCAGGGCCAACAATATGAAATTTTCATGTATGAGTATCATCCAGCCTCATATAAAAGTAACACATGAAAAATAAAGTCAGAGGTTCAGTCACAAATACCAGTAACTCTTGGTGACAGTTCTCTAAATAATAATAATAAAAGTGTCATTTATAAAGAAAAATAAATATTTTTGGTTCTAGAAGCTAAACAATTTTACCATTATTGTAGGAATTTTCTTTTAAATCCAGAATTACATTATGAAAACCAAAAGTGGTTGAAAAAAAATTACTATTTTAACTGTAATTGAGACTAGAAGTAGGATAGAGCATTATAAAATAACATTTGTCTTCTTTATAGTCAAGATCACTAGTTCAGGAATTATGTTTAACATAGATTAGACAATCAAAATCTTGTTCAGGATCACATATCAGGTGCTCATTCTGACATAGGTCTCCAAACCTCAGAGAAGGATTTCACCTGAATGAGATATGCTTTACCCCAAAGATTAATGTGTCCAGAAATGCTGAGTGTATATATGTGGGACTGTGTGGTGTGGTGTGGTGTGGTGTGGTGTGGTGTGTGTGTGTGTGTGGTGGGGAGGGTGGCGGGCCGAGACAGACCAACCGACCAACCCAGGGAATAAAGCAAGGCAATGTGGAGAGATGGAAAAACAGGAAGAATTACTTTACATTCATTTACATTCACCAAACACTGTCATTTAAACTTACTTCCAAAAGGCTTAATTTCAAAATAAATTCAAAAACACATTTGATTGCACCTGTTTTATCTCCTAAGAAGAATTTAAATGGGGGAGAAAATCTCAGTGGCTCTCCTTTTATTACTGGTGGTGCCAGAAGATAAGACTTAAAGACTATGTGCGGTTCAAATCTGAATCTTTGAATCTGTAATAAATATAATTGGCTTCCGCAGAGATGTCGGATCCCTGCTCCAGCCAGCGAAGAGCATTTTACAGACCCTGGAAAATATTTTAACACATCATTAAATTTTGCATCTAATGGATTTCCTGTACCTGTCACAATTCGCAGATCATGCTCTGTCTTTCCTTTCAGGTGGAGACAATTGTAGGAGAGTGTTCGCGGGGCATTCTCCTCCTGCTTTCGGAGGTGGGCTAATCCAGGGCTCTTTTTACCTTATGATTTTGATCATAAGGATGTCTTCCATCATCCTGCATTTAGTCCTCCCTGTTCTTTTCTGCCTTCTTTATCCCCCAAGGAACAGTACAAATTGACATAAAATGAAAAAAGAGGAGTAACAATAAAAATAATAAAGGGCTGTGATGATTGGTGCAGCAGACATCAGGTTAAATGCATTTTACAGATTAGCATGCTGGGCATACTCTCAGGAGACTACACCCATGTACCCAGGCTTGGAAGTACCACGGTGCCACTGCCTTCCAAGAGAAGATTGAGCTCCTCCTATCCTCTCAGGACGTCCAGGAAATGGAGGCTGTTGTATTTAAGGCAGTCTGTGTAGGATGAGGAGCATGGCTTCCATTCCTTAGAGTAATTTTTTACATGCCCCTTCAGGCAAGTTACTTAAAACCCCCCGCCCCATTGTCTCAGCTTTCTCGTGGGTAAAATAATGTAATAATGGTATTTATTTCATAGGAATATTGAAAGTTTTAAATAAGTTAATTCCTACAAAAGATACCACAGTATCATTTAGTTATTATTTTGGAGGATTATGTTAAATCTGAGGGTAAAGAGCTCTTAGAGATGACCTAGGTCAGCCATCAAAGACATAGGGAAGCAGGAAAAGATGCGCGTTGTTCACTTAGCAGTGCTTCTCTGGAGACCTACAAGAAGCTACTATGCCAGGTGAACAGCCATCTCCATCCTTATCATGCTGCTTTGGGGTAGTTGTTAGAATAAATAGGCAAGGAATGGTGATCTCTCATGAAAGTCTAACTGGAATCCATTTGTCTTGGTCTAATTTTTTTAGATCTCCGTATTTAATTCACTCCTATAGATTCATGCCTTCCCTTAGTGAATCTTGACCTCCACCATTTCTTTTACATACTTTCTTTTTTTAATTGGTTTTTGTTGGTTTGGGTATGTTATTATTGAAATACCTGGCTTAATATTCAAAAACCACGTGAAACCATATCATAATAGAATTAATTTATATAAAGAGTAGTTCATGGGTCATCCCTTATAGAGGTTTTGAATGTAAATTATAATGTATTTTTAGATGGTCCTTATTTGGTACACAGAATTAGTGACACTATAAAGGAGAATCAGTGGTTGAACATACCATGTTGATGAAATTTTGTAGCAAATAAACTCAGTGTATTTCATTTTCAGAGTAATATGTTTGCTCCTCAGGCTATTTTATCTGTTCTGTATTCAAAAGGCAAATGAGTTTCTGTTCATAGGCAAAATGCGTTTTTTTTTAAATATTGGCAATATTAGTTCTGCTGGTGTTTTTCATTTCCAAAATATATAAAAAATAAATGGAAACTGCAATTGATGCATCATTACTAATACTTAATTTCAACATTTTTTCAATTTGCTACCCTTTGATGTTCGTCATCTTGAAAAAGATGGAAACATCATTTCATATATTATGTTTCCATTTCTGCACATATTAAAGGTCTTTTGTATAAAGCAGTAATGGAAAATGCTTGAAGTGATAAAAATTTAATGGACCGTAGAGCATTTGTAGGCCAGGAGCTTTAGGATGAAATGCAAACAGCATTAAAGGCCTAAATTTATTTTCTTCCAGACTTTCATCTTATAGTGATTTTCTGCAAGAATAGTGTTAGGGTCTTACTGGGAACAGTTAATAGAAGCTGTAATAGATTATAACTGACTCTGTAATTAGTCATTTCAAGACAGAGGTACTCTTTAGCCACTGATAAGAATTGAATTGTGTCGCTACATCATGTTTTCATTCTGCTGTCACAACCCTGCAATCCATATTCATAGACTCCTGGCGTTAAGCCCATTGCCAGTTTAACACAGATGTGGGAGAGATATGTACAACCTGCTCAGCTTTTTGATCCCTTTTTATTTTTCATTTGAGGAAGTAGCAGAGTACCTCAGAGTGAGAATAGTTGTATAGGAGTCTTGGTGACAAAACTATTGGAAGATTAATTTGGTATGTACATAAAATATGTACATATATTTCCCACAAAGTATATATATGCAAAATAAACACTATTATGATTAAATGTAAAGTTCATCCAAAATTTCCTCTGACATTTTTGATTTTTGAATACTGTAATTTTTATCTTTTGAAATCAATTTTCATTTTTTTTGTTTCTTTTCAGGAGAAACTTTCATTTTCACATACTTCTATGAATAACACTGTTTTTATCCCCTATAGAAGAGCTATTAGATTTCACTATTTACGTTACATTGACTACACTATAGTTTCAGTTATATTTTACTTGATTTTTATGTTATGTTGTAACAGATGTTTTTGTATGGTTGAATTCAACAAACTTTGATTGAACCCCTCTTCTGAGCCAAGCTCTGAGGAAATAGAGTGTCATCAAGTGTCCCACAGTTTCTGAAAGCTCTGGGACCACCGAGGTGAGCAGTGAGGTGGCTTTCCCCAGGAGGTCAGAAAGACTTCATGAGAGAGATGACATTTGAACCCATGCCTGAAGAATGGGTAGGATTGTAAGAAAAGGAAATGGGAAATCATTCTGGGTAAGAGTACTTTTTAAAGAAAAGACAAGGAGACAAGGAAGTAAAGAATATGTTCTGGTTTAACTGGATCAAAGGATGTTTTCAGGTGAAATAGGGATATTTGACTGGAGAGAGTAATTCTGGCCACAACTAGAAGGTCTTTGAAACTGCACTGAAGACAGGATTTTAATCTCTATATGATAAGAAGCTAGAGATGTTTGTTGATAAGGGAATGATGTGATTGATAAAACGCACTTGCTTTCTGATTATAAGTGATATACATCTTTTATTTTTCTCCCTAAAATGTACTGTTAGGTTCAAAATTCTACTTGCAACCTATAATATTGATATTTTTTTCTATAATTAAAATAGCTAGTTTTCTCCATAGCATTTTAATGCAAAAAATAAAAGATATAAAAATCAACTCAAGATAAAAGGTCCCCTGGAGAAGAATTTTATAAATTTATCATGGAAATTTGTAAAACCATGAATAGAAGTAGACCATATGGCAAACTGAATAGTTAAAGTAAGTGCCTATTTAAAATTGTTAAATTATTTTTTAATGATTTTACATAAATCTTTGGTGTCTGAAATGGATAACTGGTGGATCTTATCCCATGGCGGTAATACATTTTACTTTGTTTAAAATAGCTAGAATTGCTAAAAAGTCAGGTAGAGTTTATAAACATATGCAATAAGGAACTAGTTCTAAATATCTGTTTTTGCCTCTTTAGTTAATAAAATGCAAATTATAGCACTAACACAGTTCTTGGCTCATAGAAGATTTTATATACATATGGAGGTGCTTAGTTCTTAAATGTGTTATATACTTAGTTCTGAATGTGTTATGTACTTTCTAGGGCATTTATTGTTCGAGTTAGTTTGCTCATCATAAGTGCATTTGAAATAAATGTATTTATGATAAATTTCTTTCTTCCCTCAACTTTTTAATATGATTTTAAAAAAAAAGAAAGTAAAGAGACTAGCACAACAAATACCTGCATATTACCACCTAGATTCAGCAGTTATTCATATTTTATAATAAATTTCTTTGAAAATAAATTGACACTTGCTAAATATTGTTCCCCATCATAGCATTTGTTTGAGCATATGGCTGATAATCTTGAAAAGAGAATGAAGGGTTTGTTTATCAACTGGGCTAGTTATCAGACACAAGTAGTCCTAACAGTTGTTTATCTTAAAAATAGTTCAAATACAAAAATTTTGTGCACTTTTCCCCTACCTTAATATACCCTAATTTATGTCTTTTAACTATAACTTCTATTTATGCAAAGAAGATTTCATAAAGTATCTTTAAAAGAAATATTTTAAAATGACATTAGCATGGGAACATTTTTAATTTATGTCGTTTGGGACTATAATATTCTGAGAGTATCAAAAACTTACAAAGATGTCTATAGTGGGATTTAAGTTTGCATTTTACATTCTGCAAATGAGCACACACATATACACAAAATTCTATGATTCATGTAGTTTATTTAAAATAGTAAACAATAGATATCTCTGTCTTTAGTTAATCAGCTTTATCAATGGGCCAAATAACATGGTAACCATGAAAGTTGTTAATTTTTCCTTCTAGTTCGTATTTGTATTAAAGTAATTTGTATTCAGGAGTGTGAGCTTCAATTATGAAATTCCCTACAAACTAGCAGGGAATCCAAACTATGTCAGGTGTTTTTTAAAAAACAAAAATTGAACCCATTATCTTCTTGAGTAAAAGGGAACCTGTTGATCAGAAAGATACGTTTTGTATCCCATGGAGTCTGGGCAACATTTCCTCTTTCTTAAAAAAGAAAAAAGAAAAAAGAACCGTTACCAGTTCACATATGGATTATGCATTACTTCTGTTTAAAGGAGGAAAAGGAATACTTGTTTCAGTGTTGAGAGGGTAGCAGCTCTACAAATGCAAATATTTTTCCCTTAAAAAATGCTTTAAATTCTCAACTCTAGCAAATAGAGAAATAGATTATAATCAATTAGCTTTGAACGGGGAACATTTTTTTAGATGATTTGTGTAAACATACATGTGAGAATGTATCTATACTTACTAAGTTTGTCTGCTGTTTTTGCGGGTCTCTTTGGCTCGTCTCTTGGTCTCTGCATTGATTTGTCTTGCTCTCTAGAAATCATTTTAAATGTCTAAATAGACAACTTCCCTGCCTTCTTTTCTTTCTGTGTGGCTTTTCTAAGTGGAAATCAGTCAAGGATTCACAACACACTTTTCCTCTGGAAATAAGTTGGAGATAAGACAACCATGTACCTTTTTTGTATGAATGAGTTATTCCTTAATAAATATTTTAATAAATATTTATTGAACACCTAAAGTGTCAGGAACTGTTTCAGATACTTGACATATATTACTGAACAAAAACATTTAAGATACTTGAATTGATGGAGTTTATACTCTGTAGAATGAGACTGATAATAAACATAAAAAAGAAACATTTCAAGTAACTATATCAGCAAGATATGTTAGAAGATGATAATTACTTATAGAAAAATGGGGTGAATGGATCTAAATATGGGACATTGGGGATGTGGGAGTTGTGGGTGGGAGGAGATAGGCTGTTCACAGTTCTAAATAGTGTGGTTAAGGCAGGCCTCATTGAGAAAAGTTTGAGGTAAGACTTGAAAGAGGTGAGGGAATTGACCCTTCAGGTACCTGGAAGAGGAGTCCAAGGCAGAGGAAAGGGCTAGTGCAAAGGCTTGGCATATCAGTAACAGCACCGAAGCTGGTGTGGCTGGAGTGGAGTGAGCCAGGAGGGAGCAGAAGGAGATGGGGAGAGAGGAGAAATAGAGGGAGATCACATAGGACCTCCTGGTAGGCCTCTGTAAAGATTTGAGTTAAAAGCGTTGGAAAGTTGTAAGCAGAGGAGTGACATGATCTGATGTATATTTTAAAAGAATTCCTATGAACACACAATGCAATATAAATATGCCTTACTGTTGAGTTGTACACCTGAAACTTACTGGATTTCATTATCCAATATCACCATAATAAAAGTAAATAAATTTTAAAAAATGAAAACTGAAAAAAAAAATAAAAGAATTCCTCTGGCTCATACTGAGAATAGACTAATGAGAGGAGAGTAGAACCAGGGAGACCAGAACAACGTCTGATGAAATAATCTGTGGGAGACATGATGGGAGCTCAGAATAGGGTGGTAAGTGGTCAGATTCTGGATATGATCTGAAGGCAGAGCCGACAGGATTCACTGATGGACTACATTCAGAGTATGGGGGAAGGTGATTCCAGAGTTGACTCAGGTTTTTATCCTGAACAGCAAGGAAGATGGTGCTGCCATCATCTGAGTTGAGGAAGGCTGCAGCAGAAGCAGGTTTGGGGAGGTGGGTTGTGGGTTCAGTTTCGGTCATGTTGAGGTTGAGATGTCTTTTGGCATTCATGTGGGGATGTTGAGGAGCAGCTTGATATATATCTAGAGTACATATAGAAAGATATATAAAGAGCTCTGGACTGGGGATAGAGTCTTGGGAATAGTGTATGGATGGTGTTTAAAGCCAAGAGACTCTAAGATTAATAAGTATTTTTCTTAGTAATTACATTTTTTTTGGAGACACTCAATATTTAGACATTATTTCTCTTACATTTAAGTCCACCTGGCCATGAAGTTACCAAATAGTGGGTATTAACATCACTGACAGGAATAGAACCAAGCAGAGAGAAAAGCATGCCCAGTCTGTCATAGCAAATACATAATGTTGGAAATAAAGTCCAGTCCTCTTATTTCTGTGATGTTTTTCACTAGACCTTGCTGCTTCAGCACCCAAGAACTATGTAAAGAAGAGAACTGATCTGAAGTAGGTATTATGATGTGTGGAGGAGTTAAGATCAGAATTAACTTCATCCTCTGGGACTGGAGAGGCACTGGGTAGCAAATGAGAAAAAAGGTCTGGCAAGGGATTAACAGCTTGGGTGGACATCTAAGGGGCACAGCAGACCTTGGTCATGCTCAGTATCTACACGAGTTACAGGTCACGGCAGGCAGCTTCCTAGGTGCACATCTGAAAGGGATTGAAACATCAGTAGATATGTATAAACTATCAGTAAATTGAATTTATCAGTTGTCATGGTAGACATGGCAAGGGTTTTCTTTTGCTATGAGGAGAATAGACCAGAACTGGAAAACTCCCAGGAAAGGCTGAGATCTTTCACACATGCTTCTTCTCTTTCTCAGCCCTTTCTTCAAGAATGTTGAGCCTGTTTTAAATTAACATTGAGCAGATGGAAGGGCAAATTAAAGAGCTGGGAATGCCACTTGTCTTGGGCTCACAGAAGTCACAGCTCAGACTTGATGTGGGTGGTCAGAAATGAAGTAGCTGTGAGGGGAGGGCAGGTGGAGAATCCTAACAGGCAGTTATTAAACAAGGGTTTGGCCATGACCTCTTTGCTACTTTGGGATCTGCGGGGAGCAGAGAGAAAATGGGAGAAAATGCAGGTAAATAACACTAGAAAATTTTAGATGATATCAGACAGTCCTGGACAAGGTTCTTAATTGTTTTGTGTGACGAACTCCTCATTTGTACTGTGGGAATAAGAATGGTACCCCTTTTATAGAGAGATTTTGATGATGAAATGAGGTAATACATGTTATCTACTTAGCTCAATACCCAGCTGAGTGGTGTACATGTAGTTTAGATGCCAGCACTCAAAGTGTTAGTTATTAAAAGATGTGAAGGAGATTTACTTGAACATCTAATACCATTTTGGAGGTAGCACGATGTCAGGCTATTCTAATGATGTGTGTCTTCTTTTACGCTTTATAGTATGGATGTTTCAGACCCTTCTTGGAGTTTAATTTAAATATTCTCATCAAAGTTAATATGACTCTTCTTATTGCCACCAAACATGAGGATAGCCTTGTACTGTGAACTACCAAAATATTACCTTCTTCTAGCTGCTTCCTACAAATGGCAAAATCTTGATCTTGTAAAACCAATGCAAGAGAAAATTGGTCAAGGAGGAAATAATGATCGATTTTTAGAGTGATGAGCAAGATAAAATTTTAGGAAGCCAAACCTGACTTGCGTCAGACACGTTTAACTTGACCCTTTTGTTCCCAGGAACATCCTGATTTTCTGGTTATGAAACCATTTGGAGTCTTTTTGTAGACTGTTCCAAAACTTAAAGCATGCAGCAGTCGGTCTTCCTTTCTTGTTCTCAAAAGGAAAAAGGCTGACTGTCTTCATGCAAATTAGTCTGCTTTTGTCAAAAAACTTCAGGGGCCTCATCTATGAAATGTAGACTCACAATAAGAAATACAGTGTATCTTACTGTTCTTTTAGCCGTTGTAAGATTGTTTCCCACAGTATGGGATACTTTTTAAAAAATGTGTTTCATCACAATGCCAAAACTCCAGCAATGCCTTTGACTGCCTTCAGGGGTGGTGGTGAAGGTGGGGAAACTATTCAGTACATTATTTTCAGAGGATTTTGCACATAGCTAGGGAAAGTGCAAATGAATGCAGAAAGATAGGACTGAGGTACTAAATTTAGGACCAGCAATTATAGACATTGGAATTCTGAGCTTATTTTTGTTCTTCTGTGATTTGTAATACATATAAAGAAAATAATAAGTAGTGATAGTTTAAAGGTAACTTATTAAAATGAATAAAATTTGTTTTGACATCTGATACTTTAGAAGTGTACCTCATTGTTTTGACTGTATTAATTGAGTTTTCCCCCCTTGTATTTCAGTGACAATTTCAACAAGCACCTTTTTTGATGGCTTGCTGGTGACAGGACTATACACATCTACGAGTGTGCAGGCTTCGCAGAGCATCGGAGGGTCCAATGCTTTTGGATTTGGTAAGCTATCCTGACATAAGAAATCAATAATTGTCAATATTTTATACAAAGTTTTGTTTTTGAAATAATCTGCTTAGAAAGTATTAACCATTTATTATTTCAGAAATAATATGAAGCAATTTTTGTGTATTTGCTTGAAGTTGGGTGAAATGAAATAAATCATGTAAATGGGCAGCCAACCATGAGCCGATATGATGCTCTAGATCCCTCGCTCCATCTCCTGCCACTGTTATACTTAGTCCCGTGATGTTGAATAAATTTCTCTTTTGTAAGTTAGGTGGCTGGAACTGGAATTCACTCCGATGCCCATGCAATTATTCAATATCCTATTTTTATAAACAGTTTCTAAACCCTGGAGAAGATGAAAAGTATCTTGATAGGTTTGGCAAGTAAACATGCAGTACTAGAAGTGGAAGATAGTAATTATTGTTTAAATGATTGAATTGTATGAGTATTCATAAAAGAATGTAATTTAATATTTAAGACACTTACATGGAGTCTTTGTCCTTAAATCAGAGACTTGGCCATCAGAGACTTGGCCGGTGACTTATGTGGAGAGGCAGAAAGTTACACGATAGTCACTAATCCCAGAGGATTCTCAATTTGGTAATCTCTGCTTTACCCGTAATGTGGTAAACATGTCAAGCTGAACCTTTTTAAGTTGACCTTTTTAGGCATAAAAAATGCAAATTTAATATATCAGTTTATGTGAGACATGAAATCACTGATCTAACTCTAAAACTGGAAAACTGCAGAGGACTTCCTCCATTGATGCGAGAAGATAGAATTTCATTATCAAAGGTGGCCTTCATCGTGTTTTATTTTTTTCTGGAGTATTTACTAAATAATTTTTGCTATATTTGATATATGAAAGGGTACCTCCTAGCAGTAGCTAGGATCATCCGGTCCTAGCAATAGCTCTTCCAAGGTGATTCATGGATTGATTTAAGGGCATGGATTGTTTTTGAGCTGCGTTGTCACCCTGCTGGCCCCAGATGAGGTTCACAACCTCAGGACCTAAAGGAACCTGGAAGTTATTTAATTGTCATGTTAAATTATTTGACATTGAGAATTTGCCCTATTTTTAAAAGATCCCAGATAAGCTTTATAAACAGTTGGTAACTACTTCTGAGGTCTAATACTTAAGAAAAATTTCTCTTAGGTCCAAAAACTCTACTACTTTTAGCCCCACCCTTTTTGTGCTCTGAAGCAGTGAAAGGTCAGATTACAATCATATATGCATACATAATATACATGGCATACTACTTCCTACGTTACAATAGGACCCACAAGTAGGCTTGCCAGATTCGACAAATGAAAATTTACAAGAGATCTGGTTAAATTTGAATTTTAGATAAATAATTTGTTTAGTATAAGAATGCAATATTTGGATAAGATGTCCTGGGTTCTATGTTAGCCCAATTAAATCAAAACATGGTAGAGTGGCACTTGAGCACTGGCAATTTTTAAAGCTCTCCAGTTGAATATAATATCTATCCAGGGCTGAGAATCACTGTACTAGGTTAGTCCAAGGTCCAGCAACATCAGTATCACTGGGAACTTGTAAGTACAGAGTTCTAGGCCTTCTGTAGATTTAATGCTCTGGGGGTGAGACCCAGTGATCACTTTTTAAAAATACTCCAGGTGATTTTGATACACACTAAAGTTTGAGAACCACTCTTCAACACTGATTAAATGGGAGAGTATTTAAATGACCATATAAAAATGTAATAGAAAATCTTGCTAAGGGCTAGTAGGAGTGCTGGGAAAGGGTTTGACAGAAACCAGATCTAGTCTAGAGTAAATGGGATGAAGTTAGGAAAAGCTTTTCTGAGGATGCGGTATTGAGCTGAGGTGTGAAGGATGAGTGGGAATTAGTTAGCCGAAGGTCTATAGAAAGTGGGGCACAGCATACCTGAAGGAGGGTGAAGGAGATACAAAGGTCTCAGGGTGGGAAGAGACTGGCTATGTTTAGGAATTGAAAGAAAAACTTGGAGTGGCTAGACCTTGCATTAAGAGGGAAAGTGATAAGGCTGGATAGGAGACCAGAGCCAGATCTTGAGAAGGGGAAGCAAGTGAGAGGTTTTATTTTTCCATAGAAAAATCTTTTTTTCTTTTAATTTTATTTTGTTAGTTTCAAGTATATAGTACATGGGTTAGGCAATCTCCCTAATTGTTCTTTATCTTCCCTGGCTCTCCACGTAGCTATTACATTAACGCTAACTGCATTCACTATGTGATGCTACCCATTCCCATGACCATCTATCAACTACTAATTTGTACTTTAACCCTTCACCCCATTCTTGCAATCAAACCCCTCACCTTTTGCCATCACCAGATTGTCCTCATTATTTGTGAGTCTATTTTTGATTAGTTTATTTTTGTTCCTTAGATTCCACATATAAGTGAAATCATATGTTATTTATCTTTCTCTATCTGACTTATTTCACTCAATATAATAACCTCTGGGTCCATCCATGTTGTTACAAATAGTAGGATTTCATTTTTTAATGTCTGAGTAATATTCCATTGTATATATGAACTATAAATTCTTTATCCAGTTGTCTGTTGATGAGCATTTAGCTTACTTCCATATCTTGGCTATTGTAAATTGTGCTGCCATAAATATAGGGGTACATAGATTTTCACAAATTATTGTTTTGGTTTTTTTTTTAATAAATGCCCAGGAATGCTGAGTTAAAAGATATATTCATTTTTAATTTTTTGAGAAACCTCCAGACTGTTTTCCATAGCAGCTGTACTTATTTGCAATCCCATCAGCAATATATAGGGGTTCCCTTTTTACTACATCCTCTCCAACATTTGTTGTTCTTTGATTTATTGATGATAGCCATTCTGACAGGTATCAGGTGATATCTCATTGTGGTTTAATTTGCATTTCTCTGATGATTAGTGACCTTGAGCATTTTTTTCATATGTCTTTTGGCAATCTTTTCCCTCTTTGGAGAAGTATCTGTTCAGATCTTCTGCCCATATTTTAATTATATTGTTTGTTTTTTGTTTTTGAGTTGTATGAGTTTTTTATACATTTTGGATATTAACCTTTTATTAGATGTATCATTAGTGAATATCTTCTCCTAATCAGGCAGTTATCTTTTTGCTTTGTTGATGGTTTCCTGTGCTGTACAAAACCTTCTTAGTTTGATGTAGTTCCATTTGCTTACTTTTTCTTTTGCTTCCCTTGCCTGAGGAGATATATCTAAAAAGAACTTATAGTTAGCAACATCAGAGAGTTTGCTGCTTATTTTCTCTTCTAGAAGTTTTATAGTTTCGGGTCTTACTTTAAGACTTTAATCCATTTTGAGTCTATTCTTGTACATGGTGTTCAGTTTCTTTTTTTTTTTGCAAGTTATCTGTCCAATTTTTCAAACACCATTTATTGAAGATACTGTCTTTACTCCATTGTATATTCTTGCCTTTTTTTGTCATGTACTAAGTGAACATACAGCATGGATTTATTTCTGGGTTCTCTATTCTGTTCTATTGATCAATGTATCTGTTTTTAGGTCAGTACCATGCTTTTATGATTACTGTAGACTTGTAGTATAGTTTGATATCAGGTAGTGTGATACCTCCAAGTTTGTTCTTTCTCAGGATTGCCGTGGCTCTTTGGGGTTTTGTATGGTTCCACATACATTTTTTGGATTATTTGTTCTAGTTCTGTGAAAAATGCTATTGGTATTTTGACAGGAAGTGCACTGAATCTGTAGTTTGCTTTGGTTAGTATGATTATTTTAATGATGTTGATTCTTAATACCCATGAGCACAGTATATACTTCATTTATTTGTATTTTTTTCAGTTTTTTTTTTCAATGAGCAGGTCTTTTACCTCCTTGGTTAATTTGATTCCCATGCATTTGATGGTTTTAGGCTGAGCTGTGACTTGAACAGCTTTTCGTTTGTTTTATTATTTTATTTTATTTTTACACCTACAGCACCTGGTCTTCCTAGGTGGTCTCCCATCCAAGTAACTAACCAGGCCTGACCCTGCTTAGCTTCTGAGATCAGACGAGATTGGGTGTGTTCAGGTTGGCATGGCCGTAGAAGCTTTTCATTTAGAATGATCACTCTGGGGTCAGCATGGAGAATAGACTGTAGCATCCAGGAGTGAATGCAGAAAGACTATTATGGGGTGAAAGTTCTTATATGACAGGACATGTAAGGAGTTGAGGTACAGGTTGGTGGTGGCAACAAGACAGAACAGTATGTGGAGGGGTAATAGTTTGGGGTGTGGAGTCATACGGACTTGCTTGTAGATCCAGTCCCCAACTTTTTTCAGCCATATGCGTCAGCTGAATTACTTAACTTCTCTAAGCTTAATTTCCTCATCTATGAAATGACAGTGGTAATGGCACCTGCTTCATAGGATGTTGAGTTCTTGTGAGGATTAAAGGAGGTGATTTATGTAAATCCTTTAGCTCTTAGGAAAGACTCAGTAAAACTGAGCATTCAAAATTATAAATCTTGATAACCAAAGCAACTGATTTTCTCAGTTCAGGACTTGTATATACTTTCTTTGCAGGGCAAAAACATTATTCTCAGGTGGAATTAATCGGGGGTTTATAAATCCGGATGAGTTGAGAGGATTTGGCTGAATAAGTAACTATCATTTGCCAAGGTGGTGTCTTTAAATGAGAAAAATCATTAAATATTATTCATAAGTATGTGAAAGAACATATAAAATGCACGTATCACATTGCCTCAGATTTTAGCTAGTAAGCTGAACAAAAACTTAAGAATGAAATTGTTCGAAATTATTTAGGACACTCATTCTTTAAGATATTTTCTGTGGTGACTTTGGAAGCTGTAAAAAGGCAGTTTCACTTGAGTTAGAATCTATTTTGATTAGCTTAAATTACAAATAGTCTTTCCATTACTCTCAATCCTATATCTTTGGGTTGATTGTCTGAAGAGGCTTCTGAACATGAAGCTCCTGGATGGTAGTTTGACTTCCATAGCCCAATGCTCAGGATCCCACTAGTCACTTGGCATTTTGAGAAGGCATGATTTTTATATCGATGGATGCATAAGTGAGATTTTTATATAGTTTCAGTAATATCCAAATAATTTTATGTGCATTTATGTGATGGTATACCTTAAAAACCAAATTTTTAATAGACCTGACTATTGTTAGAGTTAATCTTCATAAATAATGTTTTCTAATAGAAAGCAGGAGGTAAAATGCCTTTTAGATAAATGGCACTTTTGGAACAAAAGCACATTAGTTTTTTGGTATTTGATTTAAGTTTAACACATTCTTTGCAATTTAAGAACAAAATGAAAAGATGTGATTTGGAAAGGGTGTAGGTAAGAAGGTAGAAGAAACTTTTATAGGAAGAAAAATGTAAAAGAATTGCTCTCTCATAGTGTAGTAGTTATAGTTATAATAGGATCAGACTGCAATAGTGCGGCATTCTTAGTCTAGAACAAAAGAGTTATTGAATACATAATTTATCATTAGGCTCTGACTTTGATGGAATGTTAAACAAACATGATTTATTTGCATTTTCCCAATATAATGTAGGATTAGTGTGTGATATTGTTGTGTTTAACTAGCTGTGACAAATGAGGCAAAAGAATAGAGTTGAGTCTAAAAAGGTACTTCTGAAAGTTTTTCCAGAGTTAATTTTAAATGTACTAATTATACTAAAGTTTTAGCCACTCTCCTTTGAATATAAAATGTGTGGATAGCCAGCCAAAGTAAGGCCATAATTATTCTTAAGATACTGCTTTATAAATGTCATTCCACTAACATAACTACAGCCTTTTATGCAAAAGTACAAATCTTTAAAATGTATGCATCACTGACCAAATATAGACAAATGCCTAATAGCCAGAAACACATTAAAACAATGCAAAAGATGACTGTATGCCAGCAATGCAGTGATTTGAAATACCTCATTTT
This sequence comes from Cynopterus sphinx, assembly GCA_030015415.1. Lineage (NCBI taxonomy): Eukaryota > Metazoa > Chordata > Mammalia > Chiroptera > Pteropodidae > Cynopterus > Cynopterus sphinx. The sequence goes on along the minus strand of CM057391.1, from coordinate 40,481,346 downwards.
GCTTGTCAATATGAGAAAACATGCTGCCCTAGGGAAGTGTGATGTTTAATTATGGATTTCTTTTTGTGCATCCCAGAAAAAAAAAATGCTTCCCTCTTGTCTTTGGCATTTAATTCCAGTTCAATCATGTAAATCTTCAAGGCTCATTGTGGTTGCTCAATAAAAGGCTATTTGAATATCCTTTCATACAAAATTGCTCCTTTCCAGAGGCTGAAATGCATTTTACTCAATATCTAGTATTCTGGCTCTAAAAGCAATTTTTATATTCTGGCTCTAAAACCTGAGAATTGCATTTGCAGGTCTGATTAGTAGCAGTCACACTTCAGATTGTTAGATCTTGCATAGATTAAACTTTTTGTGCTTTGTAATTCCTCTTTGTAATTCCTAGATAATTTTGCTCAGCTAATACATTAACTATTTGAGCAACTTTTCACTTAAACTTTTGTCATTTCCTATGTGTTTCACTTATATTTTCAGTAATAATTAGGCATCTTAAATTTAATCATTTGTTGTTATAAAACTTAAACTGGCAAGATTTGATGAAATCCAAATTTGGGAAGAGGTATTGTGATCAGATTCAAGATTCTTTTCTTTTTAATTTTTTCTTCTAAACAGTCAACCATGTCATAGTAAATAGATTAAGTGACTAACATAAAAATGTAATATTTTCAATATTACATTTAGAACATAGTATTAGAAATTTTGGACATGGTCTGATTTTTTTCAATGTGATTTGATACTCTAACTTTAGATGAATAAAAATATATTTACAAATTATTTAAATCTTTAAAAACTTTAAATTTTACTAAAACTTATATTGGTTACTAGTTAATAAAAATGTGTACTTTGCCAGTAGATTAAGATTGTATGTTAATGTCTCATTGCCAGGATGCAAGTTTTTGCTTTTTTACTACTTCTAATTTTTATTTATTTATTTTTCAAAGCCATTTATTTATTTATTTATTTATTTATTTATTTATTTATTTATAGCGACATTGATTAATGAAATCCAATGTTTCAGTTGTACACTTTAACAATAAGGCATATACATGTATTTACACTGTGTGTTCACCTCCCATAGTAAGGTTTTTTTCTGTCACCACTGTCACCATATATTTGATCCTCTTTACTGCGCCTACCTCTCCCGCTCCCTCCACCCCCTACCTTCTGGTAACCACTAGTCTATAGTCCATGTCTATGAGTCACTGTTTGTTTGTCCTGTTCATTTGTTGCTTTTAAGTTAATATGCCACATATAAGTGATATGTGATTCTCAACTTTTTGTGTCTGGCTCATTTCGCTTAGTATGATTTACTATTTTTAAAATTGTTACTAAAGATAAAAATATAGGCTCCATTTAAGCTACTTTTGGTTATCCTTCACATTAAAACTAAGTCCAACTTTTTACAGTTTTGCTAATTATCGCCAGGACCCCCATTTCTCTGGGCATGAGCTGCAGTTCACTCTTAGGTGTCCTGTTTGTGAAACTAAGAGACACACATTTGTGATATGCAGATATTTAGGGCTTCACATTTGTAAAGTGGAGGCACTATCATCTTCATTATAGGGTCCTTCATTATGGTAGTGGTATTTATTTACTAGCCTAATGAAGTTAAATTACTCAGAATGATCTTGTTAAATTATTTTGTCTGTTTACAAAGAAATGCTTTGTAACATAAGAAATGTTACATATTGGGGGATTCAATGCATGACCTTTCATTGGGCATGGTAAATGATCTATAACAAAAAGACTCTAGGTTAATTAAACAAATTAGTCAATGGTCTAAGAAGCATAGCTGACAAGAGATGCAATTTACATTAATTTTCCCTGTTTATAAGCATTTAGCCTAAATTTGGCATTTATTCATTCCATTTGGGTATACCAGCATTATCTTCATTAAGAAATAGTTGTGTTAGACATATGTCAAAGAATTCAGGGTTATTTCCCAATTCGTAAATAACTAACTTGAAAACAATAACTTGTTAGAGTCATAGGCATGATGAATATAAAGCTGTTGAATTAATCAACCAACAAATTGCTAAAGCAAATGTGAGGCATTAGATCTGTGCCCAATGAAGGAGTTAGTAGAGGGAGGCAGCTCAGCGCAGTGATTCATCATTACGTGTCCTCTGGAGTTAGGCAGCTCAGGTTTCCTGACTGACTTCTTCTTGCTAACTTGGGCCACATACTTTTCTTCCTTGAGCCTCAATGTCTGCATCTGTAAAATGAGGATGTTAACAGTGGTGCCTAGTTCACAGAGTTGTTTGGAGGATTAAATGAGATGATCTATTCCAGGGTTCCCCAATCCTCGGGCCACAGACTGGTCCGTTGCCTGTGAGGAACCAGGCCGCACAGCAGGAGGTGAGCAGCAGGCCAGTGAGAGAAGCTTCATCTGCATTTGCAGCTTCTCCTCAGTGCTAGCATCACTGCCTCAGCTCCACAGCAGATCATCAGCCATTTGATTCTCATAGCAGCACCAGTCCCTGTTGCCAAAAAGGTTGGGGACCACTGATCTATTCAAGTGTCTAGTATATATGCTTACAGTAGGTATTACATAAAGACTCAGAAGTGAGAATTCTTTCTTTGAAATGTGAAACAGAATAAGAAGATGATTCAAGTGGCAGAAGTTTGGAAGAAAGGTTGATTCTGATTTGGAGGGAGTGAATATACCTAGTTACCCATAGAATTTAAAGTTGAAATAGACCTTCAGTAGAGCCTCGTTCAGTCCCTGTCCCAATGTATAGGTAAGGGAGCAAAGCTTAGGATGAATAAGTAGTGGCTCATCACAACATTATGTAAGCATGAGGACTAAAACCAGGTGCTCTATCATCACATTCAGTTCTCAGATACTTTTTAAAAAAATACAGTTCACATACCATAAAATTTGTAATTTTAGTTTACATTTTCATAATTTTAGTATATTCACAAGGTGTGCAACCAATACCACTATCTAATTCTAGAACATTTTGTCTACTCTGAAAAAGCTCCATATGCATTAGCAGTCACTCCTTAATCCATCTCCCCTCAGTCCTTAACAATCACTAATATACTTTCTGTGGATTTGCCTATTTTGGACATTTCATGTAAATTGAATCATGCAGTATGCGGCCTTTTGTGTCTGGCTTCTTTTATTTAGCATAATGTTTTCAAGGTTGTGTTGCTGCAGATTCAAGGCTCCAAGGTAAGGGGTACAAGACGTGAGCAGTTGGAAGAAAATTTGGGGAGCTGTAGGCAACTACAACATAGTTCTTTATTCCAGCAAGGGCATAGCCAGCCTCGCAGGGCCCACGGCAGCACCTTTTTGTGCACAGGTTAGACAATAGTGGCACACTGCCAGATAATGGAAGCCCGTGCATGCACTTCCACTTGATAAGGATGTCAGAAGGGAGATTGACTATGGCCATCTTTCTTTCTCTGCACAAAGGTTCACCTATGTTGTTGCATTTTCAATATTTCATTTCTTTTTTATAACTAAGTAATACTCACTTATAGATATATCACATTTTGTTTAGTGAATTTGGCAGTTCTCAGATTACTAAAAGGAATTAGGACTGGGCAAACTGAAAAATAAAGTTAAAGGAGAATGAAAAGCAATGGGACCTCTGAATTCTTTAAATATTTGCCAGTGATTTTAAAGCCCCTGGAGATCCAAATTGCTTAACCTGTTCTATGGCTCAGATCTGAAAATGGTTAAACCTAGAAATCAGGACAAATTGCCCTCTGCCCTCCTTCTCGCCCTTGAAGGGCAATAGGACACTGTGGCATGTTTTTACCCTAACTTTTGGGCCTCAGTTTAGCCAAGCTGAGTCAGTCTAATTTACTAATTCAGGAATTTGGAATCAAGACTCTTCAATTCTAGTCCACGTCTTCATGAGCTGGATTAAAGCACATGCAAACATTTGGGAGCTCTGGGCAACAGCCTTCCACCACCACTGTGGCTTAGATGAATGTCCTGCAGGGAGAGGAGGAGGACAGAATGCTGCCTGAGGAATGCAAGCTTTCCAGGCTCTTATTTTAGACTTTATTCCCACCAGGCTCTGATATTCCTGGGTTCTAAGAAACAAAAATAAAAATAGCTAACATTTATTCAGCACTTGCCATGTGCCAGGTGTGTTGCAGATATAAAATCTTTTGAGCCTAACAAAAGTCCTACTATAATTATCCTACTATAATTATTATAGATAAAGAACCTTAGGCACAAAAAGGATAAGTAACTTGTCCCAGGCCACATGTAGGAAGATGCAAAGCCGAAATTCAAACCTGCCTCTGAGCCTCACATTAAGCTCCCCTTATAACACAAGGCAGGTTGAGTTAGTTTCTATTACAATCAAAAGAACCTTGTGAAAAAAGGACCTCTCTTGCTATTTCCCTTCCTGTCCCTATCACTTATCTCTTTCCGGCTTTCTTAAACCCCTTTTCAGTCCCCTACTCCTACCACATACACACATCTATACCCAAACACTAATCATAAGAACCCACACTCAGTTCCAATATCCCAGATACCTCTTTGCTCTTATTTATAGGGCTTGGAATTCCTTCTGGCTGTCTATTGGGCAAACATCCTGCCATTTTTTAGGGCCTCTGTTATGACTCTCCTCCTCTTTTTAGCCTTTATGATTTCTCCTCTCTGCTTTTTCCTGGCCCCCACCTCCATGGAACTCTACTCCCTCCTCCATGCTTGACTCTCTTCCCTGACCTCCACCAACCATCTCTAACAATCTGTTGAATTTATTTGTGTAAAAAAGCCCTTATACAAACTCTTTAAGGACAACAAATAGCCTAGTACCTTTCACTCTCATGGCACATACAAGTGCTCAACAAATATTTATTGAATGAATAAAATAATGAAATTCTTTGAGGATTCACAGGGTAATTTACTACTGGAGCTAACATTACCTGTACACTGGCATGTGTGTATGCTGGTAAACAGGTGTGGATAAGATAGAATAAAACTGTCTTTAGGTTTGAAGATACTTCTAAACCTATATATGTACATATGTCTACACATCTATGCATACATTTAAAACTATACAAACATAATAAATTTAATCATCATAAATCCTGAGGAAATTTATTATCCTGCCTACTACTTTGTCCCTCTCTCTCTCCTGGAGGTGGCAGGGACCAACGGCTCCAGATAGGAGAGTGGCTGACTAAGTGCCTTCTATTAAATCAAAGGGATAGAAAGAATAAGAGATTGTTCAGTCCACCTCATATCTTAAGGCATATTGATGTGTTAATGATACATGATGTTAAGTTCTTATTTCATCTCTTAGATCTTTTAAAAAATGATGACTTTGTAAATTCTTAGAAATATATTCTAAGATTACATCAAGTGAGATCATTAAGGAAGATTTGGGGGTATATACATTTAATCTCTTGTTTTAACTTCAGTGCTTTTCTTATATAATTGAAAATGGTAAATGTTTGTTAAAAAGTGATTACCACGTGTTTTCTTTCCTTTAGGCAAACCTCCCCATACCCCCGCAAAAAACACTCTATATACGATTGATCCATTTCATAGTGCATTAGTAATTTACTTGACGGTTTTCTCTGGACATTCCACAGATTCTAGATAGAGGGATTTAGCGCTGATAAGATATGTGCCCAGAAAACACTGTAGACACTTCAAATGCATCCCTTAGGAAGAGTTCTTATAGTTCTTTTCTCTTCCTTACTTCTGCTCAAATCCATGCTCTCGGAATCATGATAAACTGGTTGTTCATAAACGTCAGGAAATTCACATATTTAGAGCAGATTCTAATAGAAGTTGCCACTATGCTATGTAAGTTATAATTTTAAAAATTATTTTATTAAAATTTTGCCTGTTAGTGTTAAAAATAATTTTTGAAGAGACTCTTCTGTCTTGGCAAATATAACTGTATTTCTGTTTTTTTAAAAAAACATTTGCCTCAAGGATTTAGCTCCAAATATACAAGGATAGAGCACTAGGTTGTTCTGTGGGGTACCTTCTCATATGCCAAAGTATTTAAGAATTCTGGAAAATATGTTTCTGTAAATGAAGACTTATTCCTCACTAGATAAAGACAGAAATGAGGATATATTTCTCTGTCTTTCTTAAATAATAATTTAAAAAACCATTTAGGAATTGTGAGGCTTTGCTGTTAGGACATATTGCTTTCTAGAAGGATGATACTTTTCAGAGTGTGCCAGACTGTCCATTTTAACAAGAGGTGAGATTGAAGTATCTCCCTAAGGGAAGGAACTTCAAAGATTGACTCTGATCTAGCAGTCATTTTGCTTGTAATGTGATTTACTCTTGAGGTTTTCCAGTCCTCTTTTTGGGTGTCCAGATACGATAAATGAGTTTATGTTTATAGTAATTGATTTATAAATACTCTTGGATGAAGTTGGCTTCTTTCCTGGCAGTTAAATGTAAGAACAACTTAATAATTTTATATTATTACTTCCTAGAAATAATTCTGGTAGTTATCTTTGAAATACTAAAATAAAAGAAGTGAAAGTAAATTCTCGACATTGCCTAGAAAATAGCTCTGGATACAACATATGAATTTGAAAATGGATGTAGGAGTCCAAGAAAGGCATTTTACCAAATGCCAGTTCTGTTTCCACTCTTGTCTTCTGTTCTGTTGTTTGTATTCAACCTTCTAGTGCTGAGTTTTGCATGTAGCCTAATAGATGTGTAGGCTGCTCTGTGAGGCAAACACACAACTAAATTACTGTTTTCAAGACTCTGAATGTCTGAAAGGAAAGATACTTGATAGTGTGGGAGTTACCATTTTAGAAAACAGAATAGCAAGAATTGTTAAATTTTGGTAAAAGTTCAGACTGAGCTTCCCTCCTGCTTTTCTTCCTGCATGTTTTCATACATCAGAACCATGTGTTGTTATTATCTAGTTAATTTCTGGTTCTTTTTCAGAAAAGTTCCGCTCCACATGAACTTTAGCAAATAGCAAGTTAAAAGTAAAATAAATGGAGCTACCAGAGATCATGCAGTGGAAAGATGTTTTGTTTGTCTTTGTTTTCTTTTTAAAATAAGTATTTGCATTATGAGAAGATTCTTTTTTAACCTGATCTGATAGCATTTAAAAAATAACAACAAAATGGAGAGAAATCTGTTACTAATAAAAGAAGAACTCGGCTAGGGTTTGACTTTATGGTTCTAGAGAATGGGACAAATAACCATTTGGAATAATTGTGAGGTGGATGAAGTTTATCTTTCAAGCCCCTAGACATCTCCCTTTTCTTTCTTCTTGTTATCTCATTTTTAACAAGGAGTTGATATCAGCCACATTATAGATGAACTTTAAAATGTTGTGTTAACAGCCGCTTTTCCCACATGGCTTTTTGCAAATGCAGCGTCACATGAAATGTTAATAGGTCTTACATAGAAAAAGGATATTGATGGATAAAAAAGCTTGCAATATGCCAGTTAAACAAAGTTAAATAGTACTTCCTAGAGTCTTTAATGTGCTTTTTATTGTTCTCCTTTTTGTGATACAATTCACCTAACATAAAACTTATCATTTTAAAGTGTACAATTCAGTGATTCGTAGCATATTCACTGTGTTCTGCAGCCGTCAACGCTAATTTGAAAACATTTTCATCACCCCAAAAAGAACCCCATGTAGTAGTCAGTACCAAATCCCAATTCTCCCATTCCCTGGCAGCCACTTATCTATTTTCTGACTCTATGAATTTACCTATTCTGGATTGGATTTATTTTATATGAATGAAATATAATACGTAGCCTTTTGTGACTCGTTTTTTTTTACTTAACGTATTTAAAGGTTCACCCATGTTGAAGCCTATTGAAGAATGAATTACTTTATTCTTATTTATGGCTGAATAATAGTCTCTTCTATGGATGTTTCATATTTAATTTATCCATTTCATCTGCTGATAGACATTTGGGTTGTTTCCATATTTGGCTATTATAAATAACACTCCTATGAACATTCGTGTACAAGTTTTTTGTGTGAACATATATTTTAAATTCTCTTGAGTATATACCAAGGAGTAGAATTACTGGGCCATCTGGTAATTCTATGTTTAATTTTTTCAGGAACTGCCGAACTGTTTTCGATAGCAACTGAACCATTTTACAGTCCCAATAGCAGTATTTGAGGTCCCAGTTTCTCCACATTCTTGACAACACTTGTTACTTCTTGTTCTGCTCCTCCTTTTAGTAGATAGAAAATTGTATCTCTGGTTTGATTTTCATTTCCCTATAACTAATGATGCTAAATGTCTTTTCATGTGTTTATTGGTCATTTGTATATCTTTAGAGAATATCTATTGAAGGCCTTTACTCATTTTAAAAAATGGATTATCAGTCTTTTCACTGTTGAGTTGTAAGTCTAATATACTTTCTTAACATCATGAATTTTTAAAACAGCACATAATAAGCTTTCTTTCCAAAATTTATGTTAGCATGGAGTTCTTTTTTTTTCCAAATAACTTCTGTTTACATCTTTCAGGACTAGTTTTTCATGGGACAGTTTGGGAAGCACTGATTTAAGGACCAGTCTGTCATGACTAAGTTGACTTTTTAAACCCCTGGATGGTAAGGATAGTTTAATCTTAGACCATCTAATATGTTTCTTCTTTGTTTTCTAATCTGACAATGAAGAAGAACTGCTTGTATAATTAAAAATTAAAAAGTAAAACAAACATTTTGCACTCCATGAGAAAGGGCCTTTTAGTCTTTATATAACCAAAGAAAACAACCAAGAGAAAAGTAACAAAAACTCAGACCATCTGCAAAAGAAGAAAGACAAATATTTAAAAAAACTTGAGCAAAATATTCAACTCACTCCTAAAAAAATGCATAATTAAAACAATGATGAGGTACTGTTTTTTTTTTTTTTAATTTGGCCAAGATGTTTAAAATTATGTATACTTAATTCTGACACCAGTGCTGCAAAATAAGTATTTATTGTTGATGTCAGTGTATGTTGGTTTAGTTATCTGGAAAACAATCTGACTGTATGTAAACAAAGTGATTAAATTGTTCATATACTTTAAAGTAGTTATTTTTCTTTTGGAAATTAATAAAAACAAATTGTAGACAAAGGTTGATGTATATGATTGGTCACCAAAGCACTATTTATGATAGGGAAAATCTGAAAATAGACTAAATGTCCAACAATAGAGGAACGATTAAAGATTTTAGCATACTATTGAGAGGGAATAATACACTGCCATTAAAATTAAATTTTTGAATAATTTTTAATAGCATGTGAAAATTGTTACAAATATTTGAAATCACAATGTGTATATACATATATAAATACACATCTAATTTGGAAATTCATCTTGATTCCCCAAATAATTATACTCCCACACTCACCTTCTTAAGAAACCATAGAAACTATAGAAATCCCATTATTTACATGATCAGTACTGGTATTAAATCAGTTAAAAAATGATTAGATATTTCGTTGTTTATTTTCTATAAATGACTGAACAACATAGTTTGTTAAAGAAACAGACAATCCTATGGAGTAACTGGAAGTACTTGTATGGGTTTTGATATTAAATACAATGATCGAATAATAAATTTTCCTATTTTCTGATGTCAGTTAAAGACTTCTATACATATGGGTCTCCTGATTGGAATTTCACTAGTTTTTTGTTTTATTTTTTTTTTTACAAAACCACATTTTAAGTTTACTTTCTTTAAATTGTAGCAAGAGCATAGACTTATGAATAAGTCTGAGTGCAAAATTCTAGGTGTTTGTGATTTTTGTTTTGCGGTCTTTTCTACCATAATTTGAAAACTATATTTCTTTAGCTTCTTTTTATCAACTCTGTCCAAAGCATTCAAGTTAGTTTGTATACAAACAACAGATCTTTTTCTTAGCAGTGTTTATTTTTCACCAGTTTATATAGCATTTAAGGAAATTATATTAGGATAATAACAGGTTTAAATGGAACAAACAGACTTGAGGACACATACTAGATAAACACATGTGTAGGAGCATACCAGATAAGCACACTCGCGGAAACACAAAAATCAAACAAAAGCAGCAGTCTGGTGTGGCAGGCTGATGTGACTGAGTGAATTGGTGCAAGAAATCCAATCACAGTTACATTTACATGGTTTTATCCTATGGTACCCATTTTTGAATTGATGTTATTTAAAAAAATAATTGAGTAGGGATTTGATTGGAGTAATCTCAATCCACTTTTTAACATTTTTTTCTGAAAACTTTCAGACATAAAGTTAAGAGATTTTACAGTGAGCACCCACCATCTAGGTAAAATTTATATGCAACGAAATGAACAAATACTCAGAATACATAAGAAGAGATATGATAAATGTACACATCTGTGTCATCCAAACCCCCGTCAAAACAAGCATTACCTTAATCTCAGAAAGTTCCTCATACTCTCACTCCTGCTTCTCAGAGGCAACAACCATTTTGATTTTATTCCACTGTAGATTAGTTTTGCCTGCTCTAGAGCTCTATAAATACAGTCATTCTATTTTGTATAAAGCTTCTTTTCTTCAGCACAATATTTGGGCGAATTATTCATGTTATGTGTATTACTAGTTTGTTCTTTTTTATTGGTAAGTAGTTGTTTTTTTTTCATTTTCCTCTTATTAGACAACTAGGCTGTTTCTAGGTTTTGGTTTTTATGCATACAACTACTATAAACATACTCCTACAAATCTTTTTGTGAACAAAGTGATTCTTGAACAATGTAGGGTGCTGACCCCTGCACAGTCGAAAATCCACATGTAAGTTTTCACTCTCCAAAAATTTATTTATCCCTCGGCATCCATGGAGGATTGGTTCCAGGACCCCCATGGATACCAAAATTCATAGTCCCCTATATAAAATCGTGTAGATAAATGCATACATTTGGCCCTCTGTATACACAGACACCCACCTGTGCACAGTTATTTATTGAAAAAGTTATTGTGTAAATGGACATGCACACTTCAAACCCGTGTTGCTCAAGAGTCAGCTATGTAAGTTTTTATTTTTCTTGGGTGAATATGTAGTAGTGACATTGCTGGGTCTTGTTTATAAGAAGCTGCTAGACATTTTTCCAAAATAGTTTTACCTTTTTACCCTCTTACCAACTTACTGTTAGAGTTGCAATTGCTCTGGCATCTTTGCCTACATTTGGTGTTGTCCGTATTTTTAATTTTAGCCATTTTGATGGGTATTTGATGGTATCTAGTTGTGGTTTTAATTTGCATTCCCCAGCTGACTAGTGATGTTGAGCACCCTTTCATGTGCTTATTGGCCACTTTTATCAAATACTTATTTTAAGAAATTGAGTTGTCTTTTTATTCTTGAGTTATAGGAGTTTTAGGTACTATTCCTTTATCAGATGAATTTTTTGTGAATATATTTTCCCATTTATAGCTTGCCTATTTTTCTCAATGAGATCTTATGGTATGTAGATATTTTAAATTTTGATGAACCCTATCAATATTTTCTTTTATGGTTATTGCTTTCTGTATCCTGTCTGAGAAGCCAGGACTGCCTAATGCAAATCTAATTTTTTAAAATGTGTGCTTCAGGTGATGGAATCTATTAGAGTCATATACAATATTTCTAAAAGTTTCTCAATTAGCACTGGCTACTTGTTTTAAAAAGTAAGGACATTTTTCATTATGTGGCATCATTCTTACACTTAAGAGTTTTTCATTCCACATATGTAAGCTTCCAATTTTAATATGCCACTGTATAAACAACTGAAATTGTTTCAGACTCCGGATTACACTGTGATAAGCCAAATGGGCTTCAGGACACTCCCTTCACACCAGAGACACATGCCAGAAGCCAGACAGATGCTAAACGAGGCAGAAATGACCCTCGGCATTCTCATTAAAGCAGTTAGGGAAATTTTAATGGGCCCCTATTTGCCTCATTCTGTATCTAATACCCTTTGAACTGCCACTTTTTTTTCCTTGTTACAAGTCAACGACCACCATGTATATTTTAGTAGGGGTTATCAAACACAATTTGCCCGGAAGATGTACAGCCTCTAATACTAATTAGCTAAGTTTAAATAATCACTGAGTTTTGGGATAACTGGAAAGAAGCACTGTTTTTCTTGCTGGTGTGTAATTACTAATTAACAGGAAGATAAAATATTGGTAAAAGTAGTATCTAGAAGAATCTCCCAACAATTAACTGATTAGTTGGTGCCAAGTTAATGTTGTTCAAAAAAGTTTACAGATGAAGTTTTCTTGTAAAATAAATAAATGACACACTATGTAAAATTATATCTTTGAGTCAGAGTAGCATGAGTGGAATAAAGACTGTGTGACCTTGGCTTGGCATTACAGTGCTTAAGACAGACAGTCATTACATGAAAGAATTCATGTTTCTTTGGCTCTAAATATTTAAAACACCAACTGATGGTTTCTACTTATATATACAAGTGGAGGCTTCATTAATTTGCTTTTCTCTTGATCCTAATAATTACATGGGCTTTCTCAGCTTTAAAATATCCTAAAAGAGGAGCCACAACCTCCTCTTTTTCTGCTTAGAGTTATGACTAGAGTGCATGAAATAGGTAGGTGGAGATTCATAAAGAGGAAAATAAAAATTTGTCAGCATTTTTTTCTTTTTGTTAAGGTAAGAGTTACAATTATATTATTCTTCAAAAATATTTGGAAATACATACATTAAGCCATTTTTAAAAGTTAACATTTTTATTAGGTATGGCATACTTTTAAATCTTTAATTTTTTTTTCATTTAGATTAATAAGTGAGTGGGTAATATCCAGCATTTAAACACACTGATTGAAGATTTAAGTGTTTTAAAATTACATTTCTTTGGGGAGTCTTTTAATCACTGGGCAGAAACTAAAAATTTAATTATTTTATGAATGCATGCTTTTTATTAAAACTTTTTTGCAAAATCCTTATTACAGTGAGGAGTAACCTATAAGTAATAAAAAAAATCTAGTAGAATTTAGAATTTATATAAGTAATAAAATATTGACTTGTTCAAAAGATAGGAAGGTGATACAACACATGCTAAAACTATGGCTTCATATTATGGTGAAAATGAATATTTTTGCTAATTTCTTTTGAAATAAGTGAAAATGAATAAAGGAAACTTTGTAGCAGGAACATTTTAATCCTTATACACACACTTCCTATTAACACATTGAAAGGCCTGGAAACATTATTAAAGTAGGAATTTTAATGTTGCAATTTATTTCCTTTTATTCAGACTTTACCCATACCTAAGTATAGTCTGTCATCAAAGACTGAAGGAAGGAGAATCAGTGCAATGTGTTCATTTAACTTCATTTTTATTAGTCTTTTCTTTTGATAATGAGGAATCACTAAATCGAGATAGTTTTTAATTACACAATACTATTTTTTGGGATATGCAGTGTTCTTTATGTTTCAGCACATCATGACAAAGACACATGTTTCATAATTTTTTTTATTTTTGGTTGTTTGAGGGTATATTTGTGTGTCCCTGGTTACAACATTAAAAGTATAGTCTCTTATGGGTTGTGGTATTCCAAAAGTCTTGGAAAGCACTCTTTGCTTTTTGGGGTATCTCCAGCACTGTGTGGTTGCTTAGGTGTGTGTGTGTGTGCTCATTTATGTTCAGATATTTTTACATATAGATCTTTGGCATATAAGATTTAACATTTGTAGTTTCAATGAATAGTCAGCCTCCTCGGAAAACAAGACCATGTAATACTTGGTAATCAGCTAAAGCACAAATGTGAATGATAAGCATTTCAAGACTTAGTGAATAACCACTCACAGCCATAATTCATTGCATTTTATATTTAATTGTTCGCATGCAGTAAGGAAATGATAAACTTTTATTTCTGTGTGAATATTGCCCCAACCACAGAGCTAGAGGTGAACATGAAGGGAAAGAGAAGAGTCTTTGCTTGGACACTCACATTCCTGGGGTTCTAAACTTAGGGGCCACACTAGGCCTTTGCTTCATGTAGGAATTTCTGGGGAGTCTGGCTCATCTCTAGCAGAGTGCTGGCATCCTTATCTTCTATCCTCACATGGAGCTACCTGTGAACAAAGCTTTGAGAGTGGGAAGGGGAAACTTTAGTTTCTTTTCTACCTGTGCAGTGTCTTTTTCCCCTCTGCCTATGCCCTTGGGAGATCCTTCTGGCCTCCTTTCAAGGCCTTTTCTTCCTGGATGATTACAGAAACCTTCTCCAGAATCTCTCCTTTCTGTAAACTCCTATGATGGGCTCAGAACTAAGCCCCTTTGGCTAAGCCATCAGCTCTCCTGTTATACATCTAACATGTAGATTAATGATTGCAGGTATTTTCTGAACTATGTTATTTCCTATAGACATAAATGAATTTCTTAAAGAAATTCTAGTTTCAGAATGATGGTATGAGTCTGCACTAGAAAAGCCAGTATTATGCTGACAATGCCTCATGATTTTAGTTTTAAAGTAGATGCTAATTTATATTCTAGGGCATAAAAAAGAACAAAATACATTACAGTCTTGAATGACTGCACTGAATTGTTGAGCTGAACTAATTTTTAAAAAGTAAAATATGTGATTAAACCTACATTTTTAGGAAATTGGTTCCAGAAATTAAAAAATTCATATCTTAAATTACCTATGCAATTAAAACTCTTACTGATTCAGTTTTTATGTAGGAAAAAGGGCTGTCTCAGAGGTGGGTATATTGACATTCCCTCCAGAGTTTCCACATGAGACTGATCCCTGGGGAAATGACGGGGTGCTGGGGCAGTGAGGAGGGATAGTGCAGAGAGAGGAGGATGTTTAACAGCTGGTGGAAGGATTGCCCCTGGCTTGTGAGAGACATGACAACTTTTATTGGTACTCCTTCCTTAACCTTTTATTCCCTTCTCTTTCCTCCCATTTCAAATTTCTACCTTGTCCTACCACTTTTTACTTTTCTTTCTTCTTTTTTATAACTCCTCTTTTTAGTCCCTCTCGGTGCCTTTAGTTATTTTCTTTTCCTCTGCTTCCAGTCAGTTGCTCATTTCTTTTTTCTTAATTAAATTTTATTTTTATTAAGGCATAACTGACATGCAACATTATATTAGTTTCAGGTCTAAACATTCAATATTTCTATATATTGTAAAATGATCACCACAGTAAATCCAGTTAACAGTCATCACGATACATAGTTACAATTTTTTTGCCTTGCCATGAGGACTTTTAAGCTTCACTCTCTTAACAACTTTCAAATATACTATACAGTGTTATTAACTGTAGTCACCATTCTGTACCTTGCATCCCTCTGACTTATCTATTTTATTACTGGAAGGTTTTACCTTTTGACCTCCTTCACGCATTTGCCCAATCTCCCATCCCACATCCTCAGGCAACCACCAATCTATTCTCTGTATGAGATTGGTGGTTTTGTTTGGTTTTTAGATCTCACATATAAGTGAGATGATATGGTATTTGCCTTTCTCTCTGTGACTTATTTCACTTAGCACACTGCCCCTAAGGTCTATCCTCATCGTTGCAAATGGCGAGATTTTATTCCTTTTTATGGTTGAATAATATTCTAATATTCCACATCTTCTTTATCCATTTATTCATCTGTGGACATTTAGGTTGTTTCCTTATTGTAGCTATTGTGAATAATGCTGCATTGAAACATAGGAGTGCATATATCTTTTCAAATCAGTGTTTTCATTTTTGGGGGGTAAATACCCACAGGTGGAATTTCTGGATAGCATCTTATGATAGTTCCATTTTTAAATTTTGAGGAACCTCTGTACTGTTTTCCATAGTGGATGCATCAATTTGCAGTCCCACCAACAGCGCACGAGGGTTCCCTTTTCTCCACATCCTTTGCAATACTTGACATTTCTTGTCTTTTTAATAATAGCCATTCTAACAGGTGTGAGGTGATAATCTCATTGTGGTTTTAGTTTGCATTTCGCTGATGATTAGGGATTTTCAGCATCTTTTTGTGTATCTGTTAGCCATCTGTATGTCTTCTTAAAAAAATGTCTCTTTGGATCCTCTGTTCATTTTTAAATCATATATATATATTTTTTTTTGCTCTTGAATTGTATGAGTTCTTTATATATTTTCGGTATTAACCCCTTTGCAGATATATTATTGGCAAATATTTTTCCCCGTTCAGTAGGCTGGCTTTTCATTTTGTTCATGATTTTCTATTAGTCCGCTTTTAGTGTGTTCACTTATTTTTTCTCCCTGTCCTTTTAGGTGTTGCTCATTTCTTTCAATTCTGTTACTTTTTATTTTTTCTTTAATCCTATATTTCTCTTTTTCATTGTCCCTGTCCCACTTTTTCTTCTCTCTCTTCAGTGTATCTTTTCTGCTGGCTTAAATAAACTCTGTTTTTATTACTATCCCCTCATCCCTTCTCTCATTATGTAAGCAGAATTTTCTCACTTAGATTATCCAGAGTGATAATATTTAGGTTCCTGGCATATTTTGCACATCAAGGAGAGCATGGTGTATGTTTACAGAATGTCAGGAGCAAAGCAGACTTATGAAGATGCATCAAGAAAAATGTGGAGAAATGGCAACCCTAGGTGAAAGAAATTTAGAATTATTGAATGTTTTTATGCTCTTCGTTTATAATTTTTATTTCAAGTATTTGAGATATGTTATGAATTTCAAAGTACAAAATATCATGAATGTATTAGTCCTGTAAAATTCTTAAGGACTCCAAAACAAACCTGAGTAGAGTTGGTTGTTATCTTATAAAAAGTGACTCAACTTCTTTAATACAAATCTGTAAAGTGGATATAGTTTCAAAAAGCTGTGGTGAGAACTGGATGTAATTATAGAGAAAACTACCTAGCATGTAACTTGTGATCTCAAAATTGTTTTCTCATCTCTGTTTTCACCCTTTAATTTGCTAATGAATTGCTAGATGCTGTTGTACATATGTACCTATAAATTGGCTTCCAAAATTCTTTTTTAAAATTAATTTATTTTTATGGTGACATTGGTTAACAAAATGGGATAAGTTTCAGTTGTACATTTTAACAGTAAAACATATATATATTTACATTGTGTGTTCACCTCCCATAGTTAGATTTCTTTCTGTTACCACATATTTAACACCTTTTACTCCAACTACTTTAGCCCCTCACCCTTCCCTCACCCTCTGGTAACCACTAGTTTATAGTCCATGTCCATCAGTCTCTGTTTGTTTCTTCAATCATTCTAAATATACTTAAGAATATACATTTATAATATACTTGTTATTTTAAAATATTTAAGTATATTTGTATACTTTTTATAAAATTATATTTTTTTTTACATGATGACCAATTACTTGACAATGCCTCAATTCCTGTTTTCCACCTAGGGCTGCCATTTCTCTGTATATGTCTTGATGTATCTTCATAAGTCTGCTCTGCTTCTTCTGAATTTCTTTCCTCACTTGTTTATCAGCCCATTGCCAGTGTTTCTGGTTGGCACGGAGGCTTTGCTCTGTGTAGTCATTCAGAAACTAAGTGACTGAAAGAGGCTCTGGTATATTAATAAAGCTTTCTAGGTTACCTTGGGTATCAGTTTTCAGCTGAGTGAAGAGAGACAATAGAATAAAGAAGTTACAACTGCTTCTTCGTTGCCTTGGCCCAGAAATGGTATATCACTTCCATTCACATTCCCTGAGTGAAAACTAATCATATGGCTTAGCCTGGATACACTGGGGTTAGGGAAGGATATACTGGAAAACATAGCTCTGGATGGGACAGCTGCTTCCCAGCAACAATTCTGTATCAGGGAGAGCATGACTTTTGGTGGTTGGTGACCTGCCTCTGATATGTCCTTTCTCTCACTCTTTGCCCTAGTATACTCTGATCTTCCCTCCTCTTATTCATTCTATTCTTCTTGAGTGAAGCAAGAAATTCTAGGTGCTGGCAAGAGAATGTGTGTGCAGGGCACATGTGATGTGATGTACAGTGGGTCTGGGAAAGAAGCTGAACTGGCTGGGAAAGAAAATGAAGCCTGGAGGGTCCTAGAAATGGAGATTTACAAGAGAAATAAAGGAATCAGAGGACTCAATGAGGTTGTAAAGGCAGTGGATATTGGTTGAATAAATGAACGGTGAGGTGGGGGTAAGGTTGTAAGAATCTGGAAGGATTAGGAGCATTTGGTCAGAGTTGAGATATGAAGAACTAATACTTCATAAGTGGAATAATTCCAGGTGAGGAAAAGTCCAGTATGTACTTTGAAGTGTTGCTAAAATGGGTGGAGGAGAAAGTAACTGATACTGAGTTCGCCATAGAGCTGGGAGGGAAGGCTGTATAAGGAGTCATCCAACGTAGTCATTGGACATACAATTCTCTCAGGGGTTGTGCTAGAGAGACTACTGGCCCGGCACTAAGGCATTGAACACCCATTGGAGATAAGCCTC
Source organism: Cynopterus sphinx (assembly GCA_030015415.1). Lineage (NCBI taxonomy): Eukaryota > Metazoa > Chordata > Mammalia > Chiroptera > Pteropodidae > Cynopterus > Cynopterus sphinx. The sequence continues at coordinate 40,463,002 of CM057391.1, read as the reverse complement.
CTGCCTCACCAGCAATAATAATCGCATGTAGCACAGTGAAATGAGAAACATCATTCTAATCAGCACATTTGTATGATATGCTGCAATTCGGTGTTGTGTGTCTGTCTAACCCCACTAATGTAAGCCTGAAAGTTCCTACGCAACACAGCATTGTTTTCAAGATGAAAAGGAGTTTATTCTAGCTCAGACAGAGTGACTAAGGAAGACTTTTAGAGATAAACAAAGGATGACACAATTAGACCAGTTCCTAATGTCTTCTCAAGAAATGAAGACTTTAATGGAATTCCACTTTCAATTGCTACTACCTCTTCTTGATTCAGAGAAAGAGTGGGACTGAAGGATCATACTACTTTCAGAAGTGCCTTAATTCTCTATATAGGAAGCTTGATAGCTCAAATACTGAAAGGGCCTTGGTTTCTCCTATAATAGAGTCTCACTGTGAATCTCAAGGACAGTCTTCTACAGTTTGACAGACACATTACTCTAGAGCCACAGTGAGATAAAATAAGAGTCTTGCTTAAGTATAAATAAAAACCTTTTTAAAAAAAATTCTGAATGCTACCCACTGTGCCTACGCAGATCCAAGACATAGGTGCAGCTGCAGTACGTAAAGGACACAGGGAGAGGGAAACCAGAGGCACAGTGACCAGCAGAGTATGAACACTATTGCCAGAGGTGCCATGGGAAGGACTGGAGTGAAGTCAAGAAAACATAGAGAACTGAGGAGTGCATTAACAAAAAGGTCATTGGATTGAAAAAAGATTTGAATTGTTGGTAACTAGTTGGCCAGAGCTTAGTGAAGTCCACATGAAAAGTGCCAGCAAAATCAGTGTTGCAAAGGTCACGTTTTTAGCTGGCACAAACGCTGTGTTGTGCTACCTACTTGGAGAAGGCTGGGAAAGTGTTTCTTGTGCCAGGCTGTTAGACAGGGATTTTAGGGTTGGTGCATCTCATTAGTGCCTTATTCCTCTCTAACAAGGAAGTATTTGAGTTTTTGTGGATAACTACAGAAAACTTACTCATTTGACAGAACCTTTACCAATCTTCACAATGTCATCTCTGTTTGTAGTTTCGATGTCTCTGCCTGTCTGCCTCCCTTTGTCTCTCTGCCTCTCTCCTTCTCTCTTAGTCTGTTTCTGTCAGGTGGAAAAAGTAGGTTAACCCCTGGAAGGATGTAGTATCTTCTGGAGCCTCTGGCTCCATCTAAGCCTGGTACTATCAATATTGATTCAAGAGTGAGAAAAACAAAAAGGTACTTCTTTATTAGCCTTCTACCAGGTCTTTCCTCACTAATCTCTTGGACTTTCAGAAGAATAAAATTTTATACAGCTTTTCACAGTTTCTATGAGTTATGCACTTTAGCTCACAAGTTACACATTAAATTCTTGATAGTACTTTTTAAAAAGAAATAAAGGCAATAGACCCTCAGTCCTTTGGTGTTAAATGGGTGGAATCAGCTGCCTTCTTGCTACCAAAAATTCCCATGTAGCTCAGCAAAGCTAATCACCTCCTAAAGGTGTGATAGCAGACAAACAATGTGTTTTACTTATATGGCATGAAGTATAGATTGTTTTCACCTTTGAAAACAGTCTGGGATCGTAGTGCTTAGAATAGTTAAAAGATGGTGTAAACTGTCTCTTCAGTCCTGACTTTTACTCCTCTTGATAAGTATAAGCCTGTATAATTGGCTGTTTTGGCCTCTGTATTTTCTCTCTTATCATAATCAAGGCTGGGTGACAAGGGATCAGAACAAGGAACTGCAATTCAAAAGTTAACAGCATAGTGAGGTCATAGCCTGTGGGTCAGTGGCCCACAGGCCAAGGGAGAATGTCAGGGCCCTCCTGGGATTTGAAAACCAGAAAGCCAGAAGGATAAGGATGGGTCAATAAAAGTCATCCAGAGACATAGACAAGTGGCTGGAATCTGGAAACAGAGCTGCTATGAACAGCCACGCAGTTTGTACTTTAAACAAATTCTCTTGGTAAGTGGAGCTGAAATCTGGGTTATGTTGCACTTGCCAAGTCTTGAGCTTTGCTGCAGGACGGTGTCTTCCAGGAGAAAGCATCCATGGGTTACCAAACTGCAGGGCCATAGGGTCCATCCATTCAGAGAAGGTGTCTTTTTACTTTCTACAGAGGCCAACAATAGGTCAGCAGTGGCTTTACCAGAGAATCTTTTTACTATACTTTGAAGCCATCTTTTTTTTTTAATGCAGTAAATCTCCAGAATTTATTTATTTTGTACAACTGAAACTTTGTACCCTTTGACCAACACCTTTTACCCCTTTCCCAAGCCTCTGAAAACTACTGTTCTACTTTCTTCTTTGTGTTTGACTATTTTAGATTCCACCTATAGGTGAGATCATACAGTATATTTTTCTGTTTCTGGCTTATTTCACTCAGTATAATATCCTCCCAGTCAATCCCTGTTGGTACAAATGACAGGATTTTCTTCTATTTCAAGGCTAAATAATATTACATTGTATGAAAAAAATGCTCAATGTCACTAATCACAGGGAAATGCTAATCACAACTATAGTGAGCTATCACCTGATGCCTGTTAAGATGGCTATTATCAAAAAAATAAAGAACAACAAATGTTGGCAAGGATGTGGACAAAAGGGAACCTGTGTATACTGTTGGTGAGAATGTAAATTTGTGCAGCCACTATGAGGGGAGTTCCTTCAAAAAATTTAAATTATAATGATTATTTGATCTATCAATCTGACTTCTAGGTAAACATCAAAAGAAATTGAGATCTGGATCTAAAAGAGATATCTGCACTACCATGTTCATTGTAACATTATTCGCAATAGCTAAGACATGAAACTAACCTATGTTTTCATCAATGAATGAAAGAATTTTTAAAAATGAGGCCATTTCTTTAGCATGACGTTAAGTAAATAATTGTTAGAAAACTTGTTAAGTGATTAAATAGGATTAGGCAATGCCAAATATTATCAGTGTACTAACATCAAGAAAATTTAAACGCAAAAGCATTTTTTACTTCTGTGGCTTTCAACAGCCCACCGCAAAGTTCCTGATCCAATCCCAATCTATGAGAAGAGGCTACGAAGATCTTTTGTGAGGGAGGGAGAGCAATAACAGTACCTCATGATTCCTTTCCAGGTATCTCTGTACCTTCATGCCATAAACACTTATTTGAGTCTCAGGTTATTGTTATTTTTCTTAGATAAAAATAACTCAGGTCGAGATGTCAATTTGGGAGACCAGTTTGATTTTATTTAGAGAAAAAAGATTTGTATGAGATTTTGGGATAGATCAGAGGGTGAGCTTTGAGCTCTCAAGATATCCTGGGATATCTGGAAGCAAGAGAGAACCCCTACAGGGCAGGTCTGCTGGCGGCCTGAGGCCAGTTCCTATTTTCCACTAGCTTTTGGAACAAAAGAAGAACATTTGATCCATGCTAGTGAGAATTTTCTCTGGAACCCTGAAGGCTAGTACAACCCTAGTTATTTTGTTGTTTTATGTCTGTGAGAGATGACCACATTCTTCCTAGAACTCTTCTGAGAATATCAAAGGCAAAGGTATGAAAGCAAGAAGATTTTTTTTCCTATTCTGGTGCTTCTTCATTAAATTCAACCATCCATCTGTCTCTCTTTACACCAAATATGGCATGTACATATGAAAACACTTTACTTAGAACAAAGATGTATCACCTACTCTCCACACAATATTTTTGGATGTCTTTTTTGTCTAGACTATGTTGATCTCATGTCTGACTACAGAAACCTCTTAATCGTACAACATCCAACTCGTAGTTCTCTATCCCTTCCTCCCATCCTGATTGCCACAGCCAGAGTAGACCACAAAGCATGATCATGCATACCCTCCTTTTTTTTTTTTCTTTGACTTTTTTTTTTTTACATAAGAGACCCACCCTATTAACATTTTGGTTTTCTCTTACATTTCCCTTTTAGTTTTTAACATTTGGTTTAGTATCCTCCTATCTATGCAAGCTTCCCTCTTTTCTGCAACTGACCTTTTGGGTTGTTTTGTTTTGTTTTGTTTTGTTTTGTTTTGTTTTGTTCACTGTATCAGGAGAAGACCTCTCCATTCTGTACCCTTTCAGGGATAATGGCTGAGCAATTTCTTCTTTTCACCTGGTTCCACGTAAGACCCATTAGGGATTCGGCTAACCAGCACTCCTGTGTAAACTGTTAATCAGCCAGTACCAATATTTGCCTAAACTGGGTGCCAAATACTGAAGTTAGAAGAAGTAGTTTTGGAATTCCTCCAACCTCCATTCAGCTCTCCAGCTATTACCTTGTCTCATGACCGATATGCTTTCTCTTTGTCAATTAAATCACTGCTAGGACCCAGGAATGGGAACAAGCAGAGGTTTGGGGGTAAATATTTTATTAAGTAATAAAAACCCCTCGGTAGTAATCTAGGTATAAACAACAATTGCATGAAGCACAAAAATCACCTTGCACTGATCTTCATATCATTTTTTTATTGTTTTGTCTTTATTGTATATCATCTTACTATATGTATTTATTTCTTCCCATTCTTAATTTTTCCTTGTCCACTTTATAGCTCTACTAGATTGCTAGAAAATGAGTTCGAGGGTGGCAGCTGCTTAGTATAAACTCTATAGCACCTAAAATGAAGACATGTGTTGCTGGGTATAGAATAATCATTGGTGTTGAGATACGTTTCTTATGATGATAGACAAATATGACTTTTTATTAGGGAGTGATAAGTTTAAGTGACCTTAATTGTTATCGTAATTGTTAGTTTATAAACAGCTGTGTTCATCTTCGCTATTTCCTAGATAAGATTGTGACGTTATGGGATTTGCTTTATTAGAATTAGGTTTTTTTTCTGTTCTGAATATCTAAATGACTTTCATGTTCCCCCAAAACAAATAATTCACCATAGCTTAAAATCAAGATGTGTATTAATTTGTACATGAAAGATAATCCCTTGATTGAAAAAGGCTAATTGGGGTTAGCTTTTGTTAGCACAGACTCATAGATTTTAGTGTATGGATAAAGCCCGTCTTCAAACTTCCTATGATGAAAATATCATTCAGTTGGATATATTTTAAGGAATTTGATATATAAAAGAAATCTTACCAGGCATGAAATGTTTGTCCATCTCCTCTTAATAAAGTCCCTTTCTTATTAACAGAGATTGGACTCGTGCATACCAAAGAGATGGAGTACCATCTTATTTTTTCCTTTCTTTTTGACAATTTATTTCATTTTGGTTTTAAGATTAATGAAAATGAGTTTAAATTGCTTTCTTACTGAAAACATCATCTATCACCTATTCTTATGGCACTGCTCATGGTTAGAACTCATTAAATAATGTTTAGACATTTTGGAGAAATTCTCTTTAAGATCTGTTTTCTTTTACCCTTACAGGTAATATAATTTCTTTTTGGAAGAGCATAATGGCTGTTTAAATAATCACATTTAAAACAAAAGATGTAATTAGCTTGATATTAATTGTTTAATTTATGAAAGAGCTTCAGGTTGGACATGTGTGTGATTTGGAAATGCCTCTATAAAGCTCTCAAACAGTTAATTGTAAGACATTTACAAATTATAAAACACTTAGAAAGGTAATACAGTAATACAGGAGTTGTAAGATGAGAGTCTGAACTAGACTGGGAACAGATAGGTTTTAAAGGAAGTGACAAATTTTTTAAAAAGTAGCAAAACCCAATTGGTAGTTACTACAGACTAGATATAGTGAAGGAGAGATGAAGGAAGGCGTCAAAGATAACTTTAAGATTTAGAGAATTGACAGTGATTGTAATATAGCCAGAATGATCAAATAGGGCCCTGTAAAAGTTCAGTTTGAGGTGTTGACCATGAACAAATAAATGGCCACATATTTCTCCAGCAAAATGGGTTTATTCAGGAACAAGAATAAATTGTAATTTGAGACATGTGGTCTAATGGTGAACCAAGTACAAGTCCAGAGAATAAGGGAGAGGAATGTTCATTTATCGAACAAAGAAGGAGTTCTGGGGGGGCTGTTGTAAACAAAGAGTCCATTGGAAGAAACTGAGAGTTTGAAGTGTAGCAGCTTTTCATTGGCTGATTTGTTTTAATCTTTCATTGGCTGAGTGGTTCCTGGATGTGGAAATCCTTCTTCCTACTGAAGTAGTAGAGTACAAAAACATCTTCCTGTTAGAGATGGAAAGTATGACTCTTCCTGCTTAGGGTAACTGATGATGAGGGGTAGAGCATGACCTTTTCATGACCTATAGACCTTTTCAACTTCAAATTTAAATGTGGTTTCTGCTTACTGATCTTCACAGAAGTAACAGGGGGGGAGACACCTGAGTGGAAATATGTGGCAGGAACTAGAAGTGAGATTACCTTTAGAAGCAGATCAGTGCTAGAACTTTAGATTAGATGGTTCCACCATGGGCATGAATTTAAGTAGCGTTTTCTTTTCTTTTGTCTCTCCATTTCTCCCATTTTGTTGGCTTCCTTGTGCTTTGTTTCAACATTTAACTAAAACAAGATGAAAAGGGGGGCTTCTGGTCAAGATGGTAGAGTAGGTAAACTCTGTGCTCACCTCCTCCCATAATCACATCAAAATTACAACTAAACTACAGAACCATTATTGTTAAGAATGGCCTGAAATCTAGCTAAACAGAAATTCTGTAACTAGGAATAAACAGAAAAGGCCACCTCCAAACTGGTAGAAGGGTTAGAGAATGGGCTGGTCACACACACACACACACACACTTGTGGCAGCTATAAATTGGTAGGGCTATCTCAGCTATAGCGATCACTCCTTGAAGAGTGAGGGGTCCCAGGCTCACACCAAGCTTCTCAGTCCACGGTTCCAGTACTGAGGAGAGAAGCCCCATAATTTTTGACTGTGAAAACCAGTGAATATTGAGGCTAAATGAAACAGGGTGGCTGGAGTACCGCGTGTTCCTTTTAAAGGGCTTGTGCATGGATTCACTCACTGACAAACTTACTGTTTAACAAACCACCTAAAACTTAGTTACTTGAAACAAAAACAATCTTTTATTTGTTCATGATTCTATAATTTAGGTAGGGTTTTATTGGGGGAAAATTTGTTTCTGTTACATGAGGCACTACTGAGAATGGAACATCAAAGACGAATTTTTACTTACAAACGTGGTGCCTTAGCTGAGATGGCTGGAGAATGAGGTGATGCTTGAGCTGATGTTTGAAGGACAAACATGAAGAAGGACAAGGGGAGGGAGGAGAAGGAACATTTTTTTAAAAAAAGAAGATAAGATATATGGAAGACTGAGAAACAGTATTTAATATGGTACATTCAAGGAGTAGGTCAGTGGTGTGAAGGGTCCAAATGAAAGGGGGCAGAGAAAGTAGTATGTGGTTAATTGAGACTGCAGAAGTAAGCAGGAATAATCACAAGTGTCATATTTATTGAACAAGAGACAGTCTTAAGCAGAGGATGTTGATGTTGCCAACAGTTAAAGGTCTATTGGGGAAGAGGAGTTACAGGAAATCAGAAGGAACTGACAGAGATAGGAAACAAAAAGAGTGTTATTACAGAGATCAGATGAGGTGAGAATTTGAAGGAAAATTTAATCAACAGCATCAAATACTCTCCAGAAGTCAAGGAAGATGCAGAAGAATGAGAAATGTCTGTTAGATTTAGCAAGGGGAAATAGTTGGTGGCCTTGGAAAACCAATTTTGGTAGAAGCAGAAGTCATACTACAATGAGTTGAGCACTTGATAGGAAGTAAGGAAATGAAAGGGAGAAGAAAGAAAACAGTAGATAGAGCGAGATAGAAATGAAGAGAATTGGTTTAATATAGCAGAGGACTTGGCATACTGTGAAAAGTAACTAGTAAATAACAAGCAAAATATATTCATTGAGTGCTTATTATGTCCCCAGATAAAGACATGGAAGCTCAGAATTTAAGCATCTTGTTCCGGGTTGTACAGCTAGGAAGGGAAGCAGCAGGGATTTGAACCTATGCCTCGCTTTCCAGAATTCATATTCTTAACCATTGTACTCTTAACCACTATATACAATGGTAATGCCCACGACAATGATAATGAGAATGATTATGGTAAAGGAGGGATGCTTCCACTGAATTTTAACTAATGAAAGTGACATTGTATATATGCAATGTGCAATTATTGGTGCCTTAATTTTCTTTTATTTGAAATAATAGCCTTATGATGATAATGATTTATGATCTACATCACAAATGAACTAAAAATAAAAGAATACCTAAAAATAGCTTTAAAAAGATGTGAGGTATTTGTATGTGTAAAATTCTATTCTGTATTTAAAATTGTTTTTCAGGCTCTAAATAAAAGTTATTTATAAATTACACCTAGGATGTGTAAGTTTTCTACTTAGATGTGCTATGCCACCTTTCTGCTTGTGATGGTGGATGTTAAAATTGCCTGCTTCTTAAATCAGCCATCTGTTTGTAGTCTAGAAGTAACACAAATGAAGAACAAATGGGCTTGGCCTGGGCTACTGTTTGGAAGAAATAATTAAATTTATGTAGTCTTTCATTTCAGAAAAGGACAATTAAAAAGATTTTAAATGCATGATAGTAGTAAACCCCTACTCGTGGAAAATGCTTATAAGCAGTTTTTGTGATATTTTGACAAATGTTGCAATAATATGTAGGCTCAAGAGAAAGAAAATTAGTAATATTTGGAAAAGAGCCAACTGTATGATAGTATGAGTGGAAGATGTTTTCAGAAAAGCATTTTATTTTTCCTATCAGTATCTTCAGTTGTCAAATATTAAAAATTAGAAATATGTCCAAGACAAAGTTGGCCCATGGGAAAGACAGCAGTCAAGGTTATCAAAACATTAGAAAACACTGAGTTACACGACCCATTCCTAGCACCTGTGAGAAACTGCAAAATGATGAAAACGCATATGTTGCCAACTGGGCCATCTGTTCTAGCTAGTGTTGGCTTGGTCCATGTTTTGAATGGAGACGCCCATCAGAGGAATTCACATGTTGCATGATGGGTAGTTGTTAGTGTTTTGGCAAGTCATTCTCTTCTCTCTGAATCAGAATGAAACAAATGTTTTGGCATTAGAAGTCTGCATACAGTACACCATCCTTCCGGTGGAATAATGGAAGTATGGTTTGGTTCCCTCACTATGGTGGGCAGTCTTATAGCATTTAATGTAAACATCAGAACATGAAAAGCCAAGGAATATTTTCCCCTCCTCCCACCTTGCTAGTACCAGTCATTTCTGCCTGACTTGTAAAATGGAAGAGGAAGGAATGGCAGCAATATTATTAAAGGAAGCTAATATTTATTTGTGTCAGATATTGTGTTAAGCACTTTGTATGTATTAGCTCAAGTCTATTTAAAATGCCTTGAAAAAGATGTAATCTGTGTGTGCAATGAAAGCTGTGGTTCTTTGATTTGCCTAAAGTTGTACAGGCAATACTGAAAATAGACTCGGAGTCTCTCTAATGGCAGAGCTCAGCCTCTTAACCATAAAGTTCTGTTCCTTTTCATGTATGAAGATGTGGTTGATGATATTTTGCAGATGGCTTGAAATTTGGGATAGCTTAGACATGGCTATTATCCTTTGCCTTACTGAGCATTAGGGTTTTAGCTAAGGTACACTTTGTTAGTGAAAGCCCACGATGTGACTTGATTCCGAAGTCCTGTGTTTGAAAATTAACAAGAATAGAGTCAAACCTTGATCATCTGCTCACCTATAAGAAAAAATACAATTAAAATAAAATTAATATGGATCTTGTCTGTAGTCAGAAGCACATATTTTCATAGAGACAAACATTTGGACATTTTTAAAGGGCTTTGTGAATCTACCTTACTTGAAGATAGGAAAATAAACTCAGAATTACTTCTTTACTGAATTCTAGTGCCTTGATATTCCACCTCCGTGCTGGGCACAAATAGTGGTGCAATTTTTAAGTTCTGTGTGACCTAAAATTTTTGAAGCAGGAAATTTCATTATGCATTCTCATCGACGTGCCAGACCCTGTAGTCAGAGGAGCCCCATTTACCACCTCTGGGCAGCCACTCAGGTGGGAGTCTCTAGCGATCTCTACCTACTCTTTTCAGAGTAGGCAGAGACATCTCTATCACATTCCTGGATGAGTCATTTTTCAGGAACAGCTCTGAGATATATGTACCCGAAATTTGGAAGGAGAGGGCAAAACCCAACAATTTGATAAATATTCACCAAGTAGACAACAGAGATAAAATGTTAAATAAATCACAATCCTAGTTTGAGAGTAAACTGGCTGTGCAATAGTTGCAATGATCAGGATAAGTACAAACACTAAGGGAGCATATAAGAGAGGCAGAGTTTCTTTTTCACTAAGACATGTTTAATTGTGTGTGTGAAGTTGAAGGATAAAGGAGAGAGTTGTTTAAGAAAGGGGAATCAGCCTGTGGCAAAGCCTAGAGGCTGGAGAGAACCTTGCATTTTTGAATAACTGAAAGGAGTTTAGTATGATTGGAGAGTTGGAAAATGAGAGCCTGAGAAGAAAGTTGGATTCAGAACCTAAAGGGTCTTATGAGCCATGCTTGGGAGTCTGGAGTTGAGGATATTTCAGCAGGGAAATTTGCATTTTTAGGAAGGTCACTTTGGGCACAGGAGATAGAGAATCAATTAAAGAATGGAAAGAATGGAGGAAGGACACACTTGGCAGTAATATAGGGGAGAAATGATGAGAGCTAAGCAAAGGTGATAATGGAAGGAATAGAGAGTAGTGCATCTGTCTAAGAGATATTAGAGAAATAGAATCTATAAGTTTGGAAGTTGAAGTTGGAGGAGAGTGATGGGTCAAAGATAACACTCAGGTTTCTGACCTAGTTGAAGGGGATGCCTGGGAACACATCAAGGATGATGAGATGAATCATGTATGTTGGAATATTCACAAAGAAGTGTCCAATATGCAACAATGAGGCACTCTTGGGAGGTTTGGGCTTGAGATATAAATTGGGAAGAAGCTTTTTTCCATAGATGGCAATTGAAGCCATAGGAGTGGATGAGATTATTCTAGTATAGGAAAGAAGAGAGGGGTGTATTAAACTCTAAGATATACTAGTATTTATGGGAGGAGCAGAAGAGGAATTTGCAGAAGACCCTGAGAAGAGACAGGTAAGAGGTAGAAGACATAGGTGGGTGGGTATCCTGTGGTCAAAGGAAGAGAGCATTTCCAGAAGGGGTGATGAAGTCAGCAGGTTGAAGCTGTGGAGAAGTCAAATGAAGTAAAGCCTGAAATGTTCATAATGTTTAGTAATATAGAAGTATTGGTGACCTTGAGTTAGACTTTCTATGTCTAGAAATTCCTCAAGAATTAAAATAGTAAGTAAAAGTACTTAAATTTTTTTTTCTATTTTAAGGCCTGAAATACTTTTTTTTTCAACCAAAGAGACTTTGTTAATAGCTGAAATATTAGCATGTGAAAATTTGATAATTTTTTAATATTTTGAATGGGAATTTTAAGTGTCACATGTTATATTTCCGAAAAGAGTGTACATTATTAAACTTTTTAGATAGAGATTAGTTCACACAGTGAAAAGAAAATCAACCATGCATCTGGCTTTATCTTGTTAATACTCAGTATAATTATTAGATAAAGTATTACATCAATAGAAGACACAAAAGCAATAAAAGCTTAATAATAGCAATAACATATTTGATAGAATTTCATACTTTTATATACTTATTTAAGCATGAAAAAAAGCTTATAACCTAATCCTTTTGGAGAGACTGGTGATAACTAAAATAAAGGAAAATAGTTATTTACATTCTTGTGTTCAAAACTTTCAATAATATAGTAAATTTCAAAGTTAATGCTCCATACCTTTATCTTGTGTTAGCTTGCCCCTGCATACAGCCTTTCACAGATAATATGTATTTAGAGTATGAAGCAAACGTGTATTTGGGGGATATAAAATATATATAATTTGACATTTCATCTTAATTTAATCCCTAAAGAAATGCCTTTTTCTTAGTCTCTCTATACAAGTTAATTTTAAAAAAGTATAGAAATGGCTAATTGTTAAAGAAAGTGAAAGACAGAAAATAGAATCAATAGTTCCTTAGGATTACAAAATCAAACAAAGAAATTTCTCTCCTGCAACAAGAGCATCTCAGTTACTGTGAGAATTCATGTTGTTATGTTGTCTTTAGAATGCTTTTTCAAGAATGTTTGCTAGAAAATGGCTTTTACGTAATGTTTCATTGACTCTTGTGGGTTGCCTTTCACATACACTTAAATTATGAATTATGCCTTAAGTCTCTTGAATCTCTTCAGAAACATTTTACTCCAAGGAAATTTTATTTAGAAGGAGAAAGTGATTTTCGTTTATCAGTTATAAAAGAGAGATTTAGGATTTTGACTTTTAACTGGTTACAATCTTGATATTTACAGATTATATTGGAAAAAATTCCTAAATCATGTATATTTTCTTTTACTATGGTCATTTTAAGAAGTCATACATACAAATGGCCAACAAATATTTGGAAAGATGCTCAACATTGCTAGCAATTAGGCAAACGCAAATCAGAACCACAATGAGATACCTTCTCATACCTGTTAGAATAGCTATACTCAACAGGAAAAGTAATAACAAATTGTGGAGAGGATGTGGAGAAGAAGGAACCCTCATACATTGCTGGTGGGACTGAAAATTGGTACAGCCACTGTGGAAAACAGTATGGAGATTCCTCAAAAAACTAAGAATTGAACTACCATATGATCCAACATCCCTCTACTGAATATTTATCCCAAAGAATTGAAAACCCATATCTGAAAAGATATTTGCACACTGATGTTCATAGCAGTATTATTCACAGTGGCCAGGACATGGAAGCAACCGAAGTGTCCTGCAATAGATGATTGGCTAAAGAAGCTGTGGTACACATATACAATGGAATATTACTCAGCCATAAGAAAAGATGAAATACTGCCATTTGTGACAACATGGATGGAACTCGAGATAATCATGCTAAGCAAAAGAATCCAGTCTGTATTAAGTTTATAATACACTTCACAGTCTGTATTAAGTTAATAAATAGAGAATATCAGAGACAAGGTGCTCATTCTTGGTATGAAGCAAGAGACCTAAAAATCTGTGACCATCCTATGTTAATATGGTAATATAACCTTTGCTTTGGAAATAAGTTCCTGCTGGTTAGAGATTGTATGGTGCATATGTCCTGTGTACCACTAAAAGCTGTTGGTGTGGTAAGTAGAAAAATATATTTAGCTGTTATTATTTATTTGAAAGTTATAACTATCCACTTATGACAATAGGTTGAGGTTACTTACAAATAAAAATTACAAAAAGGAATATATACAATGAAGAATGAGAAGAAACCACTTAGAAGAGAGATAACTCTACTTCAGTTAAGTACTAAATTTAACTCTGAGTCATTTCCACTTCAGCCATAATGCAGTTTTTATACTGAACTAGCTAATCTACTACAAGCAATCTTAAAACTGGACAAAGTATATGCAGAAACTGTTTTTTCTTAATGAGCAATGGTTTGTGTAAGACAGAAGTGAGTCTCATGATCACCCTTCCATTCTGCCCGCACACTGTTTCCTAACTGTGGAGCAGTCAGTGTGGGGGTCCAAGTAGAAGGTGGTCTCAGAAGGTCGTCCTTCTGATATGAGGAGGCAGAGAACAGAGTTTGGGCAGTCAAATTTGCATGTTGTCTGTGGAAGAGGACACCAGGAGGAACTTCTCAGAGGGAGAACCCTACAAGTCTTATGAGGATTGCTCATGAGTTGGTGGACAGGCTGCACAAGTATAAGATGAGACCACATGACGCTTGTTAGACAGAGGTTCATACAAGGATGGGAATAGAATAGAGATAGTAGAGGGTATATAATGCTGGAGAACATGGAAAGTCTGGCCTATCCAGAGTAAAGAGATCATGTTAACACATTGAAAATACTCTGGGCATGCAGCTGAGATACCAAAAAGGCCACAAAGACCATTTCTTAGGAGGAAGGCATGACCTAGAGCAAGATACCCTCTAGATTCACCAATACTTGACAAAGATACTCAAAGATGGATGACTATGATGCTGAATCCTGTCAAGTTAGAGGGACTTGAGAAATTCATTGAGCTTTCTACAGATCTTCCCTAGCAAAGCTTTTAAAAAAGGAAAGTTACACAATTTAAGATGATCAGTCAGTAATTGAACTATATACCAGAACAAAAATCAAAACTCTTCAGAGGAAAATAAAAGAATTCATAGTTTCTGCATGGTATCATCACCAATGACTGTATGGAAATACATGGGAAAAATGGGCTTACATGTAGACAAAAAAAGTAGTCAATAGAAACCAATCTTGATATGACCCAGATACTATATTTAACAAAAATGTTGAAGGAACTATTATGAAAATGTACAAAGAACTAAAGGAAAATATGTTCTTTTCAAAGCATTTAATGAAAACAATGTCTTAGTGAGTTTCATATAGAGAGACTCTTAACAGAGAAAAAGAAACTATAATAAAAGAGCCAAGTGGAAATTCTAGAACTGAAAAGTACAATTGAAATGAAAAGTTTATCGGATAAGCTTAACAGCATATTAGAGAAGGCAGAAGAAAGAGTCAGTGAACTTGAAGACAGATTAATAGAAATTATTTAATCTGTAGATCAAATAGACAAAGTTTGAATAAAATTTTCAGGTCCCTGTAGGCCAGTTGTCTAAAATATGAATAATAAGATTTTCAGAAAAATAACAGAATTAGACTTGAACATAAAAATATTTGAAGAAATAATGGCCCCAAATTTGATTTTAAAAGCATTAATTTACAGATTCAAGAAGCCTAACAAATTTCAAGTTGTGTAAATAAAAAAAGAAAAAGTCATATGTAGGCACAGTAAAATCCAAATAAAAAAAAAAGCCTTTAAAGCGGCCAGAGAAAAAAGATGCCTTTAATATAAGAGTGCCTTCTTGGTTCTTATCAGAAATAGTGGAAGCCAGGAGACTTGAATGGCATCATTGAAGTGAAGAAAAAATAAAAAACACAACCTGTCAGCCCAGAATTTTATATCCAGCATAGATAATCTTCGAAATAAATTTTAAAAAGATATTTTAAGATAAATATGAGATGAATTAATTCATTGTTAGAGCTGCACTACAGCAAATTCTAAAAGACATTATTCCAGTTAAGGGAAATAATAGTAGGTGTAAACTTGGATTTATATAAAGTAATTAAGGTGTAAAGAACACTGGAAATGGTATGAAAGTGGGTGAATATAGAATATGGTGAACTTTTTTCCTGTAATTTTCTAAAAGAAAAGAAAGAAGAAACAATTATATTAAAATGTGAGGTTTAAAATGCCTATTTATTATACCATTTCACACCTGACCATTATACATCCTTTTTTACATTTATAGCTTCTTCATACCTTTAAGCTTCATATGACACACTTCACAAGACTTGTAAGGTTATTATTTGCCTCTGAACCTTTGTGCACAGAAGAGACAAATAAAAATAGTGATTGACTTAAATCTAACCATATCAATAATCACATTGAATATAAATAGATTAAACTCCCCAATTAAGAGGTAGAGATTGTCAGACTGGATATGAAATTAAGATCCACATATATTCTGTTACAAGAGGGGCAGTTTAAATTAAAAAAAATAAAATAAAATAAATGGATTAATAAAGTTAAATGGATGGAAAAAGATATACCATGCAAACAACATGAAAGGTGATGTGGCTATACTAATGAGACAGAATAGCTAGACAAAGATTACAAAAGGTAAAGAGAAACATTTAATGAGAATAAAAGGTACTATTCAATAAGAAGTCGCAATGATATTAAATACATATAAAGCTGACCATTGAACAAAGCAGAGGTTAGGGGAACTGTCCCCTTATGCAATAACAAATCCACATATAATTTTGACTCCCCTGAAACTTAACTACTAATAGCCTACTGTTGCCCAGAAACTTTGCTGATAAAATAGTCAATTAACATGCATTTTGTATATTACATGTTATATGTATTATATACTATATTCTTACAAGGGAGTTAGAGAAAAGAAAATGTTAAGAGAAAATACATTTATGCTACTACACATATTTATTTAAAAAATCCACATGTAGGTGGACCCCACAGTCAAACTCTTGTTCAAAGTGCAACTGTATGTGTAACATTTAGCAGAGGCTCAAAATTCATGAAGCAGACTGAAAGAAGTAAAGAGGAATAGGCAAGTCCAAAATCATAGTGGAAGATTTAAAATTTAGTCTGAGTTTCATAGCATACCAAGCAAAATGGAAACATACTGTTATCTAGCTCTGCCTAGTTAATGTGGGTGATATAGATGGACAGACTTTTTCTAGCACTAAATTCTGGGGGAGGAGGCCTTATGGCATACCTTCTTAAACTAAGGATACTTTCTTAGTGGATTAAAGTCCGGAAATGACACAGAAACAATATTCAAATAGAGTTTCTTATTTTATATTTTCTATAAAATAAAATTTTATAAAATACATTTAATTCATTTCTATGTGGAAGTTTTGAAAACATTATTTTGCCCTTTAGATTTATTTCAACACAGAAATAGAATTTAGGAAACCTAAACATATTAATATGGCCCTTAGAAGCTTTCTTTGGATATCAGATGGTTTAACAAAGTGTTTAGCTTGGTCATTCTGAGGCTGAATTTTCAAATTGGTTCTTAATATCCTCTCTTATTGATTAAAAAGAGATCCATGGACTTTAGGTTTCAGAGATACAGGCAGTATTTCATTTGTTTTTGTGTCCATATGGAACACCATTCTATTTATGCATGAAGGTGGCCTTAGGGGTGCCTTTGGGAAGGGCCAATTTTTTTTTTAAATAGTGCTTTGAATTTTGTCAAGCACTTGGACAGAGCAGGAAAGCACTTGGCGCCAAGAAGAAAAAGGCATTGAAAAGGGAGATGGGAAGACACAGCGGACAAGTTTGGCTGACTTCATAGTGTTGCCTGGGGTCTACTCTGGTTTGGAATATGAATTAGGCAGTTTGTGATTGGTACACACTGCTTTATCACACAAAGAAAATTGGTAGATCCCCCTTTGCTATTTTGTAAAATTAAATCAAGAGTATGTCCACTTGTATAGTTACTAAACAGTATAGCCTCATACAGTCAAGAGGAGAGTAGTAATTTCAGGATGACACAGACGAAAATATGCCAAATTATGTGGATCAGGATTTTTTAAAATACCATATTCACAGGTAAGAATTCTAAGCCAAAACTTAACTTATATATTCCTGTTGAAGAAGTACATAGTTTTCTTTTAGGAAATATTCTTGGATATTCTATTATTTTTTTATTACTTTTTATTTATATGTAATAGTTGCAAAGAAAGCTTCGCACCTTTGATCTAGCATATTTTAAGTGGTTTGTAATATATATTCCAAAACAAAAAGTAGCATAGTCTTCTGTTGCTTCATATTTTCGTCCTCAAAGGACACACAACAAACGTGTGTCTAATAAGCTAATCTTTCTCTTAAGGGTTGACATTTTGGTGTACTATTATCAAACTGGGGAATATAAATGGTCTGGTTTATTGAGTTTCTCTTTTAAATAAAGGTACTGCCTCATGGTTTGAATGAACTATATGCAACAATAAGAGTACATACATAATATTTTTATAACAAGATCCCCACAGAAATGTTTAAATTGCTTCAAGTAAATATTAACTGCCACTTATTTAGCTCTTCCATAATTTATGGAACATCTTTTCAGTTATAGTGATGTTTTGAGGCTATTTAATTTTGGTGTTACCAGTTCTTATTTTTGATTAGGGTTAGTTAATTTTAAACTGTACAGCTGTATTTTATATATCACCAGGTTTTGTTTAATAGGTGAAATATGTTGTCTTATTAAGGCAGTAATTAGGGATACCTAATGATTTCTTCTCTAATCAATTAATTAACAAAGAACCATCTAGTTCTATATCTTTAAAATATGTATATGTCACAAGATGGGGGTAGGCAATGCATACATCACAGAGGGAAGACAAGGTGTGAAGAAAATATTAGAACTTCTACTTTTGTTTTATCATTTTCTGTCCTACAGTTTCTAATTTGGGGTATATTTTGTGTTGTGTATATTATAATAGTACAGTAGTGAGTGTATATATTTTATAAAATAAAGACACACATACTGGAATATGTGTTCCAAAAATATTTTGCTGATTGAGATGCCTGATTATTGATCCAATCATAATACCTTTATTTTTTACTTAAAATATGAAAGTAAGAGAAAAATAATTACTTATGTAAATTACCTATTTTGGTTACCTAAGTCATTAACTGGGGTCTAAATGATTTTAGGAGTATATTTAGTTCACAAATATTTAGTTTTAAAAATATATAATCAATTGTACATTTAATAAACCAGGTTACCAATGCTATATCCATCCCTAAAAAGAAGTGAGCCCATACCTGCTGTCGAACTTGCCCTAATATAGGTCTTTAAGATGTTCCTTGACTCTATTTGGGAGAACCACCAAGGCAAAGCAAATATGTTTTGATTTGTTTCTCCCAACTTTCATCAGTTTTTTGTTTTATTTTGTTTTTTAAGCTATAAGTGCTCTTTTGTATGTATTGAAATCGTACTCATTGCTTGTTTCTAGTAATAGACTCAGGAGTTTATCACATTTCCAGGACCAGTTCCAAAGACAGGAACTGATATTTTTGAATAACAATAATTCTTGCATTTGGTATGGCTTTCCAATTTACAAAATATTCTGATTGTTATTATTCGATTTGATCCATGAAACATACTAAAATAAAAGATTGGTAATATTAACCTCATTTTTCAGGTAAAGAAACTGGAATTGAGTGGTTGGTTGGATAAACTGATTAAGATTCCATGGCTTTCAGACATCAGATTTGGATGACTAGTCAAGGTGTCTTGATTTCAAGTTCAGGGGTTTCCATACTCTGCCTTTCAAAATAAACACTTTTCATGAACTTTTATATGACACCATATACATAAGGACTTGAAATGACAGTAACTGGCCTTGTGACCTTGGATAGTCACTTGGAGACCGAGAGACAGGTGGGGGGGTGGTGAAATGGAGAGAAAGGGGTGAAATGGAGAGAAAGAGGTTGAGAGATGAGATAGATAGATAGATAAACATATAAAAGGCCTAAATAGAGAGACTAGTACCACAATAAGATCCCCAATACTGTAATTACAAATTAATTTCCAGTTAACACTGCTTTTTATCCTGAAGATTATAATTACGTAAAAATACTCAATGTTGCAATATTTCAAATTTACTGACAGCCAGACACTTTCAGATTCACATACCAAAGCATTAGCCATTCTGTAGTACTTCAGAAATCTTGACTTTTCTCCTTTATTGAGAAAATTTGTACTTGCTTTATTCCACTCTGCTTCTTCTACATCTTGCCCTATCCAAGACAGGTTCAAATGATGACCATAGTAAGCTGTACCTGATGGACAGCCACTGAATTAATTCGTGAGTTCCCCACTGTCAAAGTCTGACTTTATATTTGCATATGTGATGTTGTGATTTATAACACATTATATATTTGGTTTTTGACCCAGTTCCTGGCAGACAGCTATTAAAACCCTTCACATTTCCTATAATAAAAACCTCTGTTTTATAGCCAATTGGTCAGAAGTACAGGTAATAACTTGGACTTGAATCTGTTGTTTGAAGTCCAAGGAGGGGAGTATAGGAAACTCCAATCTATAGCTGGTCTGTCAGAAGCACATAACCTGGGCTCTGACTGGCATCTGAAGTCGGGCTAGAGTGGGGAGCAGTCTTTCAGGACTGAACTCTTAACCTGTGGGGTCTGATACTGTCTCCTGGTAGTGTCAGAAGTAAGTTAAATTATACTCAGCTGTTGTCTGGATAGTTGCTTGGATGTGTCGGGAAATCCCTCCCACCCTGCCAGCTGGAATTAGTACCAGAACCTATTTAGCATACTTCCATCTTATTTTAAAGCTCTCCCTCTCTTTTGCTCCTTTTCAGCTTACAACATGCCAAAAAGACTAAAAACAAAAACTGAACTCTGTACTGGATCTTACTTTTTCAAACTATGATCGTACGTTTCAGGTTTCCATCACTGCCAAACTTTATGTAAAAGTATTACACTTACTAATTTCATTTCTTTACCTCCTACTCACCACTCAATAACATTATTGTAAAGCTTTTTTTGTCCATCATATGATTTATTTTACTTTCATAAAAATCAATGATAACATTCTATTACCAAATCCAATGGCCTATTTTTAATTTCATGTTTCCTGGTCTCTTGGCAGTATTTGACACTGTTGGTCACTCTCTAAAGCTAGAATTTTTTTTTTTTTTTTTTGCTATGGAACATAAACAGGGGTTCCTATTAGTGAGCAGGAGTTTCTATAACTGTTTATGACCACTTAGCATTCTTACCACAGCAAGTATATATTACCTAAAATATAGTCAGGCAGAGTGCCACTCTCTAAAAAGTGTCTTTCACTGAGACACCTAAAACATACCTGTCTATGTGCAAATATTGTGATTCATGGCCTGGGTTCTGCCAACCTCCAGGCTTGCTTAAGTTCCACCTCTCCCTCTCTTTTCCTGGGCTGATAACAATGCAGTAATTTGTAATATGCTACATTCTTTCCTAAATGTGAGCCCTAAGAGTCTGTCAGCATATAATATATATTTTTTAACTTCCATAATATTTGTAGTTGCTTGAGATGGAGTCTCCAGAGAACTGAAAGCATGTTCTAATACTACCTTCTAGAAACCTTATAGCACCTTCAATCAAAACTGCTTGCGTCAGAAGAAAGTGCTTTTACTTAAGCGGTCCCTCCTCCCTTGATGGAAAAGAGAGTACCTCTTACTCCAACATTACTTCAGCGTTTATAACCTAGAGCTTATCTTCTGTCTTGTGCTTTAGTGTTTGTTTGTCTCTTCAGTTAGGATGTAAGATATTATCAGGAGCTTTGCATTTTATGTCTGTATTCTTGATATTACTTTTTATGATGCTGAACACACGGTAGAATTATCCTGAGGGTTTTACGAAAAATTCACATCAACTTGGTTATTACTTTGAAGAAGTTGGTGAAGAGTCAGTAAATCGTTTATCATTTCAATAATAGTGATAATAATAACAATAACCACTGAATTTTATTTTTTATGATAGTGCTCTTTATGATGTTTTTGTTTTAGAATTGTGATGAATGCATTTTCCAGGAATTATCTAGCTATCGCAAATAAATCCCAAAATAGTGGTCGTCCATATAAATTAAAAATCTTAAGAATTTTGATTACCATTGTGAGATATTGAGGTTTACATCCAAGAATTATCTAAAATGGACTTTAACTCTTTTCTGGAAATGTACTAGTGGGCTGCTTTGACTAGAAAAATGTAGATACACATAAAAGAAGTAAGGCCCATTGTTTGTGTTGTCTACATTTTCACCTTTGAAAGGAACTTGTTTAGAAATCAGAGGAAAAATGGGCACGAGAAAACTTCTGGGGTTGATGTATATACTTTAAAATTGTATTTTGGTGATGGTTGCACCACTCTAAAATTATTAAGAATCATTGGATTATACACTTAAAATGGGTGAATTTTATGCCGTGTGAATTATATCTCAAAGCAATGAAAAAGAGAGAAAAAGAAACATGAAGGAAATTTTAGAATTGTATGTAGGCTTCCAATATAATGCTCTTAGGTTTTTCTTCCAGTTGCTGTGCCTGCTATCTCAGAGTTAGTTTAATTCAGTACTTGTTCTTTAATAAGTTATAATACTTCTCTTTTCTTACACATCTTCATTAGTCCCTTGCTGAAATACAGATTAAAAAAAAAAGTTTTATTATAAAGTTTCCAAAATATACATAAGTATGGAGAACGCGTGAATGAACCAGCATGTGCTGATCTCTCCGCTTTAACAATGATCAATTCTTAGCAACACTTACCTGCCCTCCCCCATTGCCCTTGATTATTTGAAGCAAATTTAAACAACATAGCAACCATTTGTAAATATTTCAATATATATCTATACAAGTGTATAGCATTTTTGAAATAGCATCCAAATAAAAAATATACATTGCTATAAATCAGTGTCTCTTAAATCCCTTTTTAACTACAGATTATCCCTTCATTCTTTGTTTCCTCTGGTTTTGTTGTTATTATTGTTGAAGAAACAATTTTTTTCTGGTCCTGGAGTTTGCTAATTGTATCCTTGTGGTATTCTTTCATCTGTTGTGTTCCTCTGCCCCTATATTTTTTGTTAGATATGGAGGCTTGAATGGCATTGACGTTGTTTGGCAAAATTTCTTCACAGGTGATATTGGAAATTTCCATCAGGAAGTACATAATATTTGATTATTTTTGTGATGTTAACAGCCATGATGATAATTGCCTAAGTCCATTAGTTAATTATGGGTTATACAATGGTAGCATCCTAATCCTTTCATTCCTTATTTTATTAATTAGAATAGCTTTCTAAAAATAAACTAATCAACTATTTGCTAACTTTGAGGTAGAATTTACACACAAAAAGGAGTATTATTTCTAGTTTTCAAGAATGAGTTTCCTAGAGTTTCCAGTAAGTTCCAATTTATTTTTCTGAGTTTTTAAAGTATCATTTTAAACTCATGGTTTAAATATACTTGCTGCATTTCAAGCCATTGAGTTTATTATCCTAATTGATGTTCAAATTGACTTATTTTGGGCCAATGGAAACTTATTCAAGTTGTCCCCTGCATCCGTGGTACCTTACTTGCTTTCTGGCATGACAAGATATTCTAGGCTTTTCGTGTATGTTTTATTTCCTAGACCTTGGTTGTAAAGAAGTCTTGTTTTCTTTTCATTGAAAATGATATTTCGACAATACTATTTCGGTGTTCTTCAATGGTAGATTACTGTTCCTAGGCCTCTTCAGTAAACAGAGCTTAGAAGTGTATGGGTATTGTTTCTCTGTCTTTTAGCTAAAATTAAGTATAGTGGTATGTGTGTGTGTGTGTGTGTGTGTGTGTGTGTGTGTGTGTGTGTGTGTGTGTGCGTGTCTGTGTCTGTGTCTGTGTCTGTGTGTGTGTCTATCTGTGTCTGTGTGTTTGCATGTCTGTGTGTATTTAAGATAAAATATATCATAAGTTCTTCCTGGTACTTCCATTTTAAATTTAGGCTTATAAGATTTTTACTTAACTTTAGTGGGGTGTTTTATTCAACGTTAGTAGTAAATGTTTAACAACCTGTTCTCTGGAGTGGGGATGGGTGGGTGTCCTGATTTGTAGTGTTTGCCAATTTGTAGTGTTTGATAATTATAACCTTATTATTGTTGATTTCTGTAATTCTGCCACCAGGTAAATATACAACTAAGTTAATTTGCCTAATTTCACTTTCAATTATTAGGGATTTCTTTTTATTTAATTTTGTTTCAGAATTAGGTAAATAATTTACATAGTTACAAAGTACCTATAAAATTTACAAAACAAAATTTATCTTAAAAAGTCCAGTTTTAATCCTTATACCTCCACCCTATTTCATTCTACCTCCTCTACTTAACCATTTAAAAAATTATGGTTTATCTTTCCACTGTTTTATAATATAAACAAATATCTCTATATATGTATATGTCCATATCTAAATCTATAGCTATATTTATATATCTTCTTTTCTCTCATTGACAAATATCAGTGACCTATATAGTTTATATATCTGTTGTTTTCTTAAAAAATGTTTAACAATATTTCTAGGAAATCAATAGCAATTGTAAGATGTATTCTTCATTTCTTTTTTACAACTGTGTAATGCTTTATTTTGTGTACCATATTTATTCATTATTCCTTATTAATGGGCATTTAGGTGGTTCTAGGTTTTTTGTAGGTTTTTGCTGGAAATAAATAGTAGTTAAAAACACTGGTTATTAGCTTTTAACATCAAAAAAGTTTGCTGAACCCTACCTCTTAAACTTCTGATTCAGTAGGTCTTTATTATGTTGAATTGATTTTTTTTTTTTTTGGAATCCCAGTGTCAGTATTGTGTGTGAATGTGTATGTATGTGTAAGTGTATGTTTAAAGTATTTATTATGGAAGATTTTAATCACATATGAAACAGTACATAATAGCTCAATGAACTTCCATGTATCTTTCACCCAGTTTCAACAGTCTTCAACTCAGAGTCAATGTTGTTTTATCTGTATCCTCATCCTTTTTCCCTTTCTCCATTGGATTGTTTTGAGGCAACTCTTGGGCTTAAATTTTGTGACCTTGATGTCATTGTGCACTTAATTCTACTAAGTGTCAGTTGCCTCCTCTATAGTGTGGGAATAATACTTATTTTCAGTGGTGTGCTGGTAATGGTGTAAGAAGCAGCTCTCCGAGGGGAAAAATAAACCCAGATTTATACTTTGCCAATTTACATCATGTAGATACTCACACCATGGCTGATTTCAAGCTACTATGTAGGTCACTTAATTAGGAAAAGTTGGGTAGAAATGTATACAATCAGTGCTTTCTGGCCCACATAAGCTAGTCCCACCATACCACTGCTGCTATTTCATTGGGCTGTAGTGAGGATTTATTGGTGGGGGGGAGTACAGATCATCTGGTAAACATTAATAAATGGTAGCTTTTACTGTTGTTATTATTGTTTTTAGCCCAATGATACTACCTTCTCATTTGAGTCCTTCAACTAGTTCTTCCTCATTACATATTTTCCTGCACCTAAACATTCAGCTATGAGCACTGTCAAAAGGACTCATGAAGCATTGTGTTACCATTCACTGACTCCAGGTAATAATTGACTCGCTACATATTATAATTAAAATAAAAATTTAAAACTTGGATCCTTTAGGGTATAGAGTAAAGAAGTGTTAATGTATTTGCCTCACTGATTTTTTAATATGATGAATATTAAGTGTTTTGAGGTTTGACTATAATGTTATTTTAGAGTTGTTTTTGTTTTGTTTTGTCTTGTCATCATTAATTACCTTCTGCTATTGATAGAAGCAGCTGGGGGAATATTAAAAATTTCCATTTATAGTTGTGATAAACTGAACAACATATGCCCAGCTCAGTTTGTCATGGCTTGGCTTGCATGTTTAAATCCAATAAAACAAGTAATTGTAGTATAATGCCTTTAGAGGATATGGCTTAATGGTTTACTTTCATTGCTTTGACATTTTGTTTTGGGGGATTTGAAAAATGTCAATTGTTGTCATTGTGCACGTTTAAAAAACCTGAAGTGCTCTTAGTGTCTTACATTGAATATCTTCTCTATGTAATTTTTTCTCAGTGAGCTAAAAGGTAAGTCAAACAAATTGAGAAACCCCTGTTACTGTGTTCTGTGCTCCATTTATTCAGATTTTGGGGAACTTGCTAAAGACTTGACATGAAAACAAAATTAAGCTTAGAACTCTAGGTTTTGTGAAGAAAAATTCAAGTGCCATAGTTATTTCATCAGGGGAAATCAAATGAAATTGTATACATTGTGTACCATATTGTTAAAAATTCAATTAATATTATACTTACATTATATTTAACTAGTACTTATGAGATTAAATATGAAACCTTTAAGTATATCAAATGTGCTGAACATTATCATGGTGAAAATGAAGTAGCAATTTTTTTGAGTAGTATCAATGTCAGATTTATCCATATAATCAAAAAATGCACAAAACATACATTGTTTTCTCACTAAAGTGAATCTGGTAATTTCTATAGTTTTCTCTGCTCTTTCCACACATTCATTTGACCAGTTTCTTTTTCACCCCTCTAGTTTTAAAGTCAAAAGGATCAAATATTTGCTACATTTGCCAATGACTAGTCCATAGTCATGAAGACTTGAAAATATAGAAGTGAGGTCTTTCATTTTCAGTCTTCTCTTTTCTGTGTCATCTAGGCAAGCCTGGGCTCAGATATTTATTATGGGTAATAAAATGTACTTAGATTTTTTTCCCTGTAGGGCTAGTATTCATTTCTCAGGCCAGTTGGACATAATTAGTAAATAAATTAGTAAACATAATTTGCATCACATCATCATTTGCTGTAACAAAGATTAAAGCTGTTGAAGCACCACTGGTACATTGTTAGGGTGTCTTTGTATTTTGTGTATTAAAGCACTAGGTAAACAAGGTGATGAAATAAGGATGTATAGTGAGGGTTACACTACTGATGGTGCTGGATAAGTTCAGAAAAGAAAGACTTTTGTGAATAAGCTAAGTGTAATCAAACACAATTTTTTCATGATATTTAGAATTTGTAACTATATGTGTAGAAATCAACCTCCTGCCCCCCAAAAACCAATCCTCCAACACCTCCCTGAAAAATACCTAATTTCTGAACATTTCTAACTCCTAGTTCTTGTTACAAGTCATCAAAGTATTTGGTTTGATTACTCAGATTTTAAAATGTTATATTTATTAGAAATGCAATTATACATTAAAGGTGAACAGATATAATATTGAATTATAGTAGCTAATACTTATTGAGAACTAACTATATACTAGGTACTATCCTAAGAGTTTTGCTTATATTAGTTTATTTAATTTTCTCAACAATTCTAAAAATTAGGGATTATTATAATAGTAATAATCCCATTTTATAGGTGAGGAAATAGAGGCCTAGAGGGTTTAAGTTGGCTAAGGTCACACAGCAGTTTAATGGCAGGACAGGACTTGAATCTTGTCGGACTAGCCCCAGCCTTGTACTTAACCATTATACTATACTGTATCCTATAGAGAATATCTAAAATTAAAGTAGACAAGACATATGTATTTTAAATGCTAAAGTTAACTCCTGGTAGCATAAAAGAAATTTGAAGATTTCCAGAGACTACTAAAAAGAGTAGTTGTATAAAACATTACTGTGTTGTAAATGAGATAGAAATATCAGTGAAGTCATAGAGATAAATGTAGAAATTTAACCAGAAACCTCCGCAAAGCTTTAAAGATGTGGTCCCACCCCCCTTCCCTGGTGACTTGTTTTCCTGGAGAGGAACAGCTGATTAGCATGTTTTATTTCTGTTGTTAATGCCAAGCCTGTTTACCATGACTGGCTCTCCCTGACTGGTGGCGCTTAGTACAGTGCTTGGTGGTTCTCTAAGGAGCTTTTAGACATCAGCTGTAAATTATCTGCTCAGCCTCCCTGACTGTGAGATCCATGCCTCCCACCTGGTGCACTGGGTGCAGGCTGCCACCCATTCACCATATGTGGGCAGAATCATGCTCAGTGTCTGGGGGCAACACTGCAAATTATAAAATGAATTCATAGCTCTGTGGGCAGGTCCTTACATGTGCAAATCCTGTTCCTTGTAATTGGAATTGTGTTTGTAAATCCCTATACACCCAGGTGAGACTACATTATGCCCCCGTACATTGGATGGAAAGGAAAAAAAACAATCCGATTAAGAGGCCAAATTACCTTCCTCTATAAACTAGACAGTATTGGTGGGCTTTTTGCAATTACATGCTTTTATGAAATGCAATCATAATCTTTCATGGCATGTTCCTTATTTCATAAAAAAAATATAAAATCCATATTTAATGGTAGTTAATTAGTGATATTTTTTAACTCTCCAGTCAGTCTTTGGAAAGAGATCTTAATGTCACCTCTTGTGATATCTTTATTATTATAATGTAAGCCTAAACTCTGTCTGACTCTTATTGGACAGGGTAGGACATGCTATAGTTAAGTTGGCAAATAAACTAGGATAGTTTTTACTAAGAACTTTTGCTAGATATATTGATTTCTTTCTATGTGAAGGGCTTTAATGACAAATTTAATGATGATTATTATGTAACTGTTTATATATTCTTTTAGAGTTTATGTTACCCAGTGTATTTTCAATATTAAAAATAGTATGAGTGACAATGGGTTACCATCTTTAAAGACACAGATTAATCTCAAAAAGTCATGTTGATGACACTTCAAAATTACAGATAAACTACAGGTAGCCATCACTGAGAATCGCCTAAAGACTACCTGAAAAGATGTCTATAACTAAGGATAAAGAGAAGAAGATATGTTGAGACTGGTAAGAGAGGTGGAGATGAATGGGGTGATCTCACACCCATGTGTGCTGGTTAAAAATCAGGAGGGATATCTTGGCTACGGAAGTTCATCCTGAAGAATGAGGGGTCCCAGCCCAGGGTTCCAGTGCTAGGAAGAGAAGTCTTCATAACTTATGGATGCCTGTGAAAACAAGCAGAGACTGTGGCTGATTGAGATGGGGAGGGGTTGGGCTGCTGCAGTTCCAGGCATTCCTTTTAAGGAGTCTATGTATACTCACTTGCTCTGAGCTCCAGCACTGGGGCAGCAGCTCGAAAAGTGCCAGGGACATACAGGCAGGAACCAAATTGTCTGGCTTCAGGGCAGAAGCCATTGCTCCTTTGTTGAACCCTCCCCCTACCCAGGCTGCAGGGTTAGGCAGGTGCAAAGTGTGAGTCTATATCAACGTGGTGAACATCATTCACCCTACCCTGATGATTACCTGAGACTGCCCATCCAACTTGTGGGCCCACTGAAGGTGTTTCCAGTGGCTTTTCCACACAAAGAGCCTGTTTTGGCTTGTGTGGCAGTCTCTTCAAAATGTCTCAAAGTTCCACAAACTCAAGTGGGAAGCATCTAGCCTGGCTTGCCCTGTACCTCTTCTTAAGTGGCCCCAAGACTGGCACTAATGGCAGCCAGCCTCAGCTAGTAGCTTAGCCTGTCATAGGCACCTCTATGCCCAACACAAGTGGCAACCATCTGCAGATCACTTTGTAGCTCATACCAACTAGCCCTGGGCAGGGCACATGCAGCAGCCCACCTTGGCCTGCACTAGAGCCCCTCCCAAGAGGCCCTAGAACCAGAACACCTGGTGGCCAGCTTCAGACCACACTGGAGCACCATCTAACCATCTCCAAAAATGATTCACACAGAGGGTGAATTCAGCGGGCACTAGAGCCCTGCCAAAGCAAATTCTACTCTGTATGGTCAACCCCTGCACAGTAGCTCCTCCACTGTAGTCATGGCCAGTCCTCACAACCAATCAGCCTCAGGGTCATTTCCTTCCAAGGATGTTCAACAGCAATCAAGGCTCAACTACAACCAAACACATACAACAATAAGGGAATAGGGAGATTCTTCCACTGGGCCCCACAGGACACCTACTACATAAGGCCATTCTACCAAGACTAGGAGATGTATCAGCTCAACTAAATACATAGAAAGAAACACAGGGAGGCAGCCAAAATTAAGAGACAAAGAAACATGTTCCAAATGAAGAGAGAGAACAAAATTCCAGAAAAATAACTAAACAAAATAGAGACAAGCAATCTACCAGATGCAGAGTTCAAAGCACTGCTTGTAAGGATATTTACTTAAGTTAGTGGAAGAGCAGGTGAACTCACTGAGAACTTCAAAGAGATAGAAAACATAAGAATGGAGATAGAAAACAAAAAAGCAGTCAGAAATGAAGAATACATCACAGGAAATCAACAGTAGAAGAAATGAAGAAGAGGACAGAATTAGTGATTTGGAAGACAAAGTAGCAGAAACACCCAATCAGAACAGTAAAAAGAAAAAAAATCCAAAAAAGTGAAGATAGTTTAAGGGGCCTCTGGGACAACATTAAGCATATCAACATTTGAATCATAAGAATACCAGAGGTAGAAGAGAGAGAGCAAGGAATTGAAAACCTATTTGAAGAAATAAAGATGGAAAACATCCCTGTGTGTATGAAATAGACATACAAGCCCAGGTAGTGCAGAGTGCTGAACAAGATGAACCCAAAGAGGCCCACACCAAGACACATCTTAATTAAAATTTCAAAGGTTAAAGAAAAGTGAGAATCTTAAAAGCAGCAAGAGAAAAGCAATTAGTTACACACATAGGAGCTCCCATAAGACTGTCAGCTGCTTTCTCAACAGAAACTTTGCAGGTCAGAAGGGATTGGTACGAAATAGATAAAGTGATGAAAAACAAGTACCTACAACCAAGATTACTGTATCCAGCGAAGGTATCATTTAGAAACTAAGGACGTATAAAAGAGTTTCCCAGACAAGAAAAAGCGAATGGAATTTATCAACACCAAAGCAGTAATACAGGAAGTGTTAAAGAGAGTTAAGAAGAAGGAAAAAAAAGATTAAAAATGGCAATAACTATGTGTTTATCAATACTTTAAATGTAAATGTATTAGTGCTCCCATCAAAAGAAAGGGTAACTGAATGGATAAGAAAACAAGACCCTTGCTTATGCTTCCTACAAGAACTCACTTCAGATTGAAAGACACATACAAAATGTAAGTACGGAGATGGAGAAAGATATTTCATGAAAATGAAAACAATCAAATAAAAAGAGCCAGGGTACCAATACTAATAACAGACAAAATAGACTTTAAATCAAAGGCTATAACAAGAGACAAAGAAGAACCCAATAATTTCATTTTTGTGTATTGGCCCAAAGTAACCCAAAACACTACTTCAAAGGGACATGTGAATCCACATGTTAATTGTAGCATTATTTACAATAGTCAAGATATAAAGGCAACCTAGGTGTCTATAAATGGATGAATGGATAGTGAAGAAGTGGTACATATATCCATTAAAAAAGAGTGAAATCTTGCCATCTGTGACAACATGGATGGACCTAGAGGGTATTGTGCTGAGTAGAATAAGTCAGGCAGAAAAAGATAAATATGATTTCACTTACATGTTGAATTTAAAAAACAAAATAAACAAAACAAACATAAACTCATAGGTACAAAGAACAATTTGATGGTTTCTAAATGGGCAGGGGGTTGGGGGTATGGGTGAATAAGGTGAAAGAAATAAAAAGTACAAATTGGCAGTTATAAAAACACTCATGAGTTACAAAGTATGGCATACAGAATATAGTCAATAATAGTGTAATAGCTGTGTATGGTGTCGACAGGTACTAGATTCATCAGAGTGATTACTCGTAAGGTATATAAATGCCTAATTACTATGTTCTATACCTGAAACTAATATAACATTGTATGTCAATTATCATTGAAATATATATATATAAGTCATGTGGACTCCTGCATACAATTTCCAATTGAAAGCTAAAACTTGTTTTAGAAGTTTTTGTCAACATATTTGTTTTCTTTTTGTTATAAATTATCTCTTCTCCTTCTGCTGCCTGCTCTTCTAACTTTCTCCATTATTTTTGTTTTATTTTGTTACATTTTGCATTTTAGGTAAGTTTGAGTTGTAAAATTGATTAATATTTAGAAAATGCATCTTAACAAAACATAACCTTTCCACCTAACACAGAGGCACAGAACTATTCATGATTTTATAATCCTAAATATTTCTGTGAGTGGGAACCCTGCAGCCCCTCACATTTCTATTCTTTTCCTGGAGGCACATTATGGGTTGAATTGTGTCTCCCCAGAAAAGATATGTTGAAATCCTAACCCCAGTACCTGAGAAGACATTCTTATTTGGAAATAGGGTCACTGCACATATAATTAATTAATTTGAAATGAGGTCATAGTAGAGGGGGCCCTAATTCAGTGACTGGCAGTCTTATAAGAAGATAGCCATGTGAAAATGGAAGATTGTAACAATGAACCTCTAAGCCCAAGAATGCCTAGTGCCACCAGAAGCTCATAGAGAGACATGAAACAGATTTTCCCTCATAGCCCTCAGTAGAAGCCAACCTGCTGACACCTGGATTTTGAACTTCCGGCCTCCAGAACTGAGAAACAATAAATTCCTGTTGTTTTAAATATCACCCAGTTTATGACACTTTGTTGCAGCAGCCCTAGAACTCTAAAAGGAAGCATAAAGCAGTGGATTAAAATAAAAAACCCTTCTCTTAATATTGGAATTCTAACCTTTCTCATGCCTTCCTTGGTCTCTTTTCATAATTTTCCAGGCACCATCCTTTTGCAATCACTTATTTTACTTCCCACTACCATGTTATTATTTCTTTCTATGAACATGAATTTCCGGTGGTCACTCCCATTATGCCTGCATCAGTATAAATTCTTGAATGAGGCATTTGATGGTCTTCCATTTGAGCCTCAATTGCTTGTCCAGCCCCTTTCACCTTGTGCCTGCTGTGCACCCCATTGTTTCAGACACTCTCATGTCTCCTTAGTTCTCTCAGTGTGACCAGCACTTTCCCATTCTTGCTGTTTCTTTTGCAACAACTCCTGCCAAGAGAATTTTACCTCTCTTTTGAAACTGGTCTCAAATGCTGCTGTAATTGTTTATTGATTCTTTGTCCCAAGTAGACAAATTTGCTATCTCTGGGCTCACAAAATACTGTATACTATAGTAGTTTGCTTTGCATTATCAATATCTGTGCACAAACTTTTCACTGTATTAAGCAAGCCCCCAAGGCATCTTTTGCCCTTGTTGGCAGAAATCTGGCATCCTCAGGCTAGATAACAATTCCATTGTAGACCAGACAGAAACACACCCTGCCAATTTCAGGTTTCTCCTGTGCTCCTCTTAGCATATGTTCTCCTTTATTCCCTTGAAGAATACTGCAATGGACTCAAGTCAAAGTTTCTTCTGTTCTTATTCCCATCACTATTGTATCTCCTTACTGACCATTGGAAGATAAGTTAAGAATCTAATAATTCCCTCATCTTAGAAAATCATAAGATAGATGATTTTTCATACTAAATCTCTTAATCTGTATTCCCTCCCTGAGCTGTTGAAAGTCTCTAAACATAATGTAGCAAAACTTTTCTTATTGGATTCCTCTATTAAAAGTTTTGGGCATGCATTTAAAATTAGACATTTATTTATTTAATTTTAATTTATAAATTTGTACTTATACACTTTGTACTTACATACTTTGTATATTATAGAACATATGCATTTGAAATTAAAATATAAAAGTTTTAATATTTTTTCCCCACTATAAACAGAGATATATAAGTGAATTTTTTAAAAAATGTTTTGGGGATTGCTTTTTTAGTTAGAAACTATAGGTAAAAGAATTCCAAATCTAAAATTAAACTTGTTTTTTTCAAAAAATACAAAATGGAAATGATATGAACTTTACTGATAATGTAAGAAGCAATATGATTATAAATTTACATTAAAAATATACATAAATCCTGAAAGAAGCTAAATAATAAGAATATAATTATTCTGGTTGATGTTTAAAATGATATAATTTGAATGAAAAAGAAGAAATATTGAAAGGTTCAAATAGCCATGATTTGTTGTAAATAAATGCAAACTAGAGGGGAGAAACAAAATTAAATTTGCCTTTAACAAATAACTTGCATTATTAAGAACCTTTTTTTGTGATCATTAAAGTGTGTGTGTATAAATCAGTGGTCCCCAACCTTTTTGACTCCAGGGACCAGTGCTCCTATGAGAATCTAATGCTTGATGATCTGAGGTGGAGCTGAGGTGGTGATGCTAGTGCTGGGGAGCAGCTGCAAATACAGATGAAGCTTCAGTCACTTGTCTGTTGCTCACCTCCTGCTGTGTGGCCCGGTTCCTAACAGACCATGGACCTGTACCTGTCTGCGGTCTGGGGGTTGAGGACCCCTGTTTTAAATAATCCCAGTATCATTTTTAAAGTTAAATCAATATGCTCTGCTTAAATTCAAGTTGATAGATTATAACAATTTTAAAATACCTACATTTTGTCTATTTTTCTTTTCCTAATCTATTTTAAGTATAAAGAGAATTTAAGCATTTCTAAGACTACTTTGTAATCATTTAGACTTAAAAAGTATGAAACGGTGATTTTGCTGATCCAATATTCAAATTATTGTCTCAGTGGAGTCAGAATTTTAATAAAATTTAAGTGTAAGTACTATACGTCATATTTGAATTTTTTTTCTGGGATTTGTCTTTAAAAATGTATTGAGCTTTTTAATCTGATTCAGAATCAGATGAACTGAACACCTGATGAAATATATTTCATCATCAGAATTTATTCATTGTTAATGCTTTCTTATGGTACATAAGCTGCTACCGTGATGTAAACCGATGAAGTATTTGCAATTATAATATTATAAATATTTACATTGTAATTTTTCATATTTTTAATTTATTAATTAATTCTATAAGAAAACAAAGACTAGAGTTATTGAATGAAGTGCCTTCACCAGAAAACAATATTATTGATTTTGTAAGTCTAGGGACATGGATAGAAATTTAGGGCTTCTAAAAAGAAGTTTTAGTGATGTAGTAACAGTCAACGTTTATAGTATTTCTTATGTGCTAGGCATTGTTCTAACATGTTACATACTTTAACTATGTAAGCCAGTGAGGTGGGTAGTTTGTTTTGACTATTTCACATATGAGGAAGCTGAGGTGCAGAGAGTTTCCATATACTTTACCAAGGACATAGCCAGTGTACGGTAAAACTGTGATGTGAACTCAGGCTGTTTGGCTCTCAAGTCTTCGCTGTTCACTACTATTCTACAGTTTATACTCATGACAGTTTTCCTTTG
The DNA here is from genome assembly GCA_030015415.1 of Cynopterus sphinx. Classification (NCBI taxonomy): domain Eukaryota; kingdom Metazoa; phylum Chordata; class Mammalia; order Chiroptera; family Pteropodidae; genus Cynopterus; species Cynopterus sphinx. The sequence continues at coordinate 40,428,598 of CM057391.1, read as the reverse complement.
ACTGCTGTAAAATAAACAGATTGTTGTTTTTTTTGAGAGAGGGAAATAACATGAAAAAGAGGAAGGCAGGCTTAAAAGTCTATCCATTAATTTAGCAGTTATTAATTTAGCAATTATTGAGTGATCCTGTGTAAAATCAATAAGACCAAATAACTTATCTCAAGAAATTTATAATCTAGTAAAGGAAATCTAAGCAAACAAACTGTGATAAGGATTATATTAAAAGGCAATTCAGTTTTACTGTGGTAACAAATTAACCCCCAAGTTGCAGCTTAACTCAGCATTTTCATATGAGTCAAAGACTCTTCAGGGAAGTTGCCCTCCATGCAGGGACTCAGCAATCTAAGATATTTCCATATTGTAGCTATTCTCTTTCAGTGTGTGGCTTCCCTTCCCATCAAGGTAGAGGGATAAAGAAACCTAGAGGACTCATATCCTCTATTTTGTGCTTCAACTAGAAAATAGTATACTTCATTTCTGTTCAGATTTTATTGGTCAAAATTGTTCACGTGACCCCCTTGAACCACAAAGGGACTAGAAAGTGTGGGAGTGTATGGCTATTCCATGAGCAATAAATGCCTTGACCAAAGTTATGTATGGTTAATTGTAGCAGAAGAGAGTTTGACAAGAGTTAGAATTTTATAGGAACTTTGCTGAAAAGTGGCAGAAAAGGAAACAAAGTCATGATAGAGAGTAGTGAAGGTAATTGAGAAACACAAAACATAAGGTTTTGTGTATCTCATAGGAGGGAGCTGTAGGCAGAGTCTCTTCAGTACCACGGAGAGCTCCTGTAATTTAAATTAGTTTGATACCATATCGTGTCAATTGTATTGTCTTTATTCAACAACAATTCTTTCCATAAACATTTATTATGTGTCTATAGTAGATGTGGTGGATGAGGAAAGTTATAACACATAACTAACAGTCTAGTCGGGAAAGCAGATAATTCTGTAACGCAGTGAGTAGATTCAACAGAACTATTCTGTGGGTTTTGTGAGAGTGTGGAGATATTCCTAACACTGACTGTGGGTACAGTATGTAGTTGTACAGAAAATTTTCTGAAGGAGATGATTTATGATCTCATATGTGTATTAAATGATGAGTGAAGGTTGAGCCAAGCCAGAAGAAGAAGGGGCACTTTAGGCCAGGGGTCAGCAAACTTTTTCTATAAAGCTCCAGATAGTAAACATTTTAGGTTTTTTAGACCATAAGAGTAGATCTCTGTTACATATTCTTTTTGTCATACGACTTTTCAAAATGCAAACAATTTCTAACTCAGTTGTTGTACAAAAACAGGCTATGGTCCATATTTGATCCATCGGCCATAGTTTGCTGATCCGTGGTCTAGGCAGAGAACAAGACAAAACCACAGATGTGTACATATAATGATATATAGTTTGGTCTTGATGGAATGTGAATTTTGAATAAGGGTCATGATAAATGAGCCCAAAGAGACAGAGGGCAGAACATCATGTTGAGGAACTTCAGCCTACTTCTGTTAGTATGGGTTGCCGCTGAAGGATTATAATCACTGGAGTGATAATTCAGATTTGCAATTTATAAAGATACCTACATTGAGGAGTTATCCTGAGGAATTAAGAGACCAGTTAGAGAGCTGTTGGCTCTGGTCAAAAAGAGATGATGAAAGCCTGAAATAAGGCCATAGTGGGAAGGGTAGGCAAGAGAGGGGCATGGCTGAAAACATTTTGAAGTTACATCAGAAGGACTGATGATTGATTGGGGTGGGAGGAAATAGTCAATAGTGAGTCCAAGACTAGATAGTGTTCTTTAACTGACATGATAAATATTACCATTGATGTACCTCCTTTAGGAGGAGTCCTGATTGTTTTAAAGGATCTCTGTCATTTAGTCCAGATTCACACTATCTACATTCAGAAAGCAGAGGCCCATCTTCTGTCTCAGTGTACTTTTTAGGAAACACGTCATGCTGTGCAGGAAGGGTATGGGGAGCTTTTGCTCCTGTCCATCAAATAGATTGACTGCTATAGGCAATAGCTTTCCTGTGGTAGAATGCCCACAGAACTCAATGTCTAGATTCGTGAAAATAGTCCTAAAAGCCATGGCTTTTTAAGACTATCAGTTATTTTAGCTATTTTTGGATCAAGAAATCTAGAACTTTATCAACTTTGAACTTGTCCTCTGCAGTAGATATATGCTATTGATATGATTGCCTCCCAAAATTTATACAATTTCCCACATTTTGAGTACTGCCATCCCAAAGTAGAATTCCCATACTTCTTTTCTAGGGTGAAGGCATGTAATTTAGTTTACACCTACTAGACTCATCCTTATGACACTTGGACATAGAAGACAGATATGAGGTGGTGACTCAGCATGGGAAAATCCACATTCAATCAAGTGCAGTAATGGAATCCTATATATATTTTTGGAATAGCTGAGGTGGAGGTTTGTTATTTCAGTCCAAATCTGATTGATGTCAAGGAGTGGGTGGTAGCAACTGTTGTTTTTATTTTGGACCAGTCCCATGGAGTGGTGACCATCACTCCTTGTTGTGCAGCATCCAAGGTTATTTCTACCTGCCAGAGAAATTGCCTAATATCTCTAAAAATTCCTTTAATTAGCTAGATTGCATTCTATGATTTGCAACTGAGAATATCAATAGATATACCCAGGGCTTCAGTTATATGTTAGTTTTATATAAAATTTCATGAGATGGGGACAATTAGGGCAAAATGTCTAAAAAGGTTTGTTTTTTTAATGAAAAAAAGAAAAGGTTGAGAAATATTGTCTTAGACTAAATGGCATCAGGGTCAATTCACCAATATTACAGTGACAATATAGGCTATGATGGTCAAGATAGGGAAGAAGGGAGGCAGATTCACTATTCCTTTAAGATGTTAGGCATTTGAAGTTTGAAGACTATGGGACTATTCACTTAAAAACTGATAAAATATTTGATAAAATAGTTTTACCTTGAGCTATAACTATGATAGTAGTCTCTAGATAATTAGAGATAGCCTTGCTAGAGACAGTTCTGTTAGGTCAGTCAATCTGGAGGTAGAGTTAAGATAATCAGATCCTGTTTTTACATGCAGAAACTTTCAGGGGTTAGCCAAGTGTCATCATGCCCCTATTGGTAGTTTTGGATCTGGGCTTTGTGCTAAGCCCGAATGATTTCAGTTCATTTACTCATTTAAGGGGGAGTTTTATGTGAGTGCAGTAGAAACAGCAAGATAGAGGTATACTCTTAAATCTACAAGTAAAATTTTAACATTTAACAAACTCTCATAGTCAAGTTTACATGCAATTTAACATTTAATTCTCATGTTATTAATCATTTCCCCAATTAGTATTAAGTAGATTGTACTATTATCAACATATTACATGAGAATGATCATAAGACTACAGGATTTAAGTAACCTTGCCCAAGACTGTACCACCAAAATGTGACAGGACTGGGTCTCAAGTGACTAGTGGTCTCTCTAGAGACTAGTGACTTGGCTAACTTATGTAGCTTCTTTCAGCTTCAGTTTCCTCATCTACAAAATGGAAATAATAATAATACTTCCTAAAGTTAATAAATAAATGAGTTAATTTTTGCAAAGCACTCAAAACTATGCCTGAATCATTAAATATTTAGAAATGTTAGCTGTTATTATTCTGTCCAGGGTCTTCTATTTCCCTTCTTAATTTTTTTAAAACTAGGATAGACAGAGGTCTGTTCCAGGATGCTGGATAGTAATTCTGGTATTGCATTAAACTTCTTCCCAGATTGGTCAACTGAACAATTCTTTGTCAGTGAAGAAGGAATAAAGTGGGCTTGAGAATATTGGAGTTGGCTTTTAGGGCCTGGAGTTATTCCAACAAAGCAACAGTCTATTGTTTTTTTCTTATTTTTTTTTTCTTGTTTATTTCTTCATTTATTGTTTTAAGGACACTTAAGAGCTACTCTAAAATTTTGAAGTGCACAATATACTATTATTGACTGTAGTACAATGTTGTGCAGCAGAACTCTAGAATTTAATCATCTTGCATAACTAACACTTTATATCTGTTGAACAGCAGCTCCTAGAACTCAATAGCATAGAAATAACCTGATTTAAAAATGGGCAAAGGACTCAAATAGACATTTCTCCAAAGATCTATGAATGGCCAATAAGTATGTGAAAAAGATGTTTGACATCACTAATCATCAAGGCAATGAAAATAAAAAGCACAATGAGATATTATCTCACACCTGTTAGGGTGGCTATTATACATATAACAAAAGATAAGTGGTACCAAGGATGTGAAGAAATTGGAACTCATTGCATTGCTGATGGGAATATAAAAAGGTGCAGCCACTGTGGAAAAAGATATGGAGGTTCCTAAAAAAAACTTAAAATAGAATTAGCATAAGTCCCCACAATCCCACTTATGAGTGTATATCCAAAAGAATTGAAATCAGGATCTTGAAGAGTTACTGCACTTTCATGTACATTGCAGCATTATTCACAAGAGCCAAGATATAGAAACAACTTAAATGTCCATCAATGGATAAATACATAAAGAAAAGAAAATATATACATATGATAATTATTCAGCCTTAAAAGTTAAGAAGGAAATCATGCCATATGTGACAACATGGGTGAAATTGGAGGACATTATGAGATTGCAATAAACCAGTCACAGAAGGAAAAATGCTGCATGATTCTGTTTATATGAGATATTTCATATTCCATGAGATACTCATAGAAGCAGAGAATAGAAGAGTGGTTGCCAGAAACTGTGGTGGAGGAAGAAATGAAGAGTTGTTGTCAATGGATATAAAGTTTCAATTATGCAAGATGTTTTATTTTTTAAAGAAATCCTTGCTAAAGCTCTTTTCAGCTTCCCATGTTTGCTTGGCTTTATGGCTCTGAAGCCACCTCCTCTTTGGATTTCTCTGGCCTGTATATGCGTAAAATCCAACTTCTATACTGGAAGTTGTGTTGTGAATCTAACACATATCAGAACAAGTCAAAGGAGCAGGTGCCCGGTAGTGAGGCAGACTATCTGAACCCAGCATGATGCGATTAGTCTGGAAAGGCTGGAGGCAATGTGTAGCAATTACCTACAACCAGGCAGTGTTAACAGGTGAGAGAATATGCAGTATTAGGAGGGGGAGGAACCAGTGTATCAGAACAGCTTCACTTAAACAGCAGACTCTACATAGCTCTAGGGAAGTAATGCTGCTCTATCAGACTCAGTGGCCACGTAGACCTATGTATAACTGGATGGCTTTGCCCCTTAGGGGAGCACTTTTGTCCTAAAGATGTCTCACTCAATCTGTATCTAACTTGGTGATGTGTCTTCCAAGGGGACAGAGGGTATCCAATAACTGTCTGATGAGAAATTAAGGCATTTGGAGAGAGGAGAGGAAGAAGAGGGAGGCGGGCAGGGAGAGGGAGAGATAACATGAGTTCGTGCCTGGTGAAGACACCCTCTTCCTGCTCACACCCACCTGCTGACTTTGCACTCCATCACTGGATTTGGAGAGGATTTCCATTGACCAGGACAGGAGTCTGTCTCATAATTGAGGTACTGCTCCTTAAGGACACAGGGAGGAAGCCAGTGGACAGTGTAAGATAGAAGATGAACCTATGTTTAAATGCTATTCACTAGCTCTCTTATCCTTGGCAAATCACTGAAATTCACTGGTTCTTTATACTTTATTATCCTTTATCTCTAAAATGGGAATGATAGCAACAGCTAAAACGTTTAGTGCTAACTGTGTACCATATACTCATTTAATCTTCACAGCCATCCTATCATTATCATCTTCATCTTTCTGGGGAGGAAACTTAGGAACAGAGTATTTGAGTAACCTGCCCATAGATTCTGCAACTTCTTAGTAGTGGGTCAAGGATCTGAACCCAGGCAGACTGTGTCAACCTTTCCCCTCTACTGTCTCTCCCATAGTTGTAAGGTATTGATCTGGGGAAAAGACTTGGCACAGAGAAGGCACTTGGTAAAATGGTAGTGCTGGGAGAGGAACAGGGAAGGAGGGAAACAGCAAGAATTCTCATCAATATAATGCAATGAAAGAGGAAAGAATCAGGTTTATTGAGAATAAGTTCTTTTTACATAACTGACCAGAGACATGGAAATAGTGTGGCTCCTCATATATTTTCTAACTTATGCTCATAGACAAACAATTCAGAATGATTTTAAGAGGGCTTTAGCATTTTTTTTTGCCTCTAGACTGAAATCTAATGCCTTCAAATCAATACTTTAAAAATCAAACATACGCAGTGTATATATGTGTGTGTGAGTACATGTACCGTTTATTATCTTGTAGCACTACTTGAGAGCTATTCTTTTTCTATCCATTTTCATCAGGCTGGTCCTACACAGATAAGCTGCAATAAGGATGTTTTCAGAAATTTTTGTGATTACTTTTCAGCATATAAATCATGTTTAGCTTTGTTGAAATGTTTGAGTACATTAACTTAACAAAAATAGGCAAAAAATAGACAAATCAAATTCTGTAAGTGAAGTTTTTCATACTCGAATCAAATGAAAAGATTAAGGGATGACTAAAAGGAACTTCATTTTCTCTCTGCATTTACAGCATAATACTAACCTTCCAAACTAGATTTTCAGAATAGTTTATTTCTTTATTAACTGATGAAAGTCTTTAAATGTTACTTTTAAAGAAAGAGCAATTATAAAAATAAAAGGAAATAGAAATAATCCTGAATATTTTTCTCATCTTCCATTTCTTATATAGGTATAAGTTAATAAATTTACTGTTTCCTGAGAAAACTTTCAATTGAATGTTCTGAAAGTGTTTGAAGTAATAAAATAATATTTATTTTAAGGTTTCATCTTTAATAGGCAAAGGTTACAATTTTTACAAACAAAAATCTATAATCTTAATGTACTTGCCCTTTGTCTGTTGATATCCCATCCACGGTTGTCTTAGTTCTTGGAACCCATGAAAAACAAGCCAGAACGTGATCTAACCACTTTAACTAACCACGGCAAATTACAAACTAAACATAATTGAGTATACCATGTCTTCCTTAATTTACAAAATATAGAATAAACCCAACAGGAATGTGTAATTTCCCCACTACTTTGGTTATTTTTGGTAATAAAATCTTCAGTCTGTTTCTTGGAAGTTAATAGTCTGCATTTATGAGGATATGCACATTTTATTTTAGAGATGGGGTATCACAAAAATTCTAGTTACAGTTCTGAAGACCCAAGGTATGCACATTAAAAGCAAAGAGAAGTATTCCTGGGGGATAATGGAGTTCACACAAGGTTTAGTCACAAACTTAAAATAACTGAAGTCTTGTCAAGGAAAATGACATCCCAGAAGGCACAGAAACGTGTATCACTGTCTTAACAGGGATGATGGAAGCAACTTTAGAACAATTAAAGACATTGTGAGCCTAATCTTGCAGGAGTATAATGTGGATAAAAGAAACTCTGATATAGATTCCTATTTTTTAACCATAACTTTGATTAAGAAGACAAATATTTTTAACTAGACATCCAATGGTTTGAATGACTTAATAAATTTCAAACATACCTACTTTGTCAAAGGCATAATTGTTTTAAAGTTATATTGTTTTTGACATAAAAATTATAGTTATATTGTGAATATTCTCTTTTCAAATGCATACACACAATATTGCAAAGGAACATGTATTTATAACTTGGATGCTTTCAAATCTCACTAAAATCAAGACAGTTATCAATCTTTTTGAACTTCAGAGTTTAAAGGATATACTTTACTTTCTTTGCCCAAAGCTAGGTCAGAAGAGCCATATTTCTTCAAGAGCTTACTTTCTCTCACCATCCAATTCTCCGAAAAAAAGTATATGCTCTTTTTCTGGAAAAGAAATCTCACATTTTTTGTATGACAGTTTACACATAACCACAACAATGACAATAAAATCTATACTTTAACTACACTATAGACACATGTTTTATGTGTATGTATCTCCCTGAAATATGCAGTGTAATGAAATTCCTTTATTATAGATACTATTTTCCCTTTCCAAGTAATATTAACAACCCAGGGTATCTTATTATCCATAATGCAACAGGGAAAACACCATCATAAATTTAAATTCATGATCAAATTCAAATTTCAGTTATTCCAAGATAAGTTTCCAAATCACATATATTAACTACATGGTATATGTCTTTCATGACACAAAAGCCATTAAGAAAATCACTGTGGTCGATGCAGAAAATTGTGTTTTGAAGAACACTGGAAGCTGATTCTGACTGCTCTCATTCTCCTAGTTCTCATTTTATATGCACACCTCTGCTCGTTATGTTTGCCTTTATGAGATTTTCTCCCATATTTCTTTTCTTCATTTAGATTGTACTCAGAGAGCTATGGAACTGAAAGGAGTCTTAGTGATCATGGACCAGCAGTTTACAGATGTTGTAACTGAAGCTTGAGAGAGGGCACCCTGACCAAGGTCATATAACAGTATGTCAAAGAGTGAGGGAGCAGTCTCTCGATTATACCCTACTGCCTCATATAAATAAAACAAGTATGGGAAATTTTAACTTTTCCCTCAAGACTGAGTTCCAAATTTCTTCTTCAATAGAGCCATTTCTGACTATGTAGCAAGGGCACTGGCTTGAATCCAGTCTACACTGCCCACTTGCTCTATGACTATAAGTAAGTCCTTTTATCTTCAATATCTTAGTGCCTTGTTTGGTAAAATGGAGACAATAACAGCTGCCCCTCGTATGGTTATTAAGAGCCTCAAATAAGTTAATATTCCTATTTTGTATTTTTTTGTAAATACCACATGGTTAGCACTTATTTTTCTAGCTGTTTTATTTAGAATGTTAGTTTATTATGATTTTCCCTTCTCAGCTTAAGTCGTTTTGGGTAATAAAATCGGGGTAGGGACTTTGTCCTAAATTTCTTTTATTTACCTCCATAGGGCCTAACACAGTGTTTAATGCAAAATAGGGATTCTGTAAATACTGTTTGTTTTTTTTTACTTACTGGTTGATATTAAAATAAATAGATTTCTAATAATTGTAACTGACCAACTTTTGAATGCCCTCAAAGAAAATGTGAATTAAATGTGATAGCAGTATAGTATGCCAGTATGTTAAAAAAGCAAAGACCACCGCACATTCCTAGTGTTTGCAGGTGCATAAAAAGGTCCTCAGAATATGTATTTGGGATGGTTTTAGGAACAGTGGTTAAGAGGATAGGTTATTTTGTGTTACTACGAGAGCCATTATGTAAGACACTGCTGGATAGTTTCAAAGTGTATATTGGTACTGTAGTGATATCGCTCTAAACTCTGAGTTCTGCACAGCATTTTACTAAGACGCTTTTAATGCACGTTCTCTGCTACACATTAGATTTGCTTGGTGAGCTTTTAAAACTCACAATACCCAGGCTTTACCCCAAACCACTTAACTCAGGATCTCTAGGACTTGTATTTATTCAATTCCTTGAGGCGATGCTGCTGAGCAGCCACACTGGGAAACGAACTCCTCTGCCAGATTGTTAGATTGCAAAAATGTTGTTCTGTGGCATGTTTATCCATGATAGAGCATAGGGTAATTATGGCTTCATAAAATTCTGTCAAATAGTATGCAGTCTAGACTTTGACTCACTTTCTAAGAGGAGTTTTGAGGAATGCGGAGACATTTGACCATGAATCCTGTTACCAAGGCTCTGAAACCCTGAAACCTTATTTTGTTTCATTTCCCTTCCCACATGATTGTGGCTGGGACTTTTGTTTTACTTTTTGGCCTAGCTGCCCCTGCAGATGTGTCATTTCCCACACACTGGACCCCTGCTTTATGCCCAGCCAGAGGGGAGTGCCAATTCCTGAGTCACCGTCAGCACTCCGTGATTTCCCTGGGAGTCTCTGATCCTCCCTAACCTTGTGGTTTCTCTGGCTTAATGAATGCTGTCTCAAGGTGCATCTTAAACAAACAAACAAACAAACAAAAACTTGAATGAAAAGAAGAGTATTGTTAGAGTATGTCAAAATATAGACTTGTTTATCTAATTCTTTGGCCGGTATGACCTCTTCTGAACAACTTTCTATTCTAGAAGATCCTATTTCACTACTTAATGTAATATATGTGTTATCATTCTGTTGTCTGATAGTTATATTATTTTTATATTTATTCAGAAAACATTTCTTGAGTATCTGTGATTTGTCAGGTAATGTGATAGTTGCATGGAATATCAAGATTAGAGATTTAGTTCCACATAGACTTCTTGGAAAGATGGTCAAGTGCAATGGAGAGGTGTGTGAACTGCTGTGATGACATACAGGCACCTACCCCAGCATGGGGGTGCTGTACTAGCAGCTGTCATTTGTAGTGGGCCATTTAATTCTCACAATAACTTCAGATGGAGGGAACATAGTATTTCAATTGTACAGATGAGAAAACTGTATCTCAGAGAGAGTAAGTCATTTGCCCAAGTTCACAAAGCCAGTAAATACATTTTTTAACTGCCCACTCCTGGCAATGTTTTTATTGTTTTTATTAATAAACTTATTTTTAAAGCATTTTTACATTACAGCAAAATTGAGTGGAAAGTACAGAGATTTCCCATATACCCCGTATTCAACTTCCCCTACTGTCACCATTCCACACCACAGTGACATATTTGTTACAACAAATGAATCTACATTTACACATCATGATCACTCAAAGTCAATAATTTATATTAGGGTTCACTTGTGCTGTAGTTTTAACAAATACGCAATGATATGTTTCCACTATTGTAGTATACTCAATCGTTTCACTGCCCTGAAAGTCCTCTGTGCTCTGCCTATTCATTCTTTTCTCCCTCCTAATCCCTGGCAAACACTGATCATTTTACTCTCTCCATAGTTTTGCCTTTTCAGAATATCAAGTAGTTGGAATTACATACTGTGTAGCCATTTTGGACTGGCTTCTTTCATTTAGTAATATGCGTTTATTTATCCATGTCTTTTCATGGTGTGATAGTTCATTTCCCTTTAGCTCTGAGTAACATTTCATTGTTTGGACTAAGTTTATTTATCTGTTAAGTCACTGGAGGACATCTTGGTTGCTTTCAAGTTTTGATGATTATGAATAAAGCTGATATATATGTATACATTTGCATACATACACATGCATCCATGTGCCAGTTTTTGTATGGGCATGAATTTTCAGTTTATTTGGGTAAATAGTAAGGAGTGTGATTGCTGGATCATATGGTAAGCGTGTATTTATTTTTGTATGAAAATGTCAATTGTCTTTCAAAGCGGCTGTACCATTTTGCATTCTCACCAGCAACACATAAGAGTCTCTTCACATCCTAATCAGAATACGATGTCAGTGTTCTGGATTTGGGCTATAAGTGTGTAGTGGCACGCATTACAGTGTTAATTTTCAGTTCCCTAATGACGTAAGATGTTCAACATCTTTTCATATGCCTATTTGCCATCTGTGCATCTTTTTTGGTGAAGTGCTTGTTCGGGTCTTTTGCCCATCTTAAGTTTTATTTTATTATTATTTATTAATATTTATTAACATTTTATATCTGAGGTAACCTGAGAGAATCACCTTATTGAAAAATAGAGACAGTATCTCTTGACAGCTCGCCTGGGAGCTGACCTGGCCCTCACAGCTAGGCCATGCAGTTCTCATTTTGAATATAAGCAATTTCACAGAACATCAACACCAGACAGGGTCATTCTCAGACTGTGATGGTTTGAAATTTGTACTCAGACAAAAGCAAGAACATGGTGCCAACCACCAAAATGACCAACATTTCCTTCTTCGTGCTAATATGACTGCTGCTGCTTTTTTATTAATCACAACTTTCATGCTACTCCATTCATCATGCATCCTAGAAAAAAAATATTAAGATATTTAGTGATAAAATGGCCCTTATTTCTGATAGCACCAAATCCAGAAGCAAAAACATCTTTCCCTGTGACCTCTCCAACAGAACTGGGTGGGGGAGTAGGGGTTGTTTCCAGGACTTTCAGAACTAAAATTTGAAAATTCTAGGGCCAGCTTTCTAAAATAACCTAACACAAGCCCAAATATTTTAACAAACCCTTCCTATTGAGATATCTTCCTCTTATTGAGATATCTTCCAGTTCCCAATAGTATTTGGTCTTCCTTGCTGAGAACACTTCCAGTAAATCCGATCTAGTTATACTGTAGATGTGGTCCTGGTGGTCTTGGTGATGGGCAAAAACCAATCAACAAAATCAAAGCAAAGCTAGTGCTATAGCAATGACTTTAATAGATTACTCTTTAGCAATAATGTTTTAAGTGATTATCTCCTAACAATAGAAAGTAAAAAACTACATAACTTATGGAGAAGCCAAACAGCATGATGAATCTTAACATAAAAGAAAAATGTCCAGAAAATATTGTTATACCACAATAAGAAAGACTTTGTTTTGTTTTGTTGTTTTTATGACAACTTCTCTCTCATTCTATCTCTCAGGGATCATGTCTGACCACCAGTTTGGTAACCAGTTTATGTGTAGCGTGGTAGCCTCTCATGTGAGTCATCTGCCCACAACCAACCTCAGCTTTGTCTGGATTGCTCCACCTGCTGGCACAGGCTGTGTGAATTTCATGTAAGTACCACAAAAAATTTCATGTTCCAACCAATACCGAAGACAAATATACCTCTCATGAGGTTACATATCATGTAACTATTTAAATGTATTATTTTAACGAGTTTTAGCATAATTAAAGCCACTAATTTCAGTATCAAAAAGGGGTCTAAACTATTTTTAAAAAGTAACTTTAGAGTTTATTTTTGCATGTTTATTAATATCTCAAGAGTTCTAAATTGGATTTTGGCTGACAAAAATACACACAAAAAAATGTATGTGAAGAAATCAAGGCAATAAGAAGATTATTGTTTAGAAAATGAGATGAAAACAGGTCCAAAAAATGCCATGAGGCTCCATACACATTTTGGAAGAAGACCACAAATTTAGCTTTCCTCTTTTTGGCCATTAGTGACAAGAGAGAAATGTGTTCGGTTAGAAAATTGATGGTGGTGAGAAGTCAGGGACTCTAGAGAAACTTACTCTCATGTGCTTTCATTAAGAGAAAACAGGAATGTAGTGAGCTATGCTTTCAATAATCTCTTTTCCTAATTAATGAGATAGTACATGAAACTGAAGGTTGAACACAGACCACTGAAGCAATGCTTTTGAAATTTACCTTTGTTTCTTACTACTCTATTTGTTATTGAGTAGAGCAATATATGAGAGTACCTGTAATTAGTATGTACCTAGCAATACTGGAAGGAGAGTGCTAATGTTCGACATTAATTTTAAACATTAAACTAAAATAAAATAACACAAAACATATGGCATTTGAACATAAACATACCATGATTCTCTTTTCTGACTAGCCTGAAAAATTTTTAAAAAGCCTTCTTAAGGTATGAAGAATTACTTCCTAGAAATTAAAATTCAGCCATGCTTATATGCTTTGGTGATATATTTTCTCTAACTTTTTCATATCATTAGTTAATTCATATCATTTAATTTTTCACATTTGTGTTTTCTTTAATAAATAGATTTTAAATTTCTCAAGGTTAGGGACTATGTTAGAGATTTTTACGTACTTAATAGTTCCTAATACTGAATTACAGACAATGGAAGGAGGAATTAAAAAATAAATATTTCTTAGTAGCTCATAATATCATATTTTATTGATTCCAAAATACAGGTTTTTTTGTATTTTGGAATCTCTAAACTAGAGTTACATCTTACAATTATAACTGGAAGCATTTCCTTTATTTCTTAATGTCTTACAATTGATGGTGTCTTGGGTTTGAAGAAATCCAGCAACTAATATTTATCATTTACCAAATATATGGTCTCTAGAGAAGCAGTTAAATTGACACTGCATCAAATTCTGTAATCTCATGTTAGAACAGCCAGCGTATGATGCAGACTCTGTGATTTTTAAAACGCACTTATCTATTTAAATCTGTTTTTTTTAAATGTTATAGTAAGAATTATGGAACATTTGAACAGAAATCCCAAACAATTACATAATGTGCTGTGTGTGCCTTTCCCAGAGAAGAGTAAATGGAACACACTGTATGAATAAACTAGGTTTTACTATAAAACCGCTTAGCCATTTGGGCTTTTTACTACCTTTCTCATCAAAAATAATCAAGTGAGAGACATAGAGGGGAGGATGGCCTGAGGATAAAGTTACTGGCTGTACTGATGTATAATATGTACAGATGTATAATAGGTACAGATGTATAATATGGACCAGTAACTAAACTCATTTTATCATTAGTTTTATTACACCTATTGAAAGCATTTACTTTTTAAGTAATAATTTCACTCAGAGGTCTGCTTAGTATCCAGGTCTTATGATAGTATAGTTTGTTTTTACTTTTATATTTGATAAATCTTTAGTGAGTAGTAAACCCCAAGTTAAAAGAGACAGTTAATTATCCAAACTTCTAGGATGTAAATATAAAAAAAAAAAGAAGAAGAAGAAGAAAATCCAAAGGATGAGGTAGAGGTACAGAGAGAAGAGAGAGAGGAGGAAGAAGAGGGGCAGTGGAGAGATAGAGAGAGACAGAGCAAGGGAAGGGGGGAAGGAAGGAAGGAAGGAAGGAAGGAAGGAAGGAAGGAAGGAAGGAAGGAAGGAAGGAAGGAAGGAAAGAAAGAAAGAAGGAAGAAAATTTCAAAACCATTTAACCCTAAAAGTTAGTGAGAAGCTACCAGGGAAAGGGGGTTGTAAAATAACAATTACAACATTAATAATATTTTTAAAATTTGAAATGTGCCAGCCACAGTTCTAAGTAGTTTACATCTTTTAATCCAGTTTATTTTCATTGTAATTCTATGAAGTAGGTGCTCTTATTATCTCAGTTTACAGAAGAGGAAATTGAAGTACAGTGATGTTAAATAACTTCTAAAGTAACTCACCAAGCAATTGACAGCCTGGATTCAGAATGCAGTCCAGATTTAAGCAAGGGATTTTTGCCACTTCACTACAGTTGCCTCTAAAATGATCACTTATCTGTTTTATGATTGTAAAATACCCATGGCATCGATACAGTGAAAATTAATAGAATTTATAGTGTGGTATCAGAATCTTTCAACTTTTAAAAGTGCCAACATGTTTTTCTTTCCCCATTTTGAAATTTCTGCCTCTATATGAGATATAATAGTATTATCTAATTATTTAAAATATCAAGAATCACTGATTTGAACCTCTGAAATGCGAAGAACACATTAGACTGATATCTCAGACATGAGTTTCATCTATATATATGATGTAGATTCATTCTCTGAATGTTGATTATATCCCTTCCCTTGTCACAAAGGAATTCTATATGAGGGAATGTGTGAATTAAAGGCAAAATTTATTGCCACCAGATTTAGGTCAGAGATACTAGGATGATATTAGAATAAAAATGAAACATAGAAGAAGATTAGATTTATGCGTAAATTAGTGACAAGTTAATCTTAAGCAAACGCCCTCAAAATTGAGAGCAGAGTGAATCAAAATGTTCTATTTAAGGCTGAATCAACAACAAAGAATGAACTCAAGACAGCAAATGGGTTCATAGGTGAACGATTTTTGAACACTTGATATTTTAAAGGAGATTCTCCTGGAGGGATTTATTAAAAATACACTAAACAAGAAAATTAAAAAGAATCATTTTAAAATTGAAGACGCTAGCAGTTTCTGAATACTGGACAGTCTTAAACTAATGCAGTTATAGAGATTTGAAGTGTCTTGAGTGTATCTCAGATGCCTTTAATTTTTGGTGAGGGCCATTCCAGTCTGTCTGGCAGATTCTTTAGGAAAGATAGTGTGGTTGCCTCTTTATTTCCATCCATCAGAAGAAAACATAGCAGATGTAATTGCCTTGTTGCTTAAACATTTGAAATAAAATCAGGACCCCTCCATTGGTGCGTTTATTGGGAGTGCATGCATACCTATAGATAAGGATGCCAACAGCTGATACATACACATGTTATTTTACTTTCTGGGTTATGCATAGCTTACTGAAAAAATAAATTCTCATATAAGGGTGAAATGATCGTATCCACACTGTTTGATAAAACCAAATATGCTATTTTCCAAAGGAGGAAATTCATCTGTCTCCTAAATCACAAGCCTGTTGTATTTTTCTAATAATCCGGTTTCCTTTTTTAAAAAGACATCACCCAACTTGAAACAATTATTTCGGTGCTACTCAAAATGGACTTTTGAATGACAGGATAAAAAAATATTACCTATTTTTTAAAGTGAATGTCTAGAAGCCTAACTGATAGTTCTCACTTTCCTGTAGGCCCCTGTTTTTCCAAGTTAGATAGCCAACTAGGCTTAGACAGGGAGACAGTCTAAGTTCAGGGACTATTGTATGTTCTTATTTATCAACATTTTTGAAAATGAGGTCAATATGCTTCCTGGGGATTTAATTTTTAATTTTAGGGAGTGTGGTAAAGCATTGAGATAAAATATATCCACTAATCTCCCAGAAGGTGTGAAGAAATAATTTTTATTATGTTAATTATACAACATATTTTTTAAAAATTGACAGATATTCAAAAGGCAAAACTACTCCTTTCTTTTTTTCCCTGTCTTCTTCTGTCTTCTACTTCATCCAAGAAGCCACAGTATAAACAGCACTGATTATATTAGGACTATCTACTGGAATCCCACTATGACACTTTTGTTTTGCATAAAAATCATAAGACCATCAGAGAAATGGAACAGCTTTATAGTGAGAATGTTTTTCTATTTCAGTAATGAAATATTTTTAAAAAGATTAAAAAGATGTACCTGTGTCTCTGAAGTCTATTCCACAGCAAATAGTTGTCTAGAGCTGAAAAACAAACACTGCCTCCCCCCAAACAAAAACAAAAATCCTATATCAAACTCACCCTTCCCTTCTTATAATGCGATCATAACTTGTGGAAGCATATATCTAATGCCTTTAGGTAACTGAACTGAGGTTTGGCATCCAAAAGATGCTTCTTATTACAAGGCCTTGTGATTTGATGGGATTACTATCACTTGGCACTATTAACTTGAAACTACATGGAACATTTGTGAAAGCAAAAGACCAAAGTCAGTAAATTTAAAAGCCTAATGTATAACAATTACTAACAGTTCTCTATATCTAACAGAAGTTTCCTAAGTGAGATGTGGGCAGAGATTTGGATTAATTCTCTATTAGTAGAATTGATGAAACCAGCTTTAGAAAGCCTCAAATGTGAAATTATATTTTTCTTTAAACTGCCTACACAGTCAAAATTGATGTCAAGTGGTGATGATTGGGAAACAGGTGAATTAGTTTTTTTCATGGCAACAAAAACTGGTTTGCCAATATAGTCCCTTAGATAATATATACTAGCAGCATGATTTTACTTAGTTTTACTTTTAGTGACGTCTCTAAATAGTAAGGTATTATTACAAATATGAAATAAAATTTTGATGGCATCTTCCAGATAAGATTTTTTAAGACCTTATTCTGTCCCCTATGACTCATTTGAATATATGTGTGTATATTTATATACATATATATACACATACACACATTTGTATATATACACATATGCACATATATACGTTTATTCACAAACACACATATATTCTAAAAATTGTTTCAAACTGTACTTTCTGATGTGGCAGCTATAAGACACAAGCATGCTATTTAAATTTAAATTAATTAAAATAAAATAAAATTAACTTAGATTGTCAACTGCATTAGCAGCATTTCTTGTTCTTAATAGCCACACACATCTAGTGACTTATATTGGATAACACAGATCCATCATTACAGAAAGTTCTAGTGCGCAGCACTGTTTAGAGAATCTAATGAATTTATCATTTCTCTGAATATAACCTTAACATTTACAAAATGTAACCATGTACTTGAAAGGACATATAGAAGATTTTGCAATTGTCTTGTGAACTTGAACCATCATATCTGCTAACGTGGCAAAGTGGGGCAGTTTTTTGTAAAAGCTGGTCACCTAACTGTTCATTTTGTTTGTTGGTGCAGCAATTTCTATGGTCCTTAACTTTATGGGCAGTGGTAGACCTAGTGTGACAGATGAGGGTTCTCTCTGGTTACCTTCATTTATAGTGCTCACGCTTAGCGCTGCTCTTTGGCTGCCCTGAGCTAAAGCACCTTTCCTCTCCCTGCCCTCACCCCTATGTCACAACCCCTGATCCCATCCTGCTCATCCCCCTTTTATTCTATGCCACAGTGTTTTAAGTTCTGGGCCTTTTCAAATATCCCCTTATTCCATGAAAATTTACCACCATGCTCCTAATAGTTGCAATTAGCTGGCTGGAAAGATAATAATTTTTAACATAAAAATGAGTAATAATGGAATTTGGAATACCATTTGATGATGATGATGATGATGATGATGATGATGATGATGATATAGTAGTAAAAATAGCAACTTACGTTTAGTGAGCACCTGTGTATTAGGCAGCCTACTAAGTTCTTCTGCTCTCCCAGAACCACTGTCATTGAAGGAGAGCTTGAGGAGCTCACAGAATTGGTATGTTTGGATCTAAAATGTGTCCTTATAACTAACACTTCATATTACCACTCTATATCTCTTTTAAAATAATAATAATAATTATGAAAACAGTATGGCAACTTGGGAGATGCTTGGACTATTAAGTGACAAAAGCATTAAACCTTGCTTCTACAACTTCAGACACAGTACAATTATGTTTAGAAAAGACTTCTGGCATCATGGAAGACTAAGATGGCACAACAGAAATTTTTTCCACTAAAGTCACATGGAAACTTAAACTGAGTAAACATTTTAAAACATATAGAACTGGTTTGAATGAAATGGAAACTGTGAGGTGCCAAAAGAAAGAAGAGGTATCAAAGCTGAATCAGGAAGTGGGAGCCGACACTGTGGTAGCCTACAGGTATTTTAAACCTGGATTCAGGTCCTAGGGTTTAGAGTTTTAACCTGAGTGGGACCTGGAACGGTAGTCATGAGCCCCTTCAAAGACAGCAGGAAATAGGGAAGGAGAGGGAGCCGGAACTGCATGAAGCCTGGAACCTCAAGTATTATCCATCACTGCTTGGGAAAACAGCAAAGAAACTTGTCATCTGACTGGAGCCTTTGGTAAAGTTAAGTCACAAGAAACAAAAACTCTCAGCATGTTAGGAGTTCTGTAGAACACCAAGTTAAGAGATTAACATCTAATAGAAGTTTTAGAAGGAGAGAATAGAAAGAAAGAATGAGCAGAGGCATATTTATGAGATAATGAAGAATTAAGGAAGATGTAAGTCTTTTCTAGCTAAACAAGACAAATGAAATAAATTAGTACTGATATAGATCATTGTGAACCTTCAGAATATCAAAGAAAGGGAAAATCTCAAAGGGAACCAAAGAGAAAAGATACTACCTATGGTTTGTTAGTGGCCTTCTCATCAGCAACAAGATACCATAAGACAGTGGAATAATATCTCCAAAGTAGGGAAGGGAAATTGTCATCCTAGAATTCTGTATCTAGATAAATTATCAGTCAAGTGTGACAACAAAATAAAGTTATTTTCAAAAAATAAGGTTTGATTATTTTTACTGCACACAAATCATTTTAAAACAAGTTTTTAAAGAATATGCTTCAATAATAAGGAAAACTCAGAAGAAATATGTAGGATGCATGATATTATGGTGTGATCCAATTACTAATAATAATTAGTAAGCATGTTAGAAACTAAATATGCATTGAATATGTGAATAAATTTATACATAAACTATGTACCAATAACCATTTTAGGATAGATTTAAAAGTAAAGAATAACTGTAGTACCAAACAACATCAATGTATAAATTGGAGGAAGGAGGGAAATTGGTATTAAATTTTCTAAAATTTTCCATTTATTCTGGAAGAAGATTGTAGGTTTAGTTAAAAACATAAATGTATAGAACAGAAATAAACATGTAACTTCCAAAATGAGGAGTTGGGATAGGAAAAAGATTATACAAAAATTAATCCATCAGAAGAAAGGATTTGCAGAATGGATAAATGCACTGCATGGATACATGAATGAAAAAATTCATGAATTCACAAATGTATCAAAAGATTGTGTTAGAGAATTAGAGTTCATGCTATGCTATTTAAATTTCCAGGCATGCACTGGTGACAACTGACTTTATAACATTTTAGGTGCTCTGGAAATACCAATTTGGAGATTTAATAAAATTTTATCAACATTTTAAAATTCCACCTTCCAGTTTTTTACTCTAATAATTCAAATAATATTATATAAACTCCTCTTCCAAATAGTAATTCTGAAAGCATAGACATGCTAGCATACAATACTTTTTTGTGTGAATTAAGTTAAATAAGATCTTTCTTGTTTTGAATTCTATTTAGATTAATGTAAAATATAAAAGTTAATATTATTAGTGGTATTTTTTAATTGTAAGGCTCAAGTCTATGTAAAACTTTGCTGTTAAAAGATAAAAATAACACAATTTGAGGAAATAAAAAGGTTAAACCATGTGTTTTCTGGAATTCTAAGATAATTTCTTTAAGAATAAATCAATTAATATTCAGAAGTTGTCTTATTTAGCACTGAGAAATAAATATTAAACAAAATTATTTCCATCTCCATTTTAGCACCTTTTAGTATTGAGGTCAGCTTTTGGTTACTCACATGGACAAGTCCTAAGCTGGGAACAAAAATATGCTAGTCAAATCTCCATTTGTTTCCACTACTAGCATTTATAAAATGGATTATGAATAATATGAGCATATTAGTTATCTGGCTGACATAATTCAAAAAGCAATGTTCTAAAATGTTATATGAAAAATAAACAGCAGAAATGCTTCAAATTAAAAACATACACTGTAGTTGCGAAGAGCTAAGATAGTTGGTCCCTTCATCAACCCCTGGAATTAACTTAAGCAAATATATTGAAAGTATGTCTGTAAAGCTAAGCTGCATAAGCCTTTTTTTCTAAATCTGTCTGCAGGCTTTAATGCTCAGATTTGAGATGGCATCCTTATTTGCTAAGTGCAAAGATGGTTACAAAAGAGCTTTTCTCACTTTGAGGATAAAAGCTAAAGTATTCTTTAATTTTGGTTACTGCCTGGCTCATCTCAGCACCATAATAGTTATTTGGCTCAAAACCAAAAAGTAGCAATACAGTGCTTACATGTCTATGGATCAAAATTAGATGAAAAATTGCTGTTTTTCATCTCCAAAGCTATTTGCTGCACATTTTATAACCCTCAAGATGCCTTTTGTAATATGTGATAACAGAGCCAACTGCAGCATCTGCCTGGAAAGAGATTACTTTAATTATGGACTCAATGTCCTATTTTCTGCAAGTGATCCCTAGAGACAGGCTTCCTGCCGGGGGAGAGACGCAAAGATGCACATTAAAGCATACACGTCAGCCACGAAGAGGTGGATAAAGTGACACAAGGACACCCATAAACCACTTTCATTTTCCTAGTATGTAATGTGATGGAAGAGTCTATAGTGATAGGTTTTTAATTATTCCAGCATCTGTTGTTATGGACTTCCGATGGTAAGGGCAAGATGAGCTTATAAAAGAGCAAAACCTTTGACAAGTCTGTACAGGAAACAGACTATATTAAAAAGGTTTATCAAAGGATCATTTTCTTTAAATTTTTGTTTTTAAATCGAAACGTAGATGTGCTTTATCAGTTACTTCTATATTATTATTAGAAAGTGAAGCTAAGTGATGTTCTTGTCAACCCCACTTCTGGATAACACATCAAGTGCCTCGTTATTGAGAATTCATTTGCCATTCAGTATAATAGAGCTGCTCATAAAAAATTTCATTTAAAATCAGTGTGCATGTCTTGTGTATTTCCATGGAAGTTCTTTATAATTTAACATTGATTAACATTATGAAGGACGATTAAAGCAAATTGTTACCTTGTTCATATTAATTATAAAATTAGACTCCTTGATGAAAGATGTTTTGAGAATGAGTATGCGGTTTTTCTTTTTTAAATGATGGCACATACTCACATAGGATATTTGGGATTTCATCTGAATTCTCAAAAAGTATAATCATATTTTGCATTTTTAAAAGATGGGGGATTATAGAAGAGCAACCATGGGAATTAATTTTAAACTTCAAAAGAGGAATTTAAGGGATTTGGTGTGGAATCATTTTGTGTGAAGGATGGAAAGATGGAACAGAAAAATGTACCTACAATCATATTAGGTGAAAACATCAGGTCTTTAAAAAATTATACCAACTAGGACATTCATTATTTTCTGGTATAAAAATGAAATGCAATTAATATTTTTATACTGTGATAATGAAATCTAAGTAAATATATCTTCAGGGCATTTACAATAATGACATTTAACCTAAAATTAAAACAAAACATTTGATATTTTTTAGACTAATTTATAATAAATGCCACATTGGAGAAATTTTTTTTTAAATACGTTGAAATGGGTAATTTTACAGAAATTTTTGTATTTTATATCTTGTAAATGAACAATTGAGTTTGTATTATCCATATATCATTAGAAATTATAAATAGAAAAGTTGGTTTGGTGATTTTTTTCTGTTTAAAGAACTTGGAAATAAGGAATTAAGGCAATATAGACTTACAGGAAAATAGATACCTATCAGAAGAAACCATCATGCAATGTGCCTCTTTTGCCATCTTTGGAACATGTCACATACAATGTACTTAAAAGAGACAACTTGTCTACAGCCATGCCACTCTGAATAAGCCAGAGCTTTTCTGATCTCTGAAGCTAAGCAGGGTCGGGCCTGGTTAGTACTTGGATGGGAGACGACCTAGGAAGACCAGGTGCTGTAGGCATGAAAGAAAGAAAAGAAAAGGAAGGAAGGAAGGAAGGAAGGAAAGAAGGAAGGAAGGAAGGAAAGAAGGAAGGAAGGAAGGAAGGAAGGAAGGAAGGAAGGAAGGAAGGAAGGAAGGAAGAAAACTACCTATCCTCTGAATATACCATTGCAATAAAGTGATCACAACAAAAAAAAAGAAGAAAAGTACGTTGTGCAATCATATATTCTGTACACATAATAACAGGGGGGGATTTGTAAATGGCTCAGTTGGAGCAAGAAAAGATGACCTCTTCAAAGATCAAAGGAAATCAGAAAATTTTCTCAAGAAGTATTTATTCTGTAATTTCAATTCTATATTGCACTTAGGTAACTCCAAATTAAACTTTGAAAAAAAATACATATTATGTTTTTTACTCTGTTATATTTGGAATATATACCTTTTTTCACCCTGCCAACTGCATTGTTTTTTGAGTTTGTTTTTTATAAAAATGTCAAGTTACTTTTGGCTTTCTACGTTTCATTTTTGGGTCAGAATGTGAAATGCCTTAATTTGGATTTATAATTTAAAAGAATGACAGTAACAAATATATGCCACAAATAAGCTTTATTTTTTTAATGTTTAAACTTGACAATAAATACTACATCTTTTTAAATAAGTTTTGAAATAATTTTATTTTATGATTGTGAAAGCAATGTTTATTTATTGAAGAAAACATTTAAAACTCAGCTAAGCAAATACGTTTGTACACACACATTCACGTTGATAGTTATACACTTACATGCATATACACACATATGCATCCATGTTCCTACTATTTCAGAAATAAGAATACTGAGTATCTTGAGATATATTTCTCTACATATGTATCTGTGTTCAATTTTATTTTTTACAAAATTGAGGTTCTACCATACATTCTATTTTCTAATCCAGCCTTTAAAAAAAACCCTACTGTTAGTTTGTAAATGTTCTAATAATCAGAATCATCTGGATAGTATTCTGTTCTATAGCTGTACTAAATTATATTTAATCAGTCCCTTATTATGGACATTTTACTTGTTTCCATTGTTCACTATTGTAATAGTTTACGATAAACAACCTTATAGCTAATACTCTTTGCAAACTCCTAATTATGAAAGTATATTATTGTCCTGGTAGAGTTAACTATGAGGTCAACCTTATTAAAATGAAAAGCTAAGCTATGGAGTCAACCTAATTAAAATAAAATTATATTTTGATTTTTGTACTAAGGCCAGCATCACAAAGATATAAAATGTTTTGTTTTAATTTTTAGGTAGTTAACTTTTCAACTTTTAATAGTAATAGTTCTATAGAATAATGTTTGGTTGTTATTCACAAGTTAAATGCCAGTTTTGTTATCATGGTTCTAGTTACCTAGTCACCACTTTAAGAAACATTGTATCTCATATTGCAGTATTTTTTGTTCTTCTGTTAAATGGTTTTATTGATGTTTCAATAAATTTCTTTTAAATGCCTTTTTCATAAGGTGAACTAATTCAGTGGAAAAGCAACACTTGCTTTCTGCTACCCAAAGTTCCCTGGTGAGCATAGCTTTGCCACTAATTAGTAGCAAGTGAACCTCTTAGTTTAATATTTATGTTTCTAAAAGATCTTTGTTATTTCAGGTGTATAATTTGAATGTAACATTCTTATTTTATATTTTTTGAGAAAACATAGAGAATGTAAATTTCACTAGTAAATAAGAATTGGCTTTATTATATTATATAAATATTCACTTTCTAAATTTTTAACTATGTAATGATTATAGGTCTTTAAAATTATCACAAATAATGACATACACATTTTTCTGTTAATGCTCTTATTATATGGTTGTCATTGTCTATTTTTTCTTTTTATATTCTATTTAGTCTCTATTGGAAAAGTGAATTCTTAATATAAATATCCTTAAGCTTTTCCCAAAAGAAATAGTACAGACTGAGTCTTAGACCACATGTTTTATTACAAACACAAATGTGAGCATGATTAATATTGGCCATTTTAATCATGTAGAAGAATCTTTAAACTAATGTCTTTTTCATCTGAGTAAAAGTCAAATATTAATAAAAAATTTATTATATGACTGAGAGTTGAATTTCTCAAATACATTTTTGAAAATGGAAAAAATTCCATAGCAAAATTGACTCAGAATATTTGTCTGCACTTCTACAAATTTCGCTTTTGTGAATAAATCTTTTCAGTATATTAAGTTGCTTCAGTGACAATTGGGTAGCTGAAAATTGGCAATGGAAAATAATACTGAATGATTCCAACATATTTCTAAAGGTAGCTAGAAAAATACAAATTCTCATTTTATTTTTTTTACTATTTTTTAAATTAAAATTATTGGGGTGACATTTTTAATAAAACCAAATAGGTTTCAAGTGTGCAATTCAACAATATGTCATATGCATATATGGTCCCTTCTCATGATCACTTGTATATATGTACCACATCTTCTTTATCTGAGTATCTATCAAAGGATGCTTGGGCTGTTCCCATGTCTTGGCTTGTGAATAATGCTGCAGTGAACATCAGGTACATATGTCTTTACGGATAAACGTCTTCAAATTTGGGGGATAAATACCCAGAAGAGAGATTACTGAGTCATATGGTAATTCTATTCTTAGTTTTTTGAAGGCAACCTCTCATTTTAAAGATGAGGAAACTGAGACCCAGAAAGGTTAATTCACCGTCGCTGAGATAGATGGTGACAGCCCACAGTAGAAGCCAACCAAGTCTTCTACTTTCCTCTTCACCACACTGTGCCCATCCTTCAGCTCATAGGCTGTCTGGCCTCTCAGCAGGGCATTGCAGGCTGAGCTCCACTCTTCTGCTCTCCATCCTTTTTTCACATATTAATAATGCAACAAACACAGTGAAGCATTATACTTAAACACCGCAATACTGACCCTTGATTACTGTTGAAAATAGGGGGATTTTATTTGGATTTATTCATTCACATTGATTTATATTCTGGGTTTTCTGGAAAGGCTTAAGTTCAGGTAACTATACCCCTTTCAATAAGGTCATTCATTAAATGTAAGAACTAACTTATAAACATCTAAAACTTAATTTTTATTTATAAGTCAACCAGAACAAATTACCAAATCAGAAAAAAAGCTTTTGTTGGATTATTCAACCTTATTTTTATTTAGGAATATATGATTCCCCAATTGTCTTTTGGTAGGCCATCCACTATCCTAGGCTGTTTACTTCATTCTCATTTAATCTTTACAAGAATCTTATGAAATAAGCAGAATTATTATCCTCATTTTACAGATGAGGAATCAGAGGTTTGAACACTTAAATAGCTTTCTCATTACGCAGCTAATTTCTGTAGCTAATAGAGGCAGCATTGTAGCTTAGATTTAGCCCCAGCCAATTGGGTTCTTTTCATTTTTAATTTAAAAAAGTGTTTAATTTTTGAGCCATGAGTGACATGTATGATATTGTATATATCAGGTGTACATGGTGATTTGATACATTTATGTGTTGTGATGTGATGACAACTATAATGTTAGGTAGCACTTTCGCATGTCACATAATTATTATTTCTTCCACTAACACTTCTTTTACAATCACATAATTATAATTTTTGTGGTGGGAACCATTAAAATCCAGTCTCTTAATAACTTTGAAGTTTGTAACAGTATTACTGGCTACAGTGACTATGCTGTACATCAGATCTTCAGGACTTAAGTATCTGCTGGTTGCAGGTGTATACCCTTAAACCACATCTCCTCAATTCTCCCATCCTCCCCCAGCCCCAGATGACCACCAGTCTACTCTTTTCCTTAGAGTTTGGCTTTTTTAGATTTCACTAATTAGTGCTTTTCCAAAGCCACACAAAATTGATTATTACTATACGAAAAGGGAAAACAAGAAAATTAAAGAAACTCAATTTAAAATATTATGATCTGGAGTCTACATATATGGAAATACTTAATAAATTGATTAATAAGTATTGTTCTGAGTGTTTAGAAAAACCATTATTGGAGAGAAAAAAAGAAAAATTTAAAAGGAAAGGAAAAAACATGGTCTTCTGATTCATTAAAGGAGTCAAACCAGCATGTTATAATAGAAAAATAGAGGAAAGGAAGTTAAGTAAAATACAGAGGACAGATCTTCAAACTTCTTCCTTTTCTTAAAGACCTTCTTCCTGATACATTACTTGTACTCTAAATTTAAGATTTGTCTTGCTATGCTCATGATATAAGTTTCACTTTTCTGGACTCATCTAGAAAATTCTCTTATGTGGAAAATCCAATTTTTTAACTAAGTCCAAATAATGAAGCATTTTTTGTGTGTATGTATATACTGACTTTTAAAAATAATATGTATCTTCTCCTTAGAATAAGTCAAAACAAAAGTAGATTGACTCATTAAAGTTCTGATGTCATTGTCTTCTCTGCCTCAGTTTCCCCATCTGAAGATAAAGTTACTTTTATTTAGAAGAAAATCATAAAGAATTTTTTTAGTGTATGCCTTCTTGATATTCCTGGGTATCAATAACTATAAAGATACTAAACATTGTTACTTGGCTATTATCTTTTTCTCAATTCCCATGCAGTTTTAATGAGAATCTTCAAACTGACAAGGATGTGGATGTTACCATGTAATAGGAAACAAAACAAAAGAAAACACGAATCAGAGGCTCACAGAGGATAACTGGCCATGTATGTAGCGAGTAACCTTCCAGGGAGACTAATGGCACATCTACATCCTCATTATTGACCCAAAACAAGGGAAAACAGCAAGTTAATTAAATTCTCAAATGATGCTAAATGGAGAGGTGTTTGTTACTAAATACCAGTGAGGAACAAGGCAAAATTCAAAAGGTCCCTAGAGAATTTTAGAGATAGGAAATAATGACAAAATTGAAGCTTAAAAATGCAAGCAAATACATTTAAAGAGGAAGTAATTTTAAACACTGATATTAGATAATCTAGAATTAGAATGCAATAATGATAAAAGAGTCTTTAAAGTGATATTAAGCAGAAACAGATATTAAGCTTGAAATATAGTTAAAATGCTACTGTATTTAGGACCTTTGTGTTCAGACTCTGCATAAAGGATTGGATAAATACTCCTTGCTGATGAGACCTCATTTTGAGTCCCTTGATTACAGATTATAAAGCAGTAAGAAAAAGAAAGGAGTAGTCTGTGTTGTACGTATGCAAATACCCTACAGCTCAGGAAAATTCAGAGCTAGCCAGCTATAAGCTACAATAAAAGGCCGCTTTTCCCTCAAGATATGTCTCTTACCTGTCTGAAGTAGTGCATGAGCTTCTTTAGCGTCACCACTTTTACTTAGATTGCTATTCCAAATGCGCCTATTGTTCATTGATTACCTGTGAAGAGTAAATCTGGAAACAAATTTATTTGGACTCTTTAGCAGCCATATAGCAGAGGCAGGACTCTGAGTAGAGGGGGCAGGAAAGATGAATGTATGGCATGGGATCTACACAGGATCACAAGGGCCAGGTGGGGCCAGATGGTGTCACCCTGGGCAGCTTGAGGGACTCATTTCTGATGACCTAGGAAGAAAAAGTGGTTAGGGGGGCACTCACTAGGTAGTAACTGGGGGGAGGAGGGTAGTGAAAGTCACTTGAACTCAAATGTTTTCTGATTCATACAAGAAAGCAAAGTAAGTGGCTGTGGCCACAGCTACCTATTTCCTACGGGGCCTATGTCTGCAACAAGGCAAAACCATTTGAATAACTAGCCTCATTCTTACCAACTTATTCTTTATGAGAATGCTATTAGCTTATTCAAGGGCTTTAAGGCAGGATCATTATATCATTCACTGGATGAGTTAATAATTTGTGCACTAAAAAAAAATTTCTTTGGTTTAATACCTGAAATGCATATCCCTCTGGACAGAAGAAATTTGAGGGGTCAAATTTTTTTTTTAATGCTATATTATTTTATGTCTGCCAAGGTAACTCCACAATGAATTAATTCTGCTCAATGAAGTTTTTCTTTTATAAAGTTGTTGTTATGCCAGACATTTCTGGGTTTGAATATTGTACCAGAGGCATTTATTTACAGTCTGGTTTGAACCTCTGAGCATAACTTACGATGAATTAATGACTTGTTATTTATTGCCCAACCACTCTGCAGAAGTAATTTATAGGATTGCGCTATGCACTGGTGGTTACTTTGCAGTCTCTGTGCTGGCTGTCTCATCGATATCATTAAATGAATTCACAGTGACACAGCTCTGCTACTGTAGTTTTTGATATGAGGGATAACCGAACATAAATCAGGACTTATGTTTAATTCATAAGATGTACCAATCTCTGATGTAGGCGTGAGGTAGGTTAGAGGATGTCACAAATGTGTTTTACAGTACCTCTTGTGATTAAACCCAGGCTCTTGCATATGACTCCATGAACCAAGTAAAAATAATAAGTTGCTCTACACAATGCCATTTTTCTGATAATAGCAATTTATTTTATTATTTAAGTATGATTGGTTTCTATTGTCCCACAAGCAGGATATATTTTAGAAAGTAACACTGAGAGAACTATAATGAAAGAAGACTTAGTTCAAGTTAGTAATTCTTGTATATTCTTTAAATATTACAAATGAAGTAATAGCTACAATTTATTTTTTCATTTTTTGTATAAAGTTCTAAAAAATAAAATAATTTAACATTTATGCTGAGTCAAAATAGTTTTATTTTTAAGCCTTAAAATTTATTTTTAGTAATAACTTAAAAATATAACTAGTTATGGAAGATAGAGCCTGGTTGTCTTTCTTTGTTAGTCCAGTCTAAGAAAAGGAAAATATTACAGCTTACTATACAGCAAGGGAGGTCAGTTCCTTGCTTATTTGGAAGCAAGCAATTATATAGAAAACAGGAATCAAGATATAGTTATATGTCGGCTTTCTAAAAAAAGGGAGGGATTAACTCTCTTGGTGTCAGGAGAAATTTGCTGGCATTGGTGTTATCATTGCTGCATGCCCCATATTATTCTTTGAACCAAACACTGCGAGTGCACTGTAATCCATGCAGAAGATGTGAGTTTTTCTCCTGGAGAGAAGGGTAATCTGGCTCCAGCAGTGCTGCGACCAGGGGCGCTTGAATAATGGCGAGATTGCCAGGTTGTCGAGCCCTGTCACTGGCCTGCTGTGTATCCTGTGATCAGCTCTACTGAATGTCACAAAGAAAAAATGTGACATATTTCTGCCAAAGAAAATAATTCCAACATATGCAAGAAATTGACACAAATGTTCCTCCTCCTTTCTCTGGTTCCAGTTGATTAGACCGAGCTTGAGGTTGTGATGATTTTAAGACCTATTTATTTGGGTCTTGCTCTGAAAAGAAGATGGATGAGCTGTTGCTTTAAAGGCTGAGTGACAAAAGGATGAGGGGAAATGACATTACTTAGTAGTGTAATAAGTAATTGATTTCATAACGCTTGAGGCAAAGGGCAGAGTCAGTGTACGCATGAGAGAAGAGGAAGCCTTGGGCACATCAGCAGAGGAGGAGAAAGTAGGCACACAAGTATGGGAGAATAGAGTACCCTGGAGGGGAAATACTACTAAAGAAGAGTGGATGGCAGCAGAAGGATAATTGAATAGTCTTTATTTGGTATGACTTGTGAGATTAAAAATTTGTTAAAAGTAGAGAATTTCCATAAATAATATCAACCAGAAAAATCTACTTCCTGGAATTTGTTATCATTAGGAATTGGTTCCATTATACACAAGAGAAAGCCTGAGTTTTAGGGGCTTAAAAATATGTCTGTTTTTACTCAATGAAGAAGTCATTAATGTCACATGTCCCCCTACTGTGTGCTTCTGCTGTTTGTGGTCCTAACAAGGATCCTCTTTTAGCCGATTCTTTCAGAGTTCTCCATTTCTAAAGTAACGTGCTAACTTTGCTAATTCTTGGTTTTTCTATGACAGGCATTGTCTCTTGACTTTCCACAATAGAAGGCTAAATTCCTTTTTGTGATTTTGGTTCGATCAATATTAATGGCCTCTGTATAATATTGATTATGTAAATACCATTTGCAGCCGGGTCATATACTGTACTATATTTTCTCTTCCTTTTCAGATGGTAAGTTTTTGTTTTTCCCTAGAATTAATACTTTTCTTGCTTTTTAATTTACTTCCTTTTCTTATTTGCTTCTCCCCTAATTGTGTAAATCTCCTCTCTACACGTTCAGACCCATTAGATTTTTCCATCAGTTTAAACTTCTTGTAGGAATCTTTCTTGGAGCCTCTGACCTGTCCTCATCTAGACTGCTGCTCTTTAGGTCAGCTGCAGAGCCAGTACCCAGGCATCTCCCTTGCCCTCTCGCTTTGCTTCTCCGGTTTCTTTTATTTACATATTCCACTTTCTTGATATCTCCCAGAAACTGCTCCTCCACTTTTGTCATTATTTTGTTGTATGCATCTTGCAATAATTTCCTTAGTAAAAAGTAAGTTTTGAGACTTTGTTGGTTTGAAAATGTCTTAGGTCTTTCCTCTTGATTGACAGGTTGACTGTGTATAGAATTTTAAGTTGGAAATGTTTTCCTCAGAATTGGAAGGCAGTGCTTCAGAGCCTTCTGACCCAGATGTAGCTTGAGAAGGCCAAGACCATTCTGATTCTTGGCCCTTCCTAGGAAAACATTTCTTCTTTACAAATGTGTAGGATTAGTGGGATTTCATCATGATGTACATTGTTCTGGTTCTGTTCTTATTTATTGTGTTAGAACCTCATTGGGCTCTTACATCTGCAGATTTTATTGAACTATGTCACTGAGGATTTATTCTATTCCTATGACCATTTTCACTCTTTTCTCTGGAATACCCCTATCATGACATTTGACATTTTGGAAAGATCCTCTAGCTTTTTTCTTTTTTTCTTTTTTCTTTTTTTTTTTTTTTTTGCTCCAATTTTTCCTTTGTCTTTTTGCTCTAACGTCTGAATGATTTCCTCAGCTTTATCTTCCAAATCTTTATTGGTCTTTCAGCTCGGCTATAGTACTTCAAATTTCTAATACATTTTTCCTTTTGAATATTCCTTTTTTTATAGGAATATTTTAACAGTACCATTTCTTTTCTTTGTATCCAAGTGTAAACTCTATTTATATTTTTCCTTCTTATTTGTTTTAGTCTCTCTTTCACAAGAGAATTTTTTCAAAAGTCCAGTGATCTGTGGCTATAGGACTTACAAAATCATTCAGCAGTTCTGTGGGGGATTTGTAGGGGTTATTGAGAGAGGTCTGGTGGTAGTTGTCTTCACTGGAGATTGATCTGGTTTGGCTAATTCTATGAGGGTCTCAGATTTTAGTATCCTTAGATTTCTCCCTTAGGTAAGTCAGAGTCTCCAAAGTGTGTTCCAATCTCTTGAGGGAGGGTATACACCTCATTTTCAGCCTTATGCAGCCAAGTAAAAAGAAAGCTGGGAATCTCACTCAGTATGTAAACTTTCATTTATCCCTGTTTTCAGCGTGGCACCCTGTCCTCAAATGTGCCTGGTGTTTCTGGAAAATAAACCCCTAGATTTTTTCTTGGTGTAATGAGGGCCTGTTACCAAGTTGCATAGAACTGTTACCGAGTTGCATAGAGAAGAGAAAGTTTCTTAAATAAACTTCAACAAAGAGCTTCTTTTCAGTCTCATCCCCATTCTAACTTTATCTAAGGCTACTAATTTCTGTCTCAGCTGACCCCACTGCTGACTCAGCTTTCTATGTTTTTTGTGTGCTAGATTTCTCAAATTTTGATGTTGTCATCTCTCCTATCCTCTTGGACCTTTGCGTACATGCCTTTTTAAAAGACCCTTTGCTATATTTTAGTGAGATTTCAGGAAGGAGTGGAAATTGATGTTTTCATTCAATCTACCATCTTTAGAACCTGACAACTTCTCAGTTACCAATTAAAACGCAGCTGAAACATCACCTCTCAGTCTCCCCATTCAGATTAGGAGTCCTTTTCTTGTGCTGCCATTGCACTTACTTTATTCCATTATAATTGTCATTTCATGTGTCTCTGTTAGTCATCAAGGTCGTTCATTTGAAAGCTGTGGTCTATTTGTCTTCCTATCTCCAGCACTTGGAAGGAGCCCGTACCACAGGAGGCGCCAGGAAATACTTGTTAAGTGAATGACTAATCATGGATTTTAGGATACTCAGGAATAGGCACTTTTCCTGAGTTAGTCTATCCTGAAGAGATTACACTGACTTAGGATTTAGTTGCAGTTATAGTTGATTTTTAAAGCCAAGAAAAAGATAAATCAATTTTTATTTTTTTAAAGAGATTATTTTTTAGATTTTCTTGATGACTGTTCAGTTCGCTCTGTTTTTCTTTTTTTCTTTTTCTTTTTTTTTTTTTAGAATGTGATTGTCTATAAGGAAATACTTACAGGGAACTTCATTCTGCCTTAATACAAGGATAACTGCTCTAACATTCGACTAAAACTGAAGTCCCTTCTTTCCTCTCTCCAATAATTACGGATAGATATCCCACTCTTCTAGCACTTACCTCAAATGCTAGTGAAATGTTTCATTCTTTCTCTTTTCGGAATACATATTGTAGTATTATGCCCTCCTTTCCTGAAATATTAAACATGACTTTATTTAAATTTAAATATATGTACATATTTTTTTTACCAATAAAAAGAGCAGTTTTTTCAAGATGAATAAAAACTCTCTGCAGATATAAAACCTCGATTCCTCTTTCCTTAGCAATTGAAAATCCACATGTTCTCTTTTGAGCTGAAAAAAAAAAAAAGTTTTATAAACCATAGTGGGTCATATTCATTCCCACGGAATATCTGATGAGAAAGGCCCCTGAGAAAGCATTTCATTGTCCCTTCTAGCTCCTCCTTGCTTAGCCAGCATTTTTCTAGACATCACTATGACCATATCCACATATCCTTTAAGTAAAAGCCAGCCATGCCTTATTCTCCATTTTAAAAATGGCTATGTGGTCAATTAAAGTGACTTTGGTAAATTAAGAGTCTATGACCCAGGAAAATGTGAATAATCTTCATGTGCCCCAAGATTAAGCCATCCATCATCATACCAGTAGCTAATAGAAGAACCCTTAGATTAAAATTCAAACAGCTGGAAGTTTGCTGGTGTATTCAAGAAAATTTGGGATTGTACACACTCTTTCCCCTAACACGCTCTCTGGCACATTGTTTTAAATATTTAGACCAGAGTAATAGAACATTGAAAATAAGGGAAGAGTTCAAATATTGATGACACTTTGACAAATTTGAAAGTTGGCAACACATACAGTTACCTTTTGTATGCTTTTATGAGTGTATGTGCTTACATATATGTACTCACATGTCACATATGTTCATATATCTAGAGTTGTTTGAAAAAGTGTTGATTCTTGGGAAATTAGATTTTAATTCTCTACATGTATTGAGTCTTCTACTGCTTACCAAACACTTTCGTATCTGTTGACTGACTTAATTCTCATGTCAACCTATAAGCTAAGCAGGACAGCTATTGTTCTTATTTTACAAATGAAGAATGTAGCTCTTAGACAAGTTATACTACTTGTCCAGCTTCTTTCACCCAGACTGTTAGTGGCAAAACTTAGGGTACAAGCTAGTTTTCTTTTCTTAGACCTTGAATTGCTTCCTGACCATGAGGTTTTTTCTTTTCTTTCTCTTTCTTTCTTTTTTCTTTCTTTCTTTCTTTCTTCTTTCTTTCTTTCTTTCTTTCTTTCTTTCTTTTTTCTTGCTTTCCCTTCCTTCCTTCCTTCCTTCCTTCCTTCCTTCCTTCCTTCCTTCCTTCCTTCCTTTCTTTCTTTTTTTCTTTCTTTCTTTCTTTCTTTCTTTCTTTCTTTCTTTCTTTCTTTCTTTCTTTCTTTCTTTCTTTCTTTTGTTCCTTTCTCTCTCTTTCTTTCTTTTTCTTTTCTTTTCTTTTTTTTTTTTTTAAACTAAACCCAAAGGAATATACATTAGTAGCTACCTGGTTAGCAATTTAAATTTTTTCACAAAAGACAAGTTTCTGCTAGATTGCCTTAGCAGCAACCATTGCACATCATTCATTCGTTCATTCCCCAAATTAAAAACATCTTGGCTAGATGTGATGCATAGTAAAAGAACAGAGAGAAACTACATTATGAAAAATCACCCTGCATTAAATAACTTGAGTAAGCTATTTTATAACTTATTTTTTCAACAGTATTTAAGATTTAGGAGTTTCATTTGTTAGCAAGAAATAACCTATTACTATTTCCTACATTATTTCTCAGTGATGTCATGTACTAGTTATTAGATCTATCTAAAAGATTTGTTTCATACTCCTTATAAATTATTTGTGGATGCCCAGACATTACAGAGTCAGGTTTGGTATTACTATGCATTATTTATTATTATATTCTTTAAATATATCCTAACCTGGAAATTGCATATGGATTTTACATTTACATAGCTAATATATGCACTGTTGCTGCCACGTGGTAAGAAATGCTTACCTGAAAGGCTGTGACCTGCATAGAGTAACAGGCATTATTTCTAATTTGTCAGAGATTCATATAGATTTCTTTTTAGACCACTATTTAGTATCATTCTATATGAAATAAAAAAGATGTCCAGCAACAAAATTCAGATGAAATTTGAGATTTCTCCTCATTAACATTTTGGCTTTGTTTTCAACGTAACATAATTTACAATAATTCTCACAAGTCCTTGAAATAACCTTTTTCTTGACCCCAAACTGAATCAAATAATTCTTATATGTATTTAAAATAACTTTTCTCTTAACCCTAAACTTTTGTAAAATTGTCAGTGAACAAATACAAATCTCAAAGATAAGATATGAACACTTTAAAAATATTTCAACTGCAGGAGATTTTTTCCCCTACAAGAAGGGGAAATAAATGGATGTGATAGACTTTGTCTCTTCCAGCAAGAGTGAAGGTGAAGCTAATTACATGATGGAGGTCTCCTTTCCGATTACACATTATTTGAAGATCTTAAACACAGAACTCAAAGATTCTCAGTGGTTTTCACAGCCTTGAGATATTTTTGGGTGAAATTTTCACCCTTTATAAATATTTCCACCTTTTAAAATAGCTAATGAACCCCAATTTCAAAAGCGGTTTCTGTAACTGCACCTGTTGCTAGGAGAGGAACAGGAGAAAAAAATGACAGCATCCTAAGATCTATAACCTTGACAGTTTCTGTTGTCCTGGAAATGTAAGTCAAGGTCATCATCAAGTCCCATAATGATCTTCACCCATTATAATTTGCAGAAGTGCCTGGAAAAATTTTTTATGTCTCTAAGTTCCTTCTAGCCTTAGAAATTAGATATTGAACTGTAATCTAAGCAATTTGATAACACAATGTGAGTATCTACCCCCAACAGAATGTAGCAAAAGACTTATACTTAGAAGGGTCCAAAGAGTATTTCTTGAATCAACCATTGAAGTGCTAGGCAGAATCATGGCATTAGTCTCATAAATTTTTATTTATCACTTCATTCATATGTCTTTTATTACCTAATACTATGTTAATGACCTGATTTCAACCTCTAAAAGTTTATTATATAAGGAAAATGTATTAAGTATATTAAAGATACCTAGCATATGAAGAAACATTAAGTAAAGGCATGAATTAACAAGTAAAGAAAGAGTTAATATGTATTTAAAGGCAGTAGATATATTAGTGTTTTAATCATAATCATGAGTATAATACTATGAACAAAAGATAAATGCCTTTAGTGAAATGGCAGGTGAAAACAACAATTGTGAATGTGAATCTGAGTAGGCATAAAGATGGAGTATTTTAGTACTGCAATCATAAAGCTGGAAAGGGTTTTAGGGAAAAAGCAAAACCTTGTTGTATGTATGTATATGCATACATACATCATATATGTATGTGAGTAATTCCATTTTGACCCAAATTTAAATTCACTTCAAAATAGGGCCTGGGAATGTTTATCTTACATATTGATTAGAAATATGAATATAACACCTTCCAGGGTATATTACCCTGTGAAACAAATGCTATTGGTTTGCTGCATTTGAAAGACTTCCAGCATTCTTAAATAGTTTTTTATTGTGACTATGGTTATTTGGAGGCTTCATCTTTGTTTTAGTCATTAAAATAAGCATTGCAGGAATTCTGATATCTGTATTTCATATGAAAGGTACACTTTTAAAATCCCCACTTGGATATTTCAGATGTAGCTATATACCTATTGCTGAAGCCAATCCAAGCCTTTGAATGGGACTAGCACTCTGATTTCATAAGGAGACTCGCAATTATGTTGGTACTTAGAAACCTACTTTATTTTCCTAGGGAATTAATGCACAATGCTAATATCATCCTTTGCTACTAAACAAAATGCTTCTCCAAATTTCACATTTGGGCATCTTGAATTTATGTGACTTTTGTAGAATGTCTACATTTAAATTAATTTAAATTCTGGTGAACCTTGGTTTAAGACTAAACCCAATATGTGAAAATCCAAGTTTATAGGAAAAGACCAATCAGAGAATTGTGATTTGTTTATAGTAGTAACCCTTTAACTAGCAGTCTCCCTTGTGCTCTTAATATTTGAATGCCCTTGTGCACTTCTTCAGGAATATATGCATAACGTCATATAAGGCAAATACTAATTTTACTTTTGTTTATTTGGTCATATCTTAATTGTATTTTGTTCCTGAAAATAACAATTTTTAGCATGTAATCGCTTTTTCCCTCCAAAATGGTTTTCAGGAATCTGTGGCTAAATTTTGAATCCAGCAAATTGTTTCTTTTCTTTTCCTCCTGAATTTATGAAAGTTTTTCATTTCTCATATTGCTTTTGCCTTTGTTTTCTTACTTAATTTCATTCATGAACAACTTTTCCCTCTAAACGGTAAACTCTGACCAAAAGTAATTATTTATTAATTCAGCAGATATGCATTGACCATCCACTATGTATCATGGATTATGCCAAGCCCTGGAAATATGCATCAGGAAACAAATAGAAGTGGTCCTTGCCATAAAACTTGTATAATTATCATTATCATTATTATTATTATTATTATTATTATTATCATTATTATATTAAATCATAATTATTGTGGCTAACATTTAGTGAGCACTTACTATATAGCAGGCTCAGTGTTTTATGAGAATAATTTCTTTAAATCTTCACAATTCTATGAGGTATGTACTATTACTGGTGAGGCCCAGAGAAATTAAATCATTTATTAATATAATTTACCCCCAATAAGTAATCAAATTTATACTCAGGTATTCAGATCTCAGAGCTTGTGCTCTTGATCACCAACTATACTTGCCACAAATAGAATAATTATAATTGTGACAAATGCTGTGAAAGAGAAGTGAAAGCTATAATGAGTACATGTAACAAGGAACTTGATTTAGTCTAGAAGATAACGAAGGCCTGTCTGAGGAAGATGTTGAAGATGAGACCTTAGGGATGACTAGGAATTGGTCTGTGGAAGAGAATTCCCCCAAAGATAATTGCATAGCACATGCACATGTCCTGAGGTAGGAAATGGTTAGGTTGTTAGAGGACCTGAAATAGGCCTTAGGCTATCAATGTGATAGGTAATTAAGGAATACTGATAGAGCAGCATATACCACCACCCAGCACTGGTCTCTCCTCAAAAAAGCACAATTTATTGAACAATATAACTTTGCCATTATTCTAAATATAATTGCTTCCTATGTAACCAGATCTATTTATATAAAATACATATTACTGATAGACAGTGCAAGATTTGAAACTAGGAATATTATTACCAGCTATGTGTTTCCCACTTAAGAGTGAAGAGACCTAAAGGTACAAAGTATTTGAATCTATAAACCAGTTATGTAAGGTAGATAATTCTGACATGATTTCAGTTTATTATTACTAATAAGGGTATAACCACATGGGTGTTTTTATTGCTCTTGTAAATTATAACTTATTACTAGATGTGGTAGTCATGGCAGCCCAGAACATGTGAAAAGCAAGTAGAAGGGAAAGGATAGTTCTGACACCAATGCTCAGAAAACTCACCCTACGGCAGAGAATGGCTAGAGGCTCTAGGCCAGACAGGGGACAGCACAGGCCAACGGACAATGGAGTTTTTCTCAGTTGGAACCCAGTGACGAATCTGGTCAGCCGACACTGGGAACCTAGGGAAGAGTGGTTTGGTCTGGAACTCTTTGCTGTGGGTGATGGTGGTGTAAACTTCATGAGGGCACAAAACATCTCATGTTCACCACTTTATCACCAGTGCCTGGAAGAGTGCTTAGCATTATAACCAGGAGGTCTTGGGAGCAGGTGCCTAGGAGGAAGTCAGAAGTCCACTAAGCCAATGTAAAAGGGAGAAAATGAGCTTCCTAGGGATGTCCATGTGCGGAGAGAGTCCCAGGTCTGCCCAGCAGTGAGGGAGGTAAGAGAATAACATAGGTTCTCAGAATGATGGCTCATCTCAGAGATTCTACATTTGAATAGGTGGCTAAATTCTAAACCTCCCTGCATGACAGGACTGAAACAATGTCCTTTGTCCTTCCTGACTCTAGGATTGGTTGAGATCAGGGATAAGATTGGCCTTATGGCTATCAGGGATGACTGTATGCCAAGCACATATCCATGGGGATAATTTCATTTAGTACCCCAACAAAAATAACTAGGCCTTATTATTGCCCCTGTTTTACAGATGAGTAAACTGAAGTTTAAGGAGGTTATTTAACTTGCCCACGGTCAGAACTATTAAGCGGTAACTAACATTTGAACCCAATTTAGACTATAAAGGTTATACTTTTAATTACAACACTTTGCTGTTCTTAAAATACATCTTTGCTTTCAAGTAGCTGTCTGAACAAGACTGTAGTTACTGAGGGCATCACAGAGAATAGCAGAGCTAGTTCAAAACTGGTTCGGCAGAGGCAGTTAGTAGTGCTGCCCAGGGCTGGGCAGTCAGAGATGTCTTCACACAGGACTCGCAAGAGTGAGAATCTGGAAAGGCTGAGGAAGCAAAATGTTGGCTGACCAAGGGCACAAATCATAGAGCATGTAGAATCAATACACAGTGGTTTTAATCCGTGACTTATTAGCATAATTAATGATTTGTTGTTTTCTCTAGAATGAAAATTAGTTTGTCAAATTGTAGTAATTGAAGAAGCTAATTACATATAGTTGCAGAGCCTGCCCCAGGCGAAATTGAATGTCTTTGGCTTTGATTTGTTACCTCCTTTCTTGGCAGCATTTCCTTCCCTTCACAATTCTCTTACAGACCCTCACACACCCAGGATTTTTATGCTGCCCTTATCTTTTCCTTCCAGAAGAAAATTGATATAATAAATGAGTTCATAGTAGGGTTGGCTGGTAATTTAATAAATTACACTACCTGGAAATTTTTGTATTCACAAAAGAGGTCTTACAAAATGTGACTTGGTATCCTGGATGGATACTTATAGGGCAGGGGGAGGACATTATCTGGAAACCTGGTAAAATCTGAATGTTAATTTCTTAGTATGGACAGATGTACCATGGTTATATCAGGAGTTACTGTAAGGGGAGGTTGAGTGAAAGGCATATAGAAAAGGTGCTGTACTTTTCCATAAATCTAAAATCATCTCCAAATAAAGCATTTCAAATAGCAAAAGGATCTCAGAGAGAGAACGATTACTAGTCAAAGTAATGCATCTCTAAGAATTTCAGGCATGTAGGTCGTACCATATAAGGTATGCAAAGATGACACTTTAGCTATGTAACCATTTACTTTCTACAGACACTTAGCATATTTAACTAGTGAATATTTCTGTTCTATAAATTTTGGATGCTATCAACTATATACAGGATAATAAGATTGGATCTGCTTTTCTTACTGAAACAAATAATGCTGAAAGACAAAAAACAATAAAAAAAAAAAACCCAGGATGACAATTAAAGTTGCAAAACCAGAAGTACACAGCCATTTTTTTCTCTTCAGGGATGGGTAATTGATTCCAGAAATCTGAATTAGGCAAACATTAATCGATGTGCTGGGAGATGAGTAATTTAGAGAATTCAAGATCACTAAATTACTACTGTTTTACAATATCAGAAGGAAAACAGATTTACTTAGGCTTTCAAATACTCCCATAGGGTTTGTTCTTTAATGGGAGCATGGAAATCAGTAGTCTTTATATAACCTAATTTAAAGGAATAAGTGCTTGAATATATATACTTAGTTCAGTGTACCAAAAGAATTTAATGTGTACAACTCCAGGGACATTAAAATTAGGTAAAGAGTTTAAAAACACGATTTCCCTCTTGGAAAAGGTAGACCGACTAGTTGGCACTGTGTTAGATGAGAGACAATAGAAGCTTGTTCTATTATTTATACAAATTGACTGGTTTGGCAGTTGCGACTGCAGTGAGCCAAAATGAAAACATGATTTCTTTAGCATTATTCAAGAATGGAATATTCACAGGAAGGGGGAGAATAACATCATAAGAGCCCAAGCTCTGTCAAATGGTATTCCTTGTTGCTGCTTTATCTAGAATGTAATTCAAATGGTGTACGTTTACTGAGGCAAAATTATGCAGATAGGCCATCATTTTTGTGCTCTTAGTCAGGGGGCTATGCCTTGTAATTCCAAAGGAATTTTAAAATATTCACTTTCCATGACTGACTTTTCACTTTTAACTACACTGTCTCTGCCTTTTGTTTGCAATAAAAGCTTTCTTTTGGCTAAGTTCTTGAAATTGAATGATTTGTTCACATCTTCCTAGCAAGGGGAAGAAAAAAATCATGAAACATGTAATTCAACTCTAAAATAATTAATTTAATGGTCAATTGACTCCATCTTCTTTACTGTGTTAGGAAATCCCTGGTTTTTGTGGTAAGCTCTTGACTTTGACCTTTGATGTTTATCTTATATTTTCATCAGTTCTTATTTATCCACACTGGGTTTTCTCTAACAATATTGAATTCAATTCCAGGAAAGCCATTTAAAACAAAAACACTACACAATTCAACACCCCTAGCCCCAAAGGCTGTATTAGTTAAAGAGTAAACTCATAGAAAATGTGAGTCAGACAAAACAACTTTCCTAAAGCTGAGACTTAACTTGAGCTAGCAGGGTCCATTCACACAGACTTCTACTGCAAAATGTGTGTCGAATCTTTTCTCTTTTGCCCAAAGCAATTCAGGAAGCTGGTTATGACCGATCCACAGTAATTGACTTCAATAAAAAATACTCCTCGTTATTAGGAGATATTATATATAATTAAACTCGTAGATATTAGCCTAGATATTTGAAATATTTTTCATAGTATAAATGTCAGAACTAAGGATATTCAACATGGCAAACAGAAAGTTCAGTGTAAATACTGTAATTTTGATATTGACTGAGTTCTTACAAACCTAAACACCAGTGATTCTCACCCAGGGACATTTTTGCCTGTGCTCCCAGGGGACATTTTTTGTTGTCATAACTGATGTCTAGTAGTTAGGGACCAGGGATGCTGCTAAACATTCTGTAATGTGCAAGACAGACCCCACGGCAAAGAATTATTCAGCTCAAATGTCATTAGTGCTGAGTTTGAGAAATGCTGCTTTTATACCGCTTGTGAATGACTAAACCAAAGCCAGCTCTGAAAATGTATTATCTCACACAGCATTGCTTTGGATTAATAGAGGAATTTCACCTCACTGAAAGATTACTCTTTATGGTTTTTGTTTTTGTTATGAGTTAAATATATATGTGATTCTCATCTAGCAAAGACAGTGACACATTGAGGGGAAATGAGGGGCAATCCTCTGCCAGGACCGACAAGATAAACTTTAATCCTTACTAAAGGATCTTTGGTTGGAGAAAGAAGGAATAAAACAACTTGCTGAGAGTGATGGTTATAACCAGATTAGAAGATGTTACCAAGAGGGAAATATTCTGACTCATAGGAAAGAAGTATGGTGGTGTATCTGCTCAGACCAGTAGTTTTAAGCGTGACTATAAGTACAGTCATGTGTGGCTGAGCCCCATGCCCAGAGATTCTGAATAAATTGATTGAGAATGAAGCTTGGCACTCTATGTAATTTTAGCTTCCCATTTCTAGAATTACTAGTCTAGGTGGCTTAGAATTAACCTTTAAAACACTTTTAAATTAAAAAAAATCACTTATCTAGCAAAATGTTCATTTGTCCTACCTGACCACTCCTACTGTCTACTTCTGTCTCCTGTTCTCTTTGCTTTCCCTGAAAATGCACCTGAGTGTTATACTCAGTGGTCAGTTTTATATTTCTCACTGAGGTCACTGTCTGCATTTCATTAGGCTAGT
The DNA here is from genome assembly GCA_030015415.1 of Cynopterus sphinx. Classification (NCBI taxonomy): domain Eukaryota; kingdom Metazoa; phylum Chordata; class Mammalia; order Chiroptera; family Pteropodidae; genus Cynopterus; species Cynopterus sphinx. The sequence continues at coordinate 40,385,537 of CM057391.1, read as the reverse complement.
AAATGGTTTTTATTGGAGTTGCACTGACACTTGTGCTATTCCAAAATCAGACTCACTAGTGACAGAACTGATGGTATCACTAGGAATTCCACCTGGACACACTACCTAGCAACACACTAGCACTGACAGCACTAAGGATATACAATCAAGTAAGGTTCTGTATTAACCTAAAGTAGTGTATTTCTAGGTGAGAGTATACAGAAAAAAAATCAACTTTCATCTAGACAGCATTGTAAGCATTCATTCTGGTTACTTCTGTACTGTAACTTATTTAAAATAAAAAAGGTACACATGACTGCTTTTGAATGTGCTTGTAAGAGTTATAGTTTTGCCTACACAGGGCCATGAGGCTTTGCTGTAAATATGCTATATAATTTAAGGGGACTTTCAATTAGTCATTACATCAGTAATTTAATGCATTTTCTTTCATTTAAATGTGTCCGTAGGCAAGTAAAAGACGAACTACTTAAATGTTGCAGAAGAAAAATTACTCCTCTTCCTGGGCGTAAAGTTGAATATAATTTGCAGAAATTAAACTTTGGTTTAATTGAAATTTGGTTGCAGTTTGAGGCTTTATAGTTTCATTGGGCCACCTACTACATTCTTTTTAATGAACCATTGAAGAATGGAATGACAGTGTTAAGAAAATATTAATTTAGCTCTTTCTTTTTTTGGAATTTTTTAAGCAACAAAACACTTCTTTTTGCCCATTTTAACTTTAGCGTCAAGGAAAAAGAGACATCCCCAAAATACACCTTAATAATGATTCTGTCTTTAATAGTGTCCTTAATAATGAGTATATGTCTATCTACTATTAGATTATCTATAGCCTTCTGCAATAACTTTCGATTTAATATTTTTATAATAGCTTATTGAGATATTCACATACCACAATGGTGTACATTTAGGTTGTTTTTAGTATATTACAGAGCTGTGCAATCATCATCAAAAATGTTAGAACATTCTCATCACCCTAAAAAGACATCCTGCACCCATAAGTAGTCACCTCCCATTCTGCTATCCCCTAAGGACCACTAATCTACTTCTTATCTCTATCAATTTGCCTATTCTGGACATTTCATATAAGTGGAATTATACAACATATAGCCTTTTGCCACTGGCTTTTTAAACTTAGCATGTTTTCAAGGTTTATCCTTGAAAGGTTCATTTAATAACATGAAAACTTCCTATTTATGGCTGAATGCTACTCTATTGTGTGGCTATACCACGTTTTATTTAGTTGTCTGTTGATGAACATTTGGGTTGTTTCCACTTTTGCCTATTATAAATGATGCTCCTAGGAACACTCACGTCCGTGTTTTTTGTGTGAACGTATGTTTTCAGTTTCCTTGTTATTCACTTACAAGTGGAATTGATGGGTCATACCCAATGGTTAACATTTGGAGAAATTGCTGAATGGTTTTCCAAAGTGGCTATAGCATTTTGCATTCTCACCAGCAATAAATGAGGTTTCAATTTTTTCTCATCCTCATCAGCACTTATTATTATCTGTCTTTCTTATTTTAGCCATCATAGTGGGGGTCTGGTGGCATCTCATTTTGGTTTTTATTTGCATTCCCTAATGATGAATCATGTTGATTATCTTTTCATATGCTTATTGGCCATTTATAAGTCTTCTTTGAATAAATGTTTATTCAAATTCTTTGCCTGTTTTTAAATTGAGTTACTTAGATATGATTTGCAAATGTTTTTTCCCCATTCTATGGGTTGTCTTTTTGCATTCTTGATAGTATCTCTCATTGCACAAATTTTTTTAATTTTGATGAAGTTCAGCTTATCTATTTTTTCTTTTGTTTGTTCTTTTTGTATTGTATTTAAGAAAGTCTTGCCAAATACAAAGTCATTTAAAATTTGCCTCTTTGTTTTCTTCTAAGAGCTTTAGCTATTACATTTAAGTATTTATTCCATTTTAAGTTAATTTTTGTATATGTGTGATGTAGGGGTCCAGCTTCATTCTTTTACATGTAGATATCCAGTTAACTGAGCGTCATTGTTGAACAAATCTCTTTTGTCATTGGATCATTTGTTAAAAATGACTTGACCATAAGTTTATCTCTGAGTAAATCTTACTTCTGTGAGCGTTTACTTTTGACCTCTCACTTCTTTCTTATTGATCTGTATATTTCTGTCAATACAGAAGTATCACATTGTCTTGATTACTGTAAGTTTATAGTAAGTTTTGAAATCGGGAAGCACAAGTTCTTTGATTTCATTCTTCTTTATCAAGATTATTTTGACTCTCTGAGTCCCTTGCATTTCCATTTGAATTTTAGGATAAATCTGTAAATTTCTAGGAAATACCTAGTTTAGATTTTGATAGGTGGTGTGTTGAATATGGAAATCTATTTTGATAGTATTGGTATCTTAATAATATTAAGTTTTCTTATCCATGAACATGGAATGTTTTCTATTTATTTCTATCTTCTTTTGTCTTTTACAAAAATGTTTTGTAGTTTTTTATATCCAAGTCTTGTACTTCTTTTGGTAAATTTATCCCTAAGTATCTTATTCTTTTTGATGCTATTGTGAATATAATTTTTTAAATTTATTTGGTGTTTATTGATAGTGTATTGAAAAACAATTGATTTTTATATATCGTCATATTCTGCAACCATGCGGGACTTACTTATTAGTTTCAATAATTTTCTTGTGGATTCCTTAGAATTTTCTAAAAATAAGATTATGTCATCCATGCGTAGAGACATTTTTACATCTTCCTTTTTAGTCTAGTTGCCTCATTTTTGTGTGCGTGTGCCTAATTGCCCTGACTAGAACCTCCAGTACAACATTGAATGAAAATGGCACGAGTAGAATACTTGTCTTGTTCATGAGCCTAGAGGGATAGCTTTGATTTTTTTTTCACCGATAAGTATGATGTTAGTTATTGGCGTTTTATAGATTGCATTTATCAGCTTAAAGATGTTTTATTTATTCCTAATTTGTCAAGTACTTATTTTTTATCATGAAAGGATGTTGGAAGTTGCCAAATAATTTTACTACATCTATTGAGATGATCTTGTGTTCTTTGTTCTTTATTCTATTAATATAGTGCATTACATTAATTGCTTTTTGTATATTGAAACTACCTTGCATTCTTAGAGTAAATCATGCTTGGTCATGGTGTATAATCTTTTTTATATGTTGCAGGATTCCAACCTCTTAGTAGTATGTTAAAAATTTTGAGTCTGTATTCATAAGTAATATTTGTGTAGCTTTCTTTTCTAGCGATGCATTTCTCTATTTGTTTCTTTTGGTTTACCAGCCTCATAGAATGTTAGAAAGTGTTTCCTCTTTCCTTTATTTTCTGGAAGAGTTTGTGAAGGATTGGTGTTAATTCTGTTTTAAACATTTTATAGAATCCATTAGTGAAGCCATTAGGACCTGAAATTTTTTTTGTGTGTGTGGGAAGTTTTTTGATTACTAGTTCAGTCTCCTTACTTATTATAGGTCTCTTCAGATTTTCAGTTTCTTTTTTACTCAGTTTTAATACTTTATGCATTTCTAGGATTTTATTCATTTCAACTTGGCTATCTAATTTGTTAGTATTAAGTGTTTATAATATTTCCTTATAATCTTTATTATTTCTGTGATGCCAATAGTAATGTCCCTTCTTTCATTCCTGATTTTAGTGAATTCATTTTCTTTCTTTTTTTTTTCATTTAAACTAGCTAAAGATTTATCAATTTTGTTGTTCTTTTCAATAAACCAACTTTTGTTTTTGTTGACTGTTTTCTATTGTTTTTGTGTTCATTTTTTAAATTTTTTTCTTTTCTAATCTTCATTATTTTCTTCCTTCTGCTTGCTTTGGTATTCATTTCTTTTTAAATTAAATCTTATTTGACAAGAGAATTTAAATGTTACATAATATGAAAAGCTTATAATAAAAAGAAAGACTTTTCTCCTCATTTCTTCCAGTAATACTCCCAGAATAAGCCACTGTTGTCATTTTTAGCTGCTGCTTCTAAATTGATATCCAAATTTTAAAATAATATACTTAAACTAAGTGACTTTGCACTGAGGTCAGTTACATTGTACCTCTTTTGTATTATTACCTCTCTATACAAACTTTACCCCACATTCCCCAGTATAAGTATATTCCATATTTTATAATTAGTCATAGTGTTTTAATTATTATAGAAATACTACAGAACCAAGTGGTATATTATGATTTTTTTTCTTGAACAACTTTTTATTTTTTTCGGGTTAATAATTGCTTCTCTTTCTTAATTTACTTTATTATTTTTCTTGAAATACTTTCTCAGTTACTTCCTGAGAAAGTATACATGGATGATAATGTGTTTTATTCCTTACATTTAATATAAGATTGGTCTCTTCAGATTTTCAGATATAAAATTTCAGATTTAAAGTAATATTCTCTGAAAAATCTAAAGGCTTCCAGTGTTAAAATTGACAAGCTTGATATTTTATTTTTATTTTGAAAGGTTTTTTTTATTTTCCTGGAAGTTTTCAGGATCTTTTTATCCTTGTTGATTTTTAAGTTCTAAAGAACAAAGTGGGCAGTATCAGACAATACTATAAATCTACAATAATCAAAACAGTATGGTAATGGCATAAAAACAAGTATATAGATTACTGGAATAGAATAGAGAGCCCAGAAATAAATCCTTGCTTATATGGTTAATTAATCTATGAAAAAGGAGGCAAAAACATACAATGAGATAAAAATTCTGTTTAATTAGTGGTGTTAGGAATACTGGACAGATACATACAAAAAATGAAATTGGACCACTTTCTTACACCATATACAAAATAAACTCAAAATGGATTAAAAATTTAAATGTAAGTCCCCAAACCATAAAACTTCTAGAAGAAAATATAGGCAGTCAACTCTTTGACACTACTCTTAGCAATATCTTTTTGGATATATCTCCTAGAGCAAGGGAAACAAAAGGAAAAAATAATCAAATAGAACTAAAACAAGGTAAAATGCTTTTGCACAGCAAAGGAAACCATCAACAAAAGGAAAAGACAACCTACTGAATGGCAGAAGATATTTACAAATGACATATCTGATAAGGGCTTAGTATTCAAAGTATATAAGGAACTCATACAACTTAACACCAAAACAAACAATTCAATTAAAAAATGGGCAAAGACCCTGAATAGACATTTCTCCAAAGAGGACATACAAATGGTCACAGACAAATGGATGCTCGTCATCATTAATCATCAGGGAAATGCAAATTAAAACCACAGTGAGCTATTACCTCATACCTGTCATCAACAAAACAGTAAATCACAAGTGCTAGTGAGGATGTGGAGAAAAAGGAGCCCTCGTACTGTTGGTGAGATTATAAATTAGTATAGCCACTATGAAAAACTGTATGAAGACTCCTCAAATAGTTAAAAATAGAGTTTCCAGATCACCCAGCAATTCTATTTCCTGATATTTATATGAAGAAGTAATAAAAACTTTAATATGAAAATATATATGCACCTCTTATTCTTGCAACATTATTGGTAATAGCCAAGATGTGGAAACAACCTAGATGTCCATCAGTAGGTGAATGGATAAAGATGTCGTGTGTGTACACACACACACACACACACACACACACACACACACACACACTTTAATATTTGTCAGTAATAAAAAAGAATGCAATCTTGTCATTTGCGAAATACCTAGAAGGTATTATACTAAATGAAATAAGTCAGACAAAAAAGGACAAACAGTGTATGATTTCACTAATATGTGGAATATTAAAAAAAACAACAACAAATAAATACACAAAACAAAATAGAAACAGACCCTTAGAAGAAGCTAATGGTTGCTTCATGAAGGGGAAGGGAGTAGGGGGATGTAAATTTAAAAAATTTGTTCTAAAAATTTTAATCATATAGGAACTATTCAAAATGTATATTAAATATCAAGCAATAAAAATCTTCCTTTTTAGGCAAGCAATTTTCTTGAAAATTTTATATTTATGATTACATTTTGGATAAATTATGAATAAAAAAACTAAAAGCATATAGTTTTCTAAAATGTTGATAGTGGCATTTCTTTCCTGGGGATTAATATGAGTACTTTTATTTTTATATTAGTACTTTTCTATATTTTAAACTTTTATAATGCACACAAATTATTTTCATAACAGAAAAAATATTTACTATTGCATCGTGTGAGAGAAGCCTGCTTTATAACTTGTTTGCTCCAAAGTAACTCTCGTGTGTACTTCAGCAGGATTTCTTTTCAAGAATAAACCAATATTGTCTTAATTTGTTATAATAAGTTAATGAGCTTAGAAATCCTGTTTTTTATTAGAGCTTTCATCAGCTTTGTCACAATCATAAAACATTTTAGATTTTATAATTTTTTCCCCTTTTTTATTTCTTTTTTTTTTTTTGAGGGGAAGAATTGATTTTTTAATCTTACATCCTATGGGATTTTTTTTGTTAATTCTCTTTCATTTTGTGCCAATATTTTATGAAATGACCGATCAGAACATCCTTATTATAATTCTGCATATTTTTCGTTTCATATAGTTGATCTCTTGATTTTCACCATAGCTATGAAAAACAAGTAGTGCAAGTTTTTAAGTCTCAAAAAATAAACACTTCTCTAAGGTCAACATAAACCACTGAGCTGTGGTGCAAAATCACACCTTCTGATTCCAGATCTACTGTCTGAATCTTAGAAAATATCCAGTCTTGTTAGTTTATTTTATAGGTTAAGAAAATGAAAAACAAAGAAGTTAAGTGATACAATCTAAATTATGGAGATAATGAGTGTCAGACCTGGAACAAAACCCCCAGTTTTCTTTATGAAACGAGTATTCTATTAGTCCATTCATAGGTGAAGCCTAAATTCTTTGCATGAGAGTTTCAACAAATATACCAATTCATTAATTCACTATCGAGTGGGTAACAATTTTTACTAAGATTTAATTTGGAGTTGGTATACTATTTTACCATTTTTGTCCTTGTCTTGCCTAAGGATGCCTCTGAGGCAAGACAACGCAGCTTACTTAGTTGAAAGGTGTTTAAAACAGCAGAGCCACTCAAATTCTTTTCTTTGATGAATTTCATTGATTTTAAAAGGTTGTATGAAAAGCATTCTTAAAGATTCAGAAGGCATTTCTGGAATACAAATGGTTTAAGAATACTCTGGAAGATGTGAAATCATGAAAACATGTTTCAATAGTAAAGTAAATACATTAGCTTGTTTACTTTTATTGTTCTTCCTGTTAACTGATTTTTGAGATAAATCTTGATTATATTAACATTTTTCTTGACTGTCTATTATTATCACCTAATCATCTATTTCAAAGTGTTTCCTATGCAGTAATTTACTAGTTACTTGTTAAAGTAACATTACATAGTGAATGTAACATTATATAGTGAATGTAACATTATACAGTGAATGTAACACAGGCTAATCATTTATGTATGACACAACTATTTGCTGCATGGCTACTATATGTCAAGCATTGAGTACAATATAAAAAAAGAAACATAAAAATTCCTGCACCTAGTATAAATATAGCCTAATATAAAAGACAGTTTCAAATTAACTCAAAAAATATTTGCTGGGCTCTTACATGGCAACAGAGCTGGGTTAAGTAATGTAACCACCTAAAACATGTTCATGTCTTAGCACTTTATCAGAGTCATAATCCTAAAAGGCTGTTGAATAATTATTCAGTAGAGGTAGAAAGAACATGATCTTTTTAGTAACAAAAATTATACATCTTTCTGCTGTTTATAATCAAGTTTTTGTGACTTATGGCTTTCTGAACCAGGAAAATGCCTCATAAAACTCATTTAAAGCTATTTAGAATTTAGACAATAAAAAGTCCTGCATTCTTAATATACAGCACTTTATTCAGTTTTAGAAACATAGCATGGGAATTTGGAGCTTTTGACAGATGTTTGACACCTATAATCTTTCTTAATACATGAATCAGTCCTTCAACTTTCTCTTCCTTTAGAATTCTGTGATCAATCCTGATAAATTTGGCATTTCTGCTTCTTTTAATGGTTGCTGAGAGCAATCCTTTTGCACACTGCCAAACAAAACATGGTTTTATCAGCATGAAAGTACCTTCCCTCCCTAGATCCACTTCGTTGTTTATTTACAAAGCAAAAAAGCAAAACAAAAAAAAAGGATAAAACTCTGCCAGTGATAAATTATTGCTTCTCTTTAGTGTTACATATCCTATAACTGTGAGTGCTTTTTCACAAAATGATTATTTATTTCATGCAGTATCACATAGCAATGTTATTGAAAATACTTTAAGTGAGCATCGGAGTTCCAGCTACATTTGGTTGAATGCATACAATACCACAGATGAACATAACTACAAAATGATATATAGGACATGTGTGTGTTGCCAGGGTTCCACATATGCAGGCAATGGTGGCCACGTCATGATCCACATCTCTTCTGGAAGCTGGTGAATTTTTTTTTTTTGGCCTGTATAGTAAGATGCTCCCAGACATCAGAAACATAAAATCGTTGTTGAAAAAATTATCTATTTTAGAAATAAGGAAATGGAGTTACAGTTTTCAGTTTGGGCTCAAGTCAAACTATCTGAGGTCAAATTCAAGTTATCAATTTGGTTTACATTTCTGAAATCTCTTTTTCACATACTAAAAATACCAAAATCGATTTTCTAAATAATACACAATCCATGTGTTTAAAGATACTATGTACAAAAACAAAGAGTATAAAACCTGTATGGTAAATATTCATTTGGGAGAAATTTTTCTGCATGGACTCAATCTAATGGCAGTTGTACAAAAAATAGTTGTTTTTTTTATACTAAGCCTCGTTTTAAAATTTGTTTGTGTCCTTTTTGTTTGCTTTGATTTCCATTGAATGGATGAATTATTGATTGATTGATTGATTGATTGATTGATTGCCTGAGGATCTTCGAACTACATGCAAAGTTGGAGTTATCTCTTTGTAAAATTCTCATTATTGATTCTATAGGCAGAATGCCTCTGACAGTCTTTCAGTGGTGAACGTTTGGGAAGGAAGATCATTCACGATATCATTTTCAGTGATGCTTTGCCTACTTTTGAATGGAGTTTAAAGCCCTGTTATAAATAATAATCTTTTCAATAATGTCTGGTAAATTTTCTGGAAAAGTATTTGATGCTCCTATATTAGTGCATTTAATTCATCTCAGAATTCTGACTGGAGGCAAACTATTTTTCGCCTTGAAGACATTGAAACATCCTTTGTGCTGAAAGGTTTTTTTATAATTTATTTATTTTAATTAGTTTTGAATATAGTACATTAGATAGACATCTATATAGTTCATCAAAAATGATCCCCCCAATTCCTCCCTCCCTCCCATGAAACTGCATTCCCTATGCCATGCTCCCCATCCCCGTGACCATCCATTAGCTACTAATTTGTACTTCTTTAACCCTTCATCTCATTCTCCCAGCCCTCATTCCTCCCCTGGCATCTGTCACCAAATGGTCTGCTATATTTGTGAGTCTGTTTTTAATTAGCTTGTTTTTTTTTATTTCTTAGATTTCACTTGTAAGTGAAATCATATAGAGTTTATCTTTCTCTGTCTGACCTGAATAACTTCTAGGTCCATCAAAGCAAAATTGTTTTTCATCTCCTTCCTTTTGGTCTATGTGTGTCTTTTAATCTGAAGTGAGTCTCTTGTAGGCAGCATCCACTCTATCTTTTTAGTTGGAGCACTTAATTCTTTTCCATTTGAAGTACTTATTGATAGTAATGTAGTTGTTGCCATTCTTTATTCCCATTTTGATACATGTTTGTTTGTTTTTTTTTTAAAGAAATTCCTCCAACATTTCCTGTAATACTTGCTTGGTGGTGATAAATTTCTTTAGCTTATTTTTGTCTGGGAAGCTCTTTGTCTATCCTTCAACTCTAAATGATAGCTTTTCTGGATAGAGTATTCTTAGTTGTAGATCCTGGGTCTTCATCACGTTGAATATTTTGTCCCAAGCCTTTCTGTCCAGCATAGTTTCTTTTAAGAAATCAGCTGCCAGTCTTATGGGTATTCCCTTGTAGGTAACTATCTGCTTTTCTCTTGCTGCTTTTAAGTTTTTTTTTCCTTTGTATTTAACCTTTGGCATTTTAATATGATGTGTCATGTTGTGGGCCTCTTTGGATCCCTGATTTGGGGGATTCCCTGAGCTTCCTGTGGTTTTATGTCCATTTCCTTTATCAAGTTACAGAAGTTTTCCTTCATTATATTTTCAAACAGCTGTTTAATATCTTGTTTTCCTTCAGGTATGCTGATTGGATAGACATTTTGACCTTTAATAGTGTCACATATACTTCTTAAATTATTTTTATAACCCTGGCATCTTTTTTCTTGCCATTCTGATTGAGTGTCCTCGGCTTTCCCACCCTCTAGATAGGTCATTTTATCCTTCTCTCTATTCACTTTGTTTATTCCTTTGTTTATGTCATTTAATATACTTCTCATCTCAGATAATGTGTTCTTCATTTCAAATTGGTTTCCTTTAATAATTTTCATTTCCATTTTTATACTTTTTTATTTTTATTGAAGTTCTCATTGAATTTATCTACACTTCCCAAAAGTTCATTGAGCATCATTATAACCAGTGTTTTGAACGCTGCATCTGATAAATTACTTGACTCCATTATATCTGGACCTCTATTCTGTTCTCTCATATGGTTTCTGCTTCTTCATCTTCCCATTCTGGCTGCCTTTTCATTTCTGTTTCTGTGTACTAAACAAAGCTCCTAAGTCTCCCAGTCTTATCAGTGTGGTTTTGTGTAGTAGGTGTCTGGTGTCATAGTCCTGAGAGGGGTTCAGCGGCAGGCCAAATTTAGCCCAAACCTCTATCCCTCCGGGGCCACCTGTTAAGAGTCAGCAAGCAACCCACAGATGCTGTGCTTATAGTTGCCTCAAAAAGCCACACCAGATACCAAGGCCAACTGCCTCCAGTGTGAGTATAGGTGCTGCTCAGCAAGGAGCACCTTACTCACTGGGGATACACCTGGATGTGGCTTGAGTGGGGCCGCGAGTTGGGGGAGGCGTAGTTTCAGGGAATCCTCTGGGTGGAGCCACCTCTGTTACACAGTTTAATGACATCTTAGTTATGGTGGCGCTGAGTCTACCTACTGCAATGGGGGAGGGCTTAACAGGGAACAATTGATACCACTGGCACTTCTGCACAGAGTGAATCTCACCTCGGCCCTCACTCCAATAATGTCTCCACGTAAGTGCCTGGTGCCCCCCTGTGAGCAGCCTAATCAGCCCTGGTGCTCAGAGCAAGCAGATCTGTCACCACAAAAATCTGCTCACAGATGGGGCCTCTTTAAGAGGCTTCTGCCACTGCCACTGCCACAGCCTTCGTCTCACTCAGCCACTTGGGATCTGCAGCCCCACGTCCTCACCCCATCCTACCTTCTGCTGTTTCAGGGTGCTTTCTTGGATTTCTTCCTAGTTGTATGCCTTGTTCATCTAGATCCCAGGTGATTTTTCCTTGCTGCTTGTTTCTTGTTTCTGTCATAACTTCGATTTGGTCACCAGAGGGATGAACAGAGCCTCTATTGTCTACGTCATTTTTTTTCCTCTCTTGTGCTGAAAGGTTTTTATTTACTCTCTCAAATGAACTTATTAAAATTTCAAAGACAGACAATGCTTTTGACAAAATTTTTGCCAGAATCAGAGAAATGTGGATTTATAGCATCTTTAATGTACTCACGCAATCAATTCTTTTTAGACCTGATCAGTTGCCCATAGTATTGACCTTTTCACTTTCATGGATTGCAGTGGCTTAGTCTTGCAGGATTTAGAGGACATCAGCATTGGTCTTTGTTGGTTTGCATTTATGATTGGGATAACTGCAAAAAGGATTGCCTGTTCTGCAGATTGTGTCACTATAAATTAGGAAGTTCCTATGTCAGAGTTATAGATTAGGCTGTGCTGTCCCTGGAGAAGGTGTCAGTCCCCAACCTTTTTGGCTCAGGGGACCAGTGCTCCTATGAGAATCTAATGTCTGGTGATCTAAGGTGGAGCTAGGGCAGTGATCCTTGCACTGGGGAGCAGCTGCAAATGCAGATGAAGCTATCACTGGCTGGCCTGCTGCTCACCTCCTGCTGTGTGGCCTGGTTCCTAACACCAGGTTGCAGACTGGGGGTTGGGGATCCCTGGTCTAAACTAATATTATTGGGGAGATCTAGGAAAGCTTTAGAAAGAGAAGAGATTCTTGCAAAAGAAAATTATAGAATGAATAAATGAGTTTTGGCAAGAGACTTAAATGCACAGGAGACAGGACATGAAAATTTTTAGACACATGAATGAAACCATGTCTTCTGGAAACTTGAGGGGTTTTTTTTGACATCACAGACATCAGAGACATAAAATTTGTTATATAAAAATGACCTGTTTTAGAATGGAGCCATCTTTAGGCCATTCTAAGGAATCTGACAACATTTTAAGTGATAAAGAGCCACAGAAAAATTTTTACAATTTTAGAAAGAAAATTGACACAACATGGAATTTGGATTGACATGGGGGTGAATGTGGAGGGGCATTCCAATCAAGAGCATTGCAGTTTTTCAGATGATAAATGATTAAGTTCTGAATTAAAACAATGGCTGTGAAGAGGAAGAAGGGTACATTTGAGAGTTAAAAAAATAAAATGGACAGAATTTGCTGACTATTGAGGAGCTAAATTTATGACTCACCTTTTGACTTTGAAGATAAAGTTTATGTTTGAGTTAAGGGATATAGCTGTACTAGAGCTACGTATTATTTAGGTGCAAAACCCATTTATACACACGCACATTAAATTATTTACTAAAATAAAAATATAACTGTTGAAAGCTCTTGTGCGCAGATGCGAGCTTGTTCTACAAATCCTATCAGTGTACATGTGCAACACTATTTTGGAAAGTATTCCTAGCGATGCAGACTGCATCTGTCATATCACTATACGTGTGTGTGCACATGCTCATATGTGCTCACTTAACTTTGAATCATGTGATCATATAGTTTTAGAACTTAAGTAGACTTTGGAGGTCATCTGTTACTTTTATTTTTTAATAAGTCAGGAAATCAGCCAGGGAAAATAAGTTACCTCTCAAAGACATGGAACTAGTTAGTATTATTTTGACTGAAAACCAAACCCTGTGACTAACATTGATGAATCGCTTGGAAGGAAGCTAAGTTACTGTTAGCCATTAGTGTTTTGGGTCCTATTTAAATGATCTTATATGTTCTTTGCATATTAATGAAAATTATATTTTAACCAGAAAACAGAATTAAGCCATATATATGGCAATCTTTAAGAACTTAAATTTTGTAATTATTGGATTATGATCATTAATGCTGAAATTTGTTTTTCTGAGGAAGAGAAAATGTACATTTGGCATTTAAAGATGTAATTAAAAACAATGAGAGCAAGAAAACTTTGAATAGCAAAAAACATGAAAATATACAATTTTCTAATTATTTTTCAATAGCCTTGGCATAGTCTAAGTTGAGAGTTTAATACAATAATAATTTTTTCCTGAAGTTATTCATTAGTCCTTTTTATATGTTTTAAAGAATTTGGTGTTTTTTTTTCTTGTTTTACTAAGTGTCAAGCTCTATCCCCAACCTGATTAGGAAGTACAGTAATTTGCTGATGAAAAGGGGCAAGAATCCTTACAAGTGAATTGATTCCTTTGAAAAGCAAATTTTCCAAACTCAGACCACCTCTCTTTTTTTCCCATGTTCCACATATTTAGTAACACTTCCTGCAGGGTGTCTTGGCACAGGTATGCTGATACTACACTAGATTAATGTCAGAAGGCCCTTCCAACTGAATGGATGAGGCACAGCAACATAACCAAAGCTCACTTGTAAAGCAGGAAAGAAAAGCAGGAAAAGTAACCCACCACTACAGGTAAAGCACATAGACCTAGCTTTAAAAATTATTCTTTAGGTTAATCTGTGAGCAAATTGATTCATGAAATAAAGAAACAATACACTTGGGTAGGCACTGTAACTATATTGACCATTTTTTATTCCTTTGTTTGGATATTGGTTGGAAATATTGCACATTTGGAGTAAATTATAAACTGAAATGTACAGTTTTGATTCCCTTAAATGTTTGTCCTTTTGACAGGTGCCTTACGGGAGATAATTTATTTTTAATTAACTATTTTAACTCTTCCAGATGCTTGAAATCTATTTAGGTAGACTGTATCCAAAAAGTGAATATTCACATATTTAATTGATCATTGTTATTATTATTTCTGTCTTCATATGGGGAATCTTTCATAGGAAGATTAAAAGAACTGTGCAGTGTCAGATGGCTCATACATGGCAGCTCGCTCTCTTCGAACTCTGGTCTTTCTGACTCCAGAGACTGGGAGCCTCAGCACCGAGTCTTACCACACTACACACCCAGTTCTGAAATCGCTTGGGCAGATAGTTGCTATAGGAGTTCAGCTAAAATTAGAATATGGCATATTCTTTTAAATTCATAACAAATGTTATTTCAGGCTCTGAATGTGATGATCATAATGAACCTTCTCCATTTGTAGAATCTATAAAGCTTTTCAAATTATAAATTGTAACAGCCTAAAGGAATTTTAAAATTACTTATTTAATGGGGATTCTTGCTGGCAAATTTGCTCTAGAAATCCATGCATCTCTCAAGAAGATGATAAGTACTTATTAGAAGCTTATTTAAGAAATTTGGTCTACTCCCCAGAACAGTGAATAATGAGGATATTTTTGAATTTTCCTGAAAAATTACAACTAATTATGGAAAATTAAGTGCTAGTAGTATCAACATAGTTATTAGCATCACAAACTTGATAGGCCTCTCTCCAAAAGAGAGCTATAAATTCCATAAAATAACAATTTTGAAAATGAATACGTCCTATAACTATATACCATAGCTGTATAGTTTTATTTTATTAAAAAAATGTGGGTTAAAAATTGAAAGACGTGACCTCTAGAGCCTTTCAACTCTTGAGTTACTGTGCCTTTAGTAATTTTTTAATGTATATAGTTTTATATTCATACTTAAATGTATTTACACATATTTACATTTAAATTAGGTGTTTATTTAAATATATTTTATATTTAACATATTTGTATTTATATAATATGTTAAATATTTATATACATATATTATGTATATCCCTCCAAAGAAGATTTGAAGTGCTGTAATTTTATAAGTAAACCATCATGAGTTATTTCAGAGCTTTGAAATACGTTCAAAGCAGGCTTACTATGATTGAAATCAGCCAGACCCCGGGCAGTGTAGAGCAGACATCTCAAGGGATAAACAAATGGAAATTATGTTCTTGATAGTCATCTGGACCTCTGCTCTTTCTTCTCCCCAAGGTAAGGTGCTAATTGCAAGCCCTTAAAATTACTAACCATGAATCTCCAATGGTGTTGGGTATTTTTATATTAAAATGTTATCTGAGTGATTTAAAAGGTTGGTAAAGAAAGTAATGCACATGATGACTATCTGTCAACACACATATGTGTCCTGTCACCCCTGTGGGGTTTGGGCAGTGGTGTGGATGAAACTGGCATTTAGTGCTCTTATATCTGGTAGAGAACAGGAAAGATTTGAGTCATGGGGACAGTTGGAGGAAATGTGACACAGGATTGAAGGTGGACTGCAGTGGGCTGGTTAGAAGTTGAGGGGCTCACAGAAAACTGTGGGAAAATTGATCAAGAGAAATGGTATTTTTAAAGGCAAATGCCATGGAGTTTTGTTGGCCAAGTGGCCAAGATTCCAAGTAGAGATGGGAATAAAATTTATACAAAAGAAAGTTACATGAAAAGGCTTGACTCTGGACTAAGGGGTTGGAGTAGAAAGCATAAGCCAAAGGTGTGACTTTGAAGATCAGGTCCATAAAGCAGGCTTTCCCTCTAGAAAGAGATCGAAAGCTACCATCAAATCTTTAAACCAGATCAATGATAAGTTAATGTATTGGTCAAATGCAAGGATTTTATACTCCAACTGTGTGTGTTTAAGCCTGGCTTCACCACCAGTTGTGGGGCATTAGATAAATCACACAGCAGTTCTGTATCCCAGGAAAATGGGGATAATGGTATCTAAATGTTGTCAGGATTGAATTGCTATATGTGGAGCCCTTACAACAGCACCTAGCAGGGGCAGAGGGATAAATTTCAATTCATAAAAGAAGTGTTATAATAATAATGACTACATGTATTTGGTTTATATATATAGTATATGCCAGTCACATAAAGATTATTACTACTTCAGCTCTTCCCGTGTAGAGGACTTCGGATAATGACACTGAACATGTGGTATGCTCCTCGAGCCTAATTACTAAGCCCCTTAGTAATTACTAATGCTAATTACTAATCCCTTTCTTCAAATAACATTTAATAATTAGAGCATATAAAGCCCAGGTCCTCTGACTGCCGTGGAGACCCCTGGGCACCACTATGGACCACATTTTTAAAATTGCTGATGCCAAAGAGAGAATCCAAGGCTTGGAATCAAGACCTGAAGTCAAGTTCTGCCATTAACAGGCTATGCAACATTCAGCAGGTTTTCACGGGGCCTTGGTTTCCTGATCCATATACTGTCAAGAGTTAGACTAGTTCAGTGGTTTCTGAACTCTGCCATTTTAAAGCTGTAGGAGTTCCAGAAAAGTATACCAGGAAGTTTTTGGGAATGGGTGGTGGGGAACATGCTGAATGAGGAGAGGGAACCCAACCAGTTCAAAAGCCAGGGCTCCTCTGTTTCATATATTGGAATTCCATAATTGTTTGAAGAATGAGTACCACTGCTAAAGAAATTTAGATGACAAAAATGTCTTCAGTTTCAGTTAATGTCTAGTTCCTCAGAAATTTATTTACTGAACCAAAGTAGCAAAAGAACATGAATAAAAGCAACAAACCCTAAATTTGAGGAACCTTAGTAATAAGGGAAGCAAGCAAGTAAACTATTCACAAGGTGCTGTGCAGTGATCAAGATATTTCCATCTCTCTTACATCTCGGGAAAAGGCAAAACCTCTGTAACATGAATTTTATCTACATGCTTCAGCCTCATCGTGTTTATGGGGAGCATGGACTGGCATAATGATAACTAAGTTTGTGGGTCAATGAGAAATGTTACAATAGAAGTATTACATATTTACAATCAGAGGCAACTAAGTGAACAATTATTTAAACACTATGCCCATTGTAGGACTTTTTATGTTAGTTACTTATTTCAGAAAATATGTTCCTTCCAAAGCAAATGTCAAATTCAAATTCTACAGGTATGATTGCTGTGTTACTATTAGAAGTGTGTGTGAACTCAGAAGCTCTTGACCTGATTGAGATTTGAACAATGAAATGTATTTAGGTAAATCAAGTTTCTATGTTCCTCCTGGACATATAACCTGTAATTGATTACTGAATCTGTAGACCATATTTGTTGCTTAGATTAGCCCTATCTTTAGTCTTCCTCCTTTTTAGCTAGCTAAAAGCAAAGGAAAATTTATACCATATGTGAATATACAGAGAGAGTGGTAGCATCTGTTTATCTGTAATTTTGATAACAATTACTATTCAACAATAAAGGCTGATTACCTAATATACATCACATATGGTGTGAGTTAAAGGCTGCCCACTGATTTTTCTCTTTAATTTTATCTTCTTGCCACCATTGAAAATTCTCACTATTTTGCCATTGTATATTTTTAGTTTCACGGCTGAAATAACATTAGCTTGAAGCAGTATCACCCATTAACAATCCAGCATGGCTTAGTTTATCAGATTATTTTTCGAGAATTGGGTCCTGGAGAAATGATACTAGTGATAGTGATGATTCAGTGGAGAATAGAAATCAGAAGTTTGCAGCATGGAGGAAGAAGGTACATCTCATAGATGTAGGGAGGCAAGAGGTCCCATTGAGCCCCACAAAGGACAAGATATTGACTGAAGTGTGCACCTGTGGAGGAGAAATGCAGGTGCCAAACTTTGCCCTTTTGTGACCTAGCACAGTGCCTTGTACATAATCCATCTTCAATAAATTCTGATTGAATCAAATCATTTTTGTCCTAGGGTGGCATTTTTTAGAACTAAAGTTGAGATTTTACGTTATTATATTTTAGTTACTAAAAATATTTCATCTGGCTTATTTTCTAAACTCAAGATTCTTAAAGAGACATGATTTTCTGTTTTAAGTTTGTTTAAATAATACATTTTATTCCAGAATAAATTCTTTTTAAGGGAAAAAATTTCAAATACAAAGTATAAATAATTCTTCCTTTAATAAGACAGTTTCTATTATAGCCATTGAATAACACACTTGCTGCAAGGATATTATTTTTTTCACCAATTGACATGCACAGCTATGATTAAAGGAGGTAAAAGGTGCACACTCCTTCAAATGGTGAATGAGACCTAGTGGGGGTGGGGAGGTATATTTTATTATGACAGATTTTATAATCATGAAAGCTCCAAATAACTCTCTTTTTAAAAAAATACTTTTAAAAAACATAATTCTCTCAACTCTATGTGTTATGGTACTATTGATTTCAGAAAAAACTACATTAAGAACATCTTTCTCCAGCGCTAATATCATTATTGCTCCACAAAACACTTTATATCAAGGTTTCCTGAAGAAAAAATTTTAATAAGCATTCTTTCACGCTTTTTTTTCTATCCAGAATTTGCTCACTTTTGCTGTTTTTAGAATAAGTGGACAAATGTTATAATATCTTTACAAAGTAAAATCAGAAGATAATTTGCCTTGGTTTAAGCTTTGACTCTATTGTTGATTTTTATCACTATTCAGATGCACTCATTTAAAAAATCATATCCACACAATAGTGTTAAAAAATTAAGTTTTTAAAAGTTTAAAAATATGCATTGTCATCTCCAAACATAAGACTTGAATTAACCTTTTCTTATTTATTTCCAGGGCGACAGCAACACACAGGGGCCAGATTATTTTCAAAGATGCTTTAGCCCAGCAGCTGTGTGAACAAGGAGGTAAGCACCATCTTTGATTTCTATATGTTGGTTGTGTCAAAATTATTTATGGTAGGTCTTATGTTCTATGTATTGAGTAAGCATTTCATCACTATTACTTAATCATGTTGCTTTAAAAATGGAATTATCTCTTCATATTTCTAGTAATTATGTAGTAGTTATTGACAAAGATTTGTAGACTTCTGAAAATACTAAGTGAATAAAACAGACTAAGAGAAAATTGATCTTTTTTTCACAATTTTTTTAATGAATTACATTTAGTTTCCCCGAACATATAGATCATAGTAATTTTAGAATTCTACAAAAATATTTAATTCTACAAAAACATGTCTGCTTAATTTACTATTTAAATTTCTTATACATTTTGTTGAAAATGTTTGATTACCACTTTTAATATTTAATCATGTTGTTATCCATATGCTTTTTTCAGCTGTGGGCACTAATTCCTGACTTGTAGATAGATACTGGATATTTTAGATAGATGAAATGTACATTGAGTAGTCACATTAAGTGACTGCCTCATACACATCCAGACTCTCACCCGTACCAAACTCTCCTAGGTGCACGAATGCATATGTACGCGCGCACACACACACAGTGATAAGGTGAAAACCAGGATCCGTGCCCTCACACAAATTTGACTCCTCTTGAACTTGCACCCAACTTTGTGTTTTCGTTATAACATTTCCCACTTCACATATGATTTACCTTTGAAAATTGGTGGATGCCACCCTTGAGAGACTGAGCTTCTCAAATAGAGGAACTATGCCTCAGTGCTTTTCGGTTTCACAGAACTTGACATAGTGCCTGGCATATGACAGCTCCTCAAAAAATTGTTAATAGATTGAATACAAGTTTTTCTCAGCCATACATGTATTTCTTGATTTAAGCATCTTGATGAAGGATACATTTGAAGCCAGCTTTTTTCAATGCCATGTCTTTTCACCATCATCATAGGCATATTATCAGTTTTTGTTTACAGAGTGATGTTTGGGTAAATGTGTTAATTTAAGAGTTACATATTGAATTTAAAGGAAATTTCTATTGATTATTGCTCTGCTCATCTAATGGATCATAGGAGAGAACAATGAAAAATTATATTGGTTTTTAAAAGGCCTAAGAAAATACCATTTATTATTTGTAGTAATATGTACATCATCAATATTGCTTTATCTAAGTAATGTGATGCTTGATAATTACTACTGGCAAACTTCTGATAATTTACATAACTCTTGAATGATAAAACCCCATTCTAATTATAGTTTCAAATGTATTATCAGTGTTCATTGATTAAGCAGACTTTTATTCTGTGATTTTTGAGAATAAAAATAAATGTGATTGCCTTTATAGAATGCTCAAAAATTTATCACCATGTAAATCTTTTTTTTAGACAATGAAAATGCTCACATTATTGAAAACATAAAACACCATATAGCAATGAACACTGATATTCAGAAAACTGCATATTGCCTAAAAAAAATGTCTAACTAACATTTATCATTACCTAAAAGCTGGTTTCTTTTAAGCCTTGGATTTTTTAATCTTTCATATTATAAAGTAATTGCTGGGATGTTTTTTTTTTAAATGAAAAGAAAAGGCTAACTAAGAAAAATCACTTGGAAAAAAAATCTTAGCCAGTGAGGGGGGAAAAAAGCCTTAGATAGCAGTGTTGCAGGAGAACATGATTTACATGATGGTAGATGTGAATGTTATGAAAAATGGTCTTCAGCCCAAGACAAAGGAAAACGTGAAGCTTTTCAATAGCAACTAATCAACTGAAATCATATCAATCCATCCAAGAGAGGGTGGAAAGAATACTAACAAGAGTGATGGCTTCCTGCTGTCAGGAATATAAGGGAAATAATTGGTGCTATAAACTGCATATTTATTTTGGCCCTATCTACTTTTAATTAAAACATTAATTATCTTCTCAAATAAAATAATATAAATTTGACATGTAATAATTTGCATGCATCAGATGAGGAATATCTAATATATTTATTAGAGAGAAAAAAATGACAATTTATATACTACAACACAATGCCTTTCAATTACAACATACTTAGTTTGTTGATTTAAATCAAATTAAGCATTTTAAACAAAGCAAATTTTGCTTCATGGAACTGGAAGACAGCTACTTCTATAAGACTGGATTGCTGGCTAAGCATATTAAAAAATAAAAAGGTCAGAGAACATATTAGTGATGTCTTAGATAATTTAATCCTGATCCCTTCAGACAGTCACTGAAGGATTTTATTTTGGAAACATCCAATATACTTGTAAGACCCTATCTTATTAGTGTTAAACATGGGTATAAAAGAGAAAAGACCCATTTCCTATTCTTGAGTCCTGGGATGTAAATGGCAGGTCAGTGGATCACAGGGGGAAATAAATTTGCCTGGTGTCCTTAGGAAGGGCATCCTAGGAAGCAAGCCCTGAAGGATCAGCATCAGTTCAAGGACAAAGGGGAGAAGATTCCATCTCCCTCCTCCTTTCATTCCCACTGACCTGCCTTAGATCAGGCCCCATTGCCTCGTTTGCAAATTCCTTAATAGCCTCCTGCCTGGTTTCCTTGCTCCTGCTTTCTCCACACCCTATAATGAACTTTCTAAAATGGAAATAGAATTCTATCATTCCTTGCTTAAAACCCTTCAGTATCTCAACTAGAGGCAATAATTTATCTTTAAAGTTTCTACTGCTTATCAAACATGCAAGGAAAATTCTTTACAATCTGGCCTCAATTTTCCTCCTCACCTCATTTTTTGTCATCCTCTCACTCCTCTTTAAATTTCCTGAAATGCACCCCACTTGATCATTCCACTGTTATTTGCACTCTACACCCTCCCTATTTCCTTTGCCCGAACTACTCTTTTAGGTTTTCTTCATTTGGTTAAGTCAGGCTTTCAGACCCTGCTTAGGTATTACCAGTTTCTGACAAAAAAAAAAAAAAAAATCTCTGATGCCCCCTCAAGCCACTTCTCAAGCTGGTCTTGGCAACTCTCATTCATGATGACATAACTCTCAAATCATAATAATAACACAAATGGAAACACTGTCAGCACAATTATGGGCTAGACTCCGATCTAAGTCCTCTAAGTGCCCTACAAACTCGTTTAATCTTTACAACCACCCTCTGAAGAAGAAACTATTACTATCTTCTCTTTAAAGAAGAGGAAACAAAGGCACAGTGAGAATAACTTGCTTAAATTTACACAACTAGAAATTAGCAGAGCTGGGACTGAAGCCGAGGCAGTTTGGCCAGTGGCCTGTGGTATAGCCATCACATCACACTGCCTTTCAAAGAAGACTCTTACTCGAGCATGCATTCATTCATTTGACAACTACTAATGCATACTATAATAAGAACATTATTGCATGTGCCTTGACTGCCATTAGACATCAACTTCTTGAGGGTACGAAATGTGTTTTGTATTTATTTTTTGTTTTTTAATTTTATTAAATTTTGTTTCTATTACAGGTGGCATACAATATAAATATTAGTTTCAGGTGTACAATATAGTGATTAGACATTTATATAACTGACAAAGTGATCACCTCGATAAATCTAGTACCAACCTAACAACATACATAGATATTAGAATATTATTGACTATATTCCCTATGCTATACTTTACATCCTCAGGACTATTTCATAACCACCAACTTGTACTTCTTAATCCTTTTCCATTTTAACCCACCTGTCCTCCCAACCCTGCTCCCATTTAGTAACCGTCAAAATGTTCCCTATGAGTTTGTTTCTGTTTTGTTTGCTCATTTATTTTGTTCTTTAGATTTCATATATAAGTGAAATCATATAGCATTTGTTTTTCTCTGACTTACTTCACTTATTACGATATCCTCTAAGTTCATCTATGTTGTTGAGGATGGCAAGATTACATTCTTTTTTATGGCCAAGTAACATGCCGTTGTATATATGTGCTATCTCTTCTTTATTCATTCATCCA
The DNA here is from genome assembly GCA_030015415.1 of Cynopterus sphinx. Classification (NCBI taxonomy): domain Eukaryota; kingdom Metazoa; phylum Chordata; class Mammalia; order Chiroptera; family Pteropodidae; genus Cynopterus; species Cynopterus sphinx. The sequence continues at coordinate 40,362,594 of CM057391.1, read as the reverse complement.
TTGATGGACATCCAGGATGCTTCCAAATTATAAATAATGCTGCAGTGAACACATGGATACACACGTCTCTTTGAAGTAGTGTTTTGAGTTTGTTTTGTTTTGTTTTTTTTCTTTTGGATAAATAACCAGAAGTGGGATACCCAGGTCCTTTTTTGTCTCTTGTTAATAGCCTTTGTTTTAAAGTCTACTTTGTCTGATATAAGTATTGCTACCCTAACTTCTTTTTATTTCCATTTTCATGGAACATCTTTTTCAATTCCTGTCTTTGATGCTGTGTATGTCATTCAATCTGAAGTGAGTAGGCAGCATACATAAGGGTCTTATTTTCTTATTCACACTGCCATGCTATGTCTTTTGATTGGAGTATTTAATTCATTTACATTGAAAGTAATTGTTGATAGATATGTAATTATTGCCATTTTATTATTCATTATTTTTTCTTTTTCTTTTTCTTAAAAAATTCTCTTTCACATTTTTTGCAATTTTGGTTTAATGGTGATGAACTTCTCCAGTTTTTTTTTTTTTTTATCTGGGAAGCTCATTATCTGTCCTTTGATTCTAAATGATAGCTTTGCTGGGTAGCGGAATCTTGGTTGTAGGTTCTTGCTTTTCATCAGTGAATATTTCATGCCAATCACTTCTGGCCTGCAAAGTTTCTGTTGAGAAATCAGCTGATAGTCTTATTGGAGCTCTCTTAACTGTTTTTCTCTTGCTACCTCTAAAAGTTTCTCTTTGGTTTTAACTTTTGGCGTTTTAATTATAATGTGGCTTGGTGTGGTTCTCTTTGGGTTTATCTTGTTTGGGACTCTGTGCTTCCTGGGCTTGTATGTCTATTCCCTTTACCAGGTTAAGGAAGTTTTTCATCATTATTTCTTCAAACAGGGTTTCCATTCCTTGCTCTCTCTCTTTTCCTCCTGGTACCCCTAGGATGCGAATGATGGTAAGCTTGATGTTATCCCAGAGGCCTCTTAAACTATCCTCACTTTTTCATATTTTTATCTTGTTGCTGTTTTATTATTATTATTATTTCTGCTCTCCTTATCTTCCAAATTGCTGATTGATCCTCTGCTTCATTCACTGTTGATTCCCTCTAATGAATTTTTTCATTTCAGTTTTTGTATTCTTCATTTCTGACTGCTTCTTTTTTAAGTCTGTCTCCATTTTTATTTCTTATTTCTTTGTTGAAGTTCTCGCTGAGATCATTGAACATCCTTATAAACAGTGTTTTGAACTCTATATCTGGTAGATTGCTTGTCTCCATTTTGTTTAGTTCTTTTTCTGGATTTTTTATTATTATTATTATTTGGGACATGTTTCTTTTCTCGCCATTTTAATGGCCTCCCTGCATTTTTTTTCCTATGTATATTAGGTAGAGCTGCTATGTCTCCCTGTCTTAGTAGAGTGGCCTTATGTAGTAGATGTTCTGTGGGGCCCAGTGACAGTCTCCCTTGTCACTTAAGCCAGGTGCTGCTCGCATGTCCCTTATTTGGGTTGTGTGTGCTTTCCTGCTGGAGTTGAGCCTTGATTGCTGTTGGCACATCAGTGGGATGGACTGACCCTTGAGCTGATTGGTCGTGAAGACTAACCATAACTGCAGTGGAGAGTCTCTTGTACTTGGGCTCACCCTATGGAACAGGATTTGCTTTAGGCAGGCTCTGGTGCCAGCCAAATCTGCCCTTTGAGTGTGTCATTTGCAGAGGTGGTTGGGTGATGCTCTGAGGTGGTCTGAAGCTGGCCACCAGTGAATTGGTTCTGGAGCCTCTTGGGAGAGGAGCTCTGGTGCAGACCAAGGTCAATTGCTGTCTGTGCCCTACCTAGGACCACTTGGTATGAGCTACAAAGTCATCTGCAGATGGTTGCCATTTGTGCTGGGCTTGGAAGTGCCTGCAACAGGCTGAGCTGTGAACTGAGGCCAGCTGCTGTTAGTGCCAGGCTTAGGGCTTCTCGGCAAGAGATATGGGGTATGCTGAAGCCAGATGCTGCCTGTTTAGGTTTTGTGAACCTTTGAGAGATTTTAGGAAAGTCCTCAGCATAAGTCAAGACAGGTATTTTTGTATGGAAAAGCCACTTGCAGCAGCTTAGGTAGGTCCAAGAGTTGGGTGAGTGGGTTTTGGGAAGGGGGGCAGGGCTCGGAATCACTGGAGTGGAGCAAATGGTGTTAGATAGGGTGATAGAGAATCTGCTATGGTGCCCATCTGTGGGTGCAGGCTGGGTGGGGAGAGGGTTCAACAAAGGAACAATGGCTTCTGCCAGCACTTCTATCTGGGAGAAAGCTGTTCCTCCAGCTCTTGCCCTGAAGCCAGATAATTCAGTTCCTTATCGTATATCCCTGACACTTTTCAAGCTGCTGCCCTAATGCTGGAGCTCAGAGCGAATGAGTCCATCAGTGAATAAGTCTGAGCATGAGCCCTTCAAGAGGAATGCCTGGGACTCTTGCTGCCCTCTGTTTCACTCAGACCCAGTCTCCACCGGTTTTTACAGTTATAAGTTGTGGGTACTTCTCTTCCTGGCCCCAGAGCCCTAGGCTGAGGTGCCTGTTGTGAGGCCGGGATCCCTTCCTCCTCAGAGGGACCTCTGCACCCATATACCTCCCAATTTTTAACCACCACACATGAATGTGAGACTTCAGCTCATTCCTCATCTTTGCCCCTTCTAGCCTTTACATGGCTTCCTCTGTATATTATAGTAATTCTGTTCAGCTAGACTTCAGGTGATTCTCAATCTCCTGAAGTGGTTGTTCTGTGGTTTAGTTGTAATTTTGAGGTGATCTTGAGAAGAGGTGAGCACAGTGTTTATGTACTCCATCATTGTGACTCAAGATTGTGCTTTTTATTACTGAATTTCTAAAGCATTTCACAATATCTGGTACATAGTATGCACCCAGTATATGTTTATCGAATAAATAATAAAACAAAATAGTCTGATAGGTGTGGGAAAAGGAAACTGCCTAGCTATTCAGTATAACTAAGCCATGAAGCTAGGAGCATAAGTATCGGCTCATAAATAGCCCTCTGTTACATGCTCAGGAGTTTAACCATTGTAGGCAGTGGGAAGCAGGAGGGTGACATGAATAACTGTGTATTAAAAAGAAAATTGGGGGTGGGGTGGAATGGGTTGTAACTAGAGGCAGTGAAACACAGTAGTGGGATACTGTAGTCATCCTGCTGAGAGCAAAATTTCATGGTAAATTTAAATTATGTCTTGGAGTCCAGAAGGTGTGGATTTGTTCAAGAACCTTAAGAGAAGGTGTCATGTGGGGAGTGACAGTGGAAGAAGACCCAGGGTGACTCTGTTGTTTCTGGCCTGGGTGACTGGGTGGATGTTGATGCCAAGAAATGAGAAAAGAAATGAAGAAAGCATTAGAATTGTTTGGAAGAGAAGATAATAAATTGGGTTTCAACGTACTGGCTCTGATAAATTGCTTTCCATCCACAGGGCTCTCTAGCAGCCTGCTGAGAAGAGGCAAATTTGAGGGCCATCAGCATACTGATGCTGAAAGGGGAATGTAATCATCGAGGGAGAGCCTGGGGGAAGGGAAGAGGGGTTGAGTGTAGAATGCTAGTGACTGCACAGGAGAAAGAAGAAGAGGGAATTCTGGAGAAGGGGTAAGCTTCAGAGGTGGGGTAAACTCAGAAAGACATTTCCACATGGTGGAGATGTTCGACAGGGACATGCAAGGGATGAAGTCAACAAGAACAAAGACTTCTGAGGGAATGTAAGGGATGAAGTATGAAAAATAGCTTTAGGTTTTTGCAATTAGAAGGTTATTAGTAGTTGGAATAAATTAAGATGGTTTCAGAAGAGGCCAGACCACCCGAGGCTGCCTTGTAGTATGGAAAATTCTTGCCCAGGCTTTGGAGTGAGTCAAGGAAAAGGAAATTATTGTGAGTTGAGAAGCAAATTGAGGCAGTGTTTAAAGTTGAGTCTTCGGAAAAAAATCTAGGATTACAGAGAAGGAGAAAAATAGGACAACCAGAGGGGAAAGCAGGCTTAAAGGAAGGTTAGGTTTCTCTGTCTCTCTGTCTCTCTATCTCTGTCTCTCTCTCTCTTACACACACTTTTTCTCAGGATGGATGGATGGATGGATGGATGGATGGATGGATGGATGGATGGATAGATAGATAGATAGATGATAGATAGGTGATAGATAGACATAGATAAATATAGATAGATATAGACATCCAATACCTTGTAACCAGAACACCTAGAATTGACAGGTTAAGTTTAGAGCTTAATTCAGTGTGGGAAAATGTACTTGGGGTATCTCAATAAGAAGACGTTACAGGGGGTGGCTTCATAGTGTAGTGGTTAGCATGTCTGCTTTACACAGAAGGTCCTGGGTTCATGCCCCAGGTGGAGCCACGGACAATACTCTGGGTGTGCCTGGGCCCTGGGTGCACACCACAAGCATGTGGAAGGAGATGCCCTGCCTTCAGAGATCCAGTTCTTAGGGGGAAACAGCAACATCCATGGGTCAGGGGTGGAAGTGGGGGAGGGGATAACTAAAGAGAGGGAAAAAATGTTACAAAAGGATATATTGTGAGATTTGGGCCTATATGTCATGATCTTGACTAGAGTTTAAGGAAGTAGGGCTTTGCTCCGGATTGACTGTTGTCAGGAAATAAGGGTAATACTATGGCTAGGGATCTCAATAAATCTTATCTAGAGGGCCGAAGACAAAAGCAAGGCTAAAGCTGTAATTAACCAGGAGAGCGGGGATTCCTGGCATTTTGAGAGTTGGACCATGTTCTCGTTGTACCTGTGTTTACCCAAGATTATGAAGTGTTCCCATTTTGATCCATAACCAACACAGAGTGGCTTTGTCTGAAGCTGATGTTCTGTGAAATTGTTATGTTCAACAGAAGAACAACAGGCCTGGCTATGAGTGCTAGGCCAGCTCCTGGATGCTAGCATTTTAATATTTTTAAATTTTCTTGAGGCTAAAGAGAGAATGCTAGTGGGCAGTCATTTACTTTGTATTTAGGCTTTACAAGGACTTTGGAATCACAGTCAATGTATGTCTGGCTCTAGACATAGTGTGACTTTACTCTTGAGTTCCTGGCACAAAGTATAGGCTCAAGTGAGTGAAAAAGGTAAGAAATCGCTTTTAAGAACTGAAAGAAAATTCTAAGTTACAGCTGCCATGTTTCCTTTTACGTGAGGACTTGCCTAACTCTTCTTAACATGATTGATCTCTGTTGTGTCATAATCGTGTATTTAAATACTCATGTTTCCCCCTCTGGGAGCTTTTGGAAAGCAAGAGCTCTGGTTAATTTTATGTTTTTCTTAACATTTACCAATGATTAGCATAATGCAGACACTCATAACTATTGGCTAAATATTTACCTTAATATTCACCATTTTAATATTAAAGAATCGCTGCCCATTCTCAAAAATCTTTAACCCAAAGCTTTGCCACAGAACACTGATAGTCATTGTGGCTATTACCAAAGCAATGTTCTTTTTTTTTTTTTTTTTAAAGCAAGACAACCCTTGGATGACCTCACCAGACTAGAAGGCCCTTGTCAGTTTACAATCCATTATTTTTTATTTTTTACGCCTACAGCACCTGGTCTTCCTAGATGGTCTCCTATCCAAGTACTAACCAGGCCCGACCCTGCTTAACTTCCAAGATCAGATGGGATTGGGCTTGTTCAAGGTAGCATGGCCGTAGACCCAAAGTGATGTTCTTTACACTGACCTCAGGTTGAAAAATGTATGAACCATCACGTTAAGAAATCTGAAAATTGTTCATAGATTTCCATCTAAACACTAATGAATCTTGAGACATATACCAGGTTCAGGGATTTTAGGTCTTCACCTTGAATCCTGAGATCCCAAATAATTGTAAACACATCTTCAGCCTAGTTCTTACGTGTCACAGTACAGATGAGGAACCAGGGTATTCTCATCTTCAGTCTGGGGTGGGGCTGGGGAAGTGCTATACAGTAGTTTTAGTTCAAAAACGGGAGATGTTTAGGTTCATTGCCCAGCAGTAGAAAACAAAGAAGTGAATTTATTTAACATTTAGTACTCAACAAGGATTATTGAATGCCTACCATGGGCTAGGACTGTTCTAGGCTAGATCTGGGATACATGAGTGAATAGAGCAAAGATCCCTGCTCTGCTGGAGCCTGCATTCCAGTGGAGAGGAGACAATAAATAAGATATAATAAATTATTAAATGTGATACCCTCTTAAAAGGTGACAAATGCTGTAGGAAAAAACAAAAACTAAATAGGGGAAGACTACATGGTTGGGTAGAGTTGGAAGAGTCAGATCACAATTTTAAATAGGATGGCAGGTAAGTCAAGCAGGCCTCACTGAGGTGGCATCAGAGCAAAGACCAAGAAAGAGATCAGGGAGTTAGCTAAGTGACTATCTGAGGTTGTCCAAAATATCACTAAGTGTTTTTAAAAGAAAACACCCACCTTTGGAGGTGATCAAAGCAAAAGATAGAGATAATTTCAGAATAGACTGAAAACCTAACTGGAACTAGAAGAAATGATTCTTTTGCAGGAATTATTAGTGAGCAATCTAGAGAGAGCTATAGACTCAATTCACAGCCCTCAGAATCACATAAAAGGAGTCCTGTTGAAACTGTTAATGAGTGTGGTGTATGTAGACTGAAGGTGATGTATATTTGAATTTATGTTCTGATCTTAGAATTATAGATTCCTTATCTGTAGATTAGTGATGAAGCCAATAAAGTTAACTTGACAAAATATATACTACTCCTAAGTCGCTGGACTAGAATTTAAAAATCTAGACTCACAGTCCAATGTTGGTTCCATTATAACAAGTAGTTCTTTAAATTTAAAAATATTAAACATTAAAACCCCCAGGAACCACAACCTTAATAAACAAGATCATCACTACTGTCTTAATTCCCTGAACACATAGGAGAGAGTACACACTTTTTGAAGCCCTTATAAAACAAAAGAGGAGAGTGCAAAGCTGGTGTGAGTGTTCTGGCATGGCTGCTGTCTGTCCGGCAGTGTGCCCAAATCATGGTGGAGGCCAGGGCAGGGAGAAGAATGGTGCATATGTATATTCAGTGGCCTGGGAGCTTCTTGGCATACCTTCTTCAAATCCATACATTGATTATTTAGCAAGGCCAGATGGTAGGCTTAAAGGCTGACAGTAGTGCCCTGTAGTGCCCCAAAGGGTACATGTCATTTATAAATCATGCTGGAATTCTCTGTTGTTGGGATGACAGAAGTGGATATATCCAAAGGCAAATGTTTTATGTCAGGAGGAAATGGGTTAGGCTTACAGCTGGAGCAGCTTGGGCTTTCTTCCGGGCAGTTTTTCTGGCATTTATCACCCTCAGAACAGCTAGTGGTAGAAAGTGTGGCTATGTTCTCTAAGGACCATTGGATCATGATGATAAGCAGGGATTTCCATCATTGAGACCCCAAACTCTTTGGACTTTTTTAATCCTTTTATAATAAAGATCGGTGAAATTTTATTAAACTGAGATGGAGGGGGATAAAAAGTCAATAAGCAAGTTCACAAAGTGAATCAGTGTTTAATCTACCTAGATATTTTTGAGCATTTAAGAATGCCTTGTAATGTGAAGCGAGATATGTTAATTAGCTTAATAGTGGTGATTATTTCATGATTTATACATATATTAAAATGTCAAGTTGTTCGACTTAAATATATACAATTTTTATTTTTCAATTATACCTCAATAAAGTTGGGCCGAGAGAATAGCTTTCATACTTAAATATTGTGTTAATTATACATTAGATTTACCAAAATCTTACCTTGGCTATCCTTGGTTACTTGGTAGCTTATATACTAAATATCTTTCCAATACCCTGAAATGCAATTTTTTGATTAATTCGGACTGAACATTTTAGAATTGACTATATAGTCAGAATTAGATTTTACCATATCTACTTTAATAGTTGAAATGAAAAATAGTGAATAATGTGTTTCACTTGAATTTGCCCAATGTTAAAACTTTTACTCTTCAAAGACATCTGGTTTCCCCATGGCGATTTTGTAGTTTGCATTTTATTTTATCAGTTGCAACTGCTGTTCCTGACATCCCTCCTGTGCTTTGTAATTTACAAACAAAGGAAGCTGAATTAGGAGGCTCAGGTATAACCGTCCAGGAACCTTAATCTTGCTTCAAGATCTCACAAATGGCTCAATAGAGGAAGGAACTGAAGTCCTCCTGGGGCAGTAGCTGGCAAAATGTGTCCCTAGTGATCCTTACAACAGACAAGATTAAGGGGAATGATAAAGAGCCACTCCTGATTCCTGGGGCCACAGTAAAATTTCTTGCTACTGGCACTGGGTGGGTCTGACTACTTTTTTAATTTTCTAAAGAACAGTGTTTTGGACTGGTGCTGTTTTTCTCAACATGATTGAACATAGATTTAAACAGCTTTCTTTTCAGTTCTTGGGGCTATATACATTTCCACTTGACAGCTTTATCTAGTGCAAAGATAAAACACCAAGATTTATGCCAGAGAAGAATTGACATTGTTTTGGATGCCCACAGAAGTACATTTTCTACTCAAGCTGCTGTATAATCTACTGAATTCCCCCATAGTTTGAAGGCAAAGCCTAAGTATGGATTTGTATAATTATTTGAGGAAGGGTAGGAAATCTGTGGTTAAAGACACAATACATTTTTATTTTATTTTGACTTGTGAAATATTATTTCATATCACCTATTAATCCAACCTTATTTTTACACTTGGAGGAGATTCAGTTGTCTGATGTAATAATTAATACAGATTTTCGCAATTACATTCTTAAGAACTGGAATTCGTTAGTATTAATTAACACATATTGTGCTGTGTCCTCAGTGGGCATATGTGGAATAGTGTACCTGACGCATATGAGTTGTGTGGCAATATAAGGCAGTTTCACATTCTTTCCTTTAATAGCTTATAATATAGATGTTCTACCCCAAACTTAGGAGAGAAAGGTCAAAACACATTTATAGAAAAGTAGAAACCCAATGGACTGGCCTTCTTCTCCTCTCCTCTGAGGCTTTGCTCAATAGTTTTGCCCTTTCTTTTCCGAATCATCAGCTTCTTCCTCTTTACTAACCCCTCAGAGCTGAAGCACACCAAGTCTATTACTACTTTGAACAAGAACTCCCTCTTTGATTGAGGATACTCCTCTGGCCATCATTCTCACTCACATTCCAGCTTCTTGAAAGAGCAGTGTGTGTTCCCAGGCTTTACTCCTAACTCTACCAACTGGCCTCTGCTGCCAACACTCTATGGAAATTGTCATCCTCCAGGTCACCAATAACATGCTAAGTGCCAACCAATCCAAAGGACTCTAGTCCTCACCCTACCTGACTTCCCTATTCCTTCAGTTTCCTTCATGAGTTCCTATTCTTCCCATGTGTATGTTCTGGGGTTGGCAGTGATTTTGTCCTGGGACATCTTTTCAATTTCTGTATTGTCTCTGGTGATCTCAGTTACATCTGTGATTTTCATCTCCTGAACTCTGTCCGTTTGCTTGGTGCTTTCTCAGAGAGTCAGTAATGCCAGGTGGTTGAGAGCACAGAGTCTAGAGCTACCTATCTTAGGATTTAAACTTCTGTTCTGGAACTTTCTAGCTGTGTGATCTTTATGAGTCTCAATTTCCTTACTGTAAAATAGGGAAAATAATAGTACTTGCCTTTTTGATTGTGTTATACTATTCCCAAGAGCCTGGCACAAAATTCTACCTAGAAACAAAGTAAAGTTATTGCAATTAAATGTAATAATGATGCACATAGGATATTGGCTAGCACATAAATAATTTTATAAATGTTAGTTATCGTTATTATTACCAGGCATTTACATTTGGATGCCATTAGGTACCTTGAACTCAACATATTCATAACTGAACTTGATTTTTCCCCAAATCTGGACCCCTTTATTGCAGTTCTGGTTAGTGACTTAATCAACCCAATCACTAATAGAGAACTAGATAACATTTCTTTCTTCATTTTTTTCTTTCATCCCTGTCTATACCCAATATGTCCAACACCAATTTGTCCTCTTAATATTATTTAAACCAACAATTTTCTTTCTACACCTATAGCCATTTCTTAGTTTAGAGCTCCCACACAGATATCAAAATGTTCTTCAACCTCATATTTTTACTGCTAGTCTCAAATCCTATAACTGCCTTCATTTGCCCCATTTAGTTTGGTTTTCAAGGCCCTTCATAATCTGACCCTGCCTCTCTCCAACCTCATCGCTGCATTTATACTCTCTCCACACTGTCCACCCTCACCAACACCAAACTCTCTACTCCAGCTGTAATAAGCACCAACTTCATCAAACATGCCATCCTGTCTCCTCTTTCTGTAACTTATCTATGCTTATTCCCTTCCCTATAGTACCCTCCTCTTCTGTTTTACCAATAAAATTGCACTTAAAGATCAATCTAAAATTTCTCCTCTTCTAATATATTTATTTGTACACTATTCCACCTTATACTTACCAGTTGAATTTAGTTCACCATATTGTTACCTGCTGGGGTGATCTGAGCTCTGGCATTGCCTTAGTAACACCAGAGATTCTTGGTTCTTTTCGCTGATGCAGAGATAATTCCAGCTCAGCAAAATTTAGAAGGAGCAAAATTTATTAAAACTATATTTTAGAAGGAGATGGGCCATCTAAGAAAGGCCTGCAGCCTTGTGGAATTTGGGTCAAAAGATAAAAGATAAAAGACAGAGTACACTCCAAGGAAGGAATGGGGGTGTTCAGTGAAGAGAGCTATGACAACGCAGAAATGGGAAGGTCTGTCTATATTTGGACCATAATGGGAGTATAAGGGCTTTACTAGATGATCTGCACCTGAGGTCACCTTGACTGACAGTTGGCTGCTATATAACCCTTTGCCTACTGCATATGGCTTACCCAGAATTCAGTCTGTAATAGTTAGATTCATTAACTTCCAGACATAAGCATGATATTATAATGATGGTATAATGAAGCTGAGGTTATGGCAGGTTAGTACAGTACTTTCTGTGCAAGCATCTCTGGCTAGTTGAGCCAGTAGCTTTTATGGCTTTTGTGCCTTAGGAGTTGGATTAATTTATAATCCTGAAAGGGAGGTGTTTCTGGGAGGTTCTTAAGGAATGTCTTCAAAGGAGGTTTCTGTGGTTACAGAGCTGGGCCTTCACTTCTATTTCTCATGCCTTCCTAATTACCAAACAATATTACATTGTCTTATGTTACTTTCTACATGTATTTTTCTACTGCATTTTGAAATCCTTGATCCAGCAAAGACTGGATCATTTTTACATTCACAGAATCTGCACTCTAATATTAGTAGAGGGAATAAATGAACTAGGGAGAGCAGGTATACCTTTCCTAAATTGTCTAATCACTATTATTTTTTTAATTGCCAGCAAACCTATAGCTCCTGCTCCTCTAGAACTCTTTCTACAATCATATTTAGGCATTGTGCACTCCTTCTGCATAGTAGGATTCTTTTAGGAGTAGCCTTACAAAATTCACAGTTAGACAGATGTTATTTCTAATGATGTTCATTGTATTACTCAGTGTCCCCTTTCTAAGAAACCACAGGAGAAAATTTACTCAGGTCTCTACATATAAAATAGCTGCTCTTTTCCTAAGTAATATATGTTCTTTCATGTTATGAACTCTTCAATTTATGTAACTTTACAGCTTCAGAACCGAACTTAAGATGTCAGAGTGTTCATGTTGCATACACTGAACTGGGTGTGTGTTTTTTTTTTCTGAACATTAGCTTTCACTTACTAAATATATTTTCTCTATTATCTCCAATTATTTAGAACGCCTCACAGACTATAATTAATAACTTGTCCTTATGACACTGGTAAGAGAGGACTAGCTGTACTTTGTAGATAGAAATGGAAGATGAGAAAGTTTCTGTAAACTTAAACAGGAAGTAAACACTTCTAATTCTATATTAGCTTCTATGATTTCTTTTGGATACTGGAGCTCTCAGTTATGCTTTTCGTAATTACATTTTAATAGCTTGAATCATTGGCTGTTTCATAGTAAATATTATAAACATGTATCATTATATGGTTTCTCAATATTAAATAGAAGCAGAAATTCTATCGTCCATTCACTTTATCCAAAATACAAATTACATGTTGAAAGAAAAGCTTCACTTCTTAAAAAGCATATTTGTGTTTACACCCTTTCAGAAGTAGAGCCCACCAGCATCTCATGAGGTCACAGTGGCCTAGAATAGCCACATTAGAATCTGGTCATGTTTAATTTCCCCAAAGATTATTCTTTGGACAAAAGTGTTTTTCTTTCAACTGACTTATTTTTGAAAGAAACTTTTAAGTACCCATGTAACTTCAAAATATATTCCAGCCAACTTGTTCAACAAATTATTTAGTCCAAAAAATAGAGATTTCAATCTACTGAGCATAAAAAAAAAATGCTTAAAAAATGCATTGAGGGAGTGGTTAATAAGCTCTGTGTTAATATTATTGATTACTTAAATTTAAAAAAAAAAAAAGGCTTCGAGTCAGACAAGCACTGTACAGATGATGACAGGACTTTCTTACAAATAACAGTATTATATTATGGGAACCATATCTCCTAAAGCATTGTAGAATTCAAAGGCCCTGATAGTTTTGCCTCAGGTGTCTCTTCACCTAATTTGAAATTCAAATATATAAAATTTCCAAAGCTAAATATGACAAATTAGACACGGTCCGTGAAGTTACCATTTAATGAGCTATGAACCTAGATTTTCATCTCCCCGGGAATAATTTCTTTATTACTTTTTGTATTTTATTACAATAAAGCACCATTTGACCTTCAAGTATGATAATTAAGCTTCTAAAAAAGTCATAAATTTAGGGTGAAAATAGTTCTTCCTGTATTCAGGAATATACTTACAAGTATAAAAGATTACTTAATATTTAAAGACAGCTAAATTATACACAGAACCAGCAATATTAGGAAGCATTTTTCCTCTTCCCTTCCTCTTCTTTTTCCCATCTCAATTTGATTTGTGTTTCATAACAACTTATCATCTCGTGCAGTACAAAATCAATGAATCAAGAACAAAATTAAAATATATCTTTATAACCTACAAATGAGGAAACAGTGAACTCTTTTGGGTAAGATTTATTCTCATTATAAACTGTCAACAATGAAATTTTAAACAGTAAAACTTATGACTGATTATTTTGCCATGCTCATGCTCTCACCTTTTCTGGGGAGATTCCCATACATTTTAAAAAAACTTTGCCTATGATATAAATAAAAGTTTTAAGTGAAAAATCAGAATATTACTGTGTGGTAATTTTTAAAAAAATCTTAGACCTTTGAGAACTTGAAAAAGTGAAGTTCCCAGATAGAGCAGAGGAGAGGAAATGCAGCTATATATTGGCTTGTAGCCTGAGTATATTTGGTTTTTAAGTAACATTCAGAGGTAGGAAGGAAAATCAGGAATATCATCGTCATCAAATAGTAATAGTAATAACAACAACAACAACAACAATAATAATAATAATGACAAAACTAACAGAACTACTACTAAGAAGAACAAGAAGAAACTTGTTGCTAACATTAGCAATAATTTGCTGGAGGTCTACCAATATCTAGCAATACTTATTCTCCCTTTCTTAAGCCAGACTGTGAACCCCAGTTAGAGATACATTTCTTAGTGTCCTCTTAAGCTTCCTGTGACAAAAGAATTAAGTTCTGTCCATAGGAAAGTGAGCAGAAGTGACCTGGGTCACTTTCAGGGCTGGATCAGAGCTCTAAGAGTATAGACGTGCTTCCTTGGTCCTTTACCCTTCCAGCTGCTAGAACAAGTGCTAGAGCAGCCAGCTTGGCCCCTGGATGTGGAATCTATATGTTGCACACAGCAGAATCATTCCACCAGCCCTGGACCACCTACCTCCAGACTGTTTTGTGACTGAGAAATACACTTCTAGCCATTTCAGCCACCTGCAGTTTGAGGTACTTTGCCTTGGAAACTGAGTGTATACTCTAACTAAAAGAGTTAATTTTTCATGGGCCAGGGTGGGGTCCCTTTTGAGAAATGATATCCTTTCTGCATTTCAGTCACAATCCTAAATGCCAGAGTTGAAATTAGAGCTGATTAGATTTATGTTCCTGTAAGTAGAGGTTCTATTGCCATTTTGGAAGGGTGATTTGAACTCTGTTGTCACCCCCAGCGGCATGGGTGGGGTAACAATGCAGAAGTGCAATGAGCATTTTTCCTCAGTTCTTCTCTGCTGACACAGCAAAGAATTACAATGAGATTTGGGAAAGGTTTTTTGAAAGTACATTTTAGAAGTACATTTTTAAAAGGCTGCAGCCCTGTGTAATTTGGGAGTGAAAAGATAAGGCAGAGTACCCTCCAAGGAAGGAGAGGGTTTTCAGCAAAGAGAGCTGTAACAACGCAGAAGTGGGAGAGTCTGTATTATATGAAGGCCACGATGAGTGGTTACAAACATGTTGCTAGGTGATCGGCACATGAGGTTATTTTGATTGACACTTGGCTGCTGTGTAACACTTTGCCTACTGCACATGTGCTTACCCAGAATTCAGTCTGTTATCATCAGATTCATGAACTTTTGGGCATAGTGATGACATTATAATGATGGTATAATGAGGCTGAGGTTGTGGGCAGGTTAGGGTAGTACCTTCTGTGCAAGTGTCTGAGGCTGGTTTAGCCTTTATGCTCTAGGATCTGGGTTAATTTATAATCCTAAAAGAGAGGTGTTTCTGGGAGGTCCTTAAGGAAGATTTTCAAGAGAAGTTTCTATGGTTACGGAGCTGAGACTTCACTCCTGTCGCCCAGGCTTAACTACCTACCTAACAACTCTATGTTGTATATCTCTGTACCCCCATATCTTGAACAGTGTTTAGCACAAATGTGCCCCAAAACTGTTAGTTGCTTGGGTACTAATAACATCAGCAAGACATTATTGCTAAAACCGTTGTTTTTAGAAAATTCTAATGTTCTAATGTTCTCCTATGTTTCTTCCTCTCTTAGTCACTTTACACATACTGTCAACCTTATTTTACCTTACTTTTCACTTGCTTTTACATATCTAATGATTAATTGTACAATTTGCTTTGTTCTAATATAGATAGGAGGCAGCTTACCAAAAAAAAGGCAATCGAACAAGGCAATCAAGTAGAAAATTCGAAGGTGATGACAAACAAGGGTCAGAAAAAACACATCCAGTTGAGATTAGTAAGCAATATGAATGCTCTGACATCTTATGTTTGGTTCTGAAGCTTTGAAGTTACATAAATTGAAGAGTTCATAAAATGAAAAAAACACATATTGCTCAGAAGAAGAGCAGCTATTTCCAGCGCAGAGACTTGAGAACAGTTTCTCCAGTAGTTTCTTAGAAAAAGGACTCAGGCATGTTTAAGCTACCCAGACCACTTATATGAAAGGACTCACTGACAATGTTGTAAGTATATTTTGACATTTTTCAAAGATTCAGTTTCTCAATTATATTTTCCAAAATATCATAAAATATATTATCACGAAGAAGGAGCTTTCAATTCAATTTAGTATTTATTGAGGATCTATTACTAGCTTAGGCTGATGGCTTTTCTGGGCATGTTTTCTACCTTTGAGGAACTTATTTCTTCTTAGGAGAAAAGACATTATACAGAGAACAGTCCTGCATGCTGTAAAGCAAGGGCTGGACTGTATGATTGAGACCAGTGGTTTTGAAATTTGGTTTTCTATTAGAGTCAGCTGGGGAGGTTTTTAAAAATACAAATGTTGAACATCCCTTCATTTAAAAAATGACATTTAAAAAAAAGTCTATGGAATCAGAGATTATGATTCCATAGACCTTTTTTTAAATGGCCCTCCCCTGATTATGTTGTAAGTAGTTCAATGAGAGATGCTAGGTGCCAAAATAATTTAGAAAAAGTAGATATCAATTTGGTTAGACTCCTTAAAATAGAGTAAAACATCGTACAACTTATTTTATTTATTGGGCACAGGCCCTAGTCCCCAGACTTATTTAAAATCAAGTAGATAACTGATGTCACTGCAGAGATTTTATTATGGTTATCTAACCATTGTACTGACTAGTAAATATTTCTAATTAATAATGCCATAAAATTTACATTTAACTTATTTCTCCATATTTTAAAGTTATTATTTTGTAGATATTAATGTTATTTTCCTTCCTTTTTAACAATTTATACCACGAACACAGAGAACCTTTTGCAAGGTAGTTACTATTGGACATGGTAAACTGCCATAATATCTCAAGAAACAAAACGTACAAACAAACAAACAACCCTTTGCTACCATTCCCTTCTTAGGTGCTACAAAATCTCATTTCTTATCTTCGCAGTGAACCTTCTTGAAAGAGCAGTCTGCATAGTACTTAAGAATGTGACCTCTGAGGCCAAAGTCCCTGGGTTTATTTACAGATTGTATTCAACACAGTGCCTTGATAACAGGATGTTCTCAACAGATGTCAGCTTTACTAGGATTATTTTGCTCTGTCCTTCA
Source organism: Cynopterus sphinx (assembly GCA_030015415.1). Lineage (NCBI taxonomy): Eukaryota > Metazoa > Chordata > Mammalia > Chiroptera > Pteropodidae > Cynopterus > Cynopterus sphinx. The sequence continues at coordinate 40,346,103 of CM057391.1, read as the reverse complement.
AGCTTCTTCTTTCTTAAAACTCTCTTTTCCTTATTTCCATAATGAAATGCACTCTTTCTCAGTCTCCTTTGAGAGCTCCTCTTCTACCAGTCCCATAAATATACATTTACCTCTTCATTTCACTTCCTTTTTTATACCCCACATTCTCTCTGAGTGACTTGGCCTTCCATGACCTTACCACCTCATGTGCGATAATCATTCCTGAATTGATATCCAGTACAGATCACCCTCCTAGCTGTTCAGTGCTGTCCAGTAGAATTATAGTGAGAGCTGCATGTAAATTAAAAATATTCTAGTAGTCACATTTAAAAAACAAAAAGAAATAAATGAATTTAATTATATATTTTACTTAATACAGAATATATAAAATATTAAGCATTTCAATATAAATAATAATATGACATTATTAATGAGGTATTTTACATTTTTTGGTACTAAGTATCTGAAATTTGGTGTGTATTTTACACTTACAGCACATCTTAAGTATTGGAATACTTAGTCTGTTTTATAAAATTTACACCTGAAAACTAGATTCACATATCCAAGTGTTCCAAACTACTTAAAGGTCTCCCAGTAACTGAATTGAATATCAAAAATTGTTTTCCTTTGTCCACCTTGACAAAATTTGTTCATGTTTTTGTAGAAAAGCTGATTTTACTTTAATACAGAAGTATATAATTACAGTTGTCCAAGTAAATTTATTTGCTCTTGTGTCGAGCTAGTATTATTAACGTGAGATTTATAGAGATATTGCATAAACTGAAAAGCAATGCCAACAAGTGATTGCTCAAATTTTTCCTGGAGGTTTTTGCAGATGTATTAGAAAATGCTATCAATAGCAATGGGAGTCTTCTGCACATTTATTCGTGTTAGGAAAATGTTGGAAATCATTATTTATTTGTATTTCAGAGGTTTCAATTTCAACATGAATTCTCATACTTTTCCAAATACTTTGTGAACAAGGCCTTGCTTTCCTTGAAGCTTCAAATTCAGCTTATTCATATGGAGTATGATATTGGTGAAGAAACATAAAGCATTGTGCCATGTTTTTGTCATTAATTATTAGGTAATAGGCATTCTTTTTAAAATCTTAAGTTAGAGGTAATAGTTCAGTGAACCTTTGTAAAACTCCTCTATGACTTGACCAATAAGCATTGGCACAAAACACAGTTAAATTTTTCTTCTGTTTGTTCAAGACTTCCACAAACTGGTGATGATGCAGAGCATTTGCATGTATGTGCTAACTGTATGTTAACAACTGTATTCATAACATTTTCCATAGAATCTCTTTCAAAAAACTGAGCACAAGTATTTTTAATGTGTATAATGTGTTGGCATGAAGTAGTAAGACAAATGTCAGTTTTTAGTTTTAAAATGCCATTGTCTCAATTTTTCATCTAACATAGCTGAAGCACTATCATAACAGAAACAAATTTTTATATATCTAACTGAAATTCTACTTTAACTGAAATTCTATTTTAAAATATGTTATGAGTTCTAATTTTTAGATCATGAATTGACAATATTTCTTCATAGGTTTGGAGTCTTTTGGGAAAAAAAATAACCAAAATATTAATTGGGCAGTGTCCCTCATTTTCAGACTCTTATCAGAGTGACCTTTCTTAAAATACATATTTGAAAATCCAGTCCTTTGCTCATAAATGTTCAGGGGATTATCATACTTCCATGGTAAAGTACAAATTCCTTATCATTTAGTTCCATAATCTAGTCCTCCCAATCTCCCCAACTTCACCTCTTCTATTCTCTCGTCTTAAATGTTCGTCCAATCATGCTGCACTGTGGTTCCCCCAAAAAGGCTGTTTTCTCTTACTACTCTGTGCCACTCCACTTTTCCTCTGGAAAGAGGCATCTCTCCCTTCCCTACTCCCACCTGCCTTCCTCCTACTAATCTTTCAAAACTCAGCAGAGAAATCATCTCCTCTGGGAAACCTGTACTGACAGTTCTCTCCTCCTGGAAAGCCTGGAATTAAATCCCTCTTTTGCCCTCTGTCTCACCCAAGCACCCTCTGAACGCTGTACCATAGCCATTATTACACTGTATTGTAGTTGTCCCCACGAGCCAGTAAACTCTCGAGGGCAAGGATAGTGCTTTTCCTTTTATTTTCCTAACAACCAGAATAGCCCCTGGTATGTAATGGGTGCTCAGAAAGGGTTTTGGCCTGTCCATTAACCAACACATCACATTTATATTATGTGTTTCAAGGGATACCTGACAAAACTTCAGTGATAAATAATTGTCCTGTGTGTAAGAGGTTCTACTTTTCACTGTAAGAGTAATGTGTTACTTTTAAATATAACAGCCAAATAGAGTTAGATGTCTTATTTTAGGATGTTTATTGGCATTTTCTTCTTACTCCTTTAAAAATGTTCTAGCCATTTTATTTTTATATGACTTAAGTTTTGTAATTGTATTTGTGAATGTTTGTTACTGGATTTTGCTTTTGTTGCTAATTGGTCATTTCTCCTTTTTTCTCTCTCGGTCCAGCTCCAACAGAGACCACTATGCACCCACATCTAGGTAAGTGTTTACGACCTCTATGTTACTAACCTTAGTACTAGATCTTCTTGTCTCACTCCTCTGGCTATGTGGGCAGATGATATTGAGCTGAGGAAACTCTCTGCCATCTCTGATTTGCTGATCATTCACTGAAATTAAACTCACGTCCAGATTATGCTTGAACATTAGACCCACCAAGGAGGCGACTGTGCTGCCCAGCTGAGGGCTAATGAAAGGACTTTTGAACCTGATAGTACCCTCATCCTTGGGATCCTGTTGAGCATGACCCTTATGACAGAGTGTTCTGATACTGAATTTTCCACAGTGCTCCTACCCATCAAAATTAGGATACAGAGGCAGAGGGTAAGGAGCTATGAGTAGGGAGGAATTTCAGTCATTTCAGATTTGAAATTTCTGCTCTAATTAGTCCTGAGTTGTAAAAAGAGAAATAACAGTTTTCTTCAAAAACTGAAAAAGAACATTTAAATAACTATCTCCTTTGTATAATGGCACCATGTAAACATTTTTCTCACAATCTTTTTATAGTGCCATAGTGGGCTACAGTTCTTAAGGCAGGGTTATATAGTGGATAAGAATATAATTTCTAGAGTAAACTACCTAGTCTCACCTTCACCACTTGCTAGATAAGTGACATTGAACAAGTTACATAACCTCTCTTTGCCTCAATTTCCTCTTTTATAAAATAGAAGTAATAATAGTACCTACATTCTGGGGTTGTTGTGAGGATGAGATGATTCATATTTGTAAGGTATATAGTCAATGATATAACAATTTTGGAAATAACTTCATATATAAACAAATAACCATTGAGGCTTACTCATGCCTTTGTAAAAAATTCTCTAGAAAACAAATTATCCTTAGAGTTAAGTTTCTTATTTTTTTTAATGAAGACTTAATTTAAATGCAATTTCCTACAATACACTATTTAACAAGAATGAAAAGTAGTCATCCTAGCTGGCTCCAGCCTTCAGACATCTCATTGTGGTACTTGCAGATGAGTCAGTTATTTTTCTCTTGGGCTTTTCCTTTCAACCTATAAACCCAATTAGTTTATTTTTCTCTTTGGAAAATTTGCTTTGAGAAGCTCTACTTTTATGTAACACTGTAGCATGGGGTTCCTCTTCTTTGGCAGACAAACATAAGCGCTTAGAAGCATGCCTTCTGGCAGCAGAGGCATGCTGGTGACCCACAGTGGCCTGACCCAGTCGGCTAGGTTGCGTACTTGGGAGAGCTGTACCCTGTAGGGGTTTCAAGCCCCGAGTCTAATTGCTCAGAGGAATCATTAAATCACTCCCATGCACATGGTATGTGACAGCGTTCTCTCCAGTGTAACTATGTTCTTCCTGTTATCGTGCCTCTGGCTTTGAATCTAAAAAGTCATTCTTCTCAAGATATGCTGATTCACTACTTGCCAGGACTTTGTGGGCTTACCTGCTGACATAACTGGTATAGAGAGGATGAAGATGGTAATAGCCCCAAAGAGAATTTAGCAGTAGGCTTCCCGATATTTTAATTACCCAATGAGTTGATTTTAATTACCTAATGTGTTTAGTGAATTAGAGTTTTAGTGAGCCCCCCCACCACCAAAAAAAATAGGTACAATATCACCTTTGGAAAAAATTTTTTTGGTTATCTTTTGTTAATTCGATCATGATTTATATTTTCCCAAAAGCATGTGTAAACTAATTCTTACAAAATCGTACAGGCCCAGAGAATTTGGGTTAACTGTAATGAACTTCCCAAGCAAACCATGGAATCAGATGAGAGAGTTTTTTAGCACTAAATTAATTTTTTACGTCTTGGGTAGAAATAATTTATGTTTCTCACAAAACCTTAAAAATGAGCCCACTTACATTGTAGCTAGCCATGACATTGTTTTTACTCATCCACCCTCTATTCAGTGAAAATATCACATGCTCTACAGTTAATGAAAACATGTTTTGCTCTTAGCATGCCCAGAGTTCTTCTGGAGCTAAAAAATGGGTATTTAATCTAAAGTGGAGTGATAGCATATTGAAATTTATGGATGGTTACCTGGCCTTCTTCTTGACTTCTAACATGACTTTATTTTGGAATTTTACTTATTCATGTAGATAATTTCTCCCATGGAACCCTGAGGGGGAAAGTGTTAACAATTTGAAGTGTATTAAATAAAAAATGAATGAATATAGAGAACGAGAGAAAGCAAACCAGGGCAAAAGAGATAGTAGGAAAGAGAAGAGGAAATAGGTTAGTAAATACCAGCAACATTGCCTGACAACAAGCACTCAGAATGTCCTTTCCCTTTCTATACTTTAAAGTGAACTAGATACTGAACCTGTTCTGGGCATGTCAAACTATGACAGACAAGTTTTGTGTGACCTCTCCCTGTAGGCTGGTGCTGACCTTGGCTTTCCTGTCTGTCCCACCTGGTGATGCTTTGATAGGGTTTCTCTTTATGGGCTCCTGTTTCCAGATTTTCAGGTGTCTAAACAACAGAGCCTTTACCCTTTTCCTTGGCAGTTTGGGGGCAAAGCAAATATAACCAAACGCTCATTTAAAATTCAGGTTTAATTAAAAATTGTTATTTCTCGTAAATGCAACACATTGACCCTTTTGTGTAGCTAAATCTAACATTTAGTATAATTCTTTTCTAAATACTTTTTTTTTTCTTTTAGCTGAAATACATAGCGACAGTATTATCCTACGAGATGACTTTGATTCCTACCACCAACTGGAATTGAATCCAAATATATGGTAAGTTACAGGAATATGCCTCCCTTAGGTTTTTTTAATGCCAAAAAGAAAAACTGATGCCAATGCTCCCTTGGTGCAGTTAAATAAAATTAAACTGCTCTTCAACACTAAGATATCAGTGAGAATTGTTCAACTAGAGACCTGGGCTTAATGTAGACTTCAATAAAATATTTCTTGACTTAAGAACTGAATCTAGGTGCCTCTCAAAGCCATAAGTGTGGTTACATGTTTTTTGGGTTTTTTTGTTTGTTTGTTTTTTAGTTATTCAAGTTCTTCACCTAGATAACATTAAGTTTTAATGTGTCTAATTATTGCATTTATTCCAGGCAAAAGAAGGAAAGCAGTTTATCTGATATGACAGGTGATTTGAGTCATACTTCCAAATAACTTCTAAGTCACTGGGTCACCTAATTATTATACTCCAGTCTTTTCTTTAAAGGCTGTTCAGGTACAAATCTGTGACATTTTTGAGGGCAAAGAAATAATGAACCAAAATTCATTCATTAAAAAACTTGTTGAATACATAAATGAATGTATGAATTTGTTAGCAATTGTGGTATTTTTACCGACTTTAGAGATATAGGTCTGTTGACCCAGAGCTACACTCAATTTGCACAATTCAAGAGAATATCTGATCGTGGATTTTCTATAATACTAAATGTTTTTGTATGCACAGTTAAGAGTTCAAGATAAAGTAGGATCTGTTTTGTAAACACTCAAGTTGCAAACAAAAATCCAAGCACTATTCAAGACTAGAAAGAAATAACCATTTCATCCTCAAATATCAGCATATGATATCAATTTCTGTCTTTGTTTATTTTTACTCTGCAACAAATATTAAACAATAATTATTTTAGTCATATAGTAAATTATAAAGGGATATGGCTCTTTCTCTCAAGTAGTTTATAGTTTAGAAGAGGAGACACTAATAACATATTTTTTAAAAGCTTATACCCCAGCATAGAAATCCTTAAGTGTAATTGAGGGTATAGACAACATACTGTACTTCCAAAAAAGAGAGAAGACCCTGATGGAAGTTTCTTAGAGAAAGTAGCCCTTGACTTGAGAGTTAAAGATGATATATAGGTATAGAGTATTAGTGGTTAAATACTAGACAGGGGAACTTTTGTGTCTTTTCTAGACATAAATATAGATTTAGTCAATACAAATATATTTAAAAAGCCAGACTAGACAGAATCGTAGTCTCATAATTTATATGCCATTTAAGAAACAATTTATCAACAAAATTTCACTTCCCTATCACTATCACCTAAATACAAATTATTTGAAATATATTGAAGATCTTTATTAGGTAAAGGCAAAAACAATAATAATGACAACAAAAGCTTTTAAGCACTGCTTTTACTCAGAAAAAATTCTCTACTTCTCCTGACACTTGGCTTTTTTATATTCTATTAATACAAATGTTAGCAGATGATTTGTGTCATTCAAGGCAAGTTCATTTCTGTCCAGCTAATTCATTTTCTTCAGTGAGTTTTCCTGACAAATACAAAATGTGACTTTTATGTGGTTTAAATTCTGTTGTTTTCTAAATCAATAAAACGTGATTGATTTTGCTTCACCCATTTTCATGACTGATCATGACTTTCTTGACCAAAGTTATGGATTTTATGTCCCTTTTATTTAAGCTATGGTTTTTCTTACTTTAAAAATATGCTTCAGAGTAATTTTACTTTATCCCTCATTGCCCCCCATCTCTTGCATCTAGCCTCTTTAAAATAAATAAATAGACAATGAAACTCTCATCATTGAAAGATGACTGTTGAACAAAAGGTGATAGGGGTTCTGAGGTCAGGGTAGTATGGTATGACTCCTGAGCTTGCAAGCTGGGTATCTTGGAAAAAGCAAAAAGCTACTTCACCTCGCTGAGCCCCATTGTCTCATTAGTAAAAGTGAGACTAACGCTGCCCTTACAACACTGTTGTAAAGTTTGATAAGCCTGAAAAGTCCTGGCACCATGCCTAGTGTATTGGAGGTGCTCGTAACAAGTTAGTTTCCTTCTTCCCTCCCCGCTTATTCATTCTCTCTCTACTTCCCTAACTTCCTCTCTTTCTCCCCCACCTTTTCCTTCCTTTCCATTTCCTTCCTCTCTCTCTTCCCTTCTTCCTTCCTTCCTTCCCTTCTTTCCTTTCTTTCTCCTGTGGAGTGCCTTCACATTGATATGAACAAAAATCATTGTATTAAAATAATCTTCAGCTAGTTTTTTTTAAATGAGTCCCCAAGTCTTCTCTCATTGCATTTGGATGAAAAACAGACATCAAAGTCACTATATCTGTATTATATAATATATGGAATGTAATGGTAATATATTATGACAGATCATGGAGAAAGGAAAAAAGAGAGTATTGGAAGCCTTAAACCCCTTAAAAACAGACATAAACTCCCTAAAGTCAGAAACCAGGGCCCAGTAAAATCAGATATCTCAGGAAATATTGCTAATAAAGTAACAAAGCCAACTTTATTTTGTAACTTCAGAGACAGTTTCACTCTCCTGAAATCTCTGTTTGCTAGATACTCATATTGACACATGAATTTTGTCCCTTATGATGTTATCTTTGATTCTCTTTATCCCCACTGGATTGGAAACCACTAGGCAACATTGTGGTGCTGTGGGAAGGAGAATCCTTGCCACCAGCGAGGTAACTGTGCTGCCGCCACACATCACCAGATAGAAGCAAAGGGCCTGGTGTGCTGCTTCGGGCAAAATTCCTGTGACTAAATCCATCACCAGGTCATTTTCCACAAAACAAAAATGTGGTACTTTTATGAGCATGCTTTTTTCCATAGGGTTCAAAAAGCATTGTATACATTAATTTGTCATTTTAAAAGACAAGTGAAAACATAAATAAAGAAACTAAAGTCATGTCTGTGCAAGGGTGGAGAGGTAGATCAGTTTAAAAATTAATCAGTCATAATATTTGCTTTCCTTAACTTTATCTAATGAAATCAACTTTCCTTTCACTTTATTTCATGTAATTCTTGATATCCAAGTTTCTTATCTCATGTATAAATGACTGTTCATAAAAATAAGGAACACAAAATAATAGTACTAGTATTATGAATGAGCATAACAGCCAAATTACTATTCCAAATATGTGACAGAAGTTGGAATAGAACCAAGAAATTTTAACATCAACTCAATATTGAATGTACTTTCTATTTAGTTTAAATATTAGATTTGATTAAAAATTTATTCAGTGTACTTGGTGAAAGCCAAAGAATATAAGAAAATAATAAAAGTAACCCTTCCTCCCACTCTGTACCTATGTTCCCTTCCTCTAGAGGCAGCGACTGTTAACAGTTTCTGTCCTTTTTCCAAAATTGTTGATTCTTACACAGATATAGCAGTTATGAATTCTGTTCACAAACTTGGGTATCAGAGAAATAAAACTTTCTTTATTCTTTCATAACCCAACTTAATTTTTTTTATTGTCCCCCTTGTACCAGTGATGGAAACTTAATTTCAGTCAATTTTTACTTGCCTCCTCCTATTTTCCTGATGCAACTGAATTTCAGAGGACTTACTAATGCAAGAGTAGGGTAGGTGGGGATGTACCTCTGGTCCTCCATTCATCTGTTCCTTAGATACTGAGTCCTCCCTAGCTCATCGAGTCTTTGGTGACTGGTCCACACAGACAGTTTTCATTCCTGTCCTAACCACTCCCTCAGGACAATGGCTCTGTTTTGAGTCCTGTTTGAGGGCATGGAAGCTGTTATGCTTCTCCTGGACCTGGGCCATGAGCATTTCTGCAATGCCATGCTATGGTGTGCTATCATGCAGCTATGGTCCTGCTTTTCTGAGATGCAGAGCATAAAGTCCTTTGCTCTTTGCCCCTTCTGCTAGGGGCTCTGCTAGGGAAGTCCCCACTCTTCCAGCTAGTTCTGATTGCTTTTTTCAAATGAGAGATGAAAAGTAAAGTTATAAATAAACAACAGAGCTCCTTCATGGGTATATAGTGCAAGCTCAGGCTTGATGAGAATGAGTTTTCTCCACCATAACTTTGCTGTGATGCTAGGTAGGTCACATGCAGGTATACCTCTGGGCCACGACAGTAATTTCATCATTTCAAACGTGACAACAGAGGGGTGAGAGAGACTGCAGATGGAGCAACACCAATTTATCAGCACTGCTGACATCTTCCCATTATCAAATGTGTTCAATATGATCGCACAACTGGTGATGGAGAGGATCGGTAGTCTTATTCATATATAGACAACTCTCCAACCAAAAAAAAAAGTGGGAAGAAAACCTCATGTAACTAAATTATGAAGGAATGTGAGGCCTTACAAGTGTACTTTTTCTCGTTAACATTTCACTTAAGCATCTACTAGTTGTACACCAACTATACTTTCATAGTTCCTTTTTGTGAATTATAATATAAACACTGCCAGTATTTATATCATACTAAATACTGAATGGAGATAAATCTCTATTTTTTTTTAATGAAAAAGAAGTATACCTGATAGCCAAAAACTGGGAACACCCAGGTATCCACCAGCAGGAGAATGGATAGTGATAACATCCATACAATAGAATACTACTCAGCAATAAAAAGGAATTATCGATAATTAAAACAATATGGTTGAATCTCAAAAGTATATTGAATGAAATAAGCCAGATATAAAATAGTTCTTACCATATGGTTCCACTTACATGAAATCTAAAATAGGCAAAATTATAAAGTAATAGAAATTAGATAAGTGGTTGTTTCAGAGATGGAAGATTGATTGCCAAGGGGCATGAGGAACTCTGGGATGATGAACATTTTATATATCTTGACAGGGTATGGGTTACATAGGTGTGTGCATTTGTCAAAACATAAAATCTATGTATTATACTGTGTGCAAATTTACTCAGTAAAAAATTTCAACAATAATAAAAACAATAAGAAAAAATAAGAAATAAGAGACAATTGTGATCTATAACTTGGAGTTTCAAAGAGTACAGAGTTAAAGGAACTAAAAAGTAAATGAATTCTTTAAAATGATTTAAGTTTTCTTAAGAAGTGTCTTTATCTTCCAAACAGTTACAAAGATGAGGAGGAATATTTGTTTTGCTTAACAGATTATTTCTTTAATGCTTATTTTCTGAAGACCACAGAAGGCATCCAGAATTATAATGTCACTAGGCTCTGATGGATGTTCTAGTGGGAAACATGGCACTGTTAGAGAACAAACGTGGTGGTAAATAGCAACTAGATGACAACAGATGTTTCCGCTCTAGCACAATAATAATGTAGAGATGTCCTATTCAGCAGAGATCAGGGAAGAACAGGAGTCACCTCTCAGAAGAAGCCTTTGGATGAGTAAGTTGTGATGCCAACAAGGATATGAGACATCAAAAAAAAAAGATACAAATTAAGTTGTTTCAGATTCTGTGGTACATGAAAACCTCTGTCAGTCAGTTTATTGCAGAAAGCTTCACAATTTACAGCTAAGGAAGCTAAAGCCATGGCTGGCGTTCCATAGGATTGTTTGAATCAAGAAAAGACTAGAACACTTCCATTTATAGGTATAAAAGATCAAGGAAATAGAGGTTATAGATTTTGCTGCATCTGGTATTTTTTTGAAAATACTAATTTATTGGAGCCATTTCTGAAATGGAACAAAAAAATTAGGTATTTGTCTTATTAAAGTTGATTTTTTTGACAAAAATAATTGAACAAAGAATATGAAAAGACTGAGCCTTTAGGATGGGGGATTGAGTTATTCTAGCCGGAGAGTTATTCAGTGATTAATAGCCTAGCCCATGAGAAAAGAAGTCAAGCAAGCAATAAAACTACTTCATCATTCTTTAGTGTCTTAGCACCCCCATAAATAACAAAAACAGAAAGGACTCTGTTTACTAGCCAAGTGTGAGAATCCCAAGTAAATGCAGTTTCCAGGTAATCAGAAAAAAAGTCTGCAAGACTGCTGGGTGACAGGGAGCATGAAAGACCCCATACCACTGCTGAAAGATTTCCAATGGATTTTTTTTTTTTTTGGAATGATGATTACTTAGAAGACATATGACCTAAAAAGCTTTCCTGATGGAAACATGTATCATAAACCTTTTTTTTTTTTTCCAAGAGAAGGTACCTAAGGGAGATTGTGAATAATGAGAAAAAATAGGCAAATAAATATTTTCTCAGATGACGTACCTTTGCTAGAACCTCTGATATGTCAGTGTATTTGGGGGTTGTGGAATTGTGATTTGGTTTATAGGGTTTTATAGTCTAATATTTCAGTCTTATCTGCCTCTTTCTCTGCTTTTTCTCTCATTTCTTCCCTCTTTACTTCTTCACGTCTTTCCAAAGGTGCTCTCGCATTTTCTCTCCTCTTTTGCTAATAGTTTTACCCTCTAATTACTCTAACCTTCTCCTCTAACCTTCTCTTGCTTCCTCCTCCCCCTTCCTCCACTTTTCTTGCCATGATGTAATTTCTCTGGGGAAAAGCTTTATCTGTAATAGAAATGTTAACCTGGAGGGTCCCATGAATAAAATGAGGTGTGAATCTGGAAGCATATTACTTCTTTCTTTAATCTCTGTTGTAGATGGCAGAAACAAGAGCTCACTCGGTGGAATTAAATGTCAAGTACATTTGAAACAAGTGAGAAAATACTCCTTCAAGCAGCATGTAGTAGAATTCACCATAGTAGGAGGTCAGAATATTGCATGCAGTAGTAGCATATTAGAAGGGTTATTTTTTACTCAAATCATAGTTGTCATTGTACCTGTTAACAAAGGAGAGATCAAATTTTAAATCTCCCTAGTGAAATAAGAACAGTTTTCTTACCTTCCTCAGTAAGAAGTAATGAGAAAGAATGAGCTATAAATGGAGTTCATCATTTTCACCTTTAGAGCATGTGTTAGCTCCTTAGAAATAAGTCATGACATCGTTGAAGGTGGTATTCTCAGTCTCATAGAGTGAACTTTTCTTGCTGTTTTTTCTAAAAACTTTCCACATTTACAAAGAAAATAGGATTTTTTTTGAGATTTTTTTTAAGCTTGATCTTTTACAAGTAAATAGTCATGTCCTCTTTATTATACAACCTTGTTTCTTTATTTTAAATATGGCCCAAAGTGGAGTTGTTAAGTTTGAATGGAAGACATGAGGGCCTCTGGTGTCTCCCAAAGTCAGCTGAGTGCCCTGCTACCAAATGGCCTATAGGGTCTCGTTTACTTTGGTGGATTCACCAGTCCCAGATCTGGCCTGGCCTTGTGAGCTCACATATCAGATTTGTCAGCACATGCAGTGTGAGCTATACCTGGGGGAAGAGACACGTTTTCTTTGGGTCAGAATATTAGAAGAGATTTTTCTGTTCCTTTTCTTTTTCAATTTTATAGGAATTTTTATAATCAGAAATAATATTGCAATTATTTTAGTATCTCCATTTAGAAATGCTGGTGAATAGACACTTCTGGCTTATAGAATGCCAGACTGTTTCTTTTGGAGCTGAGTCCCAGACACTGATGCCTTCAGAGGCAATAAATTATGGACAGATAATACAGTGTCCTCAGTCATAGGGACAAACGGCATGCATTTCAAATGAGAATTTGATGGTAACTGATTGTCAGTGAGTTTCCAGGTGATTAACTTGTTTCAGCAGAGTGCCTGACAAAAGGATGAGTGACTTCACTCTAATCTAAAAAGAAGAATGAGCCATGTAATTAGACTGCTCTTGAGAAAATATTTCAATTATTTATTATCAGGATGATGTCACCATCAACCATTCATAAATCTCTAGTTGTGAGGAGGAGTCCAATTTTCTCATTCATCTTCCTCTTTCCTGCATCCTGAAAGTCCTGTGTGCATCACTGCAGTACGTGGGGACCCTGGAGTCCAGGACATTTCATTTTAGTTTCCTTTGTGCCTCGCGAAGGAGTGCTTTGACATGTTTTTCAGCCTAATAATTTAAAAATCAGGATTAAAAACATAATTATTACCTTCAGAAGTGTATGCTCTACAGCACAAATACACATCACATATATTTCTTTATCCCAGACAGAAACAAAGATAGAAAATTGACACCCAAATAACAACTTTCACAATGTCAAGGAGCTTGTCATAGTGAAAACCAAAACCTTGGTTTAAAGCATTCCTTTCATTTATGCTTACAGTTTGACCCTAGTTGTGTTGGTCAACAAGTACCTGTCTTTATATCTACTAATTCTTTTGTTTCTTTCAGCGAAAAAATGATAGTGTATGTATAAAAGAGTTACCTGAGGTTGTACATAAGCTAAGGAATCTTGAATTTATCCTAAATCCAGTGAATTTATTCTAAACTTTTTCTGTGAAGTCCATGACATTTTTCTTATTTTTGTACTATTTTTCCACTATTTTGTGCTAATTTTCACTAGCAAAACAAAGTTCTTTTATAAAGGAAAAAAATAAATTTTAAGAAAAATCATTGTAGCTTTTCAAAATAAACTGACAGTAAAAATGATGACATTTTTAAAAATGCACATTGTTTTTATAGAATTGGCATTCTTTTCCCTTCCTGGCCGGAGTGGTAAGTAATTGGAAAGGGAGCCAGGGAACTTGAATTCTAGTCCTGTTTCATCATTTATAAAATGAGGGGTGATGAGACTCGGTGATATTTTAGGTGCCCTCTAACTCAAACGTGCAATGATCTGTGAACTCTCGTAATAGATAAGCTTTATGTGGAACCTGAGTGTGTGATAAATAGCTTCAGCGAGGGTTTAATAAATTCAGGCCTTGCATGGTCTTTGGGGATAGTAAGCATTTCCCTTAAAATGTCTTTTAATCATACTGTTCATGGCAAAATATATTTTGAGGTGGGTGATTTGTAAGATGTGCCATGGTATTTGTCACATTCTTATCTTCATTATTCATGTTGGCAAAAAGAAAAAGAGGGAGAAAACTTTTTTATTAGAATAATATATTTTTTAGATAGAAAGAAGTATTACTTTTCCTATTAAGTAGAATAGCAATTCATTTCTAATCCTTAGTCTGGGATGTCACATTTAAAAAAAAATTGAAAAACAAAAGTTTGTGTAACTGAGATTATTTAAAACTTCCTTCTTTCCACTAATCTCTGAAAAATATGTTGTCTAACTTTACAAAGTCCATCATTTTCCTGAGAAAATTCAGTTGTGAGGCCACAGTTTAAATGTTAGGAACAGGAGCAATCGGCATTTTTTTTTCTCTGAATTTTTTTCATTCAGCAAAGTGAACCCAGTTCTTAGGAACTCGTAGAACGTTTCCATAAGGCAAGAGTAGATTTTCAGAATACTAGTATTCTTCAGGGAGCACCCATTGGGGATAAGTATCTAATTCTACTCAACCAAGTTAAATTGTTAGACTCAGAGGCATTCTGAGAAAGAGGAGAATAAGAGTTTTAAGAGCACTTACTTAGGTATTGTTTAAAATTCTGGAACAAGCCAGGAATTATTTTTCTTGGAATATGGTTGTTAATTTACATCATAGGTTTTTAAAACTCACCTTGTCTTTCTGACATGGATCACTATTTTCTTATGGCAAGCCATGACTGCTAATTGTTCTTTGTATTGTCTGGTTTCCATCAAGATCATTGTGTTCACCATGAAGTTATGATTTCTCTTTTCCTCTTGATAATGGCATTCATGTGTCTAGTTGTACATGCTTAACTTTAATAATAGAAAATTATTAAGATGAGGTAAAAAGGGTCAAACTATGGGCAGTGAACATACAATGCAATATAAATGTGACTTACTGTTGAGTTGTATACTTAATTGACTGGATTTTATTAAACAATGTCACCACAATAAATAAAAATTAACATAAACAAACAAACAAGAAGAAGGTCATGTTATAGATTCAATATTAAGACAGTCTCCTTGATGAGCAGCACAGATTGTTAAGAAAATTAATAGAAATTAAACTACTACCAATAATCATGGGAAAGTTGTTGGAGATAGGCTCAGATTGATGCACACTGAAGGGTCATGATAATAGAGCTTTCCAGACACTAGACTAAGGACAATATGATTATTTCCCAGTGATCCATTCTTAACTGCTTTTTTTCTCATTTTGTATATCCTCCCTTCTCCCTCAACCCCCGATAATATGTACTCCTGTGATTTTACCCATATCCTAAACTGTCATGTCAGTGCCAGTTTTCTTTCTCTGAAGTTTGGATACATATAATCATTGTCAGCTGGTCATCTCTAGTTGTCAACATGTCCTACCCAGTTGTCAGCATAACCAGAGAGCAGTCAGTTTCCAAGCCTGTAATTCTCTAGAGTTGTGCTGTGCAGTATGGAAGCCACTTGTCAAATATGGCTGTTGAACCCTTGAAATGTAGCTGGTTGGCATTGAGATATGCTGTAACTATAAAATGCACCCCATAATCTGAAGACTCAGTGTGAAAAGAGAATGCAAACTATGTCATTAATAATTTATATTAATTACATGTTAAAATGTAATTTTAATATATTGAGTTAAATAAAATATCTTATTAAAATTGATTTTACCTCTTCCTTTTAATTTTTAAAGTAGCCACAGCAAGTTGAAAATTACATATGTGACCCACATTACATTTTTATTGAATAGCAATACACTAAAGTGTGGCCACTTTTTATATCTTTACCTTATTTCGGGCACCATTATGTCTTTGTTGTGTTACATCAGTGGTCCTGTCTTTTCTATTTCTGATCCATCCTTTGTTAGTGTAATTTTCCTAAAAGCTGGATTTGTATCATGACTTTGAAAACAGAATAGTAGGAGTATGAGTCTCGGTTCTAGAACTTACAAACTGTAACCTTAGACAATCATTTAATATCTCTAAATATTAGTTTTAACATCTTTTAAGGGTTTTTAAAAATAGAGAGAGGGATTTTACATAAATGAATTGAGACATTGTAGAGCTCCTAGTATAGTACCTATTACTTGATTAATTGCTGTGTGAAGCCTTTCATGTACTGGTTACCATTTTACAGCTCCACCGTTTGCCATTCTCTATGTACCAGTATGGTTCCAGCCATATTACCTCACCAAAGTAGCATTCTACTGTGTGTCATACTCTCTGCATCCTTTGTGCACTATCACAGCCTCTCTTTTCTTCTTGCTTGGGTAACTCCTATTTCTCATTCAGCACCAGTTCTGGGACCACCTCTTTAGGAGCTTTCCTTAGCTTTTTCAGTCCAAGTAGGTACCATCACAACCAGTGGGCTCCTGTTATAAGGAATGAGAAGCTATGGCAATGTGATGGTTATTGATCAGCAAGCCCTGGGACCAAACTGCAACTCTATCAACTTCACAGCCGTGTGACTTGAGCAAAGGCTTAGCTTCGCTGAGGCTCAGTTTTCTTATTAGTAAAATGAGGGCACTGATAACTGTCTTACATAGAGGTTGAGAGCTTTTAATTGGCTTTGGAGTATTTGGCACATAATGGAATATAATAAATAACTATCATCGATTTGCATGCTATATTGCAATTCTGTTCTTGTTTCTCTGCCTTTCCTCTTCTGTAAGAAAATGACCATGGTTTATTGGCTTTTGCCACTAAAGGTCACCATAGTGCCTGTAGGTCCTCAACACAAGTTTGTTAATTACAAGAAGAATTAATAAATAACAAATAAATAAATATTGGAAGCTAAGAGTGGGTTGATTTGACCACCCAGAAGTATGGGCATTCAGATTTAAATAACAAATTATGTTAGCAAACCAGTCAGACTGCAAGAAATTCAAACAAAAGACATTTAAAAGACCTTGTCAGGAAGCTGATGGATTTGTTCTATCCAAACTTGGTTAAGCCATTGTACCTTCAAGTAGCAGCAGCACAGTGAGTAATTATACATACTATTAATTCTAAATCTTTAAGTTCAACAGGGTACCAATGCATTTATAAATTTTATTTTAAGTTTCTGGAGCTTTAAATTACAATGAAGAAGAGAAAGGTCTAGAGGGGTTTTGAGCCAAATGGGGAGAAGGCCTGTATCTGTTTGCTTTTATTTTATGTTTATTGGTTTTTTAACTCCTGTTATTCCACAAAATAGAAGTGGTTCTCCTAACACATCAAACATCTGTTGTCTAATCTTTGGTTCCCTAATGTCACACTATAGGCCATCTATGTTGTAATCACTTTTAAAATCTATACAAATATCTAGGCTGAACCATAATCCTATTTAATCAAAACTTTAAGAGAAGGGGAAGAGAAGAAACATGGCAGAGTGAGAGATGTCCTCAGATCTCTCTCCCTGAAACAACAATAAGCTGAACATCTAAAACTCAACAGAAAAACACCCAAACTGCACACCAGCATGTCTTAATGTGGGATCTGCACATAAGAGCTACCACAGATCAGAACGCAGGTGTTGGGCAGTAGAGTCAGAGAAATAAAGAAACTGCTTCTCCCAGCCACCAGAGCTCCCTGCAGGAGGAGAGGGAGGGGATAAGGTGCAGTGACTTCCCTGATCAGCCTGCCTGGAAGTGCCAGAACTTCTAGCAGCTGGGACCAGGGGCTAGATATCAGAGCAGAAAACAAAGAAGTGGGATGAGACTGCAGAGAAACAACAGTTGATTTTTTCTGGCCCCGGCTGCAAAACTGAGGCTGAGCCACAGCCCCCAACTCCCAACCCAGAGGGCCCCTACCCCCATTCCCTCTGAGACCAGTCACAGCAGGGCCCCAGGGGAATCTGAGCAAATGCTACCAAAACTGTCATTAGCGCTGACAGGGACTGAAACTGAGAGTAGCAAGTTTGATTAAATATCTACAAGAAAATAAAAAAGAAATTTAAGCTTTATATAAAGCAGGGATTCAAGAGGCTTAGATGCCACCTATTGGAAACCAAAAGAAAAGCACCTTCTTTGCAGCTGGCTAAAGAGAGACATTTATATAATATATTCTCTTTCTGGAAAAACAACAGAATACACTTCCATTAATGCCCAGATGGAGAAATAGTCCAGCAAAAACCATGAACAACCAAGATGACAAGGCATTTCAGAAAGAAAGGGAAAAATATTCAGAAAATAAGCTTACAGACATAGAAATATGTGGCTAAAATGTCAGAGAATTCAGGATGGTACTTCTGAAGAACTTCAGTGAACAAAAGACTCAAATCAGCAATTTCAGGAATTGTAAAAACAGCTATATGAGCAGAGCAAGGAGATAAAAACCCTCAAAAGGAACCAAATACAACTTCTGGAGATGAAGAACACACTGCAAGAGTTGAAAAATGAAATAGCAAGTTTGGGAAATAGAGTCAAGCAAATGGAGGAAAGGATCAGTGATATCGAAGACAGAAATCTAGAAATAAATCAGAAGGAAGAAGAGAGAAACCAAAGAATGAAAAATAAAAGAAATTCAAGAACTAGCTGATACCATCAGCAGAGGAAACATAAGAATAATGGGCATTACCGAGGGCAAGGAAAAGGAGCAGGGATTAGAAAGCTTTTTCAGACAAACAGTTGACGAGAATTTCCCAAGTCTAAGGAATGAACTGGAGCTTGGAATTAAAGAATTCAACAGAACACCCAATTATCGCAACCTAGAAGGGTCTTCACCAAGACGCATTGTATTAGAATTATCAAAAATCAACGACAAAGACAGAATTCTCAGTGAAACCAGGGAAAAGAAGATGGTAACATATAAAGGAAAACCCATTAGATTATCATCAGACTCCTCAGCACAAACCTTACAAGCTAGAAAGGAATGGAATCAAATATTTAAACTATTAAGTGAAAAGAACTCTCCTATAGATATGAAGGAGAAATTAAGACCTTTCCAGACATACAAAAATTGAAGGAATTTTTCACTACGAGGCCTGCACTACAGGAAATACTGAAAGGGATCAGCTCATCTAAAACAAAATAACAACAAAAAAAAAATACTTAACAAGGAGTAAAGTGACTGTCAGGCAAGTAGAAGCAGAAATGTGGAATCCTCACTAAGAACAGAGCATTCATTATAAACTTAAATAACAAGAAAAGAATTGATATAGCAAGATAGTAATGAACATTCAGCATACATAGGGACAAATTGAGATAACAATGACTGAAAAGCGGAGGATTCAAAGATCCAAATTCACAAAGGGGAAAGGAGATAAGGCAAGTGCAGAAGAAAATAGACAACTGCATATATACATATATATATATAGATATATATATATATATGTATAACTATATATATTCGTAATGGTGACCATACACCAAAGATTCAGAACTGAAGGAATAACATAAAATGAGAAGAACCAGAGGCAAAACTTATAAAAGCCAACCAAAATAAAGAAAATAGAAACTTAAGGACAAGGAAGCAATGGAAACACGGAGCTACCAGAATGCTAAAGATAAAATGGCTATAAGAAGACCTCAAATTTCAGTAATCATTCTAAATGAAAATGGACTGAACTCACCAATAAAAAGGCACAGAGTTGCAGAACAGATCAGAAAACAAAACCCGACCATATGCTACCTCCAGGAGACACATCTCAGCTCCAAAGACTTTTGAGACATGGCAAAAACAGTCATAAGAGGAAAGTTTGTATCATTACAGACCTGCCTCCAAAAAACAAGAATAAACCCAAATAAACAACCTAACACTTCATCTTAAAAAACTAAGAAAGGAAGAACAAATGAAGCCTAAAGTCAGCAGAAGGAAAGAAATTGTCAAAATTAGACCAGAAATAAATGAAACTGAAAACAAGCAAAAAAAATAAAATAAAATAAAATAAGAGAAAATAAATGCAACAAAAAGCTAGTTCTTTGAGAAGGTTAATAAAATTGACAAACCCCTGGATAGACTCACTAAAGAAAAAAGAGAAAGGACACAAATAAAATCAGGGATGAGAAAGGGGAAATTACATGGACATCGCAGAAATACAAAAGATCATGCAACAAAAATATGAAAAGGTATATAATAACAAATTTAATAGCCTAAAAGAAATGGACCAGTATTTAGAAAAATACAATCTTACTAAACTGAATGAAGAAGATCTGGAAAATCTAAATAAACTGATCAGCAGTATAGAAATGGAAACAATCATCAAAAACCTACCAAAAAGTAACAGTCCAGGAACAGATGGCTTCACCAGTGAATTCTACCAAATACTCAAATATTTAATACCTATTCTCCTCAAACTCTTCCAAAAAGTCGAAGAGGAGGCAATACTCCCCAACTCATTTTATGAGGCCAATATTACTCTGATACCAAAAGCTAGTAATGATAACACAAAGAAAGAAAACTACAGACCAGTACCTCTCATGAACAGATGCAAAAATCCTAAATAAGATACTAGCGAACCGAATGCAGCAAAATATTAAAAAGGATATATACCATGATTGAGTGGGCTCATCCCAGGGGCACAGGGATGGTTCAACATATGGAAATCAATTAATGTGATACACCACATAAACATATTAAAAAATAAGAATCATATGATCATATCAATAGATGCAGAAAAAGCCTTCAACAACATACAGCATCCATTTATAATCAAAACACTTAACAAAATCAATATAGAAGGAAAGTAACATAATAAAGGCCATAAATGACAAACCCTCAGCCAACATCATACTTAATGGTGAAAAACAAAAACCCTTCCCTCTAAGATCAGGAACAAGGCAAGACTGTCCACTATTCTCACTGTTATTCTATATAACACTGGAGGTCCTAGCAAGTGCCATCAGGCAAGAGAAAGATACAAAAGGCATCCAAATAGGAAATGAAGAAGTCAAATTGTCACTATTTGCAGATGACATGATTTTCTATATAGAAAACCCTAAGGCCTCCACAAGAACACTGCTAGAAACAATAAGCAAATACAGTAAAGTCTGTGGATACAAAATCAACATTCAAAAATCCATAGCGTTCCTATACTCTAATAATGAAGCATCAGAAAAATAACTGGAAAAAATATTTTTTTTACAGTTGCAACACAAAAATAAAATATGTAAGAATAAATTTAACATATCATGTGAAGGACATATATAATGAAAACTATAAGACACTATTAAAGCAAATAAGATACAAAGAAATGAAAAGATATTTTGTGTTCTTGTTTTTGAAGAATCAACATAGTTACAATGACCATATTACCTAAAGCATTATCCAGATTTAATGCAATCCCCATCAAAATCCCATCGGCATTTTTTAAAGAAATAGAACATAAAATATCAGATTCGTATGGAAGCACAAGAGACTCTGAATTGCCAAAGCCATCCTGAAATAAAGAATGAGGCTGGAGGCATCACTCTGCCCGACTCCAAATTATGCTACAAAGCAACAGTAATCAAAACAGCATAGTATTGGCAGCAAAGCAGACACACGGACCAGTGGAACAGAATCGAGAATCCGGAAGTAAACCCATATTTATATGGGCAAATAATTTTCGACAAAAAAGGCCAAAAACATACAGTGGAGAAAGGAAAGCCTCTTCAGTAAATGGTGCTGGGAAAATGGGAAGGCCACCTGCAAAAGAATGAAACTAGACTGTTGTCTATCACCACACACCAAAATTAACTCAAAATAGATTAAGAACCTGAATATATGACTGGAGTCATAGAAGAAAACATAGGAACTAAACTCAAGGACCTTGGACTTAAAGAGGGTTTTATGAATTTGATCTCAAAGGCAAGGGAAGTGAAAGCAAAAATAAATGATTGGGACTACATCAAACATCTTCTGCTCAGCAAAAGAAATTGTCAACAAGGTAAAGAGACAACCATCCAAATGAGAAAATATATTTGCAAGCAACAGCTCTGATAAGGGCCTAATATCCAAAATATACAAAGAACTCATATGACTCAATAACAAAAACAAAAAAACAAATGATCCAGTCAAAAATGGGCAGAGGACCCGAACAGACACTTCTCCCTAGAGGGCATACAAATGGCCAACAAATATATGAAAAGATGCTCAACATTGCTGGCTATTAGGGAAATGCGAATCAAAACCACTATGAGATACCACCTCACACCTGTTAGAATAGCTATAATTAACAGGACAAGAAATAACAAATGTTGGAGAGGATGCACAGAAAAAGGGACCCTCATACACTGCTGGTGGGACCGCTAATTGGTACAGCCACTATGGGAAACAGCATGGAGGTTCCTCAAAACACTAAGCATTGATCTACCATATGATCCAGCAATCCCTCTACTGGGTGTTTACCCCAGAGACTTTAAAACCCATATCTGAAAAGATATTTGCACACCGATGTTCATAGCAGCACTATTCACAGTGGCCAGGACATGGAAGCAATGAAAGTGTCCTACAACAGATGATTGGCTAAGGAAGCTGTGGTACATATATACAATGGAATATTACTCGGGCATAAGTAGAGATGAAATACTGCCATTGGCGACAACCTGGATAGACCTTGAGATAATCATGCTAAGCTAAATAAGCCAGACTGAAAAAGTTGAAAATCACATAATATCATTTATATGTGGGATATAAACCTAAAAGCAACAAATGAATAGGACAGAGACTCAGGGACATGGACAATGGACTAGTAGTTACTAGGGGGTAGGGAGTGGGGGAAGAGGCACAGACTAAAGGGCATCAAATATATGGTAGCTGAAGGGAACTGGACTTGCGTGGTAATCACACAATAGAATATATAGATGTATTAACCAATGTTACCCTCAATAAACTTAAAAATAAAAAGCAAAACTATAAGAGAAGGGTCCTAAAATCCATATATTTTAAACAGATATTATTTTTCTGATATACGGTTGATTTTAGAACTGCTAATTAATATTTATAGATAGAATCATTGCTATGGGAATTTCAACATCAGGCCTTGGACTTCATTCACATCAGCAAGGATGCTTTTCGTTTAGAGTTACTAAAGGAAAATGGCAGATAGCCATTTCAAGGGTTGAACAGTCTTCTCAGTCTGTTCTGTTAAAGTTGGTGTTTCTCTTAATCCATTTTGCGATGACTTGGAAGCCAAATAATTCCCATTTATCAGTAAGTGAGAATCCCATTATAATTTTTTGTGTTCCTTCTGTGTACTTTTATTGCAATTACACTCCTGGGGAAAAAATAATGTATAGTTTAAAGAATAGAAAAACAATAGTAAGAAGTTCACGTAATAAGTTCTCTGTGGGGAAAAAACCTAATATACCAGTTCTGGATGAAAACGGTGGAAATCCATAATAATAGTTCACACTCTAACACGTACATTGTGCTTGCCATGCAAAGCACTATTCTAAATGCCTTAGACCTCAAGCCTTAGTAACAGTTCTATGTATGGAGTTCTCTTATAGTCATTCATTCATTAAACAAATATTTTTGGAATTCAACATGCAAGGTATGAAATGATGAACAAGGAACATATTTGATGCCCTTTTGGAGCTAATACTCTATGTCTTCTGATGTCAAGGACATGTATTAGAATCTTGCTTCACAGTAGTCAAGAAATTTAAATCTTCTGCTAACATTTGTGATGATAGCATTTTAAATTACATGCCAGAAGCTATTCTCTGTTTATTCTAAAACAAATAAACAAGAGTTCTTGACTTTACTATTGCCTGGTGTGGGAACACAGCTCAAAAGTTTAGAATAATCATTTATTCCATGTAATATACATAGGAAATATATTTACTTGCCAAGGTTTTACTTACTATGCTTCTATCTCTAGGCTTTACAGGTTACCTGGTGTCTTTTCACACTTTCGTCTTCCTACTTGTTTCAGGGTTCTTCGTCTTTTTCTGAAATTAGAAAACAGCTGAAAGGGCACAATACAATGATTTTCCAAACAAAGGGCAATGTTTGGCACCTGGAATGTGAAAGTCTTTGAAAATGTCCTTTCTTCATGAAATACAGCTCTTGTGTGGTTTGAGGTTCAGACAGAGGGAACATAGGTCTGCCTTTCTACATGTTAAGTATGTAATGATTGTAGGTTGAAATGTCACAACGCAGAGCTTTGTAACTGTTACTGCAAATGTGCAGAGTCAAATCCAGAATATTTATAACCTCAGTTTCTACTAAAAATATGAATACATTGATTTTTGAGTTCCTGTCTTAAGGATTTATTAACCACTTCATTTTATAGTAATAAAGAAAGTAGCTAATTAAATGACTTGTAAGATAAATGTATTAACTCAGTATCCAAACTTTGCTTGAGTTAGAATTTGTATACATTTCATATTAATATGTGGATTAAATATAATCTGATTTCATTATTTTTAATATGGTGTATTTTGTAATGCATGCAAATTTGAGGATAGGAATTTTAAATATTTACACTAATTATAACAAAATAAAAAGATTTAAAATTTGTAAAACATCTTTTGATTTCAGAGATACAAGTTTCTAGTTCATTATATAAGTGTATATTACTTTGCTTATATTTAGTATTTGCAAACATTCTTGTATTGGACATGGTATTTTTATATATAATTATCTATAATAATACCATACGCCATTATTAAGTATGTACTATGAGATTGGTTCTGCACTTTGTGTTTTATATATACTCTCTCATTTAATCCTAAAAATAACTAGGTGAGATTTAGGTCAGTATTATTATCTTCATTTTATGGATGAGAAAACAAACGGAGACATTAAGTAACTTACCCACCACTGAGAGTAACTGAAAGAACTGGAATTTAAGGTTTTCTGGTTTCATGGTTCCTCAACATGTCACAATACAAAATACCATTACTTTCCTCAAAATGTTAATTTGAACTGAATAACATTTATCATGACATCGTTCCTTACCTGAGCAATAAACCACTTTGTGCTACTTCACTCTTAGACTGGGGGTGCATTCTGTGTTCCCACAGGGTTGAATGTAGCAACTGTGAGACGGGAGAACAGTGTGGTGCAATTATGCATGGCAATGCTGTCACCTTCTGTGAGCCATATGGTCCAAGAGAATTGGTAAGTATATGCTATTTATGTGCATCATTCCAAATACATTGTCTTTACTGATCTTTGCCGGCAAAAATTTCTCTTATGCTCTTCTGGTTCAAATGAAATTTATAATATTGTTTATATTATGAATTCTATTACAAAATATCTAAAAATTGGGAGCAATGATTTTATGGTTTATTTTCAACTGTAAAAATGAAGACTTTATTAAAGTTGGAGACATCAATGGATCTCACTAATCATGGTATATCATGATTTTGAAGGTAAATATGATATGTGTGACATATGACATATGTGATACATATATCTATATATATTTAAATATGACTTTATAAGTTCTTGTATAAAGCTTTATATCTCAACCTCCTATTTTCTTCTTACGAGCCAGAAATGTTCAATGAGCAGTTTTGTCACATTATTTTTAAACTTGTTTCCTAACCACAAAGGAACTTTAATGATTTAAATTTTAAAAAAAGAAAACTGAAAGAGCACACTGAATAAATGAGTTTTTAAAATTTTTGGTTTATGCCAAATTGTTCAGGAGCGATTTACTTTCCTTTAATTTAGACTGATTAGAATTTGCTTGCCAAAGATAAATTTGTGGATTAACTGTAAATGAGATCTGAGCATTCTAAATTGAAAGCAGTGAGATCACTAGCCATCAACATGTGGCTAATGAGCCTTTTGTTGTTACTTGGTACTTTTTTCTGACCTAAAGACTACATTTATTTCATATTCTTAAAAACAGACATAAAAGCAATTGTTGTATTATCCCGGCTCAATTTCTGTGAACCTGATACTCTTATAACATCTCTTATGCTTTGCTCTTCTGCTTCTTATGCCTTCAGCTTCAGTGCTTCTCATTTTCTCTCCCACATCTTCCTTATCGTGGAGCTTGTAGTAACAGGTTGTATTTTTCACTTCATGTCACACTTTGTTTCAAATTCATTAACTTTAAAAGTGGTCAAAAGACTGGCTGCCACAGTAAAAAGGGGAAAAACCCTAGCTAAGCAATGAAGATTTAGTTGTCAAAATGTGAAAGTCAATTAATTTTTATAACATGCTACTTGAATACCCCTTTCATGGCACTGGATACATTTAATTTATTAAAGGTATAAGCTTCAGAACATTGATAAATTGAAGAGTTTTCAGTTGAAATTAGAATACAAACAGAATTAATTGGATGCAAATTAAAATAATAGGTGCTCATAATTCAAGTTTCACAAGGTGTTACAATATTCCTGCAGACAAATGTGACTGGTAGTAAAGTTCTTGAAAAAATAGATTTGCTAGTTTACATTTTAAATAATGTACCATGACTGAATTAATTATCTATAAACCTTAAAACAAAATTAAATTTCTACCATATTTAATTAAGCTTAGATAAACGTCTATTTTAAAATGGCCTCGCTTTCACATTTCTGGACATTGACGGCAAATTCTTATTTGTTTCTACTGATCAGTAGGAAATAAAAATATCTATGAATATGATGCCAAAATCATATTTCTATAACATAAACACTGAAGTATTTAGTTAATTTGATTCCATATATATTCAATCCGTATTGTTTCACTATATCCTAGTTTACTTAGCATTA
The DNA here is from genome assembly GCA_030015415.1 of Cynopterus sphinx. Taxonomy (NCBI): domain Eukaryota; kingdom Metazoa; phylum Chordata; class Mammalia; order Chiroptera; family Pteropodidae; genus Cynopterus; species Cynopterus sphinx. The sequence continues at coordinate 40,319,408 of CM057391.1, read as the reverse complement.
GAGTTTATACCCCCAATGGGCTAGTTTTGAATTGTATAATTAAAGTGAGATTAGCCTTTTGACTAAAAAGAAAAATATTCAAAATAATTATCTTCTTTTGAGAAAGAAAAAAGCATATGCAGATTCATATTCCCATCATAAGTATTTCTCTAAGATAAATTCTGCTGTAGACTCAAAGGTAGTAGAATGAAGTTACGTTAACAAAGAGGGATCGCAGTCACATTTTACACAGCAGCAGCTTTTAATTTACAATAACTTTTATATTATATTGGTGTCCCAGGAGCAAAATATATTTTACCCAGGTTGTGTTTACAGAAGGCATAGCATGTCATTTAACATGCTATTATGTTTACCAAACTTTAAATACTTGCAAGGTACTTCAAAACTGAATCCAATCTAAACTGTTGTGCATGAGAACTCATGGAAGTTATCAGCCCCAAAACATTTTTAAAAATATGCCTTCTTATTTTTCATAAATCCAGTTCTTACTGAAGTTGTGAAATAAGGAACCAAGGGCAAAGAACCTTACTAGGCTAATGCCTTGTCTTTTAAAAGGAAAAAAAGAGAATCTCCATTTTGTGAATTTAGTCAAAAGGTCATTTAATTTCAATAAAAGCCAAACTTAGTGAGAGATGACATCTGCTGTCACATGGGCATCTCACCCATTTATGTTTCCACTGCTGCTGTGCTATGCAGTTTTATTTAACTCAGTGAAGTCTCCGCATTTCAGGTAATGGCAATTACTGTATTCATTTTGCTAGTCTGAAATGAAGCTAATGAGCAATGTGCATTTACCCATTCTTTTAAGATAAAATGTGCTCTCTCAAAGCTTAAAACAAATTAATTATGTTACCCTCTATTTTTAAAAAAGAAATTATTAATTAAATTATTCTCACATATTTTGAAATATATTTTAATTACAAGTCTGGTTGGGCTAAAACAGTATCAAACCCAATAAAAATTTGTAGGGAAGAGGTATAGAATGAACAGACTCAACCTGCAGTGAATTCTTCAGACTCATTTAGTGATCATTCTCATTTTCTATAGTTTGGAGTTTATTTGATAATTTAAGAGCATTGACATTTTATAGGAAAAAAAGTTCTCTGTCAGACATTCATAGTTGCTGTATTATTTGACAAAAGCCCTATAAGAGACCCTTTAGTTTTCAGAATGTCAGATATAAAGACTTAATAACTTTGCAAACTTATTATATATTTTGAACTCAACAATAACAAATAATTTATAATACCCAAAACAAGTATAGGTGAATAAATTTTATAGGCAGTGCTTCTTGTTATTTCTTTTTCTTTATCTTTTCTGTTTTTTTCCTATAGTTGACAATTTTACTATTAAACTAAATGAGTAAAAGTAAAGAAATGAAAGTCAACCATTTTACCAGTCCTTAGCTTTCCTGGTGAAGAAAAAAAAATGTAGAATCAATGACTAATCAAAGTCTAGGGTCACCCTCAGTTAGCACATGTAATTTGAAATTTGGCAGTATTTCAAGCAACCTGCTGTTTGCTAGCAGAGGTCACAGCTGTGGGAACTCGATCACGCAGGTGACACAAGCATCATTTATTATACCACCAGGATAAATATCTAAGACTCTGTCATATATTTAGTGTACTAGCAGTGGCAGTAACCATGATGCTTTTAACATATATAATTCCATTGTTTCAAAGAATTTGTATTCAGGAGTATTTCATAATTCACCCAGGAATTGACTCAGTTCCATAAAATCAGAGGAGGGAATTTTTCATTATGTGAAAAATTTTAAGTTTCCATGTTGCCTCTTTGGACTTTAACATCAAATTATCCAAGTGTAAACCCATAAGGACAATAGTTGAACATACTCCAAAAGCTGTGGGAAAAAAGCAGATTCTTTTAAAGGAATCTTGAAAAGGAGCTATTACCGTAGCCAAAGATAGTTCTGGTGGTGCATTTTACTCTAATGACTCTAGTAAGGGGAAGCAGGCAGGAAACAGAGTTCTGGGCATGGTAGACCAGTTTTCTTTTAGCAGATAGTCTGTGATAATGAGGGATTTAAACAGAGAATGTCCTCTGATACCCTGACACCAGTGATTTTTGCTATGATTGAAATCAATTAGGAAACTTAATCCAAAACTTTTTTAAAATATACAAATAAAAAACAAACAAAAATAAAACTATCTAGCAAAGGAAAGAAAAAAAATTCAATGAGGAGCCACTACCTATACGGATACCTGGACAACTTGTAAAATGCCTCTCTTGCCCTCTCCTCTATTACTTTTCCTGCTTCATGAATTTTAAATCCTCATATTTAAAGCAAACGCTTAGTCATCTTTTCAAGACGTGTTGTAGAAGCAAGGAGCACACATTCTATCTTTTGATCTTCATATCTCAGTTGCATCTGGCAGAACAAGAGTCTTGCTTGCTCATTTGTCTGCTAGTTCCCACGGTGATTCACATGCTGGGTATCTCTTGACCCTTCTGCAGTTGTGGACTCCGTCGCATGTGTGCAATTGAAGTGCAAAGATAAGGCTAAGAATGTTATCATGGCATACAAGAACTGAAAGTAAAATAGTTCCCTGCTCTTCCACGATGAAAAAGTTGTACACTTTTTACAGTTATACACTTTCTATTTTATAGGGTACAGTTACGGGACGCATCCCATACTTTAGTTTACAGGGTCAGGAACCCAACAAGAGAGTCACTGAAAATGAGAACGTTAATTCTCATCTCATTTAAGCGGGTGCAGGTCAAAGTCACTGTTCCAAAGAATAAATAAGTAAAACTTTTTAATATTTAAATTTATTTAAAATTAGATAAGGTATTATTTCTCGTTCAGAAAGAGATTAAGCATGCTTCTTCATGAAACTAAGAGAAAAGTAATAAAAATGTGTTGAAAGAATGCTACTAGGTCTATAATTCAATTACTTTTTGGGGACATGAGGGAGTAACAGTTTACTTGAGAAATAATTCAAACATTCTACAATTTTAAAATATACAATTCAGGGTTTTTAGTTTATTGACAAAATTATGCAGCCATTACCACAGGCAATTTTAGAACATTTCATCATCCCCAAAGAAATACTGTACCCTTTAGCTGTTGTAATTTTAGTTTTCAAAATATTCTTACTCTCCTCGTTTGCTCCAAATTTACCTACCGATTTTTGTTTGGTGGTTTTTTTATGACATTTGATTTGGGTAGGATGGAGGGAAGTGGTGGTGTGAGTGGAGAAGGCTAGGTTAGGGGCCATCACAAGACTAAGACTATCTGGTAGATTACCCAAAAAACAGTTTCAATAGAACCCTGAAAAATGCAGTATACGAGTGCCTCAGTCAGGGTCTCACAGCTTTGTTCCCAACAGAGAGACAAAATATATCTCTGTCCAGATAGATTAATAAAAATAAACTAACTCCAGGATAAATACAACCTCTGTTTATGGCTCCTTTCTTTCTGCTTTTCACTCCCCCTCCTCCTGACATCTTTCACCCCTTTCTCCTTTTCTCTTTTTATCTTGTCTTATTTTGGTATATTCTTCTTTTCTAGATCACCACTGGCCTTAATACAACAACAGCCTCTGTCCTCCAATTTTCTATTGGTAAGTGTTTTTAGCAATTATAGCAATTTAACTTGGAAATGTTTGTTTTAATCATAGTGTACAATCAGGATTATAGTGCCAAATGCTTTCGAATTTAGAGAAGATTAAGTCTCAATGTTGCCCTAAATAATTTAAAACATTTTTAAAGTGAAATGAAAATATTTAAATGCTACATTCTATTCTTACTTCTCTCTTGCAGCAGTGGTATTTGCTTTTGATACAAATAATAAATGATATAGATAATCCAAAACCTCTTAAAGTGATTTACATATGGATTTTGAATGTATTGGATGATCCTGGTACCTCAGAATTACCTCACTAGTCATGTTTTTCAGGTTGTGATTGAGCGTTGTTAAATTTCCCACACTCTTACTGATTGGTAATGAAGGAGATAATTATTGGTGGCTGAGAGAAAACAATTAGGACTTCGTGCTTGACATAAATAATTATGTTTAATTAGTTATGGACAATTAAAAAATGACTGTATTGGGCAATATTTCTTTTAAGTGTTTTTGCATTAAAGCTAAAAATTCCTACCTAACGCATTTAATAAAATAATGCACCTTTTGATCAAGTATTTATAATTTGGCTATTATAGTACTTTCCACTCTAATTTTCAAAGGTATATATTAACAAATAACATGCATAAGTTTCCGGAGGGAATATTCTAGGTAAAGAAAGATACTGTGTTCCAGATGGGAGCTATAGCTTTATTGGTCTTGGTCGCATAACGTGGAAACCTCCTCCTGGCTTCTCCCTGTGACAGGATTGCTGGTAGTGGTGCCCCTGAGACAGCATCCTCCCCTTTCCACTGTCTTCAGCCTTGTCTTTGGAGATCTACCATTAGTGAAAGGACTGTTTTCCCAAAGGTCTTCTAGTCCTAATTATAGCCAAGAGCTGTGATTGTGCCTAAGAGCAATTTTCTTCAAGTCATGCGTTGTCACTTTTTTGTCAGTGTGACTCGTTTTAGCTTCTGTATATGTTGTGTGAAACTTGCCTTATTACAATTTGAGTTATTTTCTTCTCACATTGATAGCATTACCTACCATTTACAGATTATTCAGAAGTCCGTATGTGGTCATGAGAAAAGCGTTAGCAAAACCAAGTAATAAATTTGTTTATGAGAGCGTTGCTTTGATCTGTCATTAACAAGTATTTGCTAAGTTTCTATAATGAGCATGCAATACTTAATAATCACAAAAAATAAAATTCACTTTTTAAAAGTTGTGCTGCTACAAAAACAGATTTTAAAACTGTAGCGTGATAGGCAAATAACTTAGAGGTTCTTAGCCAGAACAAATTTGTTTAAATTTATTGCACTGTTAATATAAAAAATAAGTAATGTTTCCTATTTATCTGTATTCTAAGTATTTATTCTCTCTTTTTATTGCAGCAATGAATATTAATTTTAGGTATTATCTTTTAGCAATTGAAGAACACAAGAGAATCTACTTTAAAATATAGGCCTCACAATTCTGCTAGTATAATAATTTTATTCAAAGTAGGAGAGATTCAGCACCAATTAAATTATCCTTTCTTAAAGGAAAAACAAATGTCTATTTTTTAAATAGAAAAGAAGCCACTGTAGAGCTGGCATTGACTCTTTATTTCCTTACTTTTCAATAGCATGAACTATAGGGATGATGAAAAAGAGCCAAGAAGGAGAGTTATTCAGAGAATGCAGGGTTTAGTACCTGGGACCCAAACTCAGAACAAGCACCATGCTCAAGGTCTTGGGACTAGACCCAAACATGTGACTTAGCAAGAGCCCCTGATTTCTGCATGGAGGGTGGCAGCCTCCCAGGCCAGAGAGTTTCTCATGCTATTTAAAGCATTTATTTGATTTTAGGTTACAAGTCTGGAAGAGAAACAGAAACAGGAAGGACAGAAAGAAGGGTAGGGGAAAGAGGGGGAGAAGGAGGGATGGGTCAAGTTTATAACTACAAATACACTTAAAAATCTCTTTTGAGTAGCAGTTTTAGAATCAAAAGTGAAATTTTAACATATCATTATTTAGGAATGCAGCAGAAAATAGTAAAAGAAATTATAATTCATTGCTTAGGGACTTCATTGGAAATTTGTTTACTTATTTTTTCTTAGTTTGCTATAAATTTAATATTATTCAAAAGCATGTTTTAATGCCTTTGTCATGTTTTCTTCTGTGATGATTAGCATATTTCATTATTCTCTTATACCCTTCTCCATTTTATTTAAAAAAAACTTTTTTAATTTTTCTTTTTCAGTTAGAGTTGACAATCAGTATTATTTTATGTTAGTTTTAGGTATGTAGCATAATGGTTAGACATTTATATAATTTCTAATCATATAAATTAGTCAAGTACCCACCCGGCACCATACATAGTTATTACAATACTACTGACTGCATTCCCTATGCCGTGCTTCACATCCCCATGACTGTTTCGCAACTAACAATTTGTACCTTTTAATCCCTTCATCTTTTCACCCAGACCCCTAACCCGCCTCTCCCATCTGGCAATCTGTATCTATGAGTCGGTTTTCATTTTATTTCTTTATTTATTTTGTTCTTTACATTTTATGTAAAAGTGAAATGATATGGTATTTGTCTTTCTCTGACTTATTTCACTTAGCATAATACACTCCAGGTCCATCCATGTTGTTGTAAATGGTAAGATTTCACTTTTATGGCTGAATAATATTCCACTGTATATATGTACCACATCTTTTTTACCCAGTCATCTATTGATGGGCACTTAGATTGCTTCTGTATCTTAGTTATAAATAGTGCTGCAGTGAACCTAGGGGTGCACATAACTTTTTGAATTCATGTTTTGGTTTTCTTCAGATAAATACCAAGAAGTGGGATTGTTAGGTCATAGGGTAGTTCTACTTTTAATTTTTCAAGAAGCCTCCAAACTGTTTACCGTAGTGGCTGCATCAATTTATAACCTCACCAACAATGCACAAGGGTTCCCTTTTCTTCATATCCTTGCTAACACTTTTTTAAAAATTTATATATTGATGATGATCATTTTGACACATTGCATTTTGTAAATAAAAATTCTTGGCAGCTAAACAGATTAGGGTGGCTAAGAAACAATGTAGAAGGAAACCATTAGTGTGTAGTGTATGATATTATATGGTAAACACAGAACTTTCCAGCAATGGTTTTGTGTATCTCATTATAAATAACATTAAAATATTAGAGTACTATTTTTGTGTTTATACAGATGGTGTGAAGACTAGACTGGGGCACATATAGAAAGTTTAGAGATGTCATAACCATGTGTATTCACCCTTAGCTTTACAAGCTCTGTAGTAACCAAATACCAAACAGCAACCATAGTCAGGTAGCCATTGCATTGATACTCAGTTGAGTGTGTTATTAAAAGCACTGTGCATAGAAGTTCTACATTTTATATTTCTTTGTGTATTGTGAAATTCTCCAAATCTAAACTAATAATGTGGTTAAATATGGTAGTCAGATTTAGTCTCATTTCTTAGGAAGTTCTTTAGGATGTTCAATGTTTATTGTATGGTATGATAATTCAGATGTAATATAGGAATTTTCTAGGGGATTCTGTCATTATTTGGCATCAATAGTGAATATGTTTATAATTATGCACATATAGCCACAGTTGAGTAAACTGTTTCCTTGATATTTTTATATTGTTCTTGTAAATATTTTTAATTATATGACAAGCACTCAGCTTCCTCTGAGATGTGTATACAGAAATTTCTTGAATTACTAAGGAGTGTTTCAAATAAACTTTGTCATCTCAATGCAGCAATACTCTTCCAATTCTCCTAATTTATATGTATGTATATACACATATATATATACACACACATACATAAATATACATATATAAATATACAGTTTTAAAATTAAAGCATCTTGAAAGGATAGTTCTGCAAAATGAAATTTATCACGTTATCAACATCTGAATCATCTTGAAAAGTGTCCTAAAACATTCTTAAAAGAACTTTTTATTTTTCCATTCCAGTGAAAAATCTCATCTCTATTTCTCCACTGAGGCATTGATCTGCTGCAATCCCCACTTGATTCATTAGATTCAACTTGTGAAATTTATGATCATAGCCTTATAGCATTTACCCATTTCCTTTAGATTTCCTCTGGGATAGGAAGAAAAACTGAGATGATGCCCTTGCAAATCATCATCTTACAGACGCCTCCAAATTCTGTTTTCCAGTCAGGGTCCTGTGTCCAGGGGAAGTGCTGGTCGTGCTTTGTATATGTCATTCACTTAACAAGAATTCGCTGAGTATTTGTTGTGTGTCCAGCATTATTTTGAGCTAACCTTAATGATGAAAACACACAAAAGTGAGGAAAAAAAAACATTTTTACAGTGCTTAGTGGTATGGTGGGAGGCTCTGGATGCACATGGAGTATGAAACTTCTGGAGAATGGCTAGATTGTTATAAGCAGAGATGGGCATGTGTACAGGTTCCTGTGGTGGCAAAGCCTAACTAGGTCTTGTGGGTACAGCAGTTCAGGGAGGCCTTTAAGAAAGAGAAGAATCTCTGAAGAATCCCAGCCAGAAAGGTGAGTCACTGGAAAGAACAAAGGTTTTTCAGGTGAGGATGCAGACTTAGAGGATGGGCATGTGAGTGCCCTCCTAGAGCAGGACTGCCCGCCCACGGTAGCTATGAGCAATGTCAGATAAAACTGAGTTTGTCTGAAGAGTTAATCTACATTGGCTGGGTTTTATTTTTTTTTCCAACTTATTTAAAAGGCAATAGAGGTCAGCAAAATGGCCTCTTTCTTTCTTGAGCAGTAAAGTAATATATGCTTGTTCACTATAGCCCAGTTCTTTCTTCAGATTAATAGAATTCATCAGCAAAATGCAGATGAAAGATAAAGCATTTAAAAACATATGCCATGAAGAGCAATTTGGCTTAGGAGGTAAATCTGTCTTGTTCATCATGGTATTCTCAGTCCGTAGCCCAGGGACTCAAAATAAATAGATGCTCATAAATATTTCTTGCCTGAGTAACAAGTAACTATTGCAGAGATACTTGTAATAGCATGTAACCAAGTTTTAAAGTGGTATGATGCAGGCATTTCACACCAAGAGAAGATTTGGAAGAGGGGATCTGAGGACTCGATCAGTAGAAAAGATGACCTAGAAGGAAATAAGGAATCACTAATAAACTATGCTTTCAGTGAAGCCAGTAACAAAAATATATATCTATTTGTTTATTAGTTTGTTATTATTGAACTGGCTAAAATCTATTATTTGTCTATAATTTATAGAATTAGTAACTTTTTGGTTTTACTTATGAATATCCTAAAAATTTGGGGTTTTCTGTGTGTTTCTTTTTGACTGTTTTGTTTGTTTGTTTTTAATCATCTTAAAACAGAGAGCTCATTAAATCATTAATGTTTTATCTTTACAGATTAAAATATGAAAACGATCTTAAGCTGAGTTCTCTTATGTACTGCATGTGCTCTGAGATAAGTGGGAGCTATTCATTTTGTATGAGTGTATTTTGAAAAATAAAAACTAAAAAATTACAAAAGTTAAAGGTACTCAGTGCTGAATGGAAAGACTGCTTTGTGAAAAAAGATATCTGGCATTATTTTTTCTCAAATGGATATAATGATTAAAATGCTACTTGTAAGTTGTATTATGTTGCCTTCAAAAAGAAAGCAGGTTTTTCCTTCAAGCCAAATTTATAAACTTCTTAATTACTTAGAAGTTGATTCAGTAAAGAAACTGTCCCTCAACTTTTTTAGAACAGCTAATTCAGAGGGAGGAAAATTTGAGCCCTCCATATCTTCATATGAATTATTGTTCACTTCCTCTGTGAACTTACTGAAATATATTTCTAAATATCATTTTTTTTCAAGAGTCATTCTCCTTAATAAGTAAAGAGGATCTTGTGGAATTTATTATGAAATAGTGAAAACCTTTTCTGGAAACATAGAAATCTCCAAGTATGTGACTAACAAAATCTCCTGTGACTTGAGCTCAAAATAAATATAAATAAAAACAATTTTAGAAAATTTTAGTGGTAAAATTAGTGTAAGACATATATTTTGTAAGGTTAAATGTATGTTTTATTTGAGTATAAGATTATTGGACATGAAAGATGTTAAAATAAGATTTCCTTATGATTTGATTTTTGGATCCTCAAAGATCTAGATTAACACAAAATTGAAATATTTATATATGGAACATTTCTGTGTTGTCTAAATTTGATGGGTAAAGGTTTGGAAGTGATTATAATTCAGGTTACCCTGTTTCTTCATCCTGAAGTTGACCTATTCCTTCTTAGGGAATGTATATTTTAAAAGACCAGTTTAAATGAATACATACATATATGTGAGTATTTCAAATCCACCTCACCTCAAACCAAGTCCTATTTTAGGTAATAAAAAGGAATATCCTGAAATATTGTAAGCATAAGGTTCTGATAAGTAGTTATCTTTACATGCATTCAAGTACAGTTTGAAAGTAGATACTCTGCCCTTTCCCTTTTGAAATATTTGATACATTGTTTCACACCCTGATGAGGCTTAAAAACTAAACTTTAGTAATTCGTTTATAAATAATTTCACTAATATTTACTGAAGGCTGTTCTAATAGAAGGGACATAACAGCAAACCACTAGCTGAGAAGTTGATCATTGATATACACTAAATGATCTCCCAACAATGAAAACTCATCCCAGTCTGATATCTCTGAATTGCCACTTTTGCCGTATTTATTTATTTATTGCTTTAATTTTTTATTATTAGTATTTTTATGATGACACTGGTTAACAACATCCAATAAGTTTTACCTGTACACTTTAACAATAAGGCATATATATATTTACTTTATGGTAAACACCTCCCTCTGCTTTGATTTATACGCTATCCATTTCTGCACATCACTTTCGTTCTTTATAGCTTAGATCTTTTCATGGGGGCTAAAGAATATACAAATATCCCTCTTTGTTTATAGGGTAGAACTTTTCTCATAACTAGAACTAAATAGATATGAACTGAATTTAATTAAATTCATAGATTAGGAAAGGGATTTAGTGATGTTCCTTCCACACTGGTGCTGAGGCAAGGATTATGCTGAATGAACTACATGGGCAACATTAGAACTTGATCTGAGCTGGCAGTTTTCACTTTATCAATCAAGGGCTCTTGATCAAGTCTTCTCTCAGAGAGATCTTTAGAACATGATATATAACTATGCAACTATATATAGATATAGATATACAGATATATATAATACACACTTACATCCACCATGTGGAACAGCAAAACCTAAGGCATTAAGATACTGACCAGGCTTCAAGAAGTTTATTATCAAATAGGTGGAGGGAAAAGTTCACATGTGAAAAAAAGACAAGATAGGCTAATTAGAGGATGCAGATAAAAGGGGAGAATGAGAGCACAGCCTGCTGGAAAATCCAGGAAAGAAGAAGGTCCAGAGACAGGACTTCACCATTTGGGAGACTGACAAAGAGCAGGCATGGCACCATCCCAGAGGGTCAGCATCACAAAGAAGGTTAGAGGGATGGCACCCTGCAGGGAGATAAGGCAGGAACCATTCCAGGCCCCAAGATCAAGGTCAGAGCCTGAACAGCAACAAGAATAGTGCTGCTAAGTCTCCAGATTGCTGGGGGGTAGGGAGGGGTGATACTTAACACCTGCTGCTTAAGGTGGGAATTGGTCCTAAAATATGGGCGAAGCACGAACACCCGGGTTAGGTTACATGGCCCTAGCCCTGGGTAAAGGAGGGCTGCTTGGCAGAGACTCTGGCAAAGCCTGTTCATTTTGCATTTTTCTTCCTTGTGTTTCTCCCAGCTAGGCACTGATCAAAGTTCTGTGCTGTGGGCTTGGGAGGAGACTCGCACAGAGCTGGGTGCCTGAAAGTGGTTGGAAGTGACATGCATTCCATAAATTGGAAGAGAATCGTTTCCTTTCTCCCTTATAATGGGAATGACAGTGAAAAGGAAGGAATACAGATATTTTAGACGTGAGGGAATGGGGTTAGGATTGAAAGGGAGAAAGGCACAAAAGGGGAGGAGGACAGCTGTTCATTTTATATCCTGTGGTCATTGTCCATCTGCCATAAACTGGAAGAGAAGTCCCTAATGAGGTTTGGGAATTTTGTTCAAGGAAGTGACTAAAGGGGTAAAATATTAAGTACAATAAATCACATACTGTCACATTTATTAAGAAAGAAAGGTTTGCAGATCCAATAACCTGTTTACTAATTAAGTCAAAACAGGAATTTTTACCAGTAGCCTCATTTTAAAAATAAATAATGTCAGAGGTAAAGAGGTGTTGCTTTTAAAACCCAGCTCTTTCTCTACGTTTTATGAAAGAGGTCTTTCAAGTTTAAAGGAAGCATGTTTTTAGTGTAAGTACAAAATACCTTTGAGGACTTTTACCGTTCCCCTTCATTTGACCTCTCTTAACCTTAATATCAGTTTTTAGTAAATGCTTAGAATGGAAATTTCGCTTCCATATAGTGGTTATTCTTACAACACTGTCCTTGAAATATGTTTCTTCAATAAAAAGTATGCTAAATTCTCCCCAAGAGTATCTTTTTGGTGGGCGAAACAGAGGTATTGACATAAACTCTAGATTTCCATATTCTCATAATTGATTAATTGACCTTTTGGGAGAACTAAAGATATTGGACATGTTGATTATTTCTCTAAACTGACAATTTTTATTAATAAAATAATGTGTATCTAAACTTCAGTCTTCATATTTTACCAAAATCGAATTCATTTGCTTTTGACAGATCCAAGAGTAATTTGCGATTTCCTCTCATGCGGAATGGAACTGTTCTTAATTAAAGTCATAACTGTGGGCTCCTTTCACTCACAATTCCCATCCCTGTCATTTGGGACTGAGAAGCCCCAGGATGCTTCCTGCCAGAGCTGCCACAAAGCATTATCCGATACAGTAACCATTCATCCCTTCCCTGCTTCTTACTCATGGATCAGACACTACTGCCCTTTTAGCTCTGGCTCCTGAACTTCAACAAGTCATGAGCTGCTGTCTTTGTAAATGCCCAGACCAGGTGAATTGAGCCTGTATTTGTGTGAGAGCATGAAACAGCCCTGAGTAGCAGGATCTGTGGGTGAGGTCAGAGAGCTAAGAGAATGCCTAAGAGGAGCTGGGGGAGGCTGTTGGCTCAGCTGAGGACAGCATGCCCTGTTTAGCCATACCTCATGCATTTATTTCACCTGTGCTCTGAGAACTGGTAAAGTAGTCCATGTGGGACCAAACTCTCATCTTCCCAAGTAGATTTTTTTCCTTTTTTCTTGAACTCTACATTTCAAATCATTTCATAGATAACTAATTTACAGGAAGGTAATAAGTAACAAAAACAATTTGCTACCAAGAGTATCAGTCAAGAAGCTAGCTCACTACTAGAGCACACACTTGATTCCATTTTTAAAGAAATTTACAAACTAATGGAACAAATTTGTGTAGCTACGCCACGTTATAAAACATTAGGCATTGATAGACAAACTCTTCTAAAGTTTAGGCGTTTGTACTAGGAAAAGAATAAAACAAACATGAAAACTAAGAAACATATTAAACCAGTCATCCTAGAAATTATAGTATTGTAAGCTTAAATTTAGGTACTGTTCATCAGGTAGTACTTCTGTACTAGGAATATTATCAAAATGTTGCTCTACTTAAGTAGATTATTTTAAGGCCTTGGGCTAATACCCTTAGTATTTTTCTGGCAAACTCAGTAACAAGAGAAATAAACAATCTAAGTGTACTATAATCATTATTCTACATATTATTGGTCTTGAAAAATAAACATACACAACTGTCTTTAATGAAATATTTGAACAAAAGTTTGTAAAACTCTTAAAATATTAATCATCTGTGTTATAACAGTCCATGACTTGCAGCAAATTTTGAAGAAGAATTGCATCACTTCTTGGCCTTTTGGCTAAGATCAAGTGTTGAAGTAGAGTTGCAGAATAACAAATATGCTTTTACTGTGTTTCTGGATGCCTTTGGGTACAATAAGATTATTTCCTCCCTAGTGAATAGTAAATACCATCCTCAGAAATCACTCTTAGTAAGAAAAGGATGAATAATTGCTGTAACTACTTGTAATACCAATATCTTCATGTTGCTCGTCATCTTCACAATACAGAATGAGGCAAGTCTCTCTCTTGAATGCCCTAGCCTATGGTAACATGTAACATTCCCTGGGAATGATAGGGTCTAGCTTTTTAAAAGCTTCTCTAGAAGTTTCCCATTGATCTTTCTCTCTTTCTGTTCACTGCAACCTCGAGTTAATCGAGGTTGTTCTCCATTTACCTACCTTGAAAAGGTGAAAGGACGTGTTGACCTTGCTAAGATTTACAACAGTCATAGCAAGGAGTTCTAAGTAGCCAGATTACATCCATCTCATAACTTAATGATCATTCTATATCAAATGCTGTTGTTTACATGCAGCTTCTGGAGCCCTGCTTATCTCTGAGGTCTGAGTTTTGAGTGATGGCAGTGGCAGCACTTGTGCTGCCAAGACCTTCAGCAGGGGTCTGCCCAGACACTCCTCCAGCCGTCAGTATTTATGGGCCCTGCTCCACATCTAGAGGCATGATTTCAGGCAGTACTTTTCCCCATGTATAAATTTTGCTAGATCAGTTCTCTTCTCCTTCTGTGGCCCTGTGGAACATTTTAAAAGACAGCTTATTCTTCAGGCAGAGCTTTGAGAAAAGAGGCTGCTCCAGGCAACGACTGCCAAACCCCCAAGAGGACAGTAGCTCCTTCTATTGTTTCTGCTCTGATTTACTTTGAAAAGTCCTGGGCTCCGTGGAGAAGGGCATAACCAAATAAAAATGAAACTACCCAGGCCTTAGGAGACTAAAACTGTGGATATGATTTATCCTTCTACTATGAAAGTAAAAAGAAATAGAGAGGGCTACTGAAGATACAGGTTCACAATCCCTAATCTATAATTTTCATATTACAAAAAAACTCAGAAAAACCACAAACCTATTTTTTTTTCCATTTACATGATGGCAAAGCCCAGCACAACCTGAATTTGTTTGGCAGTAAGAGCTGTCTTGAAGTGATTTAAGGCAATTCATAATATTTATTTATATCACTTATGTGAATCTTAATGCCTTTCACTGCATAAATATTGTGTTTGGTTATAGAGTATTGCCCCAGACTTTGCTGAGAATGTTGCATAATATATGGTATATGTGCCATATTACCTTTCTGAAATTTTTTAATTAATTAAGTAAATAATTTAGATCCTGATATTTATCTTACCTCAAAGGATTATGGACCTGTATGGCTATTGTTCTGGGAAAGGAAGTAAGTCTTAAATTCTTAATAGAAGATATTACTAATATTTCTGTTTTTTTAAATGGCCTTGATTTTACACCAAATCAGGCTCTTCAAGTTGTTTTTATGATAACCACCCAAGAAAGATGGGGAGAAAAGGAAGAAGTTTAGTTGTGAATTTTCGAAGCTTCCTGCCTAGCAGGTATTTGTAATCTCCATACATATGTATTATGTTAATGGGCTATTGCACGATGAACAGGTTTTCAGTGCTTATTATGGGCTTCATTGATTTGCACATTATTGCTACTTATTCACGTGCTTGTGTATTCTTGGCATTATAAACTGTAACAGCTCTTTAAGATTCTCCCAACCAGCACTGTGTAGAAGCCACTCCAGTTATCAAGTCCCAGAAGTTACAGGTTCTCTCTGACTTGTTGAGCCCCTGAGGTTCATGAGAGTCAATGTAGCTTTCGTTCAGGTTAATCCCCAACACATATAAAAATGAATGGCATTTTCTAGTGTAAGCAACAGTTACTTAAAAGTCCAGTTGTGATGTGATCATTTCCTTGTAAGAACATTTTAATTGAGCCATATCTGCCTTAACTAAAAGAGAAGGAAATTATAACTTTTTATTTTCTTTGTAATGTTGTCCTGCATTAAAATACATTTACCACTTGAATGTGCCATGCTAGGCAAAGTAAAAAATGAACTGCATAATTTGGACTCCGTGCTTCAGGACCTGTGATTGAAAGCATTTGTGAACACATGGACGCACGCACAGTACATGCTCTGAACAGGGGTGGGCCTGGGTTTTGTTGAGTTCGCATTTGAAGCTTATACAATTTGGCTAACAGCCAGGGACTCTAGGGGGAAAACACACACACACAAAATTACACATTTAGGATCAGGTACACTCTCAATATTTAGAGTGAAAAAAATCACAACAAATTACAGATTTTTAGAAGCTGACAATACCACAAACATCACAAAATCCAGAAATATAGCATAACATCTTTGTTAACTAAATTGAAATACCCTGTAATACTTTTTTTTCTTTCAAATCTTGGCTGCATTTTCTTAAATCCCCCTTCATAGGGTAATTTTATAATATTTTCTATAGAGAAAACAGAAAGATAATTCCACTTCTAGCTTGGTGGGTCAGAGTTGTGGTTTTTTAATAGTGTTATATCTTTAGAACTCTTTAATGCTCTTTAATGATAATATCACTTAAATATTGATTATCATTATTAACTTGAACGATCTCTATAATATTTCTTTCATATATGAACTGTAAGAGTTCAGGTCGTTTTAATTCTTGTGCAGTGACTAGTCTTAACTACTCTTTGGATTGACGTCACTCATTAAAATTTTTCACCCTTGTCCTTCAGTCATAGGTGCATCAGCGCAGTGGGTCATAAGTGTTCCTGGAAGCTCTTTGTACACTGAGAATGACTACACTACACAACAGAAGGGACCTGCATAACTACATAACCATATTCAACTAACCCAAAATAACGTTATTTCAAACTTAACTTTCCCTTGGCTGGATCTCAGTAGTAACAGGGCCACTCCAACGCTACCTATAACATGAAGGGAACACGGGGAGGGAGTAGTCAGAATCAAGACAGTGGTGTTAACCAGCTGTCAGTGTCATAAAACATAGTCTTTTGGACACATTGCTGGACCTCCTCCCAGAGCTTGGAAGGTACTCTTACAGGGGAGGGGCCCTGAAGCTTCAGATTCGTCAGCTTCAGGATAAATCCGTGTCTGTCTATACTGTCCACTGTAAACACTAAGCATCACATTTGTGTACGTTATATTGACACACACATGTTTACATTGTGATAAATGTCATTTCCAGACTTCTATCATACACTCTTCCAAGTTGCCTCATCTTTCCCTTCCAAACACCAGTCGCTCTCATCACGTTCCCTTTATTTTACAGTTGCTTTGCCTATTGCTTTAGTCATTTGTAGAGATTTCTATATACTGCTGCAGCTAGTGATCTCATTCCCAGTACATAATAATGATTAATGGAAAAATAATACTTTTTTTAATGTAGATATTTTAAGCCATGGATTTTTTTTTTTACATTCAGAATATTGTACAGCATGTTTACCTGCCTTTATGACTCATTTTTTTTTCTGACAAACAACTTTTGTTGTTAGTACAAATAGGGAAGGGAAAAGAGCACTGGGTTGGGAGTAAAACCATTTAGTTCTTTCTCTGCCAGTTGACCTTGCCTCATAACCTTGGGTAAGTGGTGGAGCCTGTCTGGGCCCCTGGCAACTCATTTGTTAGGTGAGGGTGTTCCTCTTCATGATCTCTTAAGTGTCTTCCCGCTGTGGTCTTAAATCCTAGAACTGGGTGACAAGAATGAAGTAGGAGTTAATCAGGAATACATTTGGTCTGCAAATATAGTTATGATTTTGTCTTTTTTAGTTAAGGCAGCCCCCACAAGAAATATCAAAGTAATTGCCATATTTTTATTCAACCAAATGAAGTTAATTTATATTTACAGCTTGTTTCATCACCACGGAAAGATATTAAATAGAAGAACAGAAATGCAGCATCAGCTGAACTCTGTAGTTTGTTACCCAACCAACACTCAGCACGAGAGATTGAATGTGTTGCCCTCAGACTCTTCCTAGAAGAGCATCTATCTCTATGCTCATGAATAGAGGCTGTAGGTCACCCCCTGTCTCCTTATCCTGCCAAAAAGAAGATACAAAGGAAATGATGATGATGATGATGATGATGATGATGATGATAAATAGTTGTGGTAGTAGTAGTAGCAGTAGTAGGAGGAGGAGGAGGGTGAGGAGGAGGAAGAGTAATGATATCATCATATTTCCAAAAAACTCACTTCCTAGAGTTTAACTATTTTCTAGATATCTTTCATTCATTCATTCATTCATTCATTCAACAACTCTTCACTGAGCTCCTTTTCCGTGTGAAGCAACTCTCAAGGCACTGGGGAGACAAGATTAGTGAAACAAAATCTTTGCATTTTAGAAGCTAACATTTTGGTGGGAGAGGGCAACCATCAAACAAACGAATATGTCAGAGAGTAATAAATGCAATGAAGAAAATGAATCAGGGGTCAGCAAGTGAGGGGTAGCATTTTACTGAAGGTAGCTGGGGAAGGCTTCTGAGGATGTAAATGTTGAGCAGAGGTCTGAATTGTGTATGAGAGTTACCTTGGCAGAAGGAACAGCCAGCACAAGAGTCATGCGGACCTACTGTGTCACAAGAACCTTATGTAGATGTCAGGACTAAATAATGTTGTACTTCTTAAGTGGGAATGGCTGTTTTCCTGCATGACAGCCAAAGAGAAGTGGGACTGAATCACAAGAAAGTAACTATGCTTTTTAAAAAGAATATTTTATTTAAATCAGTTTCAAGTATGTAGTACATTGGTTAGACATCTATATAGTTCATAAAACAATTTATTTTTGAATTTACCTCTGATATAAGAAATACATTTATTAATTGGTTTACTCATGATTAATTAATTGACAGAGCAATCGTCTTGGCCTGACTTCCTCTAACAAAAGTTATGAAGTGATGCCCTCGATTAGTCTAGTACCCACCTGACACAATATTATGGACTGTATTTCCTATTCTGTACTTTACATCCCATGACATTTTATAACTACCAATTTGTACTTCTTAATCCCGTCACCTTTTTTACCTGCCAATCCTCAGTTTGTTCTCTGTATCTATAAGTTTGTTTCCGTTTTGTTTGTTCATCTATTTGTTCTTTAGATGCCCATGCCCTGTCCAAGTGTAGCCAAGTGGCTGAGAAAAAGTGAGTCACTTGCTGGGTGCCTTTTTCCTGTATGGGTACATCATCAACTTAATCTCATAACGTTGAGATGGTAGCGTAAGAGAATAGAAGTCACGTTTATTATCAAGGTTATATCTGGACACATTTTCATTTTGATGTTTATCAGCTTACTTTCGCTCTTAATTTGTAAACAATTTGCAAGGAATTGCATTCTGTGAGGAACATCTTTGATTATCATTTGTCCTATCTTTTCCTTTTTCAGGGATTCACCTTATACATTTACTTTTAAGTGCTTATGGCATATACAACGTACAGGAAGCATATAAATACCATTTAAATTCTTTCGGCTAATTTTAAATTTCTTTTGAAATAACAGATTGCCTGTCAGTCCTTATTTCTGTTTATGTTGAAATTTTTACCACATAATCCTAGCTGTTTCCATTTCCAGCCCCACAGTTTGATACTTATTTTAAGCAGCTGCTTATGAAAGGTAGAATTTAGCAATGATCAAAATGGCATAAGGTGGGTTTCTGTTTGAGCTCAGGGTTGCTGGGTAGCAACCTTTCTTTCATGCATTTTGACCTATGTTTTGGCTGTGAGAATAAATCTGAGAAAACTGCTCTTTGGCCCTTTATCACATTGCCAGCTTTAGTCATTGCAAGCTAACTGGTGTTGGACTAAAACACCACTGAAATAAAATAAATGAGTCTGATTAAAGCCTGGAACTCCTGAGTGCTACAAATGTAGAAACTGTCAACAGATGCCATTTGTTGAAAACCAGGCTCCTTTAGCAGATGGCTGAAGGTTAAACATAAATTACACTTATTTTCTTTTGGTTCATTTGTTTTTAATATAGTATTAAAAATCCTGCTGTTCAGTTACAGTAAACTTCTAACATATGCTTCATGGCTGTTTGGGTAATCCTGAGAGGATCTTTGAAATTACAGATATACTATGTTTTATTATATTAACTGATCAAATATGTAGAAACATTCTTATCAGAGTTTTAAAACTTTCTTTGTTGTTCATATTTTCCATACTGAAAATAATAATGAGAAATAATCACCAAATAGTCACAATGGGATAGAATGTCCTTCTCTTAAATCTTTAATGTTGGGCTGTAATAAAATAATATCAATCATATCTTCAGTATTTCTCATTCATTTAGTACTTGAATTTTCTTTTTAATATTTTAGTTTCTCATTTACTCTCATTATTTAAATAAAACATACACAAAAGAAGGATGTTTTTATTCCTCATTCAATTTAATGACCTATATACCATTTAATGCAATCACTACTAATTGATATTAACTTGCAAAAATCATGATGCGTTTTAATCATTTTATAATATTTAGATGTTTCTTGGCATAGAACTTAAATGATTATTTTATAATTTGGAAATCTACAGTTTACCTTGTTTGCCTGTTTTATGATTCCCAAAATTATTTATCAAATAAAATTTATTTGAACAGATTACAAGAAATTCCAACATAGTTAGAAGAATTAGGAAACAATGAGATAAATATCTAAATGAGTAGAAAATTATCTAAAATATTTATCAAGAAGGATAATATGTAATTACACTGTTTTTTAACTTTGCAACATTGCTATTTACAGGTTCAGGTTCATGTCGCTTTAGTTATTCAGACCCTAACATCATCGTGTCATATGCCAAGAATAATACCGCAGACTGGATTCAGCTTGAGAAAATTAGGTTTGTTATAATTTAAAGTATTTTCATAAGTTCTAATATAGGTGGATTTCTACCTTTCTGTTTGCCGTCATGGTTAAGAGTACTCTGGTTGTTAATGATGTTGAATTACATGGATATTTAAACTATGATCTGCCCTATTTTAAGAAGTACCATTAAAAATGTCATTTGCCATTTGGAACTTCCATTGTCAATAGCAGCTATAGCAAGCTCTTTTTGGTCAAAGCATATTTGGAATAATAACCTTTATGATGGAATCTTCCAGAAAATATCCCCCATCTCTCCAGGTGACCTGGCTATGGCCTGGTTTATAGGCCTAGGAGTATGTCAGATTACCAACTAAATTTTCTAATCTGTGATAATAATGAGTTCATAGCCACTGCGTCTTTTGCATCTAATCTCTAATTCTACCATTTCCTTCTAACTGCTAATTCTAAGGCTAATTCTAAAATTCTATTATCATAATTACACTACAGCTTGTAATCATTTATTATATTTTCTGTATCTTTTTTTAATCCATCAATTAGAAGGTGAGGTAGAATGTTTGAAAAAAACTCATTCAAGTTGAAGATTTGGTTAAATTAGGAATACTCAAATTATGTTTACTACTTACGCATAGGTTAAAACAAAACAAAATTAATAATGGATACTTAAGTATGGTAAGATATTAGAAGAAAAAAATACCTTTAACTTTTATGAAGTAGTTATTCTAATTGGTTTAATTCTTAGTATAGCTCAAATTGAACATTTTCTGCTGGTTTTGTAGTTTTCCTTTTCTCACATTATTTTCCTTACCATATTTCTATGTTGAAAGAATTGGGATTTATTTAGAGGGAGAGAAAAATATTAGGTTCTTAGTCATTAATACAAAATCAATCTGTCCAAAGTTTCTAGCATTTCAAATTTTTTAAAAAGTTGTTACAAATCTAAGTTTTAGTCTAATTGAAAACTGAGAAAAGTTATTCTAACTCATGGATTTTAATAAATTGCTTTCCTCTGCAGCAGGATAACTTATAATTTATAGATCCCTGGTACAAGCCAAGCTCTGACATGCTATACCAATTATATAACAGAACATTTTACTATTTTAAAAATGTTTTCATATTAAATACATATATAAATGGCTTTAAGCAAGACAGGATAATTATTGAAAATTTTACCACACCTCCAGTTTTTCTCTATCTAGTATATCATAGTTTAGATAAGTTGTAGTAGCTGTTTCTTACTGGAAAACAGCTACATGCTTTTGATATGACAAATAGTGAATGTACCCATTTAATTACAACATATAAAGATCACATTTGGCCGATTCCATCCAGTTTTTTACTAAAAGGGATTTTTCAACTTTGGGATATGCATCAAACTATCATATTCATTAATGCAAATTTTCCTTACCATTAATGATCAGAGTGGATATATTTTCAGTCACTTTCTAAAACTAAAATGTATTATTTTCATTGGTTTAAATTCTTTTGGAGCTAAAAACATAATCATCATGAAATATTTTTTTTAAATGGCAATTGACGACCCCCAAAGGTAAGGTACACCATCTGTAACCTAACCTACACTGACAACTTTACAGATATATATGTGCTTTATTGGTGAGTGAAAAATGTCTATTCTGTCTGTAGTCCTTTCAAAACTGATTTATAGTAATCCAAGAATACTACTAGTTTGCATTTAATACCACTTTTAATCTTGGCTAAATCAATCATTTTTACTGTAGCAGATTTCTACTTTTGTGGAATAAAATGTTCATTAAAAATACCTTATGTAGCAGAAGGGCCTGGATTCTAATACATGTGATATAAAAATTATACTAAAATATATCAAGTTTTTAAAGGTTGATCTGTACAAAATTGTAAAGAATTACAGAGCATTTAATTCTTGTGGCAAACCTCACATTTCATGTAGACAAAACAAAAGTGTATCTGGATAATAAAAATAAAATAACTTATGTAAAGATGCAAAATTTTAAAGAGTCAAAATTAAGATAATTTTATAGGTTTTCTCCTTTTTTCCTTAGTATCAAATAAAATAAACTTTAGACTGATTGTCTACCACATGCAGAAAACTGTACTGAACACCCTTTGATTTTCTACAAGCTCCATGGCAGTGTGTGCCGTTTTCTCTTCATCTATTCCTTTGCTAATTTAGTGCCTGGCTTTTGTCTTGAAGACATTTAATACTTCAACTGTCATCACTCAATAGGAACATCCAAATAATCTACATATACTGAAAGGTTTAAGGCCTTTAAGGTTGTATGCATTTAATCTGTAATGTATATAATATTTTTACGATAATGGAACTACAGCTTTAATTAAGAAATCAAATCGTTCTATAAGAAAGAAAAAGTAGACCTTGTTTAACTTTACTGTGATACCAATCCACATCTCACCCTGTTCCAGAGCCCCTTCCAATGTCAGCACAATCATCCATATACTCTACCTTCCTGAAGACGCCAAAGGAGAGAATGTCCAGTTTCAGTGGAAGCAGGAAAATCTCCGTGTAGGCGAAGTATATGAAGCCTGTTGGGCCTTAGATAACATCCTGGTCATCAACTCAGCTCACAGACAAGTCATTTTAGAAGACAGTCTTGATCCAGTAGACACGGGCAACTGGCTTTTCTTTCCAGGAGCTACAGTTAAGGTTTGACTGCTCTTTTGTTCCTTCTCCTGTCCTCAAAAACCTAAAGCTCATTAAACCAAACTGTACAAAGGATGGCCCTGCTTACCAAGCCCATTAGTAAAAGAATAGATAATGTTCTTATTTATGTTTCCTCCTCTTTTAAGGATAGAAAATCATTGTAACAAAAACATTCATTTGGCAGTATTTTTGAGGGCTCATTGTGCCATGTACTGGGCTGAACCTAGAGAATATAACCACAAAAGGCAGATATGTTTCTTCTCTTCATGTGGCTGTCAACTTAGTGTGAGCAGTTAGATGTTCCACATGCAAGTTCAAAACAGCAAAATTGTTTATGGTTTGCGGGGGAAGTTGAGAGTGCTATGGAAGTATAACATAAAGTACCAAATCCAGACTTGAAGGATTAGGAAATCTATCCAGGAGAATAAGGAATTCAAGTAGAGACTTAAAGATAATTTGGAGTTTGGCCAGGTGGGAGGAATAGTGTTTCTATAACCAGAAGTCATGTACATCTAGGCTGGACAATGAGAGCACAAAGCAAAGGTCTTGGACAATCTTCAAAATAGTTGTCTGACAGGTTTTTGAGTTGAGACTTAAGATAGCAAAGTCTTGGAGACATGGACAGTGGCAAAACTTTGAAGGTCTTACAAATTGCTATAGAGTTTGAACTTTATCCCGAAAGTAATAAGCCATCACAGAAGCACTCTAAATCAGTCATACAGTCAGATTTGATCTTAAAATATCCCCTCAAGAAAGGAAGATGGAATGGAAGGGAGAGAGTGCATGCAGGGAGACCAAAAAAGGAAGCTAGTAGTAATCCAATGGGAGATTATATTGGCCAGAATTAGAGGAGAGGGTGGGAAAATATGGATAGATTTCAGAAAGGGAATGAAAGGGAATGGAGAAGGTTGGGGCTGATTAAGGTGATGAGAGAATAGCAGGTGTCAATGACAAGGTTTGGGCAGCTGGGTGGACAGCAGTGCCATTCATTGAAGCAGGAAACAGGAGGAGAAGCAGGTTCACAGGAGTTAGTGAATTCACTTTGGACATGTTGATCTTCTTTTTAAAATGAGGTATGTTTGACATATAACATATTAGTTTCAGGCATACAACATAGTGATTATGATATTCGTCTAAGTTTCCGAGATGTTTACGTCTTAACTAAATCAAAGAATAAGTCTTAAAGCAAAATTGAGAAAGTATGCTTAATTACAAAATAGAGCTTATTTAAGAAAAAGATGTCCAGGCACAGATAGGATACTCTTTGTCTAAGTAATAAGAACTGCATTTTATTGAGCACGTACTATTCCAGGCATGTGCCTGCATGCACGCATGCATGTGTGCACATGCATACACACACAGGATTAATATCTCATCTCATATAATTTGACCCTTATAAACCTGTAAAGAAGGTGCTGTATTAGCCTCATTTTACAGATGTTAAAAGTGGACATAGAAATGTTGAGTAACTTGTTCAAATATACTCCTCGCCGGCGGCAGAGCCAGGATTCAAATACAGGAATCTGACTTGATTTTGATCTCAGTAGCCACATGACCCTGCCCTTACAAGTAATAAATATAAAGTGACGTGTTCCCATTCTCCTGTGTGTCTTTCCAACATCCATTTGTTTAAATTATCTTCTCATTTTTCCCCATAACTTTCTGACTATAGATTAAAAGATTCTTGTTTTCCCATATTTCTTGATCTTGCTTCACCCTTATTCCATTAATACTGTAATACTACATGTTCCTTCCTCCTGATGACTAATTTTTATACATTAGAATTTAGACCAAAGACTGGTCTCTTCCTTCTCTTCCACAGCTGATTTTGTTTTCACAATCCTAGTTACTGGTCCATCTCAAGTATTGACTTCTGACCTAATGTAAACTTAAGTTGATAAGACTATTAAAATATTTTCCTTATGGGGGCAGGAGGCATTCAGTAACCCACCTG
The DNA here is from genome assembly GCA_030015415.1 of Cynopterus sphinx. Classification (NCBI taxonomy): domain Eukaryota; kingdom Metazoa; phylum Chordata; class Mammalia; order Chiroptera; family Pteropodidae; genus Cynopterus; species Cynopterus sphinx. The sequence continues at coordinate 40,294,434 of CM057391.1, read as the reverse complement.
GGAGGTAAAGTAGACTGTAAATAGTGGGACACTAAATAAAATCAGCAGTCTAATGATAGCAGACTAATAAATAAGAAAATACATGTGATACCCTTAGCACAGTGCCTGACACATAGAAGCGGCTTAATAAATATGTGTCCTCTTCATTGAAAACTTTGAGAACAAATAATCTCCACAGGAGGTGAATATAGAGGAAAATGAGTAGAAGGCAAAGGATTGAGCTGACAGTTCCAGTTATAAGAGGAAAAGGAACACAACAGAAAAATTATAGACTTCACAAATTATGTCTTCCTTATATGTTATTAAAGTAATATCAAAATCAAATGCACTAGATTTATTGCATTGGACACCAGTGTTGTAACCTTTGGCAATCAAAATAAGAAATAGTTTCCATTGGAATTAAGTTTCAGTGCCATTCAGGTAACTGGAATTATTAACAGTAGTTTTTATTATTAGAAACATGATTTTAAGTGTTACTATTCATAAAACAAGTACATAGAGAGTGGTGAGCATATAAACTGTCCAGCTGATGATCTGGAAAATCATATTTGAGAGTATCAGGTCCAATAGGAAAGATAAAAATGAGTCATTAGCATTCACAGTACACATTTCTCCTTGTCGTCTTTAGATTTATTTTTTGGTTTCTTTGGGAATATTTAATTTGTTTTATCTGAGCCTGTCCTTGTTTACCTCAAGTAGGGCAGAATGATATACTACCTAAGAGAGTAATTAACTTGAGTTTGTGTGATCTGGGGAATTGCAATTACAGGTCACCATTTTAAATCTGCCCTGGGTTGGTAGAAGGCCATGACCATCTGTTGGTTCTTTAGTAATTAATACGAAATAGATGTATAACAGTACCAGTTTTTAACACAAACCTGGCCTTATAATTGCTGTGCTTTTTAATTTGAGAGGACCATGAGAGGTTATAGAATTAATATGTTTTTCTTACATAGCTACCTGTGTTTCTCCTCCATTCTCCTTATAAATTCATGGCCTTGCTTGACTTTTCCTTTTCGAGATAACTTGCCCATGTGGAAGAAAAGGTACACCACATTCTGTGCTTCTAATTACCATCATGACGTTTTATTTCCCACAAATCCCTAAGCAGCCCTTTGTTCATTACTAAACAGGTGGGGCTCTAAATGCCAATAAATATAGTGCTGCAAGTCAGAAAGCTCCCCAGAGCACCATGGCCTCATTAGCGATCTCCCACAACAAGCAGATAGAGGACTCAGCCAAGCAAGAAGCCTGAAACCCTCTCCATGTTGAATTACCCATCTTAGTTATTGGTTGTGGTGATTTTGCCTTCTTTCACAGAATATTTCATCCTTTTAAGGATTATTTGTGTAAGTTTTTCTTATTCTAAAGGTGCAGAGTAGACTCTGCCAGTGCATTTGCAGTTGCTAGAATAGCTATTGCTGCTGTGGCTGCCGTCCTGGGCAGTGCCTCTCTGTCGGGTGGCTGGGAGTATTTGTCCCACATTTAAGGATGGAAGGCACATTCTTCCTGCCTGAAGTGGAAAAATAATTAATCTCAGGGCAGCTTCTGATGCACCAACTCAGTGACAGTGGTCAAGGTCTAAAGGAAATGAACCAATTTTTTTGTTCCCTTTCATTTAAAACCTATAGTATCAAGAATCAGTGTTTCACCTTGAGTGAGATTCTCATATCTCAGAATGATACTTGCAGTAGCTTGTATACTGGATAATAATAAATAATAATACTAATCATAGTGATGATAATAATAATAGGAATAGTGGAAATAGTAGTAATGATGGCATTGTATGAATGCTTTGTAGGTACCAGCACCATGAGAAAGGTGCTATCGTCCAAGTTTTATATCTGTAGTAGATGAACATTGGGTGTCTAGATCCTGGATGTTTAGTGACTGATTTTCCTTAGTCACTCTTGAAACATCTGGACAAGTTCATCAAAGTCATCTGTTTTCAACTCCTCAAACACAAGTCCCACAATCTGCAAATATCCTAATTTCAAGTTCAAAGAGAAATGTAAGTTTTCAAAGGGTAAGCCTGGAGCTGCTGCAGCTGCCTGCTTTCCATGAGTCACCATCAAAGAGAACCGCAAAGATTAGTAAAGTACTCAGAGGAGAACTCGGGGACAAATGATTAGGAAAGAGCTGTGAGCAGGTTTTGGTTTGTGTTTTATCTTTTTTCCTCACCCTTTAATAGCAGTACCCCATGAAACGGTTTCCAAATGGATCAGGATACCATGGAGGTGAATATCGGTCAAGCAGCTGCTTCATTTTGTTTTGTTTGTTTACTCTCATCTTTAGAGGTAGCCAAAATCTGTATTTCAAAAGCATCGATCATCCATGGCTCCGTGGGTCTGTGTGTGCGTGTGTGTGTGTGTGTGTGTGTGCACGCTTTGCTCACTCACCATTAATAAATGTTTATATCTGCTTGGCTACTCTGGTTACTCTCAGATTGCAAAGGCATAAATCATCAGCTTCTGTCAGCTCTGGAATTGACTCACAGATTAAATGCAGATCTCTGTGAGATAGGTGCTGTTACACATATTTTTTTTATTTTTAAGAAATCTTCCCACTCTGATTGCTGTGCCTGCACCCGATAATCTTTTTCTATTTATTGCCCTACTTCATTGTGTGGCTAGCAAAGAATTTCAGATTACTCTTTCTACACATTTATGTCAACTTGTGTTGAAAAGTAAGTCAGCACTCAATGTCACAGGTTCTGTTATAAAGGTTTGTCTTTTAGAATAGGCTGTGATTTGACACATGTATTTAAAAGAAACCCCCTTAAAATTAAATTATTAAATTTTGCCAATTTGTGCCAAGGATTTGGAGTAATTAAGTATTCAGAATTTAGAAGGGTCAAATTGTAATCTTCTTTCTACTACTACTTTCAGTTAGACCCCTTCTCTTTTCTACATTTACTATTGATAAATATCCAGTAATGACAAATTCTCTAGTTTAACCAACACCAAAGGCCCTAATGAATACAAAAGCCATTAAGTAAAACAATCCATTAAGGAGAAGCATTAAGTCAGAACAGGAGAGTTTATCTGTTTTCTTATAGTTCTTATATATTATGCATTTGCCAAATTCATTGTCCCAGTGGACACGAGGCAAATCTCCAGTACTAAATAAGAACTGAAGCTTTCATTCTGGGATTCTGCTTTCATCTGTCTAACACTATTGTTACAAACAGCCAAATTGTTAATGGAGAACAAAGGTCATTACATCCAAATTATAAAAACGTATAAATTAATTTGTCTGAAAATTTAAAGTCTTAATGTAAGTTGAGACTAATGAAAAAATCTAAGACAAATGGTGAAAAGGATGATTAACATTCAAAGCAGAATTTATTTTTAAACATGCTTTTTGGGAATATAATACTCTGGCAGAGCAATACCTGCCTCCCACAATGCCCAAATTTTCTTCCAGAAATTGAGCATCCCAGAAAATTGTTTCAGCAATTCATTTAATGATTTTTTTTTTTGAAATATAAGGGCCAACAAGAGGAAATCAGATATATTTTCCAGAAATGTGCTTTGCAAATCATCCTACTGGAAACTATCTGGTCTGTAACTTGTGGGATTTGAGTCCTGGCTTTCTAATGAGGATAAACCTGAGCTCAGTAAGACTTGTAGCTAGTCCATGTTCCCATGTCTTTTTCCATTAAGAATCTGAATGTTAACTGTGATTTTCTGGCCGGATTCCAGCTTGGTTAATTGCATGCTGTCTACCTAAATTCCCTTTGCTTGGGATGTTTTTCACTTTGGATTACATTGCTCTTATTGTCATGTTTCCCCCAATAGCTGGGTACATGATATTGTAGAATGAGCCAGAATATAATTTGTTAAGCTAATAAGAGTACTTTGGGGATGAAGGGTTAAATGTAAGTAGTGTGCTTTTCACAATTTCCCCCAATGTGGCCTATTTATACAGTAATTAATGTGGAATAGCATTAGTGAAACATGGATTTGAGCCAAATCACCATGACAAGAGTGGCAGTAACACAGAAACAAATAATTTTGATAAATTCTATTGAAAATAACCATTCAAAAAAAATCCCCAGAGCCTCCCTGCCTAATGCACCTATTTTTTTGTTTGTTTTTGGTCTGAAGTTGACACATTTAATCACTAATTAAGTTAATACAATATTCAGTAAGTAAAATTTATTTTATTCTATATGAACATCAAAAAACCGTAACACTGTCCATCAGCTTTATACCTAGACAGCACATAGCACAATAACTTGCATAGTGAAACTCATTAAAGTAAAAAAATTTTTAAATGGATGAATATGGGGACAAAAACAGGGGGAGGAAATTAATATTTACTGATTTTCTAAAATTCACTAATCTTAATAGGTTTGTTACCTATAATATCTCATCTGATCCTCATAGTTATCCCCCTTTCATAGATGAAAAAACAGAGGCTCAGAGGGTCCAAGTGGCTTCCCCAAGATCAAATAGCTTTGATTTTCATAGCCAAGTATGTTTTACTATAAAACCTGGCCCTGTCATTCCTCAGTGTCTTGCAGGCTCCCATGTTCTGCATACTTGGCCTTAATTTGAAGAGGCAAGTTTGAAATCCTCAGACACTGTGAAACTCATGTTGATCCCCGCAGACAAGGTTAACAACTGCCCTATAGAATTTTACATTGTTATTCTTCCTCTCATTACTCCAATTCAAATCTGTCACTATCGCCATTTTAGAGTTGTCATAACTATTGCCAAGTAATTATACACTTGTCACCAAATATACAATAAATTGAATCTTTATGAATTTTAGTATAAAGTAGTTCAAATGTGAATGCTTAATGAATCCAGAAAATAATGAGAAAAAAAGTACTCCTTAAGCTCCCTAAAATTCACTCACCATGGTCGCATCTATTGTGTTGACTAGAGAACATGCACTTCAACCTTCCTGCACCTGGACTGTGTTCATAGCCAAGTTTTCAGTTTTTTAACTGGCATTAAATTTCCTAGAAACTGAATGTGTGGAAAATGACAGAAATTCATTTTACCTCATGAAGGAAATCATTTTCTTCTTATTTTGACTTTTTTAATAGCATGAGAGTCTGTGCCTTTAAAAACCATGGAACAATATAGGAAATATGTATTTCTATATGATAAATCTATAGCTTAGGAAACAATGATATGTAAGCTATAAATCAGTCAATTTCCAATCACTCAATCACATATCTCACTTTAATCCAGAAACTACTATACAAAAATATTTTATTTCCAGCCAGATAGTGGCTAATTTATGACTCTGCCAAGAATTCCATTTTAATTAATTTTATTTATCTTATTTCTCTTTCTCTGCTCCTCATATCTCATCTGTTTGCATTGCCTAGATTTTAATTAAAAAAAAAAAACCTCTCCTCTCTAAGGAGCAATCTAAAGTGGCAAAAATAATCATTTAAAATATTACAGTCATTAAAAAATTGGCTGTGGTGGAAGCCATGCATTTTCAATTTTCCTACAAATGATGTTTTAGCTTCCTTTTAAAGTGCACTTTGTATCTGAATTGTCTGCCACCAGCCAGCTTGGCTATCAAAAGTGGTCTTCCAGCTGGGTGGGCTGAATGACAACTCCTTAATGGAGGAAATAGATGGCTCTCTGCTCATGTGGAGGGGAAAGCATACTAGGCAGATTTCATTCCATCTGCCATCAGCTCTCTGCAAGCTGGCATTGCCCAAATGCCCAATATACTCATTCCAACAAAAAGGATATTGTAAAAAAATAAATTGCAAGGCTACAGATGCTTGAAAGAACCATCAGAACCATTAGACCCTGGGGAGATAATATTAAGAGGTGCCTCAGTGTTCATCTTTGCTGAAAACCTAATTAAACTATGGTGGAGGCAATTGCAAGTACTTTTACAAGTACAGAGGTGAAGTCATTAACATTTACAGCAGAGTATAGGGAACAACCTTAGAAAAACGCTGTCCTGAATTGTGGCCAAGGACTTGTTGTATTGAGGAATTTGCACTGATGTTTCCTGTTGATGCTTTTCTGAATGGCAAATTCTTGTCACTTAGTTACACTGTTCTGCTTTTCAAGTAAAGGAAACCCAGATAACAGCAAAATAGGAAAATATTTTTGATAGATAAAGGGAAACAAATAAGGACTATGTTTAAGGGATTTTTAATAATTGAAGATCTGATAGTATTTAGAAGTATAAAGTGAATGTCATTGATCAATGCTAAAATAATGAAACAATGTAAAAATAATCATAATTAATGTACATTAGGAGGGCTTGAAATAGAAATATTTAGAACCATTTGCAGAATTTATACGGTCCTTTCCCCGGAATAAATGCTAGTTACCTGATACCATAAATCAATCAAAAGCTATGACTTAGGAAGTCACATGCTACTTGTAATCATTTGCTCAAGAAAACCTGATAGACTGCAAAATATTCTTGTTTTTATCATAGCATATCATAGCACAAGCTGATTTAATTGTCATTTGAAGTTGTGGAGATTTTAATTATTACTGCATATAAATGACATGAGTTTGAATAGATGCTTAACAAAAACAGCTCGATATTAAAGTCACTGAGAGCAGTTTTCTGAAATTCTTTTTATACTTTCAATGCACACTTTGGATTTTTAACATAGTACATTCATGTTATATAATGCATCTGTAAGAAAAGTGGCAACAGACATCTTCCAGTATTGAATTTCCCTGTTTTAGGAGATTATTTGGTAATCTGCCAAAATTTGGAGGGCTTTTAAATTTCTAAATGACTGTTCTATCTGCCCTGAAAATGAATGAGTGTTTGCAGTATTTTTATCATATTGTATTGTGGGAAGTAGTCTTTTGCATTTTACTAAAGGTTTAAAGTGGATCTGAAGAATTTTAATGACTATTTTAATGAGAAACATAATAGATTTAAATAGTCTCTGATTTCTCTATCACCTACTGCTAAGAGTGTGGAACATAATATCTTATTTTTGGAAAAAGCACATATTCAGAAATAAAATAACACTATTTTATAGCTCTTAGAAGTTTCAAAAAAGCACTTCTATGTATAATATATGTATTTTTAACATTATCTCTAGGGAATAAATACAATTGGCTCCATTCCACATCCTGAGAAACTAAGGCCTAGAGGAGTTAAATGACTTGTGTGAAACCATGTAGCCATTAAGTAGAGAAATGTACTGGAAACATGCTTTCTAATTCCAGTCCCCAAACTCCTTAAGGATGGATAGTAACTAAGCTTTAATTTCTTGTCCTTTTGATTATTTTTGGTTTCCAGTATTCTGTTCATTTTCAATCTGAATTTCCTTGATTTGTGTAAAGGCTAAATTAACAGGTAGATTCTTGGAAAAAGTTCAAGCAACCCCTAGCCAAGCAGGCCATGGATTCCCATCCAGAGGCAGAAGTGCAATCTCAAACAAGCAGAGACTCAGGCATAAATTCTTAGCTAGGAGACATCTGGGAAGCCAGGCCAGTCCCGGGACATGAGTCCCTGTGACCACTCCTAAAATAGAATTAACATGAAACTTTAATTTGCCTTATGAATAGACTTAGGAATCCTCAGAATAAGAACCCTAAACTGGCTCCCTACCCTTTGCAAGATTCTTAAATATAGGACCTACACATAATCAACTTCTCAGTAGGCCCATTTCTTGCTCAAATATCTGAGGAATTTACCAGTTTCATAGGCTATCACCTATTTTATACTCCTAATATTACCCTGCTGGCTCATATCACCCTTGCTTCAAACTTGGAAAACATTGGGTTCTACTCAGAATGGTGAGACAGAAATCATATCATGATCTTAGCATGGTAGGGAGCAGAACAGGCCATCTTTGTGTGAGTTTTATTCATCTCCAGGCCCCGCTCTCCATCAAAGGGTAGCCCTATTCTACTCTGAGACAGGGAAGGTTGAGCAGCCTCCCCCTGAGCTGTGGCTGTTTACTTTGGGTGTGTCACACCTTTCTTTGATAACATGGTACTGTACTAAGACTGTGAAGGAGAGAATATTCAAAGAGCAGTACTTCTCCTCCTCCATAACCTAAGGACATGGGGTCTATTTGAAAAGGGATAGTAGAGCTAATTGTATATCTTCCCTTAAACTTGACAGGCATGATTAGGATGTTTTCAGTGCAAACATGAATACTGACTGGTATAAACCACTTGCTAAAGAGAGTTACTGCTAGTTTTTAGATCCTACTGTTATGATATTGGTTAACAGTTTTTTTCAGGTTGCTTTCTTCATACTTGATACGATAAATATTACTTGTGTTTCATATATTGGTATTATGCTGTTGTGGTGACAAAAATGTATGTTTAATAGCAAATTTTCAATTGTTGTACAATTATATATTTTTAGTTTCCTAAAACACCAAGTCATTTTAATTTTGTGAAATGTGTTTAGCAATATGCTATCTAGTTTTATAAGAGTTTGATCTTTTACATAAAATTTCAATCTCAATTAAATTAAAATATGCATCAAATAAGTTAATAATATAAATCTTGAAGGAGTAGTGAAATAATTATGTTAAAATGATGACAGACCCAGTGGATGTGCCTTACATCTAAGTGCTCTGAAAGGACTTCCCCAAGGTTATAGGCTCTGGCTCTCTTGAACTTACAGGAGCTGCTGAAAGCTTTATTTACTCTTTTAATATAGTAGTCTGATTCCTCCCCCAATTGACTTTACCAGTCTTAACCAGCTTAATTGTCATAAAGCATTTCTTGTACACAGCAGTCCCCTGTTCTGGAACACCAGTGCCAACAGAATATTATAGAAATCTCTTAGACTGCCATTTAATATCCTTTACTGTCAGACTACTGTCTAATTCTGAAAATCATGCCTACTGATCACCTTTATAATTCATTCATATTTGTCATCCAACTTGGATTTTTATCCACACTTTAAAGCTAGTTGAAGACTTGCTCATCTATGAAGCCTACTCACCTAGACCAGCCCTGGACACAGTGATTCTACCCTCTCTTACTCATTAGCACTTACCATGCTGCCTGGCTTGAGATCTATGTTTGGTGTATCTCAGCTGGACTGGGATCTTTTTTTAGAGCAAAGATTATATATTATTATACTTTATTATAAACCCCTTTCTCCCAATATTTTTCTTAAGGCCTCCTACATAGTGAGCTCTCCCCATAAAAGGTTAATTACCTGAAAAGACATAGTCATATTATTCATTCATTTAATTACTGAAATATTCAAGGAATATTTTTGAATCCCCACTATTTGCCCAGCACTGTGCAAAGACCTGAAATAGAGAATAAAATGGACATTTATCCCTGCCCTACAGAACATAGAGTAACTGACATTTTCTGCCCAACTATTTTCCATCATATCTTTTTTATTTTAAGAGAATATAAAACTTAAAAGAATGTTTGATTTTTCTTTACTAGCCTTTCTTTATATGTAACTTATTATCAAAAATGATTAATACAAACATCATATTTTTTAAAGTGAATATTAAGTTTACTCAGCTCCAGAGGTTGATCTTGCCTTTTTCAATTTAAGCTTAAAAAATATAGCTTAAAAAAATAGTATCACAAAAATTTATTTTTTTTTACTCTTTGTAAGCCTAGTATTATTTTGGAGAATATCAAAAGTTTGTGATTTTCCAGCTCCTCCTTGGGGAAATCATGCACTTCTTAGGTCTGGTCCAAAACTTTTACAGGAAGTAGCTAGGGCTATGTGAGCATATCAGGGACTACTTTGACCTTTTCTGTATTCTATGTTTTGATTAGCTGGCTCTTCTACTCATATTCCATTTACAGACAAATTGTGAAAGGCTCAAACGGCAAGCCAGAAATATATGGAATATTGAAAAGGTCAATGTGATTTAGCCCATAACCACAGCTTTGAAAATATATGACCAGTCATTATTACACTTAATCTCCTCAACAAGAACTATGGTAAAAATGAGAAACTATTTCAATTAAAATATTCTTGTTTTGTACTGAAGGCTGAGGTGGCAAAGCTCAAAGGCCTCTTGATTCCTTTTTTATAATTTAATAAGTCAGAGAGAAAGTGTAATTGAATTAGACAAGAAAAAAAAGTGGTAACGAGCTCTTTTGATTTGAGAGTCCATCATAGAGGGAATAATATAATGACTTTTCTAAAAACTCTAATTATACATGAGTAAGACAGATACAGCTACAAAACCAATTCAACAGCCACCCCATGCTCTCTTTTTATCTACAGCATAGCTGTCAGTCAGATGGAAACTCCATTTATTTCCATGGAAATGAAGGCAGTGAGTTTAATTTCGCCACCACCCGGGATGTAGATCTTTCTACAGAGGATATTCAAGACCAGTGGTCAGAAGAATTTGAGAGCCAGCCTACAGGGTAAGTAATTGTTATCTCCCATGCTGTGTATAGCACTTACATTTATTTCACTGGACATATTTTAAATGCATATTGTTAAATACCAATGCTGATGGTCTTAGAATAGACAACCCAAAGGGGTTACACTTACCCTAACAATTCTTTATTCATAATCAGCTATTTTTATGCAGATTAAAAATTTGTGATTATAAATACCTTTTATCTTCAGTTGAATCACTAATATCTCATCTTTGTTTATTAAGCTTTTACTGGAGAAAGTTTATTTTCAAAGTGTGCTGAATATAAAATATTTTCACTACTATTGAGACTTTCAGTTGTCGTTCTGAAATCTGAGATTTAAAGATGCTGCTACTGATTTTCAGTGGAATGTGGTTCTGATCTAAAAAAAAATATTTGGGGGGGGGATAAAATTTATCTTTTAGAGATTTTTAAAGGAGATATATGGGGCCAAGACTACAGTAGATAAGAGACCCGAAGCAGTGAGGATGGTTTGGTGGTAGTATTTTCTGGCCGTTCTGAGCTATGTGCCTTCTTCTGGGTCCTGTGTCCCTAAGGTATCTCCTGTTACTCAAGCAGTATTTTCAGACATTCAAGTTAAAAAATCTTAATAAGTTCAGTGAATCAAAATCCATACAGTAGTGAAGTGAGGAGGAAATTCTAGAAATTTCCTAGTTCTCACCTGGCTTTTCTTTTGTAATAAACACATGTAATCAGAACACCAGGTCTAATTGGTTAGTATATGTTTTCTAATACTACAGTAAAGATGAATAAAATAACATTAATTTCTTAAGGAATATGAAGTAGCAGTACTTAACTTTTACTGTGAGAAACTTTTCTGTTTGAGATATTGTCATGTCTCTCTGATCTCAACAAATTAAGTCAAAATGGGATGGAATTTCTAAGTGCCTAAGTGACAAGAAGGCCAACATTGTTCCCTTGAGCTCCCCACTTCCCATACATTGCCCAGGAATTGTATTCAGACCCAATAAGAGGAGAATCTGACCAGCAGCCTGAGCCCACCACTGCTGTTATTATTTTTTGCTTCCACATTGGGGTCTTTCACTGCCAAAAGCTAGATTTCTGCTGTGGCTGACCCAGTCTGCTCCTCCTGGACCCAGGGAAGTCTCAGGTCCAGCCTGTGGAACAGGCCAACACAGGCCTCTGAAGGAGGTTGACACTGGGGAACCACCCTTTTGGGACTTTCCATTGACCTCTGTTCAGGCCCTTTAGTCAACAAAGTCCTTCTCTTTGGTTTCTGTCACCCCTAAAGTTCCACACCCACTGTCACTCCAGTATCTCCTTGAGGGACTAGCATAGACTGCTCTTCTTTCTCATCTCTTGGATATACCCGGGCATTTGGCTGCTTTCCTTTGTAACCTGCACTATACTACAAATGCTGCTTTACTGGTATAGAAAAGAACGTTGTTATAATTTTTAATCATAGCTTTTAGGGGAAAAAAATCCTGTCACCCAATCAAATTAATGTGAAGCATTTTTTACTAAAAAAAAAGATTAGGAATCTGGTAGTGAAATTCTTGATGTGTTTTTTCTCAGCCAGGTTTACAGAATATTTACATCATTCTTCTCCTCAACCATCAGAACCCATACAGACAATTTATCATTATAAGCTCACCTACTAAAATAGAAAACGTAGGTGGTATTCAAGAGTGACCAGTTGAGTTAATTGAATTATGTAGCTCTGAGGTCAATTTTTAAAAACAATTTAAAAGTTAAATTATTAATATAGAAAGAGAAAAAAAGCAACTGAATCATTATGACAGTTTTGGAACCCACTTTCCCAGATTTCCCTGTTTTCTTACCATTGAATCAAAATATTTGATCTTAGATCACAAAGATATAAGAGCTGTTTGTGTTTAATATCACAAAGCTGTCCCAAATCCAGCGTTGATCAGTTTAGTTTTTTTTAAGTGGTATTTTAAAGGTTCTTTTTCTTTTTCCTAAAGAAGACACATCTGTTACTTCAGCAAGAAAGAAACTTTAATAGATACACTGCTAATTTATGTGAGTCTTTTTTAACTTTGGCTTAACCTTACAAACACATCATTTAATTAACAACTGCCATATTTCACCTAGCCGAGGCGTCTTTAGATGGTAGGCGCTTGTGTAGAAAAACACATTGGTACAATATGAAATTTGTGTACTTGTCTTTCATCCCAAATGCAAACATTGTATGTTTTTACTATTCAGATACTTTTAAAAAATATCCTTTCTATTGCTGTCTCTAGATTATTCATGTTGAAGAGAAACTCCATAAATGCAGTGAATACTAGAATAACTGAATTAAGACAGCATGCTTCAGTTCCCCACCTGCCTCAAATCCTTGGAAATTACAGAAAATGAGCAAGTGAATTTACCCTAATACTGTAAAACAAGAAAGTATGCCCTAGTGGATCAGAAATTAGGAAGGAATATACAAAAAAGAAAGAAAGGGAAGGAAGGGATTTGATGGAAGCAGGAAACTATAGCTCAAAACACATGATGAATAAGACAATACAAAAGGTGTCTCAGCACTGCTCTGCGTCAGTGTGGCTGGACACAGGACTGGGATGAAGCTCTGAGATACTGCTGTAGGCACTGCCAAGAAGGTGAGGCCTCATTATACCTGCTTCTAACCAGAGGTTTTCCCCAAGGTATCATTAGTGAAAGTGGACATTGGAATGAAGAAGCAGAGCAATGCCAGGTGCCTCTATGGTAGTTCTCACTCCAGGTCACATCTGCCCCAAGTCGATGAGCATTTCTATACTAAAACTAAGAGAGAATAGTCAAAACAAAATTAAGCAAAAGATCTAGAATCATCAAATCTCAGTAAAATCAACTTCATGAAAAGAAGCATCGAGCTAAAGAACTAAGAACTGAGAAAATGGAAGTAGCAAAACAAACAAATGCAGATTTTATGAGAAGTTTAATTAATATCCTTAGAGTGAGAACAGCATGCTGAATTTATGAAATTAAAACATTTTATAAGCAAGAAAAAGAGATTGAGATGTGAAAAACTAAAATATATGATTGTTAAACTTAATAGATTTTCCCCCTTGAATGTCAGTATAGGCATAGGTAAAGAACAAATTAATAAGCTAGAAATTTGAGTCTTGAAATCTTTCCAAAACTAAGGTCATTAGATATAAGAAAAAGAGGTGTAAAGTGTGGAGAGGCAGAATTGGCACTTCTGATATTAAAAATAATAGAAATTTCAGAAGGAGAAGTCTAAGAGAATATATGGAATGAAATAGTCAAAGAAATTGTAGAAGAAAAGGGCCTGAGATTTAAGAAAGAAGAAAAAAGACTTAGTTCCTTTGAATCAAATGTTTGGCAAGATGAATGGAAAAATACCCAGTCCTAGACCATCTAGGAGAAACTTCAGAACACCTATAAAAGAAGAAATCCTAAAAGCTTCTAGTTGAGATTTATTTTATTTACCTTAGTAGCACTAAGCATGATTTTTGTTTTTTGTTGTTGTTGTTTTAATGAAACAGTTATTTTCATTTCTGAGAGAAAATTATTTGGAATGTAAAATTCTTCTCAAAAGAAATATAATTCAAGTATCAGGAAAAATAAAAACCTTTTCAAATATGCAGGGATCAGAACATTTATCCTCTTTGAAAGAATTACTAGAAGGTAAATATATACCTAGAAATTAACCCAAGAAGAATGTGATTCAAGAAAGAGTAGTGAGCAAGTTAAAAACATGAAGTTTGTAGTTTAGCCTAAGTATTTATTATTGAAAAGTTTTCATAAAAATTTGGAATTAAAACCCAGCTGATCTCAACTTGGGAGGTTCAAAGGGAGGTTGACAAAAAGAAAATAGGAAGTGAAATATTGCCAAAGTTCTTAGTTTGCTTGGAGTGAAGATATTCATCTTGGTTAATTCTTAGTGTTAATAGAAAACTATGAATGTAAATTATGTATGTTGAAAAAGAGTAGATTAACCAAATACAGAATATACAATTTCAAAAGCATTAGATTAGCATATAATAATTAGCATATAATTAGTCCAACAAATTTCAGGAAAATAGAAAAAAAGCAATAAATAAAAATAGGGTAAATAGAAAACAGAAAATAATTTACCAGTAACCAACCTAAACATATCAGTAACACAATTAATTTGAGTTATATTCATTATTAAATGAGATTCTCACAAGTTTTTAAAAATTTGCTACATATTTCCTATTTATGAGACCCAAACTAAAATAACACTAGAAATTCAAAGAAGAGAAACTAATATACCAAGCAAATGCAAAAAATGAAGAAGGGTAGCATATTAATATCAGATATTCAATCAGATAAAATAAAATTTAAGTTTGAGTGTTAATAGGGCTAAAAAGATGATTTTTTTATGACTTCAGTGTGCTTTAGCCATCTTCCAAATACCAGTACTACATCCCTATATTTGATCAAGGCCTTTTCCTTTTTCTCTTTTTTGTTATTCCCATTTTCCCAACTCCTCTCCTTTGGCAACCATCAGCTTGTTCTCTGTATCTATGGGTCTCTTTATGTTTTGTTTGGCCTATTTATTTTGTTTTATTTAGATTCCACATATAAAGGAGATCATATGGTATTTGTCTTTGACTTATTTCTTTTTTAAAATGTAATTTATTGGGATCACATTGGTTAATAAAAGTACATAGGTTTCAGGTGTACAATTCAATAATACATACATACACACATACATACATACATATATATATGTGTGTGTGTATATATATATGTATATATACATATACTATATATATATATATATATAGCATAGTGTTTTCATACTCAAAGTTAAATTTCTTACCTATCTGGATAATTTTACTTAGCATAATACCTCTAGGTCTATCCATGTTGTCACAAATGACAAGATTTCATTCTTTTTTATTGCTGAATAATATTCCATTGAACATATATGTATAGTATATAATATATATTACCTATATAACATATTTTCTTTATTTTGTCTTGATGGACATCTAGGTTGCTTCCAAGTATCTTGGCTATTACTAGTAATTCAGCAATGAACATAGGGGTGCATATATATATTTAAATTAGTGTTTTTGTTTTCTTCAGTTAAATACCCAGACATGGAATTGCTGGATCGTATGGCAGCTCTATTTTTAATTTTTTGAGGAATCTCCACACTGTTTTCCATAGTGGCTGCACTAATTTACAATCCCACTGACAGTGTACTAGGGTTCCCTTTTCTCCACATCCTTGCCAACACTTGTTTGTTGATTTATTGATAATAGACATTCTGACAGGTGTGAGTTAATATCTCATTGTGCTTTTAATTTGCATATTCCTGATGATTAGTGAGGTTGAGCATCTTGTCATGTTTGTTAGCCTTCTCTGTGTCCTCTTGCGAGAAATGTCTTTTCATGTTCTCTGCCCATTTTGTAAGTGATTTGTTTGTTCATTGGTGTTTTTGTTAAGCTGTATGTATTCTTCATATAATTTGGATATTAAACTTTTATCATATATATCATTTGCAAATGCCTTCTCCTTTTCAGCAGGTTATCTATGCGTTTTCTTAATGGTTTCTTTTGCTGTGCAAAAATTTTAGTTTGATGTAGTTCATTTATATATTTTTTCTTTCATTTCCTTTACTCAAGGAGATATATTCAAAAAAATAGTTGTTAATAGCAATGTCAGAGTTTACTGCCTATGTTTTCTTCTAGAAATTTTATGGTTCCAAGTCTAACATTTGAGTCTTGAACCCCTTTTAAATTTATTTTTGTAGGTAGTATAAGAAAGCAATATAATTAATTTTTCCTCATGAGTCTGTCCAGGTTTGCCAGTACCATTTAATGAAGAGTCACTCTTTACCCTATTAAAAGGGATGCTTTATGTAACACTGTATGTATAGCACTTTGCACTATGCATGGCACATAATAAATAAACAAAAAACTTAAAAATTAGTTGTTATTCCAACTATAATTACATCAGTAATGGGATATGACCAAAGTGGTGTTCAAAGAAAATTATGCCATGTTAATTAATGAGATATAAAAGAAACATAAACAAAATTAAATAAGCCAATGAAACCCCTAAATAAATGAATGAAATGTGTCATAAAGAAAAAAGACAATATTAATTAAAATGATAATTGGATCTTTTAAAACCATGCAACTGTTAAAATGCATCAGAGTAAACAAAACTGTTGCAAGCTGTTAAAAGACACATATTACTTCTTACTTGTTCTGCTTTGCTTTTGACCTGAGTTCTAACATTGCTTTCTACTTAGGAAAATTAATTTTATCTTTAAAAATATAAACAGTAATTTTGCAAAGAAAAATATAAGATCTATATGATTAGGTATGGTAAAATAGTTCTGGAACTTCTTCATAGAAATTCCTTTAATTTGCAGCACATTGACACACCATTTTTGCTCTTGGCACTGCCATTCTTGAATTGGTTAATTGCTCTGTCCCCCTCTATAAACTAGCTGTCCGTATGAGCATCCAGGACACAGCAACTGGCTTTCTATTCAAGGGAAGACCTTCTTTACTGAAGTCACAGGAAGATAAAAGAATGAAATCTGAATTCTTCTGAAATAATTTCATTTCTGAAAGCCTCCCACAACATTAGCAGTGATGGGATTTTCTGTGGAAGGTATCAGAGTAGGTTATTGGCACCAAAATGTTCAGCAGCCTACTTCTTCAACGTGACTTTGTTTCCTATATTCCTTCTTCAGTAGGTCATCTGACCAACACTGACTACAAAACAGTCCTAAATATCTAGGAGTTTATGTGAAGGAAGAGCTGAAATCTGACACCTTAAGAAGCATAACTTGGGGTTATCTGTACTCTAGACCAGGAGTCCCCAACTCCCAGGCTTTGGACCACTACCGGTCCGTGGCATGTGAGGAACCGGGCTGCTCAGTAGGAGGTGAGTGGCGGACCAGCAAGCACAGCTTCATCTGTATTTACAGCCACTCCCCAGTGTTACTGTCACCACCTCAGCTCCACCTCAGATCATCAGGCATTAGATTCTCAGGAGTACTGGTCCCTCATGCCAAAAAAGTTGTGGACTACTGTTCTAGAACACATCTAGGAGCATTAGAGAATTGAAAATTTAATTCCTAAGCCCATAAACTGAACTAAATAATAAAATTATCTCTTTCTGTATTTTGAAATCTAACAATAGAATAATGACTGAATATAGCTTTGCATATACATAATAAATTATTATATGGACTTTTTATAAAGAGTTAATAATGCCTGGGAAACTGTGTATGTTATTAATGTAAGTGGAAAAGAGCACAATTCTAACATATATACAATATTATCACATTAATATTGTATTTTTTATCTATATTAAAAGTAAATATACTAGTAAAATATTAATTGTGCTTATCCCTGGAGTAGTGTGTTTAAGGGTGATTTTTTTTCTTCTGCTCTTTGTATTATCCAGTTTTCTTAATAATGAGAATATTGCTGTCATAATAAAAAATAAGTAGAATTTCTTTAAACTTGCAAAAAAGATTTACACATGTACTTTAGAATGATTTATGCAAGTGCCCTTTCCTACGGCATTGCCATCACTTCTGTGAAGAATCTTCCCCTAATTGGAAAATAAAATAAAAAGCAACTAGTAGCAAATAATTCCTGTATATGACAGAATACTCAGAATTACAACACACCAACAAGATGTAGAAAAGATGCCAGGAAGCAAACAAGACTTCTCCTGGGATGAAATATCCTTTCCCAGCTTCAGCTTTGCTGACTTTTCCAGTGGTCAGAAATAGCTGTCTCTGAACTGCTAATTTCAGTTTCTTCCAACTTCCAGTCCTAACAGTCCTGTTCTACTACCATCCACCCCCTAATAAAATAAACTCCAAGAAATACATTTAAAGACAGATCATCTGAGATTACAAGCAGTGGTTTCCTTAGGTCAGCCATAGCTGGTGTCTGAGATGATTTATTATAAAGAGAACAAATGCAAAGTATTAGTTATATATTTTAAAGACATTGCTTACAAAGTGTACACACCTACAATGAAAGACTCAAAATGTCTTTCTTAAATGTAATGCTATTCAGTGGAATAAAGTTAAGAAAAAAGGTAATATAAAATCAAAGAAAACGATTTTATATTGGATTCCTTGTTTCAGGGAGATAGTTCCAAAGAATCTTACATGTAACAATTGAAAATTACAACTGCTTATAGACCAACAAGAACAATTTCCATTATAATCACTTCAATGTAAGTTAATGCTTTTATTAAAGATACGCTTTAAAATTATTTAGAACTCTACAGATTATTCCCTTGGTCCTACCCAGAAAAATTACATTACCTCTGATCAGAATACTTTTCACAAAATGCTTATAAAGCTAAAGATGAATTTTTTTTTAATTTATAATTCATAGTAAGTGAATTGAAGATAGATTGCCAGTCTAAGTTAACGGTGTATTAAATGAGCTTTTTTTTTTATTTTCATTAAAGCAAAACCCTCTTGACCAGTTAGATAACATAAATAATAAACTTAAGGGCCCAGATAACTTGTAGTCAAAATCTCAAATAGTAAAAAAGACCTGAAGATAGGTAAAATGCAGTCTTTCTTCCAGTTAAGTACCCCCTTGCTTAAAGATATTTCATCAAAAACACTTTGCAAACTGTACACTTTTGCTTTGTCCAAGATTTTTTTTCTGCTAATCCCAGTATTAAAAAATAAAAATACTCATTATAATTTATAAATTTATTTTAATATCTACTTCGACTTATTTTAAAACAAAAATAGCACTATATTTCATAGGGGGAGCAAGGGGAACTAACACTCATTGAGACTGTAACGTCCCAGGCGATACATTATTTTCTCAAACATTCCCCAGTTTAGGTCATATTTCTGCTTTATTGGTGGGAAAGCTGAAAGCTTTCTACATTCTAAACCAAATAATTATTTTGTTAATCCAACAAGAGTATAAATAAACATAATGTGTGTAATAGAAACCTAAAACAAAATTGAATTTGAGTGAGATACAGTCAAACCAATTGAAGGAAATAATTTTTGAAATGCAAACAGGCAGGGAGAGCTTCAAATAGAGCTCATCCTTTACCTTCACCTAAGCTGCCGTGCTATAGGAAAACCTATAAATGCAGTGGAGGTGAGAAGCCTTCAGTCAAAGTATACACCTTGCTAGACATCACAGGACTTGTACTGGAGATAAACTTCATGAATATAAATTAATGTGGAATGGTCTTTACCTATAGCACATCTCTTATTAAGCATCAGAGAATTCATGTCCAATAGAGACCTTATGGATATAATGATCTTATTCATCCTCAGAGAAGTCATAGCAGATTAAAAACCTATGGATTTGGCAAATATGGGATCTTATAGCCAGGTTTTATTCTATATCTCTTTCAAACCTAAAGTTGCCAGCTTGGTTTGAGATATTCTGGACAATATAATAAAACAATTTTTCATAGATAGTGTGAAATGTTCATTATCTTTAGAACCTTTTATGCCAATAATAGTAGAAACAAGTCTGATTAAAATATAAGACCTCTGTTGCCTATGTTCACATTCTTAATGTTTTCATAACCCTAAAATGATAGCATTTAAATTTTTATTCTGAATTATAATACATATAAATTATGTCTTTATTCTTTTTATTTGAATATTATTTAATTATTGCAAAGCAAATTTTTAAAATAAAAATCAAAAGTTCCCCATGATAATCTTATTTCTCTTTGTCAAAATGTTGGCATATAGTAGCATATCTTCATTGAGGCTTTTCTGTGACCATACCAAAAGCAAAAAACAAAAAACCATCAGAATTTTATTTTACATACTATACTCCAACTTGATTTTTTGAAAACTTACCAATATATTATAAATAGCTAGTCAATAAATGTAGATCATTATTTCAAATAGGTGAAGTAACAGTTTATCTAACTGAATCCCTATTGATAGACAAAGAATATTGTTAAAAACATTTTATACTTGTTAAAGATTTTCTGAAAGATAAATTTCTAAAAGGAAAAAGGAAAATTAGAGAATCAGGTATGTATGTGTACATATATGTAAGTATGAATGTAATTTTTATTTTAATAGTTACTGCCAAATTTCTCTTTTAAAAATATAGATTATTCTTTTTTTAAAGCTCATGTTGGAAAATTTTTACATTTCAGCTTTATTGAGATATAATTTAAATTGAGGTATAATTTATTGGGACATTTAAAATTGTAAGCTATTGGCATTGAAATGAAACATGGTGGAGTGAGAGATATCCCCAGATTTCTCCCCTTGAAACAACAATAAGCTGAACATCTAAAACTCTACAAAAAACACCCAAACTGCACACCAGCACATATGAGTGTGGGATCTACACATAAGATCTACCACAGATCAGAACACCAGGTGTCAGGTGGTGGAGTGGGAAAAACAAGGAAACTGTGTCTAGCAGTGCCAGAGCTCCCTGTAGGAGGAGGGGGACGGGTGAAGAAGCAGCAACTTCCCTGAACATCCTTGCCAGGGAAAGCTGTGAGTTCTCAGTGGCCAGCAGCTGAGCCCAGTCATCAGGGCAGAAATAAAAGAAGTAGAACAGCAGAAAAACAATAGTTGATTTTTACCAGCCGTGGTTGCAAAACCAAGGCTGAGGTGCAGCCCCCAACCCCCAACCCCCAACCCAGAGGGCCCCTTTCTCCATATCCTCTGAGACCAAACACTGCAGAGCCTCAGGGGAATCTGAGCAAACACTCCAAAACTGTTGCTAGCACTGACAGGGACTGAAACAGGGTAGAGAGCATCATTAATATCAGTCAGAAAATTCAAAGGCATTTTTAAGGCTTTACATAAAGCAGGGATTCAAGAGGCTTAGATGCCACCTATTGGAAACCAAAAGAAAAGCACCTTCTTTGCTGCAGGCTAATGAGAGACCTTTATATAATAAATCTTTCTGGAAAAAAAAGCAGAATACGTATCCATTAATACCCAGGTGGAGAAATAGTCCACTAAACACCATGAACAATCAAGGAAAAAGGAATCTCAGAAAGAGAAAAATCTCCAGAAAATAAGATTACAGACATAGAAATATGCAACTTAAGTGACAGAGAATTCAGGATGGTACTACTAAAAAAAAAACTCAGTGAATTTTGAAACGAATCATTTCAACAGTTTCAGGAATTGAAAAACTAGATGAGCAGAGCAAGGAGATCAAAACACTCAAAAAGAACCAAATAGAACTTCTGTAGATAACATATTGCAAGAGTTGAAAAAAGAAATAGCAAGTTTCAGAAATAGAGTCGACCAAATTAAGGAAAGGATCAATGATATTGAAGACAGAAATCTAGAAATAAATCAGAATGAGAGAGAAACAGAGGAATGGAAAATAATGAAAGAGAAGTTCAAGAACTAGCCAATACCATTAGGAAGGTAAACATAAGAATAATGGGCATTATCAAAGGCGAGGAAAAAGAACAGGGTCTAGAAAGCATTTTCAGACAAATAGTTAACAAGCATTTCCCAAATCTAAGGAAGGAACTGGAGCTTGGAATTCAAAAATTCAACAGAACACCTAATTATCACAACCTAAAAAGGCTTTCACCAAGACCTTTTTGTATTAAAATTAACAAAAATCAATGACAAAGACAAAATTCTCAGGGCAGCCAAGGATTAGAAAATGGTAATTTATAAAGGAAAACCCATTAGATTATTCATGGACTGTAAGAGCAGACCTTACAAGCCAGAAAGGAATGGAGTCAAATATTTAAACTATTAAGTGAAAGAAGCTACAAGCCTAGAATTATGTATACAGCTAAGCTCTCCTTTAGATATGAAGGAGAAACTAAGATCTTTCCAGACATACAAAAGAGGCCTTCTCTATAGTAAATATTGAAAGGGGTCAGCTCACCTAAAACAAAATGACAAAAGAAATACATAATTAAAATGAAGTGACTATCAGGCAAATAGAAGTGGAGGAGTGCAGCCCTTACTGAGAATGAGGCATTATAAGCTTGAATAATAAGAAGAGAATTGTTGTAATAAGATAATAATGAATGTTCAGCATATATAGGGACAATTAGAGATAATAATGACTGAAAAGAGGAAGATTCAAAGATCCAAATTCTCAAAGAGAAATGGTGATAAAGCACACACAGAAGAAAATGGACGACTGTATATATATAACTATCATTTTCATTTTTATAATGGTAACCACACACCAAAGATTCAGAACTGAAGTATATATCATGAAACAAGAAGAATCATAGCCAAAACCCCCGAAAGCTAACCAAAATAAAGAAAACAGAAACACAAGGGCAAGGAAGCAATGGAAACACTGAGCTGCTAGAAAGCAAAAGATAAAATGGCTATAAGAAGACCTCATATTTCAATAGTCACCCTAAACGTAAATGGACTAAATTCACCAATAAAAAGCCACAGAGTTGCAGAATGGATCAAAAAACAAAACCCAACCATATGCTGCCTCCAGGAGACACATCTCAGCTCCAAAGACAAATATGGACTCAAAGCGAAAGGGTGGCAAATGATATTTCAAGCAAATGGCCTTCAGAGAAAAACAGGTGTAGTGGTACTAATATCAGACAAAATAGACTTTAAAATAAAAAAGGTAAAGAAAGATACTGAGAGACACTTCATAATGATAAAGAGAATCATGCACCAAGAAGACATAACACTTATTAATGTTTATGCTCCAAATCAGGGAGCTCCAAGATACGTAAAGCAATTACTAATAGAACTAAAAGGAGAAACAGACCAAAAAACTCTTGTAGTAGGGGACTAAATACCCAACTGTCAGATATGGACAGATCATCTAAACAGAAAGTTAATAAGGAAATAACATTTCTAAATGACACATTACACTAACTAAACATAATTGACATATGCAGAGTCTTCCATCCCCAAACAGCTGCTTATACTTTCTTCTCTAGTGCACATGGAACATTCTCAAGGATTTGACACATACTGGGACACAGAGACAGCCTCAACAAATATAAGAGGGTTGAAATCATACCAACCATATTCTCTGATCATAATGCTTTGAAACTAGAGCTCAACTGCAGATAGATATCAGGAAGAACCACAAATACATGGAGATTAAACAACAAGCTACTGAAGAATAACTGAGTCAGAGAAGAAATAAAAAGATAGATGAAGAGATACATAGAAACGATGATAATGATAGTACAACATACGATATGGCAAAAATGGTCATTAAGAGGAAAGCTCATATCATTACAGGCCTACCTCCAAAAACAAGAACAAGCCCAAATAAATAACCTAATGCTTCATCTTAAAAAACTGAAAAAGGAAGAACAAATGAAGCCTAAAGTCAGAAGAAGGAAAGAAAATAGAGCATAAATAAATGAAATTGAAAACAAACAAATAGGAAAAAACCGTAGAAAAAATAAACGCAACAAAGAGCTGGTTCTTTGAGAAGGTTAATGCAATTGACAAACCCCTGGCTAGGCTCACTAAAAATAAAGAAAAAGGACACAAATAAATAAAATCAGGCTGAGAAGAGGAAATTACGACTGACATTGCAGAAATACAAAGGGTCATACAAGAATACTATGAGAAGTATATAACATCAAATTTAATAACCTAAAAGAAATGGACCAGTACTTAGAAAAATACAATCTTCCTAGACTGAATCAAGAAGATCTGGAAAATCTAAATAGACCAATAAGCAATATAGGGATTGAAACAATCATCAAAATCTACCAAAAAGTAAAAGTCCAGGACCAGAAGGCTGCACCAGTGAATTCTACCAAACATTCAAAGATTTCATACCCGTTCTCCTCAAACTTTTCCAAAATATCAAAAAGGAGGCAGTACTTCCCAACTCATTTTATGAAGCCAATATTACTCTGATACCAAAACCTGGTAAAGATAATGCACACACATACAAAAAAAAACTACAGACCAATAGCTCTCATGAACAGATGCAAAAATCCTAAATAAGATACTAGCAAACTGAATGCAGCAACATTAAAAAGACTATAAACCACTATCAAATGAGCTTCATCCCAGGAGCTCTGAGATGGTTCAACATACACAAATCAACTAATGTGATACACCACATAAACAAATTCAAAAATGAGATTCATATGATCATATCAATAGATGCAGGACAAACCTTTGACAAGATACAGCACCCATTTATGGTCAAAACACTTAACAAAATCGGTATAGAAAAAAAGTACCTTAGCATAATAAAGGCCATCTATGACAAACCCTCAGACAACGTTATACTTAATGGTCAAAAACTAAAAACCTTCCCTCAAAGATCAGGAACAAGGCAAGGCTGTCCACTCTCGCCACTGTTATTTAATATAACATTAGAAGTCCTAGCAAGTGTCTAAGAGAAATATATAAAAGGTATCTAAATAGGAAACAAAGTGAAACTGTCACAATTTGTGGATGACATGATTCTCTGTATAGAAAACCCTAAAGACTCCATAAGAACACAACTAAAAGCAAAAAGAAAATACGGTAAAGTCTGTGGATACAAAATCAGCATTCAAAAATCCATAGTGTTCCTATACTCTAATAATGAAGTGTCAGAAAAATAACTGGTAAAAATAATTACTTTTGCAATTACAACAAAAATAATAAATTGCCTAAGAATAAATTTAACAAAACATGAAAACTACAAGACCTTATTAAAAGAAATCAAAGAAGATACAAAAAAATGAAAAGATATTCCATGTTTTTGGTTTAGAAGATTCAACATAATTCAAATGACCATATTTCCTAAAGCATTATACAGATTTATGCAATCCCCATCAAAATCCCATCAGCATTTTTTAAAGAAATAGAACAAAAAATCATCAGATTCATATGAAAGCACAAAAGACCCCAAATTACCAAAGCCATCCTGAGTAAAAAGAATGAAGCTGGAGGCATCACTCTGCATGACTCCAAATTATACTACAAAGCAACAATAATTAAAATGGCATGGTATTAACAGCAAAACAGACACACGGACCAGTGGAACAGAATTGAGAGTCCGGAAGTAAACCCATATTTACATGGGCAAATAATTTTCAACAACAACAACAAAAAAAGCAAAAAACATACAGTGGAGAGAGGAAAGCCTCTTCAAGAAACAGTGCTGGGAAAACTGGAAGGCCACCTGCAAAAGAATGACACTAGAGTGTTGTCTGTCACCACACACCAAAAATAACTCAAAATGGATTAATGACCTGAACATAAAACCTGAAACAATAAAATGCATAGAAGAAAACATAGGAACTAAATTCAAGGACCTTGGACTTAAAGAGGGTTTTATGAATTTGACCTCAGAGGCAAGAGAATAGTGGTTACCAGAGGGAAGGGGTTGGGGGAGGAGGGAGTAGATTGACAGTTAAAGGGGGTCAAATATAGGGGCCTAAGGGAGGATGAAGTGGGTAAAGGGGATCAAATAATTGGTAGCTAAAGGAAACTGGACTTTGGGTGGTAAACACAATAGAATATACAGTTGTCAAAATATAATGTACACTTGAAAATTATATCATTGTATTAACCAATGTTACCCTAATAAACTAACTAAATAAATAAATAAACAAATAAATAAATAAAATTCTAAGCTATTTAAATTGTACATTATGGCAATTTGAGGTATGTGTACATTGTAAAAGGATTTCCTCCAACTAGTTCATTGACACATCCATTGTCTCACATATTTATCTTTCTTTGATTAGAACGTTCCTAAAAGTATTAAAGTTTGAGCCAATTAATATATAATTAATTTTCATAAAGAGAACCATCAGCTTTTCAATGAAGATTCTTTAAATTATTTTTGCTCACAAAAAATACTTTTTGCCTTGACACAAATTAGAAATTTTTATTTAAAAAAAAAAAGAAATTAAAAATTATTGTGACCTTGCTACCTCTAAGGAAAAAATTTTTGTCTTAGACGTTTTATCGATTATTAAACTTGTTTTCTGTGTTCCAGCTTCATCCCACTCTATAATGAATAATAAACAACTCTGTATTTATAATAAATAATATTGGGACTTTATTTCTTTAGAATTAGTCATCAAAGAATAAATTGCTGTGTGCAGAGAGCACTCACCCCTAGGCAGACATTCCTTGAAATGCAGTTCACAGAGATCCACACTGCCTTTGGGAAAACATATTTAAAACCATTGAGAAATAACACTCCTTTTCGGGAAATTGCCATGCCATCCTAGATGTTGCTAACATTATAGAGCTTCTCAAATACCACTGCTTGCCTCAAATATTTGGTTGTTACAATTTTAGTCCATGCAATTGTTATATCAGGAGAGAGTCAGGGACCATATCATTTTTCTAACTGGAAATGACCATAGTTTTGCAACTTTAGGGATCAGAACTCTGAAGTCCAGAGAGTGAAAGGCCCTCTCTGAGTCTCTCAGCAGTGGATGGAGCTCTGGGAGCCCCTCAAGGATACTTTGCCTTCAGCTAAGCTCAAGCCAGTATTTATACAAATTCATGAAAGAATGAGCTTGTGCTGTAACAGGCTCCTACTGAATTTTTAATAAATGCAAAATAATTTATTCAAGGCAAGGAGACTTTTACAAAATGATTTTTCAGATTTCTGTCAGCTGCTTTCTCTTCAAAGTAGACTAAACTTTCCATTTCACTTGATTTATAAATATTCAGGTTTCTAAAGAAAATGACTTCAGTTTTGTTATCTTCTAACAGATAGAGTGGGAAAAATAAAGACCAATGTAGAGTAAAATTAGAATATGTTGGACTTTAAAATAAAGATTGAAAAGAAATATACAATGTGAATCATATCTCACACATGATAGAGGTCATGAAAATAATTTATTTAGATTAATCTAGAAAAGGTATTTGCTTACAACTGTTATTTCAGAGAAAGAATACTAATCTCATTTCTCACTTGAATAGAAGTTTCTTTTAGTCCATGAGCACTCCATCTTTTTTAATTTAATTTTTAACTTTAAAAATACTCTAAAGTAGGTAAATGCCTAAAAGGAGTCATCATATGCATCATTTATAAACTTAACTTATTTTGTGGATCAGTAGGCTGAGTGATTTAATTGGGATAAATGGAGCAAGTAAAAGATCAATGAACCAGTGTGAAATTTTCTTGTATGAGTCAGGAGAGTTTCCTGGTTAATTTGCGGTGGTCCAATACTATTAAGAGCTGCTTCAAAGAGTTATTTATTGTGCTCCTCGAAGGACTGATATAATCTAGTAAAATACAAAACAATAGGCATATCATAAAGATTTTGGTCACAAATCTTATAAACTGGAATATTTCAATATAATTGTCCTGACGTGGTACCCTTAAGACATGGAGCTACTAAAATAACAGAGAACTGAAAATCAGAAGGTCTCCGTTTTAGGGCAGGCAGGCAGTTAGCCTTAGGCAAACCACTTCTGTGTGTCCCAGTTTCTCTACCTATAGGCAAGTTAGTTGTGTGACTAGCAGGGGCTGAATTAGACATGACCATAAATAAACACTAAAGAGAAACAAGAGTTTTAAATAGTAAATATTTTTATCCTCTTCTACATATCCAAATACCTATTTCACAAGACCCTGTTTGAATGCCACCTCCTTTTGAAAACTAGATTCTTGTCAGCTTTTATGGCTTTTTATTTTATAATTATTTTTTAATGTGCAAAGCACCATATGAGTACTTACGATATTATGATGCTGTTTTTTATGTTTTCTGTTTTCTTAGTTCAAATTTGATTTCCCACCTCAACTCTATTCTATACTTGGAGAATAAAGACTGTCATGTAGTAGACACTCTGTACATAGTTTTGATTGAATTATCCTTCTATGGAAAAAAAACATAATTGTGTTAAACATAAGAGTGTTTAAAAAAAACATAATTGTGTTAAACATAAGAGTGTTTAAAAGTTTATTTGTTCTGTAGTATCACATTTTATTTCAGAATTATTCAATACCAAGCAAATATTCTAATTAAAAATAAAATGTCAGACTCTTTAGAGCTTTGACTTAATATTCTAACTCTAACAATTCTCATTTTTTTTTTTTTAAGGTGGGATATCTCAGGAGCTGTCATTGGTACGGAATGTGGAACAATAGAATCAGGTTTATCAATGGTCTTCCTTAAAGATGGAGAGAGGAAATTATGCACTCCATACATGGACACTACTGGTTATGGGAACCTGAGGTTTTACTTTATTATGGGTAGGTACATTTCAAACAAATTTTGTTGACCTCAGACAGATTCTAGGCCAGCACCTATCCCTGAGGAAGTAATATTGTTTGTTGTCTACAATATAAAGTGAAAATTCATGAATTGGAGTTCTACTAGTTACATAAAAACCTGTGATATTCACACCTGCTTGAGACCAGTCCTGCTGGAACCATCCTGTAAGAGAGCTAGTCCTAAAATGCCATTCTAGGCCTAAAGACAACATGCCAAAGTACCTTCCTCTCATCTTTTCCTCAATGGTCATAGCTGAAAATACAATGGAAAAAAAAGCTAAGAACAAAGTGCCTCCCTTGCCTAAAGCTTCTAGCTTCCAAAAAAACAATCATCTAGGTGAGTCATTCGTTTTCATGGATATCATTATTGCATAACTCTTCTGTTATGGGAAACTGAGAAAAAAACAGTTTACAATACTTTATAGTGCTTTAATAATATTTTCTACTTTCTAATAGGTTGGCAAACTCATAAAAAAAGTGTTCATAAGACATGTTTTTTTTTTCAAAATATTGTAAAGCAAATAAATAGTTAAAATTTTGGGGAAAGTACCTAAGGAGAATTTAAGGGGTTGAAATTTGACCTCTAAAATTTATCATTTTCATCAACAAGAGCCATAGTTATGAATTCTTTCTCTGGATGTTATTCCAGAAATATGAGTAGCTGTCACATGCCTTCTTTGTTGAGTCACTGGAAAGGCACAGGCAACACCTGGAAGTTAAACAGGAAATAAACATTGTCAGCCTTTGATTTTACTAGTTAAAATATCAGTTCATCAGGACAAACAGGCCTCCTGAGTGTAGGCTTCAGTACTGTCTATTTCTTTCTCTCACATTCCTCACTTCTGATAGCACAGAGTGGCATGGTAAACTTTAGATTGTATCATGCTCTCAAACACATTGTGCAATATTACCTCATTTTCAATAATGATCTGTTTGATAACAAGTTATTTAAAATATAATAATGTAATCTACCTCTCATTAACTCTGAAATGATTTGTATATTTAAAGACCCAAAACTCATTTCCTTTCATTAAAATTCAAACTGGCTTTCACTTTATTAAGAATGATCTCTAAGAAACCTTAATCCTTCCCCCAAAAGTGTAATAAACATTTAGTATGCCAGTCTAACTTAAGTATTTTCTCTTTTTACCATTTTGACATATATATTTGAATTCTTGATTTTTTTTTTCATAAAGAAGCATAGTAAATCAACACAGTAAATCAATTCAGTTCATTTACATAAGAGAGTAAGTCACCTTTAATTTTTTCTGGTACAATCCAGATTATTAATGAATCGACTAAAATAATATTGGCTATGAAGGGAAAATTCATTTGAATGAGCCCAAAGTACATTATCCCAAATTAAAGCATCTCCATTCAATTTTAAAAAATAATTAATTTCTACTGTCTTACAGAGCACTGAGCTAGGTATACAGTGAATACAGTTGGGGAAAGTAAAAGTAACCAAAATCACAGTTGCTGATCAATGACTTTATACATTTAAAACCTTTAAAGCAGTGCCTAATACATAGTTACAACTCAATATGTCTTTGTTTTTTATTATAGAAATTACCTGGACAGAGTCCTTGTCCACAAGTAACATCTAACTATAAAGGAGAATACAATAGGCTAGAATGGAATGAAAATGCTGTGAAAGTGCAGAGAAAACTGTTCAGTTGCACTGGAGGGAATAGAGTAAAGTTTCATAGAGAGAGCATTTGTACTTGGCTGTGAAAGATGGACATGACTTAAATTTAAGGAGAGAAATTCGAATGTAAGGCAGCATTTTGAGAAAAGGCCCAATATAAAAGCACATTGGATGTCTGTTTGAAGCTGGGTGATTTTCTCAAAATAGCTTAATGCAAAGATATGAAACAGAGCTATTAAAGCAAATTGGAGTTGGAATAGTGGTTTTCTCTAATATGCTAAGGAGTTTAGCTTCTCTTTCTCAAGGCAAGCATGGAGCCATCAGATGATTCCTGTAAGGTGTGTAATGTACTCTCATCTTTGTTTTAGAAAGATGATTTGGAAAGAGTGTGGAATAGACTGAAACAATGAGAAATTAGAGGACAGGAACCAGTTAGGGTAAGGATGCCAAATTTAACAGGGGAAAAGAGCAGCCTGTTTCAATTTTAATTTCAGGTAAACAACAAATAATTGTATAAATATTGTTCATACAATATATTTTATCTGGCAACCCTAATTTAGGAGGCACTGCACTAGTCCAAACAACAAAGGAATTATTGCAGTGACGGTAGTAATAATGTGAAGGAGGGGACTGAGGATAAATAACTGCAGAGAAGGAACCAACTGAAGTTCACACCCAACTGACTGTGGGAATTACGAGAACAGTACCGGGGAGGACACAGTTTTCTTTCCTGGATAACTGGAAGAATGGTATCATTTCCCAAATAGGAAATGTCAAAAATGTAAATAAAGAACAAGTATGGAGTAGAAGATTTCAATATCAGATAAGCTGAGGTTGAGGCTTCTGGAAGGGTATGTGAATGTAGAAATTCTACTTGGGGTCTGAATCAGATTTGAAAGTCACCATCATGTAAGTAATAATGAGGTCCACTGGAGGTCCTATGTTCCCTAGCAGCAGGCAGAATAAGCAAGGGATTTGAAAAATTCTTAATCATAACCCTCATCTCGGTGTTGGTAGAAGGAAAGGAGTAGACAAAGGATACTGAGGAAGGACATAAAATGCAGGAGGGGGTGTCAAATATATAGTGACAGAGGAGGTTTGTCTTTGGATGGTGAATACACAATGCAAAATAGAGATGACATATTATTAAATTGTACACTTGAAACCTATATAATTTTATTAACCAATATCATCCCCAACAAATTTAATTTTTAAAATTAAAAAAGAAAAGAAATGGAGGAGGAAGCTGTCATTTTACACTAGAGGAAAGGAAGGAAGTTGTTCAGGGGAGGGATCAGCAGGGTAGGGAGTGCCACAGAGAAAGAGGTGAACCAGAATAAGGACTGAGAGCCCACTGATGTCCCATGGTGCAGTGCCTTGGAAGCCAAAGTGTACAAGGAGTTAAAAGAAATGAAGACAAGTATCACCGAAAGAGCATTGCTCCTTCAAGAAGTTCATCAGTAAATATAAGAAAAGAATGCAGTGTGGATCTTGAGTAGAAAGCAGAATCCATCACAGGTGTTTTGGGGATAGGATAAGACAGTAGGGTAGGAGAAGGTAGGATAAGACTGGACCTATAGAAAAGACTAAAACTTTAGTCGCAGAAAAGAAAGCAATATAGGAAGAGATTTAAGATATAATAGACAGTTTATAAGGAATTCCTCATTAAATATGTCACCTTAAAAAAATTAGTGGATGATTGTTAATCTAGACCAGATCACATTCCCTGCTCTCTGGCCCTACATATATGATCTTTCTGGTTTCTTCCCTTGGTTCATATGGGTGTACTATGACTAACGTTTCTGGAAAATTTGCTCAGCTTTCAAAATTTGATTCAAGACCTGTTTTCTTCATCTAAATTCACTTATTCAACATAAATTTGTTAAATACCAGTATCTAGAATACAGTGAAGGAGAAAAAATAATTACATACATTTTCATTTATTATTTCTTCATCCAATATTTATTGAGCATCTCCCATAGGTCCGGCTCTTTAGCCCACACTTGTATCTTTTCTTTGAATTTTGACTGCAATTAAGGCAGCACAGCACAGTTTATTGCTGGTTACCACTTTCATGTATATTAGTCTTGTTTTCCTTGCTAAATTATAAACTTTTTGAGGTTAGAGTTTATTTCCCCTTCTAGTCCAATGTCCTGCACAAAGTAATAAAATCATTTTCCTAATATAAATATCTTAAAAGTGACTTAAAACAGGATTTAAAATATTTTAAAACTGACTGTCCATCTAGTTCTCATTGAAATCTTCTGTACTTTAATTACTGAACAAAATGTGCCTGGAGTCATACCTTCCTACAGTGCATCAAAGCTTATGAAGCTGAAGAAGAATCTATATCTTTCTGTAGGAGCTGCTATCACTGAAACGTCACGGAACTGATAAATTGCCCCCAGAGGGATCTTTCAGATAAAGTCTGCCATCGTTTCAAAGTCTTGGCTCCTTTTGGACTTTCTTCTGTCATTCTGGGCTGGATGAGCTCCCCTGTGTTTTTCAGTTCTCTCTGAAAGGGAGGTAGAGTTCACGAACTGTTCTTCAGACAGAAGATTTACAGGGAACAAATTGATGAAATTAGAGAGGATGGGTGGTTCAGTTCCTATGTCTTTGGGTATGGTGCTTTAAACCCACTCTCCCTTTAACCTTTCACCTTTTTGTGTTCACTTTGGTAATTCTTTAATATGTGCTCAATAAGGAAGTTACATTTTTAAAATGGAAATTTAGTTTTCATGTAGGTCTGTCATTTAAAATGGCTTTACTATAAAAAAATAGAATGGCATTACTAACTATATTCACTGTAACATAGAAGTATGTAATGAAATGCTAAAACATAGCATTTGTCAGAACCAGGAGATTTCCTCTAGAAGTTGTTGCTCTTGAACAGTAAACATCTATTAGGATAACGTCTACAACAGGGGTCCCCAACCCCGGGCCGCGGACTGGTGTCAGTCTGTGGCTTGTTAGGAACTGGGTCGTACCGCAGGAGGTGAGGGGCAGGCAGACTAGTGAAGCTTCATCTGTATTTGCAGCTGCTCCCCGGAGCTAGCATCACCGCCTCAGCTCTACCTCAGGTCATCAGGCATGAGATACTCATAGGAGCACCCGTCGCTGATGCCAAAAGGGTTGGAGACCATTGAACATTATCACCATATCTGGCTGATCTGTTCTCAGATCAGATTACTTAGTACATATTTATGATATGCCAGGTTACATGCCTAACAGATGTAACATGTCAGATTTTGATATTTCACCAATCCACCATCCAGGTTGCTTCTGTTATTATGAACTTTTTTGTATTGATTAGATTCTAGCTTTCTTAGCATCATATATCAATGATTTCTCCCTAAGATAGACCCCAATTACCCATGTTAAGATTGAGCCGGACATTTACGATAATGACCCTTTATTATTTACTTACTTACTTACTTACTTACTTACTTACTTACTTACTTACTTACTTTCTTACGTATTTGTTTACATATACAGATGGTGAATCTCCACCATTATTTGTTGATTTTAGTAGATTAACTCTCAGAAGATAACCTTATTCTAGAGTTTTGAGATTGCCTTACTGTCACCATAGAGTATTAGCAATAGAAAGTGCCCGCAGATGCAAATTAACATCTATGGTGGTTGATTTAAGTACTGGAGAAATAATTATGGTTGTCAAGCAATCCAGGTACAAACCTACACTCTTGTTACTATGGTTGGTACTATTATGAAGGATGATGGTTGGTAGGGAAGAAACTTTTAGTTAGACATGTAATCTTTTAAAATCCAAGTTATGCAGACAGTTGAGAGAAGCCAGAAATAGTAAAGATTATTTGCCAGATGCAGTAATAAAAGCAATAAGTGGTCTAGGGATAAATGACATAACGTCAACCAATGGCTTTTCTACTAGTTACTTAAATGATCAGTCAAGTACCTGCTCTGTTACTCAGTTCATCATCAGGATGCTCTCAATTTTGATATTCTATCACTTCATATGACTGTAAAGTAGAATGTTAAGGAAGAAACTACTCTGTGTACCCTACAACAATCAAATGAAATACTAAAAGTAAAAAATGTAAAATGAATTTCATTTAAAATGCAAATACCTAATATGTGCTAAAATATGAAAGATCCTGGTTTTAATAATGCATCAAAAATCTTTGATCCAATGAGTCACTACACTTTTTTAAAAACTGCAATCAATAGGTTCTAAACTTTGGCCTTAGAGACCTCAAATATAAGAAAGTAGTTGTTCATTGAAAAGAAGCACATCTTTTTAATATGAGTTGAAATATGTACATGCAGTCATGGCTCATTTTGGACTAATATTTAAGTAATCTCCTCAAGCAAATAGTTGCTTTGGCCTCCAAAAGGTCAAGTCTTTGATCTTTAGCATGGCCTATCTGAACTATCTTCATAAATTTTACCTTGGGTCTTGTTACCTTTGCGTCTGATCACTCTTAAATGACATCTGTGTTCTATAATTATATCCTGAAGTTTAACACTATATTTGACACGTCTATGGATGCAAGTTGGTACTAACAATTTAAAAATTTTTTTTGTACAGGAGGAATTTGTGATTCTGGAGATTCTCATGAAAATGATATCATTCTTTATGCAAAGATTGAAGGAAGAAAAGAGCACATTACACTGGATACCCTTTCGTATTCCTCTTATAAGGTACACACATTCCAATTTGTGTGCCAAGTAGACCCACTCTAGAGGTCAAGTTCAAAATCACAAAGACCATGCTAGATGCAGAATATAACTCTCTCTTCTAGAAGTCCAGGAAGTTGCCATATTTTTTTAAAAGTGACATAGACATTTTAACATTCATTTTTTTTCCTGACACAAATGAAAAATGAGGTTTTATCAGGAAGAATGAATTATAGCTCATCAGAGATAATAAGGCAGAGCCCAACATTCTGATTGACACTTATTCCTGTCCCAAGAAAGTCCTAAAAGTGGCTTTAATTATGCAATCTCACCGACTTGCTATCAGGCGTAATGAGTATTTATTCAGCATTTTGAGATTTCCTAGGAAGAAGACATTATAGAAGTACAGATTCTTATTGCCTTTGCTTTTTTCTTTGCTAATTAGAGCCACTGAAGTTGACATTTTTTCTTTGCTCTTTGAATTTAGGAAAGGTGTTGGCTCTGGTTATTTACAAACATCTTCAGAATTACATGTGATGCTTTTCATAGGTATAGAATTATTTTTTCTAATAGTAGATTTATTTGTGCTGAGACTACACTCACACACATTCATTATTAGTTAGCCTTCTGTCCACATTGATGGCACCCTAGGTACTTTAAAGAGCTTTGGCACAGCTCGCAGCTAGCATCTCATGGTTTCAGTTAGGAAAATAGAAGATAAACGTTGAGGCTAGAATAGCGAACAACCAAAGAAAATATCTAGCACACTCCACATACTAGGATCCCCCAAGTTACACCACTTAGGATTTCATAATGGACTCCATTTGTAGCTGTGACTCAGCAGGGTTACACCTGCTATGGTCATCTGCATGCCTCAGACCAAATCAGTTATGTAAATTGTCATGGATTAACCCATTGACTGTTTCTGCTTAGAATCCTATTTTCAAAATACCTAGATTGGCAAACCATTATTAGTATTATATAAATTGACTTAAAAGAAGACTCATAATGAAGTGTAAATGTCAAGTTGCCTTTGTCTCGTTTTAATGTATATAAAAATGAATGTATGTATGTATGTGTGTGTGTGTGTATGTATGTATATGTATGTGTGTGCATTAAAGACCTTACATTAATTTATATTCAGGTAGAGAGTGCCTGATCAGTCATACACAGAGAGTTCCAGGTGTCTTCAAAGGAGGAATTCTGAGTGACTAAAATGAACATCCCCCTGAGGACAGTGTCTTCTACATGAAATAACAAATAGAACACACAGGACATTGCCTAGTGCTTAAAAATTGGCAGTTATGTGCAAAGTAATTGCAAGATTGACTCTAGAAAAATTCACATAGATTCATAGGGAGGATTATGAGTGATCTGAATTTTCTTTGGTTTGAAGGTTCCATCTTTGGTTTCTGTAGTCATCAATCCTGAACTTCAGACTCCTGCTACTAAATTCTGTCTCAAGCAAAAGAACCATCAAGGACATAATAAGAATGTCTGGGCTGTAGATTTTTTCCACGTCTTACCTGTTCTCCCTTCTACGATGTCACATATGATACAGTTTTCCATTAATCTGGGATGTGGAACACATCAACCTGGTAACAGGTAGGAAACCCTATTTTGTGAGTGTGTGAACTAATTAAAAATGAACACATTGACCTAGCTATTAAATCAGAGCAAATTCTCAGTAGTTTCTCAGCTAGATTTTTAATAAACTATTCATTAATAAAATGCACAATTCCCCAAAAAGAAAAGTTCTTCAGTATGCTGAATATGGATAAATTTTAAGTAGAAATGACTTTAATCTAAGGTATCAGAGGCATTTGCATAACGTGTGGCAGCCAAGCATTCTGAAAGACTACTGAGAGAGAAGAAAAAACAAATAACTGAAAAAAAACAAAAAACAAAAAAATACTTGTCCTCATGTTGATTAGTGGCCCCTTGTAATAGCCACAGAAATCAATTAGCAGTTCAAGAGCTATAACTTCTTGGTTTCACTTGCTGAAGTGTTGCTCCTGTCCTTTCTAAGAATTTTGTCAGTCTCACAATCAGGATGAAGTGGCACTATGAGACATGGTAATTGCCTTGCCGTCTATCAGTTTCAAGAGCACAAACTCAAGTTGCCATTTGTTGTCTTTAAAACATAATTTGTTTCTATAGCAGCCAATTAACTGGTTGCCCTTAAAAGGCTGGTCAGATATCCGTGGAGGGAAAAATAATCATTGCAGAAACAGCATCTTAAAATTTTTTTACCCTCGTTCTACAGATGTTTAATGTACTTGTCCAGAGATGAGTAGTTTCATTTTATTCGTTATTTTTTTTCTATTCTTATTGTGCTTGTTCTGGTGTTACCAGTGTCAGCTTAGAGTTTTCTACCAACCATGGGCGTTCCTGGTCCCTCCTCCACACCGAATGTTTACCTGAAATCTGTGCTGGACCCCACCTCCCACACAGCACTATCTACTCCTCTGAAAACTACAGCGGGTGAGTAAATTCTAAGATATCAAGAGGTTTGAATCCATGTTGCAGACTCAAAATCAATGAGTAAGCCTGAGACCAGTAATTTTGGTGTAATAGGCAAGGAAGTAACCCTCTCTTTTTTACCTGATTTTGGAGTGATCACATTTAAAAAAAAAAAAACTAAACTAAAACTAACTTTGGTAAATCTGTTGCAAGATAACAATTCTAAGTTCATTTATTCTTTATGTGCTTGGTTCTTATATTTTAGATTATATAATTTCAATTCTGTATAGAGGTACTGTGGTTATTGCCAAAACGCTTATTTATGGAAAGATGCAGCATAGAGAAGTGAGAGAAATTGAACCTGGGTTCAAATCCTAATTCTGCCATCTACTTATGTAATGATATTTACTCTTTCTTACTATCTACTTCTTTCCACATAAATTAAGGACAGCAATATATCTCTTTGAGGGCTATTAAGAGAATTGAAGATGACTGTAAAATAGTTGCCACTTTACAGAATAAGCACTGGATATATAATAAAAATAATTCCAAGGTTAGCAAAACTAAGAATTAGTTTCTTAGCCTCTTTTTAAACATACTTAGAACAAGGATATAACAAAAATTAAAAAATAATCAGTGCTAATCAGTTCCCCATCTCTGTACAGAAGTTTATCAAAAAATTCTACCCAAGGTCTAAGTATCAGTGTAAAAATTTGTAAAAAGAATGTCTAAAAACAAAATAAATATCACTTGCTATTAAGAACAAACCTACTATCTAGCAGGATATGCATGTGTTTAGAAGTTATATATCTGTTTTAAAACTATAAACACACTCACCAGGTGAATTTAAAGAGTTTATTACCAAACTTTAGTGCTACCCTAAGCATCCAGAGACTAAAACATCAAAAGCAAGTAAAATAGATTAAAAAGATGTGAATGTAGTTGTGGAGCTGTTTTGTGCTGAATTTCTTGCAGGTGGAACAGAATAACGATCCCCCTCCCCAATGCAGCACTGACCCAGGACACAAGAATTCGCTGGAGACAAACGGGACCAATCCTTGGAAACATGTGGGCAATTGATAATGGTTAGTTTATGTCTGTCTTAATCACATGCCATTGATGTAGCGTCTTCCTGTGCTTTTGTTCATCAGCACAGACTTAATCACATTTCTAAGTCATGGTCTTGTGATTCATTAAACGCCCTTTCTTCCCTTTCTCCTTTGCATTCCATTAGAAGCCCAGGGATGCACAATCAGGGAAAAAAAGATAATGAAGTCAGCAATATTAGATGTTTCAACATACATAATTTAAAAATGCATAAAGCCTTGAAACTCAAATTCACAGTTGATGACAAGGGCTATCCTAACATTTTTTGAATGTTTTATACAAAATTAACATAAATACTTACCATTCTGCATGTATTAAAATAAGGCCCATTCTTCTCTTGGTAACTACCACATCTGGAATACTTATCTTTTAGATGCAGACACCACACATAAGGAAACATCATCTCTAGAATGAAACTTTTGAAGTGAAATTTTCTCTCTTCAGAAAACAGTATAAAATAAAGTTTTAGATATACATAAAATATTGTTATCTTTAATTTTAAGTGAATTGTTAATTTTTACATAGATTTAAAGTCAATATCACTTATACTAGATGCACATGAAGGAAGATATTTTAAGTATTGGGCTGCATGGCTATAAATTTCTTTTATTTGTTTTTAATATCCAACTCTGGTTTTTAGTAATTCTAATGATAAGCAAATTCATAGATTTCTATTTTCAGAGGCTATATAATTTGACTAAAGAGTTGTACTACAAGGAAGTAGACTGAGAGGGAAAAATGGAGGGAAGATGGAATGAAATGTCAATATTCAAGCAAATTTAGAGCAGCCACAGATTTGTGGTGTATTTTATAAAGTAGGAAAAGTCTGCACTATTGTTTAATGCTAACTTTCCCTATCTTAACAATATTTTTGTTATTTTTTATAATTTATAAACTAATATATAATTAAATAAATTATTGACAATCAAGAATAACTTCAGGCAAAAGAATTTGCTGATAAGGCAATGTAAATTCTTTATATAATCTATATTCTATCTGTTCAAAATTATGTAATCTATATTCAAAGACAAATGAAAATCCTAGACTTCAAAGACCACATGAGTTATATGGACATCCCTAACGACTATTGCATATGTAATTCTTCATTGGCTTTGTTTCACTTTTACACTATTTAGTGTTATTTAATGTACTGATTATCAAACATCTTAATATCTTCAATGCATTTGAGTCTAAATACCTCAGAACCTACCATTCAACAATCAGGAGCCCTTTTTGCCAGCATTTCAAAGATTGGAATTTAGGTTTGTAATATCACTGTCAGTCAAGCCCATCATTTAGAAAAAGATCTTTATTATAGGGTAGACTTTATACTCAAGAACTTATTTTAATTCCCCATTTTAGGAAGAATGGATTAATATTTCGAAATATATGTAACAGTCATCATCAATGTTATATTCCCCAGAGAGGAACAGAAGTTATAGTTTTTATTTTTTTATAATTTTAAAGTTAAATTATAACCTTTCCATTTCATGATAGAGCAAACAGATCCTTTGTAAATTATTTCTACCTAAAGAAACTAGATAGAAATTTCAAGACAAAAGCATTAATATTCTGCCAGAAATCATTGTAGCTCAGGTGACTCCATTAAGGAAACCAAATCATCCATTCCTACTTTCTTTGCTATGAAACATTATATTCTCAAAAGAATTACGTTAAAACAGTTCTGCCAGATTTGTAACTAAGCACTTACCTTGTCACACAGCACTCTGGATTCCTGTGTACAATATTTATATGATGGGCTAGATTTCATGAGTATTCCTTTACACAATTGTTTGATATATTGAAGGTATTCTTGAATTTTTCAACTTTTATGTTATTTTTTATATGCTGTCTTTTACCCTGCAGTTTACATTGGTCCATCATGTCTCAAATTCTGTTCTGGCAGAGGACAGTGCACCCGACATGGTTGCAAGTAAGCATTTTAAAATAATATTTATACTTCTCTTTTTCAGATATGTAATTTATATGTTGAGGTCAGTCATTCTAATTTGTTTGAAGTCTGTTTTATTTTATTTATTTTATTTTATTTTATTAGTTTCAAGTATACAGTACATTGATTAGACATTTGTATAGTTTATAAAATGAACCCCCTAATTGCTTATTCTCTCCTGTGGCTCTCTATCTAGCCAATACATTAATGCTAACTGAATTCCCTATGCCATGCTCCCCATTCCCGTGACCATCAATTACTAATTTGTACATCTTTAACTCTTCACACCATTCTCCCCGCCCCCCAGCCCCTTACTCCTCTGGCCATCACCAGATTGTTCTCTATATTTGTAAGTTCATTTTTGATTAGTTTGTTTTTTGTTGTTGTTGTTCCTTAGATTCCACATATAAGTGAAATCATATGGTATTTTATCTTTCCCTGACTTGTTTCATTCAGCATAATAACCTCTAGGTCCATCCATGTTGTTGCAAATGGTAGGATTTCATTTTTTTTAGTAGCTGAGTAATATTCCATTGTACATATGAACCATAACTTCTTTCTCCAATCATTCGTTGATGGGGATTTATGTTGCTTCTATATATTAGCTATTGTAAATTGAGCTGCCATGAATATGGGGTACACAGATTTTTACAAATTATTGTTTTGGTTTTCTATGGATAAATTCCCAGAAGTGCAATGGCTGGGTCTAAAGGTATATTCATTTTTAATTTTTTGAGAACCCTCCAGACTGCTTCCCATAGCAGATGTACCAATTTGCAATCTCACCAACAATGTCTGAGAGTTCCCTTTTCTCCACATCTTTGTCAGCACTTGTTCTTTCATTTATTGATGATAGCCATTCTGACAGACAGGAAGTAATATCTCGTTGTGGTTTTAATTTGCATTTCTCTGATGATTAGTGACTTTGAACCTCTTTTCATATGTCTATTGGCTGCATGTATTTCCTCTTTAGAAAAGTATCTGTTCTGGTCTTCTGCCCATTTTCCAGTTGGATTACTGTTTTTTGTTTTTGAGTTGTCTGAGTTCTTTATATATATTGGATATTAATCTCTTTTCAGATGTATCATTAGCAAATATCTTCTCCCAATCAATCATTTGTCCTTTTGTTTTGTTGATGGTTTTCTTTTCTGTACAAAAACCTTTTAGTTTGAGGTAGTCCTATTTGTTTATTTTTTTCTTTTATTTCCCTTGCCCAAGGAGATATATATAAAAGAGATTACTGTTAGCAATATCAGAGAGTTTGCTGCCTATGTTTTTCTTCCAGAAGTTTCATGGTTTCACATTAAGTCTTTAATCCGTTTTGAGTCTGTTCTTGTATGGTGTAAGAAGATGGTCCAGTTTCATTTTTTTGCATATATCTGTCCAATTTCCCCAACACCATTTATTCAAGAGACTGTCTTTACCCCATTGCATTTTCTTACCTCCTTTGTCATATGTTAAATGAGCATATAGACATGGATTTATTTCTGGGCTATCTATTTTGTTTTATTGATCAATATATCTGTTTTTATGCCAGTACCATGCTGTTTTGATTACTGTAGCCTTGTAGTATAGTTTGATGTTAGGTAATGTGATACCTCCAACTTCGTTCCTCTTTCTCAAGTGTGGTGGGGATATTGGGGGTCTTTTATGGTTCCATATAAATTTTAGGATTATTTGTTCTAGCTCTCTAAAAATGTCATTGGTATTTTGATAGAGATTGCATTGAATCTATAGATTGCTTTGGGTAGTATGGCTATTTTAATGATGTTGATTGTTCCTACCCATGAGTAGGATATATGCTTCCATTTATTTGTATCTTTTTCAATTTCTTTTTCAATTTCTTTTTCAATGACATCATTTTCTGAGAATAGGTCTTTTACCTCCTTAGTTAATTTGATTCCCAGGTATTCTATTGTTTTCGATGCAATTGTAAGTCGGATCATTTTCTTAATTTTTTTTTTCAGGAAGTTAAACATTGGTGTATAAAAATGTACTGATTTCTGAATATTTATTTTGTAACCTGCTACTTTACTGAATTCATTGATTAGTTCTAACAGTTTTTTGGTGGAATCTTTAGGGTTCTCTATTTATAGTCATGTCATCAGCAAATAATGAGAGTTTTACTTCTTCCTCTCCAATTCATATACCTTTTACTTCTCTTTCTTGTCTTATTGCTGTGGTTAAGACTTCCAATACAATGTTGAAGAGAAATAGTGAAAGTGAGCATCCTTGTGTTGTTCCTGATCTTAAGGAAAACACTTATAGCCTTTCCCCATTGAGTATGATGTTAGCTGCAGGTTTGTCATATATGGTCTTTATTATGTTGAAGTATGTTTCCTCTATTTCCACTTTGCTGAGGGTTTTATCATAAATGGATGATGGATTTTATCTTATGTTTTTTCTCTATCTATTGATATGATCATATGGTTTTTGTCTTTCGATTTGTTAATGTGGTATATCACATTAATTGATTTGAGGATATTGTACCAACTTTGCATTCCAGGAATAAATCCAGTTTGATCATGGTGTATAATATTTTTAATGTATTGGTGAATTTGGTTTACTGATATTTTGTTTGTAGAGGGTTTTTGTATCAATGTTCATAAAAGATATTGGCTTTAGTTTTCTTTTTTGTAATGTCTTTGGTTTGGGAATCAAGATAATGGTAGCTTCATAAAAAAAGGTAGGGAGCCTTCCCTCTTCTTGAATTTTTTGTAATAGCTTGAGAAAAATAGGTGATAATTCTTTGAATGTTTGGTAAAATTTGCCTATGAAGCCATCTGGTCTAGGACTTTTGTTTTTTGGGAGGTTTTGATTACTGATTATATTTCACTGATGGTAATTGGTCTGTTCAGATTTTCTGTTTCTTCTTGACTCAGTCTTGGGAGATTGTATGTTTCTAGGCATGTGTCCATTTCTTCCCAATTGTCCAATTCGTTGTCATATAATTGCTCATAGTATTTTCTTATGATCCATTGTATGTCTGTGGAGTCCATGGTTATTTCTCCTCTTTCATTTCTGATTTTATTTATTTGAGTCCTCTACCTTTATTCCTTGGTGAGTCTGGCTAAGGGTCTGTAAATATTTTTTATTCTTTCAAAGAATCAGCTCTTGGTTTCATTTTTTGAGGTCTTTTTAAGACCAAAAGTAGAATGCTCCAAATGAAATTTAAGTGTTATAGAATATTAATTGTGTTTTGTAAGTGGAAGTTGATTAATAAATTTTCTACTAAGCTAAATTGTGAACAAATTCAGCACACCTCATAAATTTGTGAACATATTTGAATTCCTCATAGCTTGATGACTGCCTTTTCTGTCTTTAGTTATATTCTTCAATATGCTATTTTTTCATAAACTTGTTCTAGTGTTTATGAGTCATATTTTCATTTCTAGCATGCTTTCTAAATGAATTATGAAAATCTGTATTGACCCATTGACCCAATGCTAAAGGAAACTGAGTGAGCCAAACTTAGCTGATTTGATAAGAAAATTTGAGTAGTAAAATTTGTAGAGACATAAAGTAAAAATAGTAGTTACGAGGGGTTGGAGAAAGGGAGAAATGTGGAGTTTTTACTGAATGGTTGTAGAGTTTCAGTTTGGGATGTTTAAAAAGTTTTGGAGATGGATAGTGGTGAGGTTATACCACAATGTGAATATACTTAAATGCTTGGATTGTACAATTTAAAATAGCTAAGTATATTCTGTATATTTAACACAAAAATCAAAGCAAAAAATAAAACATCTTCAAAGATAACTTTGTAATCTTTCTTACTTTTGAAAATCATTTGGATCTTTAAAATAACATAATAATAATGTTGAATATTAGTGTGAAACTATGCACAAAAATTGTAATATCTAGTCACCATTAGAGCATTGTTATGTTTATACCAAGACTGAGTATTCATATTTATTATGTCATTCTATATAAATAATTAATTATAAAATATCTTGGAAATACCTGAAACTTCCATCTTTGATATACAGACAAGTTTTTAACAAAAGATCATCTAATCTCCTTTCTGGTCCTTTAATAAAGAATAATTAATTAATTAGTCAATTACATCATTAATGGAGAACTCATAAAAGGCCTTTGAACCTATCATTTGGGAATCTTACTTATGAGGCAAGACACTTGCCAGTACCGAGATTAGAATGTCAAGTTAAGTTTTTAACTATATTTCAGTGAATTTAGTTAATAAAAAAAATCACTCTGCACAATGAAAATGTTTTTTAA
This sequence comes from Cynopterus sphinx, assembly GCA_030015415.1. Taxonomy (NCBI): domain Eukaryota; kingdom Metazoa; phylum Chordata; class Mammalia; order Chiroptera; family Pteropodidae; genus Cynopterus; species Cynopterus sphinx. Next base: position 40,249,881 of record CM057391.1, on the reverse strand, counting down.
AGTATGTAAGAATTTTAAAATTTTTATTTATATTTCAAAATTTAATATACATCTCTGTACTTGTAATCAAACCACCAACTCTCACCCCGAAACACTGACTTATATCTATGAAACATTGGCTGGTATTGTCTTCAGAATGTTACCTTCATCCATTTTCCATAACCAGGCCATCCTCTTGTTTAATGAATTTCAAATAAAATTAACACAGGCTAGACATTTTTGTAATTCCTGAAGTTGTCCTTAAAAGTTTTGAAAACAAATTATCTAAAATGACAGTTACTTTCATTAATGAAAATAGAAAGTGCTATTTCTAAAAGACCTATCAATAATTACAATAGTTATACTACATACTTCATTTACTGTATACAGTATCCCTGTTAGCATTCAGTAGTTTTGTTAAGGCAACCATCTGTGTCACCCATGATGGATGCAAACAGAAATTTGAATGGCACTTTTATGTCTTTAAGAATCATTCTCTTTGACACTATATGTTGGCCTGAATAATTATAGCCTTTTCCTTTTTCTGAGATTTTACAGGATATTTTCACCAGTTTCAATTTTAGTTTTTTCCCTCTTCTGACAGTCTTTTATGTAATATTCATTGGTTTTGTTCATTTGCAGCTGAAATAAATGTTTGGCCATTTTATCCTTTTCCAGCAATATGTGCCTTGTCAAGTTTGAGCAAAATTGCACAGAAAAGAAATTTATATTCAATATCATCTATTTACTGTAAACAGATCCTTGAGGCCTCTGTAGCTTTGTGTTTTTCTCCCCAATTTGCTTTCCTCATCACTACCATTGTATGCTACCAATATCCCACCTCTCCTGTTCCCTAACACTTTCTTGCCTATGTATAATCTCCAGGCCTGGGTTTCTAAATTGAGAACTCGCTATCCTGATAAGCCCACCCTCATCGGAGATGCTAATGAGAAGAACAGGGAACATTGGAAACCTTCCTACACAAGTTTCAGCCATGTTTCTTAAGGGTGGGGCCATTTTTTCTGAACACATAGTGACATTATGTGATATTTAAGGGTGAACAGATGAACAGTAGGGGATGTATTTGGAGTTTGGAGAGCTTCAGGTCACTTCTGAAATCACCAGTGTATGCTACCCAACTGTTCTACTGCAAAACAAAGGCTACAAAGATATATTTTTTACAGTATGAGTGGAATCCTTATCAGCATTCTATCTCAACAGTGTAACTTTTGATTAAAAGGACACTTTTAAAACCACTAAATGGGAACCGACTATAATTGGAGTCATCTCTAAATGATCACCAGTTTCTTCCAATCACTGGTCCTCAGAAGATACATTTAAGATACACAGAAAAACGTTTGCCCTGAAATGCACTCTGGCAATAGTTAGTCTTGTTGGGGAACTAATTTCAAATTGTGGCCCTAATCAATTTCCCAATTTTAAACATGTCCTTTTTAGATAATTTTTTTATTTCCTTTAGAAACTACCTATACAGAACCTAAGTCAATGAGATAATATGTGAAAGAAATAAACTGTGTGAGGCTCCATAAAATATTGTTTTTCTTTCCCAGTTCCATCTCTAATGCCAAGATAAATCTCAAATTTCACTCAACAGTAGTTCTTGGTATCTCAGGGTTCAACTTTTTTGATAATATGATGATTACTATAAACCTTCTCCCCCATATTATCCAATACACATAAGTTGGTCAGGATGTTCATACATTTCATGGACCCTCTTTGAGGCCAGCATAGAGCCTAGTTTTAGCAGAAGTGGCCTTCTGAATTATGTCATAATATCATTTCATTGGTACACGTGCTTTATAATAGGCTTGTTTCAGACTCTAGTCAGGTTTAATGATTAGATGAGAACCTCCACCCCACACCAAAAGACACCAATTTAATTTTATAGTGGGTAACGTAGTAAATATAGTGAGAAAGAAATAATGCAATAAAGGTAAAGAATTTGAAGCTAATTCCTGATGAGTGAACTCCTTAAAATATAAGAAGTTTCTGGTATTTAATTATTGAGCAATCTGTGCTGAGTTATTTGTTGTAGAAGACTCAGGAAGCTCCGTATATATTCTAGTCAGCTAACATAAATAGCAGCAGGCAGGTGGTTGTTGTTGTTGTGTGTGTGTGTGTGTATGTGTGTGTGTGTGTGTGTGTGTGTTTTTCTTGAAACACTACTAATTTGTAATTCCACTGGAGGCAACACAGTTCTGCTAAGGACATCTATCTCAGTCATGGTTGTACACATTTCTTTTAATATGCCAATCTAAATTCGAAAATAAGATAGATTTATTTTCCAATCTTTTCCAAATATTTCAAGTAATTCCAATCACAAACGACGTGTATTTTTACCTTTGTTCTTAGAGGGAATTTTTTCTAGATATCTTATAGAAGTCTTGTTTATATTGTTTCTTTTACAAATTTAATAAACACAATTATAAATAATATTATATGCATATATTTTTATAAGGATTTTAAATTGGAGATGTGCATGAACATAGATCCATTTGCAGATAAATAGCTGGTATTGGTTGAAGGTGTGTGCTGAATTATTGTTTTAATCATAAGATTTTTACAGAAGAGCTGTGCAGGCTATATTCTTCTGGAATATTTACACAGTCAGTCTGCCTTATCAAATCTTCAGATTCAGTATTCACCAAGACTAATGAACCTTACTTACCATTCAATCAAATCTTAGCCTCTGGATTTTCTTCTCTCCAAAGTAGATTCAGGAAACTGAAAGGACCTACAGTTTTAAGAGTCAATTTCATGTGTGATCCTTATCTCTTTCAGATGTGACCCTGGATTTTCTGGCCCAGCTTGTGAGATGGCATCCCAGACATTCCCAATGTTTATTTCTGAAAGTTTTGGCAGTTCCAGGCTCTCCTCTTACCATAACTTTTACTCTATCCGTGGTGCTGAAGTCAGTTTTGGCTGTGGTGTCTTGGCCAGTGGGAAGGCCCTGGTTTTCAACAAAGATGGGAGGCGTCAGCTAATTACATCTTTCCTTGACAGCTCACAATCCAGGTGAGTTAAGACAAGATAGAAAGCACACTGACACTAGATAATAATGATTGAAGTTAGATCTAGTAATTTTCCATTTTTATTCTTTTTCCTTTTTTGCTGATATATTCATATACTCCAATTTTTAACCATGATGAGAAGTACCTTACAATTTATGTGGGGTTAATTTGCCCTGGTTTTTAACAAATTGTAAAGCTCACTAATGACTTTAAGATACTAATGACTGACTAGATTTTTTAAAATATGAAATGTTAGCATGAAAACTGTGTTCTCAAGCCAAGGGCTAGTTAATTATTTATGTAGTTTTATTTATTTGACAGCTTGAGAGGCTGATTAGATTTACCCTACATCTTCCCTTCCCCCAGTGCCTAATAAATAATGCAATAAAGGAATGATTGACATTTTAAGTATATGTACATAAGTCATAGTATACAAATGTATATAAAAATAGTTATGTTTATATGTATGTATCTGTATATAAAATAGGTGCACTGACTTCATTTTCTAACCTATTCATACATCCCACAGTAAAATCCCTTACTTTATAAAATTGATAAGTGGAAACCTACAACTTTTGGGTAGTTCATTTAAATTTATTTGAAATTCTTTAAAGACAAAATGAACATTATGATTAAAACATTTATGCGCACACTAATTATAGGCAGTTTATGTCTAGGTTTCTCCAGTTCACACTGAGGCTGGGGAGCAAGTCTGTTCTGAGCACATGCAGAGCCCCTGACCAGCCTGGGGAAGGAGTTTTATTGCATTATTCTTATGATAATGGGATAACTTGGAAACTCTTGGAGCACTATTCATATCTCAACTATCATGAGCCAAGGTATGTTGGAAATCATTTGGAAAAAACTGATTAGAGTGATATCTTCTTTCTTGGGAAATTATTATTAGAATAGTGTAAGATTTCAGATATTTCTTTTATTGAAAGATCACCAGTGAGGGCAAAGACTGATGTGCAATGAAAAACTAGCAGGCCACATTCTTCTAATCCATTTGTCCTACTGACTTCTGATAATTTGAAGAAATTTATTCTCATATTTTGAAATGTACATCTCAGAGAAATATTTTGATGCCTAGGAAAGATTTAATACTCTTTTTCTTATTTAACTATAGTACGAACTATTAGATGATTTTAATATACTACTAAATTATAAATGCTACTCACAAATATTTGTTAGCAATGTATTATAATGTACTTACATAAGGTAACAACTCATAAAATCTCATAACCAATATGTTTTTAAAGTTTTTGTGGAATGTAATTAAGTAACGAGTACAAAGAAATTTCTCTAGCATGTATAGAGTCACTGGCAAAGTTGGAATGTGAGGGTATATTTAAAGTTCTTTCTGCATGTCTCTCCTATTTTTCTTTAGCTTTTATTTTTCAGAATATATAAGCAGTTGTGAGATTTAAGCTTCACTTGAAGTAAGGCTATCCTTCAATGCGAGCAGAGTAGTAATCACAATTAGTGGTACAATTTCAGAAGTGTCCAAAGGATCCCTACACTTTCTGGAAAATGTATTGATCTGCTCACTGAAATTCTTTTAAAACAGCAGGAAAAGAAGAGGATGGGGAAGTTAAATGCCATTGGAAGAGATAACACTGTGGCTTACATTCACAGTCAGATATAAAGAACTAATATTACTTGCCTTCCTAGAAGTACATATTGATCATGGGCAGGTGCAAATAAAAAAGAAGAGTGAAGACTTTCGGCACTGAGGTTTGCATTGGCACTATGGGAAAAAGACAGGGGCAGTGATGATAGACTTTACATACTTGAACATTTTTCCTAGGGCTGACCCTATGTTTAAGTATTTACAAATGATAACTTTTATTTTCATAGAAAATAATATAGCATACAACAGATCATAGTGAACAACATATGAGTTACAAACATTATACTTTATAAAATTTTAAGAACACAGCAAATGTATTATTTTCCTTTAAAGACAAATGTAAAGCTAAATTCAACTTTCTCACTCAATGTAGACATATGACACTTAACGAAGTGTTTCATAGACTCTCTATAATGAACATTAAGAGAAAATTAAACAAAAATCAAGGATAGATGGTCACAGAGGTGGGGAGCACAGCATAGGGAATGCAGTCAGCAGTAACGTAGTAGCTAGGTGTAGAGCCAAAGGAGAGAAAGAGCCAATTAGGGGTTCGTTTTATAAACTATATAAATGTCTAACTAATGTACTGTATACTTGAAACTAATAATAAATTTTTTTTTAAATCAAGGAGAAAATAATAATGATGAAACATGAAAAAAATGTCATTATCCAAAGTTAACTGCCTAAAACACATTTTTTTCTACCAAAAAATGGACAGCTCCAAAATTCAGTAATCAATCTATATCATGGAATTTAATTAATCTTTGTTGATATGAAAAATAATTACACATCTAATGTGCTATTGCAAAGGTGTGTTTAATCTTCCCTGCCATTTGACAGCAACATTTTTCTTCTAAGCAAGAACAAGGTGGCTTTTCAGTGTTAGCTATGTGCATAGCTTGAAAGATTAAGATCAGAGTGGAGATTTTTTTTTCTTTGAAGAAGTGGGAAGAACACTTTCATTTTATATATATGTGCCTCTGTCTGTGAGACTCTTCCTCCCTCCCCCCTTACAAATATTAATAAAGGGTGACATGGCAGAAATAGAACTTGATATATTCTAGATACTAAATTATATTTCACATGATAAATAATATAAACCATGTAAATTCTTCATAGGAGAGTTTAATATATCTTCACGCCTTCAGGCATTTGCTGCTATTTTCTTTAGTTTGGCTGCCTATAATTGCCATGACTTCCATATTGTTCCTTTCTGTCACAGTTGTTCAAAAATGAAGTGTGATTCGTAAATTAGATATAGCTTGTTGGCTAACCATTATTAATCCTAGCCAATTTCTAATAATTTCCTTGCCTATGATTCACTCAGTCAATAGAACTCTATCTCTTGTTATTTATAAAATTGAAGTTTGTAAATATATCTAAGTTAATCTTTTAATTCAAACTGACTAGAGTGTCTTGTGAAATAATTGGTATTGTTATTAATGTAGAGCTTTACGTCACTGATGAAATTTAACTTATTCTAGATTTTTCTTAACTGTAGGGCTTGTTTTATATTCTAAAGTTATTATGAAGCATAATCTCATTTTATTTTTGTTTTGATTATTATATTTAATTATAATAAATACATGAACTTAGCACCTACCTGAAAAAGGAAGACTGATACAGAAAATTGACTGAAGTCTCTGGGTTCCCATCTAGGAAAATTCTGATCAAATGGTTCCATAGCTATTCTGACCAGCCACTGTATGGAGTGGTGAAAGGAGAACTGCCACCTACCCCAAGATCTGAAGTAAAGGTCAAGAGCACAGGCTCTAGAGCTATACTGCCTAGGTCCAGTTTCTGGTATTGTCACTTAAAAACTGCTTAATGTTGGAGAGAATATTTTCTTTCCTTGTACCTCTGTATTCAAATCTCTATCAGGATATACTGATAATATGTACTTCATTCACGTAGCCAGAATTTATTGAGTCCTCATTGTGTGCCAGGTGCTGTGCTAGATGCTAAGACACAATAGCAAAAAATCAAGAAAAGTTTCTGTTTTGCCATGAGGATATTATCCCAGTTTCTCAAGTGAAGATGCTGAGGCACATAGAAGTTAAGCACCTTTCCTGTGGTTGCAAAGTTATTAACTATTAGGTGTCTGAGCGGGGACTTTACCCAAGAGTTTTACACATCCACAGTGTTAACATCTGACAGGGGAAATATTTGTCATTTCAATTACTGTTATCACACACACACATACATATGCACTTTATTTTCTCTTCAAGTTGCCGAGAAAGTCTACTTTTCAGTTGTTATTTTTTCTAAATTATATTAGCTGTCATCAGAGAAAATAGTAACTGCTTTTAAAATTATTAATGTAAAGGAAAATTATAATTTTCTAATAATGGTAATCAAATTATTAAATTAATTCATGATGTTTTCATTATTGAAGCAGTTTAAATATCGTTTAATTTTTATATTTTTATATTAACATACATATTTAATATTTAGTAAAAAGTATTTAGAAAAATTAAGCTGAAAATTACTAAAATATTTAACTAAATTTTACTTTTTTAAAAATAAATTCACATTGATAAAAGAAAAAATCAGCAGATTGTAGAAAGAATTTAAAAACCATAAACATATTATAGCCATGTATTTTTTGCTTAAGAAGTGTTTATTACTTTACATTCCTGTATTTGAATATTAATTTTATTATTTAAAAAGTTTGTTTTCTCATATTGCAAAAAGTTCTATCAGTTTTTTACTAGTAGTTTATATAATCAATGATGATAGTCATGTTATCTACCCACATTTCCATGTACAAACTATTTAAAGAAAAAATAGACACCATTTTTAATAACTTTCAGTGTGTAAAAAAATTATATTTCCAATATGCAATTTAACATTCCTTTACATAATAACTAAAGTTAACATAATACAAGTTTTAAAATCACATTTTTTAGTAAATCAGCCTTAGACATTGAAATTGTTAAATAATTTATTTCTAAGTTATCCAACTAGCCATCTGTCTTAGAGAATTTTTCTTTGCTCACTTAAAAAAAAGACAGTACTTTCAGTGTGCGTTTACTGCAAATACCTCTCCTGGTATTTAATTGCACATTGATGGAGACAAATGTTCCATTTGCCATTTGCTTTACATCTCACCTTGTGTATGGGAGTGAGCAGCATAGTACTGTGATTTATGGAGCTTTCAAGCAGATGTCATTGTGGTGACAATTAATGTATGGTTCCTGCTGCTGTGTACAATAATTGCTCCTGGAAATTAGATATTATTAATTTTCTTCCCCATTTATCAGATAAAACTTTGTTGTCATAGCTACCATGACACAGCAAGTGACCTTGCACACTATGCTGAACTTACGGGAATAAGAAAGTGCCATAGTTACAACCAGCCCAAAATTTTAATATGTGTAACAAGCTGCTGAAGATCCTTTACCAGACTAAGACAAACTCTGCCACTTTGAGAACGGTGTTTAACTGAGTTATCTTTTCTGAGTGCAGATGAGTGAAAGCAAAGTCACATTTTTTGTGTGTATTTAGAAGACTTTGTTGGAGTCAGACGAGAAATTGGAAATCTCAGAAGAATGTGATAGTGGGAGAATTATATTTTAAATACTATACTGCAGGGGAGGAAAGACCCTAAAAAGTGTTTGTATTTAAAATATCAAAGTAATCTAAGTTTTTACTTCTTTTTTTTCTTTAGAATAATCTCCGTCGAATTACCAGATGATGCGAGACAGTTTGGAATTCAGTTCAGATGGTGGCAACCATATCATTCTTCCCAGGGAGAAGATGTATGGGCTATTGATGAGATTATCATGACATCTGTCCTTTTCAACAGCATTAGTCTTGACTTTACCAATCTTGTGGATGTCACTCAGTCTCTGGGATTCTATCTTGGAAATGTTCAGCCATACTGTGGCCATGACTGGACCCTTTGGTAAGGATTTCATCTTTGTTCTTGTTTTATCATAATTTGCATTAAGGATTGGAATATGCAGGTTAGGGAATATAAGTCCCTCTAGCACTTAGTCATTTGTTGATAAATATTTACTGAACATGAACCATTTGAAAAGTCAATATGTCTATAAGTAAGCTATCTTGGGAAGGAGGACTAAAAAACAAAATACTAATAGATTTCAATAAATATAAAATTGCACCATTTTTATTAATCTCAAGTTTTATTTCCCACCATTAAATGTAAAAAATCTACTCAAAGAATATTAATAACTAAAGTAACTAGCATATTCTTCCTTCATGGGGGCCCTCCATGATCATATTGAAATATGAACTTACTCTGTTATTTTAATCAAATTTTTTATGCTTAGTTTCATTTTCATGCTGTCTTACATAAAGTTCAAGAAGTTTTTCCATCCCTAATTTGTCAACCAAAATTCCCTTTTTAATCCATTTTATCTGCAGTATCGGATCAGTGATTCATTTGGTTAATGTTAGTATGGTTTCAAGATTGTGGATATCCCAGTAAAGACACATTTCATTCTTAGATATTTTCCCCTCTATGATCATATGCAAATTTAACTATACATTAATTAAACTAAATTACATATTAAGCAGTAAATGAGTAATTTAAGACTATGATTAGTACTTCAAGAACATCAATAGGATGACCCAATACTGATTAACTAGTCAGGGTGGGGCTACTTTAAATGGGGAGGGGGAGGCCATGTTCAGATATTTCACATAGTGAATATGATGCTTCACTGATTGGAAAGTGGAAGAACAAGGAAGTTCCAAACATGTAAAAATCTGAAGGAAGTACATTCCAACTACAGGAAATTTTGTGGTACAAAGACTCACAAAACAAGAGTGGTTATGGCATGTTAAAGGACAAGGAAGGAGGCCAGTGGTGCTGGAACTCACCCAGGTAGTGAGGAAGCAAATATAAGGAATGGAAGCCAAGAGATACGCAGAGGCCAGATCATGTAGTTGCCTTCATGCAGTAGAGGCCTTCTAGACCCAGAAATCCTGTATTAAAACTCAGGTCTGCATAATTCCAAACCCACAGTTTTCACTACTATGCATACTGCCCCTCTCAGGGTTCCTTTAGGACTTTAAATATGATCAAGAAATAATTTTCTAAGAGACTTTTATTTTCTGTTGAGTCATAGTCAGATCAATTTAATTTCTCCAGGTGAATCTCACTGAAAGCTATTCACCACAATTGTCTCCAGAGAGCATATCATAGATGACCCCTCAGTGACCTTATTATGATTAGAAGTAAATTTGATACACCATTGCACAGAAAATTACTTTTGATGGGAATTGTGCATGGACAGTCACATCTCACACACAGCAGCCTAAAAGTCCAGCATCAAAATGACAGCTATTGGAATGGAAGTGCAGCTGATCACTTTTGCTGCAAGCACTGTCAAACTAGATACAATGAAATTTCTATACAACAAAGTATGAAATGTTATTCTGGGGTTTTTTTAGTTGATAGCCCCAGATGCCTGTTTTTATTATTTCTTAGTCCTGGAGCCTTTAAAGAAAATAAAGAGGTGAAGTAAATAAGATATAAAGATATAAACAAAACTGAGATCTTTTTTATGATTTTATGATTCTGAAATTTTAAGTTGACCTGAATTAACAGTAATCAAATTGGTAAAAACTGTAAACTATATTCCTCAAGTATGTGTAGTAGTTTTTCTTCTAGCACTTTTAATACAACAAAGAGTCATATCATGAATGCAAGTCCTATATTATGTTTATTTTCAAAAATAGTTAACATCTGTTCAAATAAACTCCAAAGTTGCTGAGCATTTTAATTTAACACTTGGGTTGAATGCATGATAACAGTAGTTTAATTTCTGTGCTTTGATCAAACCCTAAGAACAATATCTTTTCACACAAATCTGATGAATATTCTTAACTCACCACTGCTTTAATTGGTGGAGATACATTTTTTTGTTGTGAAAGTACAATCACAATAATTATAGAAAACCATAAGAAAATATAAATGACTGTACAACTCCCATGGGTACCTTGAACAGCACCATAGGAGTTTTATTAACAACCACATGTGAGCAATCAGATTTGACTTTCTGTTCTTTTCTGGAATGAAAAGGAATTGTCTTTGCTGTGAAACAACAGAAAGTATACTCTGGCAGCATTAATTAGACTAGAGAAACACATTAACCATTTTAATAAGGACATGAAAAATGCTTGCTGCTTGTTAAAATGAAACAACATGGAAGATCTCAAACTGTTTCCATTTTCTTAGCCAGTGACTCAGAATAAAGCCCTTTTAATGACACTGTTTTCTCTCTGCTGCTGTTGAAGAATATATTGTCCAAGTTCAACATGAACTCACTTTAAGAATGTTTTTCATAAATACTTGCTACAATATGAAATTCAAATGATGATATTGACCAACTATTTATCATAACCTCCTGGTCTAGAAATAAGTTGTTTTTTTAATGCAAAACCTTTGGAGCAACTATCTTAAGTAAAAATTCTTTAAACATGTTCAAATATATGGACTGTGCCCTTCCATGTTATTGTTTCTCCTGAGAGATATTTTGAAATGTATATGTATCTCTCTACAAATGCCTGGTGTTAAATTAATTATTGTTGGCTTTTCTCAGCTGTGAGTTTGTATGGTTCTCATTTTCTAACTCATGACTTTTTATGAGCATGGTTTGTGGTTACTGAGAGTATTCTCCAGGGAAAGCTTGAACAATTGCTTTTTCATTAGAAAAACTACAGTCAATATGCTATAAATCACTTTACAGTGTGTCATCTTAGAGCACATTTTTCTGTGGAGAAATGAATTGCATTTAATTATTTGTAGTGCTTTCCTTTCTTCTACATATACTATATCAAATCAAATCTCTGCTTTGTGTTCTAAAAATAGTTTTTAAAACATCTTAAGTATATTTTAAGATCATTAAGGAAATCATTTCAATTGAGATTTGTTAAAATTATCTGACTAATACTATTAGTGATAATACCAAGGGACATTTACAATCCTCTGTCCTATCTAATAGACTAGCTAGGTACAGATGTGGGAAGGATATTGCTGTCATATTATGTAGGGTTTTAGTTTCAAAATTTGTACTATGAAGGGATGGTTGTTATAGCATATTACTATTTGCGATTGGTTTTAGTAGGATAGATAAAGAGTTTTTCAAGCAAAAGCTAAAGGAGTTAGGCATCACTAGATGTATGTTACAAGAAATGTTAATGGAAGTTCTTCAAGTTGAAAAAAACACTAATGAGTAAAAAAGAAAACATGAAAGTATATATTTCACTGGTAAAGGTAAATTTAAGTTAAATTTAGAATACTCTAATATTATAGTGTTTGTTAAATCACTAGTAAGTGCAGTAAGGTTAAAAAACAAAAGTAATAGAACAACTATAACTAAGATAATTTCTTAATAGATACACATCAAAACATAAAATGTGGTGGGGGAGCAAAAATGTAGAGCTTTAGTATGCATTTGAAATTAAGTTGTTATCAGTTTAAAATACTGTTATAACTATGAGATGTTATATATATATAAGCCTCTGGTAAGCTGAAAGCAAGAATCTATGGTAGGTACAAAAATGATAAAGAGAAAGGAATATAAGATTACCACTACAGAAAATTATCAAATCACAAAGGAAAATATCAGGAGAAGAAGAAAGGAACAAAAAACATTACAAAAACAGTCAGAAAACTATTTACAAAATGGCAATAGTAAGATCATACCTGTCACAAATTATTTTAAATTTATGTAGACTGACTCCTAGTCCAAATGACATAGTAGGTAGACTATATGCTTGCCTCCTCCCATGACCAAATCAAAATTACAACTAAACTACAGAACAACCATCATTGAGAGTTGCCTAAGTTATAGCTCAACACAAGTCTTACAACTGGGGACATACATAAGAGGACACCTTGAGACTGATGGGGGAGTGGACATGCAGAATGGGCTGGTCCCACAAAAGAAAGTGACAGTTGTGATTCAGAAGGAATATCTTGGCTGAAGAGGTCTCCTCAGAGGAGCAAGGGGTCCCAGCTCCACATCATGCTCCACAGGCCAGGGTTCCAGTTCCAGGAAGAGACGTCTGTACTTCTGGCTGTGAAAACCAGCAGAGATTGTGGCTGAGCGAGACAGCCTCTTAAAAGGCTCATAAGTGAACTCACTCAACTCTGAGCTCCAGAGCTGAGCAACAGCTCAAAAATCTCCAGGTACATATGGAGAGGAACAGAATAGTCTGACTTCAGGGCAAGGGCTGGACAGCTTTCTCCCAGACAGAAGTCCTGACAGAATTCATTGTTCTGTTATCAAGCCCTCTACTCTTCCAGTGTGCACACACAGGCAGTGCCCTATGTGAGCTCCATCAGCTTGGCTAACACTGGTCTCCTTGTTCTGGTGCTTCCCTGAGACCCCGCCCTTTGCAACTTGTGGCTCACCCAAGCTGCCACCTGTGGTTTGTTTCCATACAAATAGCCTGTCTTGGCTCATGTGTTGGACTTTCCTAAATTTTTTCAAAGGTTCAAAAATCCAAACAAGCAGCACCTGGCTTTGGTGTGTCCTATATCTCTTATTGAGAAGCCCTAAGCCTGGCACGAGTGGCAGACTGCCTCGATTCCTGGCTTGACCTCTCAAGGCACCTCTAAGCCCAGCAGAGGTGGCAGCCATTTGTGGGTTGCCTTGCAAGTCTTGTCAGGTGGCCCTGGACAGTTCACCATCTGTGGCTGAACTTGACCTGTGGTGGGGCCCCTCCTAGGATTCCCTAAAACCAGCACATCTGGTGTCTGGCAGTAAATCCCTCCCATGGACATGCGAACAGTGACAGGAGGGCACATGATACACAAAGGACACACCGTGAACATTTGGCTGAGGCGACCAGAGAAGACTGTGCCACTGGGCCCCACATGACACCTTCCGCATAAAGCCACTCTATTAAGATTGGGAGACTTTGGAGCCCTACTTAATACATAGAAATAAAAAGAAGGCAACCAAAATGCACAGACAAAAGAACATGTCCCAGATGAAATAACAGAACAGAGTTTGAGAAAAAGAACTAAACAAAATGGAGACAAGCAACCTACCAGATGCAGAGTTCAAAGCACTGGTTGTAAGAATAGGGGTACCAGAAGGAGCAGAGAGAGAGCAAAGAATTGAAAATCTACTTGAAGAAGAGGTTCACACATCATAATTAAAGTACAAAAGGTTAAAGACAGAGAGAACCTAAAAGCAGCAAGAGGAAGGCAGCTTGTTACTTGCAAGGGAACTCCCATAAGACTATCAGCTGATTTCTCAACAGAAATTTTGCAGGTCAGAAGGTATTGGCATGAAGTATTCAAAGTGATGAAAAGCAAAGACCTACAACCAAGATTACCTAGCAAAGCTATCATTTAAAATGGAAGGACAGATAAAGAGCTTCCTAGACAAGATAAAGCTAAAGGAGTTTATCACCACCAAACCAGTATTGCAAGAAATGTTAAAGGGAATTCTTTAAGAAGGAAAAAAGTCAAAAATGGCAATAACTACATATCTATCAACAATTACTACAGATGACAAAGGATTAAATGTGCCAATCAAAAGATAAGGTAACTGAATGGATAAGAAAACAAAACCCTTACATATGCTGCCTAAAGAAACTCACTTCAGATCAAAAGACACACATCGACTTAAAGTAAAGGGATGGAAAAGGATATTGCATGAAAATGAAAATAAAAAAGATCTGGGGGTAACAATATTTATACCAGAGAAAATAGACTTTAAAATAAAGGCTATAACGAGAGACAAAGAAGGACCTAGTAATCCCACTTCTGGGTATTTATTCAAAGAAACCCGAAATACTACCTTGAAGTGACCTATGCATTCAGATGTTCATCACAGCACCATTTACAATAGCCAAGATATGGAAGCAACATGAGTGTTCATCAATGAATGAATGAATAAAGAAGAGGTGGCACATATACACAGAGGAGTATTATTCAGCCATAAATATAATTTTTTTAAAGAATGAAATTTTGCCATCTGCAACAACATGGATGGACTTAGAGGATATTGTGCTGAGTGGAGTAATCAGACAGATAAACACAAATGTCATATGATTTCACTTACAGGTGGAATCTAAAGAACAAAATAAGCAAACAAAATGAACAAACTTATAGATACAGAGAGCATTTTGAGGGTTGCCAGATGAGAGTGGGATTTGGGGCGTTGGTGAAAGAGGGGAACAGGTTAAGAAGTACAAATTGGTAGTTATAAAAGTGTCATAGGGATGTAAAGAATAGCATAAGGAATATAGCCAATAATTTCGTAATAACTGTGGTATCAGATGGGTAATAGATTTATCAGGATGATCACTTAGTAAGCTATGTAAATGTCTAATTACTATGTTGTTCACCTGAAACTAATATAATACTGTATACCAACTATAATTGAAAATTTTTAAAATATTTTTAAAATGTAAATGTACTGACTACTCCACTAAAAATATGTAGATTACATGAATTGATTTTTTTAAATACTCAACTATATGCTGCCTACAAGAGACTTCTGCTTTAAGAACACACACAGATTCAAAGTAAAGGGATGGAATAAAATATTTCATACAAATGGAAGACAAAAGAAAGCAGGAGTATCTAAGCTTATATTAAACAAAATAAACTTTAAGACAAAGACTATAATGAAATGGAAGATCATTATGCAATGATAAAGGGGTCAACCCAACAAGAGGATATGATATTTATAAATATTTATGCACTCAACATAGAAGCATCTAAATAAATAAAGCACATATTAACAGTTCTGAAGGGAGAAATAGACAGCAATACAATATTAGTAAGGGACTTTAATACCCCACTTTTAATAATGGATAGATCATCTAGGTAGAATATTAATAAGGAAACATTGGACTTAAACAGCAAATTAGATCTGATAAACATAACCAATATTAATAGAACATGCCATTCAAAAGCACCAGAACATATTGTCAATTCCACATGGAACATTCTCTAGGATAGAATATATTTTAGGCCACACCACAAAATAAGTCTTAGTAAATTTAAGAAGATTGAAATTATATCAAACAACTTTTCTGGCCATAGTGGTATGAAACTAGAAATTGTTACATGAAGAAAACTAGAGTTTACAACATGTGGAGTTTAATCAAGATGCTACAAACAACAAATGGGTGAAGAAAATCAAAAGAGAAATCAAACAATATCTTGAGACAAATAAAAATGGAAATACAAACATGGATGGACCTTGAGATAATCATGCTAATAAGCAAAGTAAGCCAGACAGAAAAAGTTGAAAATTACATGATATCAGTTATATATGGGATATAAACCTAAAAGCAACAAGTGAACAGGACAAACAGACACTCATGGACTGGACTATATACTAGTGGTTACCAGAGGGTAAGGGATAGAGGAGGAGGGGGGAAGTAGATGGGGTAAAGGGTCAGATGTAGAAGGATAGGGGGAGGGTGAAGTGGGTAAAGGGGACCAAATATATGGTAGCTGAAGGAAAATGGACTTTGGTAAACAAAATAGAATATACAGATGTCAAATTATAATGTATGCCTGAAAATTGTGTTAACCAATGTTACCCCAATAAACTTAATTTAAAAAATTTTTTTGAAATACAAAGAGAACAAAACATATCTGATGGAATCAAAGCAGTTCCAAGAGAGAAGTCCATAGTGATAAATGCCTACATTAAAAAAAAAAAAAAAAAACAAGAAAGATCTCAAATAAACAACTTACCTTTACATTTCAAGGAAGTAGGTAAAGAAGAACAAACTAAGCACAAAGTTAGAAGGGAGGAAATAACAAAGATCAGAGTGGAAATAAGTATAATAAAGACAGAAAAGATAATAGAAAGATCAATGAAATTAAGAACTGGTTTTTAAAAAACATAAAGAAAATAGACAAACTTTTAGCTAGACTTACCAAGGAAAAAAAGAGAGGACACAAACAAAATCAGAAATGAAAGGGGAAACATTATAACTGATACCACAGAAATACAAAGGATCATAAGAGACTACTATGAATTGTTAATTATATGCCAACAAATTGGCTAACCTAAAGAAATGGATAAATTCCTAGAAACGTATAACCTATCAAGACAGAAAATCTGTCTTGATGAAGAAACAGAAAATCTGAACAGATCTGTTACTAGAAAAGAGATTGAATCAGTAATCAAAAACCTCACAACAAACAAAAAACAAGGACCAGATGGCTTCACTAGTAAATTCTACCAACATTTACAAAGTAATTAATATAAATTTTTCTCAAACTCTTCCAAAAAATAGAAAAGGAGGGATTACTTCCAAACTCATATTACAAGCCAGCATTACCATGATACTAAAACCAGCCAAGGACAGCACAAGAAAAGAAAATTACAAGCCAATATTTCTAATGAACATAGATGGAGAAATCCTCAACAAAATATTAGCAAACTGAATTCAACAATACATTACAGAGATCATACACCATGATCAAGTGGGATTTATTCCAGGGATGCAAGAATGGTTCAATATCTGAAAATCAATCAACATAATACACCACATTAACAAAATGAAGGTTTAAAATTATATGATAATTTCAATAGATACAGAGAAAGTATTTGATACAAGTCAACATCCATTTATTATAAAAGCTTAACAACAAAGTAGATATAGAGGGAATATACCTCAACATAATAACATACCTCAGCATATATGACAAGTTTACAGATAACATCATACTCAATGGTAAAAGTTGAAACTTTTCCTTTAAGATTGGGAACAAGACAAGGATGCCTGCTCCCACCACTCTTATTCAACATAGCACTGAAAGTCCTAGCCAGAGCAATTAGATAAGAAAAAGAAGTAAAGGATTTTGAATCAAAAAGGAAGAAATGGAACTGTCTCTATTTGCAGATGACATGATATTAGATTTTGAAAATCCTAAAGCTTCCACCAAAAAAGTGTCAGAACTAATAAAGAAATTCAACCAATTTGTAGAATACAAATTTGGTACAGGCATACCTCATTTATAGCATTTTGCTTTATTGTGCTTTGCAAATATTGCATTGTTTATAAGGCTCTTAACTAGCAAAAAGATTACAACTTGCTGAAGGCACAGTTAGCATTTTTTTTTAGCAATAAAGAGTTTTTAAATTAAGGTATATACATTTTTTTAGTCATAAAAAGTATGCAAACTGAATGGACTATAGTTTCATGGAAACATCTTTTATATACACTGGAAAACAATTTGTGCAACCCACTTATTGCATTATTTGCTTTATTGCAGTGTTTATTTGGTCCGGAACCAAACCCATAATATGCCTGTTAACAAAAATCAGTTGCATTTCTAAACACTGGTGATGAACTAGCAGAAAGAGGAATTAAGAAAACAATCTCATTTATGATTCGATTAAAAAGAAAATACCTAGGAATAAATTTAACCAAGAGGGTGAAATGACTGAACACTGAAAAATCTAAGACATTAATGAAATTGAAGAAGACATAGATAAGTAGAAAGATACCCTACATTCATGAATTGGAAGAACTAATATTGTTTAAATGTTTATACTACCCAAAGCAATCTATAGATTCAATGTAATCTCTATCAAAATTCCAATGGCATTTTTTATAGAACTAGAACAAATCCTAAAATTTGTATAAAACAACAAAAAACCCTGAAGAGCCAAAGCAATATTGAGACAGAAGAAAAAAGCTGGAGGCATCACATTTTCTGATTTTTTTTTTTTACACCTACAGCATCTGGTTTTCCTAGGTGGTCTTCCATCCAAGTACTAACCAGGCCCGACCCTGCTTAGCTTCCGAGGTCAGATGGGATCAGGCTTATTCAGGGTGGCATGGCCATAGGTGTTTTCTGATTTTAAACTGTATCACAAAACTATTGTAATAAAAATAGTGTGGTGCTGGCTTAAAAACAGACACATAGATCAATAGGAAAGAGAATGGAGTGTCCATATATAAACCCATGCACATATGGTCAATTAATTTTTGACAAAAGTGCCAAGAATATCCAATGGAGAAAAGACAGTCACCATTTACAAAAGAATGAAACCAAACCACTATTTTACTGCATTCACAATTAACTCAAAGTGTATCAAAGACTTCATTAAAACACATGAAAGTATAAAACTCAAAGGAGAAAACATAGAAATCTCCTTAACATCAATCTTGCTCATGATTTTTTTAATTTGGCACCAAAGTGAAGGCAACAAAAGTAAAAATCAATAAATGGGACTATGTTACACTAAAAAGCTTCTACACACAAAGGAAACTATCAACAAAATAGAAAGACAACCTATGGAACAAGAGGAAACATTGGCAAATTATATATCTTGTAAGGAGTTACTAAGATATATGAGACTCATACAACTCAATAGCAAAAAAAAAATTTAAGCAATTCAATTAAAAATGGGCAGAAGATCTAAATAGACGTTTTTCCCAACAACATACAAATAATTGGCCAACCAGTACATGAAAAGGTGCTCAACATTACCAGTCATTAGGGAATTGCAAATCAAACCAAAATGAAATATTACTTCACACCTGTTAGAATGGTTATTATCTCCCCAAAAAAGTGTTGTCAGCATGTGGAGAAAAGAGAATTACACACCGCTGGTGGAAATGTAAATTGGTTCAGCCGCTATTAAAAGCTATGGAAGTTCCTGAAAATTTAAGGTAGAACTGCTATATGGCAAATTCTACTTCTGAGTATGTATCTGAAAGAAATGAAATTACTATCTAAAAAGTATCTGCACCCCCATGTTCATGCAGCATTATTTACAAGAGCCAAGACATGGAAATAACCTAAGTGATTATTCATGAATGAACAGAGAAAGAAAAATATTTATAGAGTGGAAATATTTTCAGCCGTAGAAAAAAAATCCTACCATCTGGTAACAACATAGATAGACCTTTAAAAAAAATCAAACTTCAATACAGAGACTAGATTGGTGGTTGCCAGAGGTCAGGGGTGAGGGTGAGCAAAATGGATGAAGGTGTTCAAAAGCCACAGTTATAAGATAAATAAGTTTTGGGGATATAAGGTACACCATGCTGGCTATAATTAACAATAAATACCGTGTTGTATATTTGAAGGTTGTTAAGAGAGTAGATCTTAAAAAGTTCTCACTACAAGAAAAAATACTTGTCACTATATAAGGTGATGAATGTTAACTAAACTTATTGTGATAATCATTTGCAATATATTTATAAATCATTGTATTGTACACCTAAAACTGATACAATGGCATATGTAGCAATTATATCTCAATAAATCTAGAAAAAAAATTTAAAAAAAGATGAAATAAGAAAAAGCTGTATTTTCTATTTATATTTAATGGCACCTGAGAAAAAGCAGATTCAATTAAAACAGATTTAGAGATAAATGAGACATAGAGTATTGAAAGGGCCTCCTAGGTACTTTCATGGGCATAAAAATACAAAGTACTCATTTTTTGTTATATCTAATTTTCTAAAAGTTCTCTTTTTTTCTTTATACAAGCAAATCACTAGTGTTAGTCATGTTAGGGTCACTTTTTAGTAAAAGAAATTTTCTAAAGGAAGCAGTCAAAGGAAAAGAGCAACATGCAAGAAGTGAAATTTAGCTGTGAATGACAAAAGACATGAGAAAAAGGGGTGACATTGTCTGGTATATAATGTGTGATGGGAGAAGTTTGGAGGCCTAGCTTTTCACACCAACGCCATGTGTTATTGTCAGCTCTGAAGAGATAGGAAAGCAGAGGTGTAAAATGAGCACAGCTGTACAGTGTGGCCCTAGTCAGAGGGAATGAACAAATGGCTGCATGTTCAGAATATTCAAAAAGTATATGTTCATATTTCAGGTGGCATCTGTAAGCATTGACAGAAAAAAAAGAGAATTTGTATATTTTATGAGAAGCAAGAGTTGCCTAGGGGAAAATCCCAGGCTAAAGGGTCTTAAAATCTTGTTTATCTCATAATAAAAATTAAATACAGTTCACTCGCAATAAGAGGTAGGATGTAGTACTGTGGCTCTATTAACATTAAAGGAATTGAAATTGAAGGATAGTGGAAATGTTTTTTAAGATATATAAGATATATATACAAATTTTCCATTCTATAAAGTCGTTGTTAGGCACTTCTAGGTTATAAGACCCATCAGGAATTAATAATAGTGTGTAGTAATGGATAACACAAAAAGATTTCCTAACTGTTCTAGAGAAACACCATCAGAGCTCATGTTTCTACACACTTAACATGCATCTGTGGGGACAGTGAGGCCCACAAGAGGATCTAATATACATTTAGCAAGCAATGGGCCAACAATTTTTCATGAGGCTACCTTTCTTTCTGCTACTTTTTGGTTAATTCTTAAAATTAGGAATATGTGTTTAAAGAGTCTTTGCTACATGTACATTTTTATTCCTTTGGACTGGTCTTATGAAACTAGTTAAGGAGTTTGCCTAATACTAATAATGTAAAGAATGTGTCATTGGCAAACATTGACAAGGAGAGGTTGGATTGGTGCCCAGCTGAAACATTAGACAACCCCAATCTCTTAGGTTCCAGAAAAAACAAATTCTTGAGTATCTCTTAATAGGATGAATCTACCTATAGAATAAAAATAATAGCCAAGTAAATTTCTTTAGGATTTTTCTCTCATTGAACATCATCTATAACTGATACAGAAGTTTTGTCTATTTAAATAATTTATAAGTGAGCGTAGAGTATTCTCAGAAATTATATTTTTGTAAAGACTATTAAAAAGAACAGTAAATCAACTTAAACTGTGCTGCTAAAGGAAGTCAGTTAGAATAAGCTCTCAAGAGCCACTTCAACTATTTCACAGTAAGTGATCATTCTAGGAAGCTTTGCAGACAAATAATGTAAATATATTGAGTGACAAACTGAAAAGTCACTTACTATTATTTTTATTATTATTATTTTCCACAACTATGAAGAGTATTTTCAGTACCAGGCCTCTCTAAAATTGGTAATACAATTGAATATGCCCTTAAATAGGTTAATATATGGCTTTCTAAAATAGAACCTATTTATTAGGCATTTTCATCATCAGGATTTTATTACTTAACATTTTTAAATTCATTGATAAATTAATTTATATGTTCAATTATTTATTTATTATACTATAGACACTATTTGTGCTGAAAGTGTAGCAGTTGGTATTAGAGATAAAGATAGAAAAATCCTTCATGTAGCTTATATTCTCGAGGGAAATAACAGTAAATGAGCAAACAAATTCATAATAATATTCTAGATAGTGATAAGTACTGTAAAGATAAGGGAAGGGAGTGTTGGGAGGCAGAAATGGAAAGTAAGACTATTTTAGGTAAGATGGTCAGAAACAGCAATGTAAAAGTATGCAAGGAAAACATTATAGGATGAGAACAGCAAGAACCAAGGCCCTAAGGCAGGCAAGGAATTAGATTATGTTAGGGCCTTATAGAGCAACATAAAGATTTTGGATTTTATTCTAAGTGTTATGGGAATCTGGTAAATAATTTGGAGGAGTGACGTGATTATACTTATATGTGGAGAATAGATGGTATAGGGTACTAGGAGAAGCAGTAGAAGGAGCTCAGCTCAGAGGCTAATAGCGTCATCTGCATGTGCTATAATGATGCTAGGAATAGGGCGATGGCAGTGAAGAAATGTACATCTTGAGGATATATATTAGAAGACAAACTCTTAGGACAAACCAAAGCAATAGATAAAATGTCCATGTTCCAAGCCTCATATCCTATTGCTGTTCAGCCAGTTGATTTTGGAGTCATTTATTTCTCCAAAGTTAGATTTCCCCAAAAATCTCCCTTTGTACTGAGTAGCTGAGTGAGATTTCAGAAGTAAGAGAATATACCACTAAACAACTAAGAGAACTCTACATTTAATTATTTAGATTCATGGTATGTCTGGCTAGTTAAAAAGAAATACAACAGGCTGAGACAATTACTTTCTATGGACAGTGGTCCACAAAATCTCCATGATAGGCCCTGGGTCACCTGGCCCAGCCAGCTCTCCTGCACCCTGCCTTTCACTCAGTCTAGCAAACAACTTTGGTCTTCCTTCTTGCTATTCCAACAAGCCAAGCATTTTCCCCGTGTAATACCTTTGCATTAGCTATGCTTCTTCCTGGAAAGGTTTTTCATTGGTCATTTTGGGCAGTGTTTGGACTTCTAAGCTTTCCAGGAGACTGGAAAAAGTCCAAGGGCTAGATAAATGTTGTTTCAAAAATACAGTCAGAAAATTGCAAATATAAAATTAATAAATTATAATTAGATATCTACAAACATATGTCAACTTTCTTAATTGCTAAATTTAAATATGCATAAAATTTCATGGTATTAGAAATAATTTTTCCAGTATGCTGAGAAATCACAGTCAAATGTATATTACATGCATTACTAGGAGCCGAATAAAATTTAAAGGCAAAATTATAAAATCCACTTGAATGTTTCACAACAAAAAATACATATTAATGTGGGAAATGGGTGCATTTAATATGTTAGCAATGATGTATGAATGGAGTTGCCAAAAATTAAGAGTATCGAGGTCCTATGTCTTAAAATGTGTTAAATAATGCACATTGCTGCACATAGAAGGATAAAGAGAAAATTGCAAAGATTCCTCAGGTATTTTTCTCTTGCCTTACCTGTTCCCTCTATGCGAAATGTTTTCAATCAGAGTTTTCAGACCTAACTACATGGACCAGTGTGTTCCTTTCTGAAAAGAAGTAAGCAAGACAACAAGAGTATGTTGAAAAGGCAAATTCTAAGTATAAGTAGTATAAATGTGGATTGAGCAACTTCATGTCAACCGAAATTGATTGAGGAGCTAATAAAAATGCAACGTAAGAATAACAGGAGTAAGGGGGTTCTGGATAACCAGAGATCTGAGTTGAGTTGAAGTTGTTAACATAAGTAGGAGAGGCTAGAAACAGCTATAGCTCCTCTGATTCCTCTCCTCCATATGTGGCAGGGAAGTATTGTTGGTGACAGGGCCCCTGACAACTTAACTGCTCACACACACCCCCACTGGTTCCTGAGAGGAGACTGGCAAGCACCACGAGAGTTCAGAGAAGCTATTTTCTGCTGGGGCCTTAGACTTTCTGCTCTCTGACAGTATTTCCCTTCTCTGTCTCTCAGTTTCCCTTTCTCCCTTTTTTTCTCTTTGGGGTCACAGCCAAGACTGCTTTATGCCAAATCCTCCTCTGACTTTTACCCAAAAGAGAATTCCCTTTTCCAGATACAGTATATGCCAGCTGCTGACCATTTCCTAAAAATGCTGTCAGGTGGGCACAATGAAAATTCAACTGAAACGTGACAGATGTTTGAAACTATCTCATTCTCTTACCAAAAACTTTCTATAAACTTTAAAACTAGATTAAAGAAAAGTGATTGGAACTAGCTGCTGGCTAGACTTTGGGAGAACTGGACTAATGCCATAGGAGACAGAGGTTGGTGACTGCTGTAGATGGACCTATGGACTGAGGAACCACTCTCTGTGGCCCCTGACAAAGGCTCTGATCTACCCACCTGTCTGACCCGCAGTAACACCCCTGTAGATGCATGTAACCTCATTAGAAAGAGAAGGCAGTGCTGATTTGTGCTCGGGTCATTACAGACAGCCTGAATCTTTAACTTAGGTGACATATCACTCCCTATTCTATCTCCCATATTTGAAGTTATCTGATCCTTGAGAGAAAATCGCGAAGTGCCCAATTTTATGCTGTTTTGTTTGCAAAGCAGCTGCTTTCTGTAAAAGCTGAACAAAGAGCAGGCTAGCAGCCCAATGAATGCTTTTTTAATCATCCAAGAGTTTATCTAACTTTTAAGTGAAGATTTTAGTCCTTACTTGAAGAACTGTGTGTGAATTTCCAAACTGAGAAAATTGAAACGAGAATGTAGAAGCTAAAGAATATAAACTATGTATACTTTAAATAAGAATGGTAAAGATAAGCAAAATAAAAAGCAGGTTGCTGAGGACAAAAGTATAAACGGATCCTGAAATAGATGCCAAAAAGCACATGTATTCCAAAATATCTTGGATTGCCTACTCAACAAGATAAATAACAAATAGTCTTAGAAATCCCAAAGGAATTTTTAAATGAAGTATTGAATAAATACATGACAAAATGCATTAATTCCAATTTTTTTTTCAAGCTATAGATTGAATGAAATGAGTTAAAAAGTTTGTAATAAAATTAATTTGGTATCTGGAAATTTTTTGTATAGAGAATTAGACATGAGGTACATTGTGGTGTCATCCATTTTACAAGGTTCTTGGGGGTGGCAATTAAAAGGCAATGTACTGGGGAAAGAGTCATTCCCATTCTCTCATTAAATCTTACGATTAGATGCAGGAGCTTTTATATCGTTCTTTTAGTTTTTTATCTTGCCAATCCACATAAATAAAGTAAGCCTCCTGATTTCCAGTGCATTCTGGCTCCAGAATTCCTACCCAAAATGCAGGTATGGACTGTTCTTTTTTCATTTCTGTTACTATAACAGATAAAACGTTCAGCTTTATTTTTGTCTTTATAAACATATATTGACTTAGACAAGCAGCAAAAAGTAGTAGTTTTGTAAATTAAGAGATGGTAGTTTGTGAAATTCTCTCCTCTAAAACTTCAACTGAGTATGAACATCAGAATATTCAGAAGGAAAAAACAAACCTAATATCACTGGTTTTCAGCCAGTCTTAAATAAATCGTAAACAACCAAGTGAACTTGTATTATGAATGATCAAGATTTTAAGGCATAGAAGTCTGTGCTTTTCGTGTGTTATTTTGCTTCAGATTAAGATATTGGGGTAGGTATTATACCATACCATGAAGTACGGCAGGTCTATCAGTTAGAAATACATTCATTTCTAAGTTATAAAAACAACAAGAAAAGACTGACCATGGCATAAGCAAAAGTGAGAGGCTTATTTGTTACTTGTAACAAGCAGACCTAGAAAATGTAGTCCAGGGCTGGTAAGCAGCTTAACAAGGCCATCAGGGACTCAGGCTCTGTCTTTCAACTCTGCCATCTCCATGTGCCTGCTTGTTCTGTTATTGTCACAAGATAGATGGTTTTGCTGCCCTGCTAGGGAGACAGTAAAAGCAACAGGCAAAAGGGTATGCCAGCTAAGTCCATCTGTATCTTCTAAAAGGCTTGTATTAAATCTGAATGAGTAAATCCACCTAGCATCTTCCATGTACATCCATTGGTGAGAGTTCATTGGTGGATGTGGACACCCCTAGACCAATCTCTAGAAGATAAAAGAGGAGAAAAGAAGCCATGGATGGCAGCTGGACCCGCCTACGCAGCAATATCTGCCCATAACTGCAGGTGGATTAGATTAATGCTAAGTAAAAGTTTTATTGTCACTATTTATTCTCATTTAATTTCTTGTCCTTTCATATAATTTTTACCTTGTCTCTTTCTTGATGTCTTGGCATCTTTAAAACTCAGAGAGCACATGCTTCTCAGGCTTGAATGCTTCCTCTCTTCAACCAAGTTCGTGGTTAATTTGTAACCATGCAAAAGTAAGGTGCATGCAATATTTGCAAAAATGCAGTTTTTCTTTTTGTTTCTCTGTCGAATTTAGAGGACACTAAATCATCTAAGAAGGGAAGGATTTACAAGGAGCTGATTGTAAAATAATCTTAAATTATTTTAGAAATACTGGAATGGGTAAATACTATGCATGATATGAGTGAGCACTGTGTGGCTTGCAGAGCATTCAGTCCATGTGCTACCCTGCACTGTGTGGTTTTTCTCTAGAACCCAAGGATGTATACTCTGCCTTTAAAGTAAACAATTAAAATGAAGCCTAGTCAACTGTCTCTCGTGACCTTTCTCATAAAGGGTACTAGAAAAAGCATTTGACCCTTAAAGCTAGATGCAGCACAGGGGGAAGCATTCATAATTGTTTGCCTCTTGAAAGACTCTGGAATTTATGCAGATGAGTTTATGCTTGTATAGCTTAGTAGTATTTTTGTTCTATAGTTATTTCTTTTGTTATGTACTATTGCTAAAAATTGCATTCCATAGTTTTATATTTTCTGGATTGCATCCTGTATACTTTAACGCATAGCAGAAATCATGGTTTTAGATCTTTAACATCAGAGTATCACTGCGTAGTTACTGAAAGTTAACCATTGTTATATTAACTGTAAATGAACAATTATTCAAAACTGTAGTGTTTTCTTTTCTATCTGAGAACAATAGAAAGGCAAAAAAAAAGAGTGTAGTTGCTAAGAAGTTTTGGAGTCAGGCAAAGCTTATTTCTTATTGGGTCTCTCCTATTTATTACTTCTATGTCCTCACTTGTTAAAAGTTAATTGTTCCTACTTCACAGAGTTATTGTTAAGGATGGAAGATAACGTAGGTATTGTGCTTAGCACAGTTTTATGATATGGCCTAGACTCAGCAACTGATAGGTATCTTTATAGTAATGATAAACAACCTATAAGCACTGGACTTGTAGGAACAGCGAATATTAAACATGACTTTTCCCTTTCTTTTTCTGAACATTCAAGTAAAGCAAAGATGGGAGCGCTTACATTTTAACCTCTATTTATTGTCCAAGTACAAAAGCCTTATTTAAAGCCATTAGTTAAATAATAATTAGTCATTGATGGGAAAAATCTTCTTATATTTTCTAAACTTGAGCCCAAGGCCATGATGATCCTGTATATGTAGACAATGTTGCATCTTTAAATAACATCCGAATTGCTGCAAGAAGGAAGCAGGGTAATTACTCCTTATTTTGCTGATTCAGCAAAAGATAATTAAGAAAAAAAAATTATATCTTTTATCTATGTCAACTAAGACTCCTGATAAATAGGAATTGCTCTTGAAGAGTGGTGCTGAAGAATGTCATGACCAGGTACTATGTGAAACAAACCCATGGTGGTTGCCTCTGGGAATATTTCCATTGACCCATATTAACTACAGTGAAAATGTATCCATATTTTCATCTCCTCTCATAGATTATAAATTCCTGGAACAGTTTTTCTTTGAAAAAACAATTGTGCCTATCTTCAAATAGCTTACACTTACACAGTTCTCAATTTAGACCAAATAAAACATTAATTTACTTGAGATACAACCAATAAAAACTGCATTATGATGTTTTTAGTGTTTAATGCTTGAGCATTAGATTATTTGGAAAATGAGAAAAACAAAAGGAAAATTTTTAAGTTGTTCAATTTCCCATCACCAAACACAGCCACTAGAAATATTTTGGTGAATTTTCTTTACACATTATTTTGTGGGGTTTTTAAACTTAATTTATCATATATGTGTTAATTTGATTAATTACCTTCATAAATATTTGAAATACTACCAATCTGTCAAGTAGCCATACCAGTTTACTTAAGCATTCTGTTTCCCTATAGTTTGATCCTGAAATGGTTGCTAATTATTATAAGTAAACATGTAGTATTCATCATATTTTATAAAATTGTCTTTGAATTTAGTATTTTTTCTTAGAGAAGAGTCTAAGAAGTGAGCTTAATGAATCAAAGGGTTTATATCATGAGCAATATATGAGTGAGTACCCATTTTCAAGTACGTTTGAAAACTCTGAGCATTAACTTTAATACACACACACACACACACACACACACACACACACACACACATTGCTTCTTTGATAGATTGTTTTAAATTGCATTTATTAGATTAATGGAAATCAATTCTAGAACTTGCAAGATTTAAATAAGTAAAATGAAAATATTTTGGTCTATAATATGCAGTGAAGAGCTTAATTTTTCCCTAATACTTTGCTGTTTTTAATTTTCTGATTTCCACCTCTGTCTTTCAGTTTTACAGGAAACTCTAAACTTGCCTCAAGTATGCGCTATGTGGAAACACAATCAATGCAGATAGGAGCGTCCTATATGATTCAGTTCAGTTTGGTGATGGGCTGTGGCCAGAAATACACTCCACACATGGACAATCAGGTGAAACTGGAGTATTCAACCAACCATGGCCTTACCTGGCACCTTGTCCAAGAGGTAAGTCTGTTTTCTTTAAAGCTTGTGATAGGTAGCCTCCTCCTGTTTACATAGGAAGCAGATAATTACAATTCTAAATTTAGATTTGGTTGAAAAGGAACAGTGTTATTTGTAGCAGAATTGATGTAAAGTCAACAGCAAATTATAAGGATGCCGCATTCTGCACTATCAGATACTAAAGGGAAATTGAAAATGAGAAGGAAATGGGAATAACTTCAGGACTGAATTACTCTAGGATGGTGTTTTGAATATTATTTTCTCTAAATATCTTTTTCTATAAATGTCTCTTCCTGCTTTCCCTATAGCATGTCTTCATCTGTATTTTTTTAAGTCTCTTTACCTGTAGATAGACCTTATTAAGAATATATGATAACAGGTCAAAAAAAATGAATCCTAATCCATTTTTATTTTTATATGTGAAATTTGGAAGGCATTTAATTCCATTGTGACATCTCGTTTCAATTATTTCCCAAACATTTTACTTTCAGAGAAAGAAAAATCATGGATTGCATCCAAATGGTTAGGATTATGACATTAGATTTCTCTAAGGTCTTTTTCATATAAGTGGGTGAGTCAACATATTGCCCATGGAGAAAATAGCTGAGCTTAATTTTTGCCCACTCTCTTTTAGGAATGCCTTCCAAGTATGCCAAGTTGTCAAGAATTTACATCAGCAAGTATTTACCATGCCAGCGAGTTCACACAGTGGAGACGAGTCATAGTGCTCCTTCCCCAGAAAACTTGGTGAGAGACAACATTTTTAGAAATGATTGTTCACCTTAACTTTTACTATCTCTATTAGCATGACTTGAATATGAAGAAAAGTTTATTAAGCACAGAAGCAAGATGCATTCATATTTTTTGTCATCAAAAATCCCAGCTCTTTCTGTTTGCCCCCAACTTTTTATGGGGGATCTCAATGCGCCTTTTCCATTATACAAGGGAAACTCCTATGTAAAGACAGTTTGAATTGGAAAGCAGTTTTCTTGCTACAAAGCCCTCCTTTTTATTTCAAAAGCTTAATATACACTCTCCTCCCGTATTTTCATTCCTCAGTAACAAAAATCACCCTCCAGGAAGCAAAAGCATCAGTAACTGGGAGAAAGTTAAACCTTTCGTAATGTGAAAGAGAAAAGCACATTGCTTCCCAAATATTGCATGATTTCATTTTAGATTGATCACTCTGAGCACTGTATGAGGAATAGATGGTAGGAGCAAGAGTGAAGAGAAAGACCAGTTAGGGGTTTAAGTGGCTTTGAGTATGGTAGCAGACATAGCAAAAGACATCATTTGTGTAATACATACTAATCAAATTGGGCTTGCTGATGAACTTGATAGAGGCTATAGTAGAAAGTGAAGATTCAAATAATTTCTAACTTGTTTGGGGGCTTCTAGTCAAGGTGGCACAGTAGATAGATACTGTGCTCACCTCCTCTCACAACCACATTAGAATTATAACCCAAATACAGAACAACCTCATTGAGACTCACCTGAGTTGTGGCTGAACAAAAGTCTTACAACTAGGGACATATATATGTAAGAGGCCACCTCAAGACTAGTAGGAGAGGCAGATACTCAAAACCTGCTGGTCCTAAAAATGTGTGTAGTTGTTGAGAATTGGGAGAGATATCTCGGCTGCGGAGGTTTCCCCCAGAGGAGTGAGGAATCCCAACTCCACATTGGGTTGAAGTGTCAAAAAGAGAAGTCCTCACAAAGTCTGGCTGTGAAAATCAATGGGATTTTCTGAGACCTTGCCCCTTTCAATTTGTGGGCCCACCCAAGCCACCTCCAGTGGCCTTTCCATACGAATAGTCTGTCTTGGCTCATGCTGTGGACTTTCCTAAAACCTCTCAAAGGTTCACAAAACCTGAACAAGCAACATCTGGCCTCAGCATACACTATACTGCTTGCTGAGCAGCCCCAAGCATGGCACCGGTGGCAGCTGGCCTAGTTTCCCAGCTTGGCCTCTTGCGGCATCTCTAAGCCCAGCACAGGTGCCAGCCATCCGTGGATTGCTTGGTGACCCTGGGAAGGAAACAGGCTGCAGTGGAACTTGGCCTGCAGCAGGGGCCCTCCCACTAGCCCCGAGGTAGCATCAACAGTGAGTGGTTTCAACCTGAGCCAGAGCCCCACCCAGGGCTGCATTTGAGAACAACATACCTAAAGGGCATATTGAGCAGGCACCAGTGCTCTGCTAAAGTGAATCCTGCTCTGTAGGGTCAGCCCTTCACCAACCAGTTCTCATAGCCAATCAGCCTGAGGGTCAATCTCTGCCATTGTCATGCAAATAGCAACTAAGGCTCAAGTATTGCAGGTGGGCACACACAACCCACAAAAGGGACATAACCTGCAGCACCTGGTTCAGGTGACCAGGGAAGCCTGTGCTCCTACACACCTCCTACTACATACATAAGCTCACTCTACTAAGACTGGGAGACTTAGGAGTCTTGCCTAATATGTAGAAACAAACACAAAGAGGCAGACAAAATGGGGAGACAAAGAAACATGTCCCAAATTAAAGGACAGAACAAAGCCTTTAATCCTTTCCCTTTCTTCGCTGATCCCCCAAACTCTCATCTGACAGCCATCTGTGGATTTCTTGGAATGTTCCCTGTTCCTATGAATTTATTTCTACTTTTGTTTGTTTTTTTCTTTAGATTCCACATGTAAGTGAAATCATATGGCATTTGTCTTTCTCTATGTGACTTACCCCATTCAGCAGCACAGTGCCCTCTAAGTTCATTCATGTTGTGGCAGATGGCAAGATTTTATTCTTTGTTATGACTGAGTAATATTCCATTGTGTATATGTGCTACCTCTTCTTTATCCATTCATCCATTGAAAGACACCCAGGTTGCCTCCATACCTTGGCTATTATAGGTAATGCTGTAATGAACATAGGGGTTCATATGTATTTTCGAATTACTATTTTGGGGTTTTTGGATAAATACCCAGAAATGGAATTACTGGGTCCTACTTTGTCTCTTGTTATAGCCTTTGTTTTAAAGTCTATTGTGTCTAGTATAAATATTGCTACCCCAGATTTTTTTTATTTCCATTTTCATGAAATATCTTTTTACATCCCTTTACTCAGTCTGTGTGTCTTTCAAGCTGAAGTGAGTCTGTTGTAGGCAGCATATATTAGGGTCTTATTTTCTTATCCATTCAGCCATTATTTTGATTGGAGCATTTTACATTTTTACATTTGAAATAACTATTGATAGATATGTAGTTATTGCCATTGCATTATTCATATTTTTTATTTTTTCTTCTTAAAGAAGTCCCTTTACATTTCTTGTAATACTAATTTGATGTCGATGGACTCCTTTAGCTTTATATTGTCTGGGAAGCTCACTATCTGTCCTTTAATTCTAAAGGATAGCTCTGCTGGGTAGAGTAATCTTGGTTGTAGGTCTTTGCTTTTCATCACTTTGAATATTTCATGCCAGTCCTTTCTGACCTGCAAAGTTTCTGGTGAGAATCAGCTAACAGTCTTATGAGAGCTCCCTTGTAGGCAACTAACTGCTTTTCTCTTGCTGCTTTAAGATCTCTCTTTGTGTTTAATACCTTTGTCATTTTAATTATAATGTGTCTTGGTGTGAGTCTCATTGGTTTGTCTTGTTTGGGACTCTATGTGCTTCCTGGGCTTGTATGCCTACTTTCTTTGCCAAGTTAGGAAAGTTTTCTGTCATTATTTATTCAAATAGGTTTTCAAATTCTTGCTCTCTACTTCTCTTTCTGGTGTTGGTACTTTGTTGTTGGTACT